>BMAU01004753.1:65000-686847 GCA_019973935.1 Trichonephila clavipes | reverse complement strand
ACATTTTTTAAGGAATTTTCAATAAAATATTTCATAAAAAGAAGTATTGTATGAATACCAATCACGCTAACGCAAAACCCATTCCAACTTTTTTTTTTACATAGTTTGATGTACTTGTAAATCAAATTTCATTCATGTACGTCAAATTTTGTAGGAGTAGCACTTTAAAATCACTTCAAAATTTCAAGTTTTTTCCTTAAAAAATTACATGGCTACCTTTTATGAAATTTGAGGTAAAATCTGTTTAACATAGTATGCATACATAGGAGGCAACCAAAAAATTTTAAAAATCCTTAAATTAAAAATTTTTGCGTAAATCGTACCATGTCCCCTTAATTTAGATTTGAGGCTGGTTAATTAGATATAATTGTCTAGTCAACCTTTAAAGCATTTAGTAGTCATTTTGATTTCATTTATTACTTCTATTCTAGGTTTATTTCTGTCTTTGATTAGTGTATCATTACCTGCCTTGCTTTATGCAAGTGAAACACGGACCCTAAACAAAAATATAACGCGCTCACGGGACATGTTTGAGAGAAAAATTCTCAGAGACGTCTTTGGTCCATTGCCGGAAGGAGGATGATGAGAACTGGATATAACTTTGAACAACGTAAGCTTCATCGGCAGCCACAAATAACGCAAGCCATTCGTAATAATAGATTACTATTACTTGGCAATATTTGGAGATGCTCGGAATGTAATTTCATTACGATCTTGGGATTTAAGAAACTTGAGAGGACCCTAAAGCTAAAGGAAGATCACTAACTAGAGAGTTGGATGACATTGAGAAACACTTAAATACTTTAAAAATTAAAATATGTGAAGGATCGCAAGGAATATAGGATTCAGGGAGCAGCGCGTGGTTGAGGCAGTCAAGATATGAAATGGACTGCTGTGCTTATGAAGAAGAATAAATTTGTGTGCTCATACACAAAACCTTTCTATTCATTAATTCTTAAAAAAGGGACAAATGTTGATTTTTGAGGAAAAAATTATAATTTTCAATCTGAGCTGAATATCCCTTTTAATTTATTTTTATTTATCCAACACCCATAATTGGCTTCTTGACCATTTGATGATGAGCCTCCCAGTAGCTTGTAACAATGTCGTCTGCCAGGTATTCATAGAGTCCAGTCCATTGGAGCAGGTGGTCGCCATTCATGGCCGCAAATTGGGCAGGGCTCGATGACAATCATGCCAAGTCAGTGGAGGTATACTCCAAACAATTCACTTCTACTAGTTAGGTGAAAGTGGGCAACAGCCTCGACTTTTTCCAGATGCCTCGGGATTGTGACACAGTGGCCTAAGTTTTCCATAGCTTTCCAAAACTCTTTGTTTTTTTTGGTCTTGGTAGTACACTGCTGGCCACCGTAAATGCAACACCAAGAAAGACAAGATATAGCACAACAAAATTTAGTTTGTAGATAATGTGTTGACCAAGTATCAAATGATTAAATTAATTTACTTCTGTGAAGTGTGCTTCCTGCCAGAATCAGTAGCCAGAGTAGCCGCCATTGTTGGGGGTGTAATCTGGGTCAATCGTTGAGCAACCGTGAGCCACATGTTTTATATCGGTGAAAGATCCGGAGAGGGAGCCGATCACTTCGGATCAATTCAATCTGGTGGTTGACGAAGAACCTTTGGACAATGCGTGTCACGTGTGGTCGCACATTATCCAGTTGAAATATGGCTGTGGCCAAGCCCTGAAGGTAAGGAAGGACAACTGGCTCTAAAACCTCGGAGATGTAGCGCTGGCTGTTTAAAATAACGGTAATGCGTACTAAAAGTATGCGAGAGTAATAATCAATACCGCCCCATACCATAATTCCCGGTGCAGGACCAGTATGGCGGTGCATAACGCAGCATCCTCTCTCCACAGTGTCTCCAGACCCGAATCCCAACAACGTAGTGTTGCAGACAGATTCGTGACTCGTTAGTAAAAACAACTTCATTCCATTCTGCCGCCCACATCCATCTTTCATTGCACCATTGGCGGCAGAGACGTCTGTGGTTCTGCGTCAAGGGTAGACCAAGCACTGGACGTCTTGCGAACAGACCACTTTGCTGTAAATGGCGTCGAATGGTACGCGCAGACACTGAATCATGCGTTACAGACTCAATGTGCTGTGCTACTGTTCGTGATGTAATTGAGTGATCCATCTCTGCCATGCGCACAATTTGCCTCGTCAGTCCGTCGTAGACCCCTGCATCCAGCGGTCACATATCCGCATTACAGTTGTTTGGTTTCATCCACAACACGACTACCGATTTCCCTGAAAGGTAATCCACTTTCCCGGTAGATCACTATTCTTCCACTGTCGAACTCGGATGCTTGATTAAAAGATGATCTCTTATTTCTACGAGACATAACTGATCGTTTTTTGAATAAAACACAAGAAAAACACAATTGCCGAACTTGAAAACGTTGAAATCTCTAAGCCTTAATTTGCGTTTTGAGATGGCGCTACAGGCTCACGTGATGTGTGTCTACGCTGAAATTCTAATCATTTGCACACATATCTCACCTCCGCTAATGCATCTTGTAAATTTCATGATATGTGCATGCTTCCTTCAGGGTGTTGCATTTACGGTGGCGAGCAGTTTATATTCGTCAATGTATAGGGAGAAAATCCTCTTTGCTCTTCTGAGGGTCAAGGGTCCTTCCGATTAAGTTGACTCGGCTCCCTGCTTGGCTTTTTGGTTGGCTTTTTCAATTGCCGGGGACCCACTGTTAGGCCAATTTCCATCCATATCAGATACGCTGCGCAATTTTAATTCGGCACTGAATAGTGTTAAGGCAGTCAATTGGTGTATTACTGCTTAAAGCTTAAATTGCAGCTTGGTTACCTTTTCACACACATTACTCTCTTTTAAAAATAAAACATCACTATTATACTAAATATACTTTAATTTAAATATTTTCAGCTCGATTTTTTACTTCTTTAAAGTACCTGACTACGCCCGGAATCATGGTTTTGCAAAGCATTTAAATGATTTTTTTAATATTTAGTATCATTTGTAAAAGAATATAAACACAAAAGTGTTTTAACAATTTTAGTAGAAGAAAAATTATTCGAATGTTACTTTTTGGAAAAAAAAACATAACCCATGATCAAAACATTCCTCTTTTATGGAAAATTCATCTGCAAATAATAATATTTTACCAACATATAGTTAAGACTATTGCACAGAGTCTGAAATATACTTTTTTTCTAAATGTATAACTGCGACATGGATTTTGATTGGAAGATTTTAACAAAAAAAGAAAAAAAAAACATCAGTTAGCAGAATATTATTATTACAGAAGCATTCTTTAAAAGAGAAAAATGTCTTAAAATGTATCATTCTTTCTTCATTTTTGTCAAAAAATTGCTTTTAGATCATTTTCATTTTAATCATATCCTTAAAAAGTTTCTAATTTAGGTGACACTAAATATCCAAAAGTGTTCATGCATACGCTTTTGCAAAAAATCAGGTTCTAAACACAGAAACCTTAATTATTTGATTTTGAAAATATCTGGAAGCATCAAAAATGTAATTAAGTTCAATTATTTAAAACATGTATTTGTAATGATACATTTTTCCAGTATAAAAAGACAAAAAATATTTTTAAAAATCCCTTATAATACTCTAAAACTGCATTACTTAAATAATCTCTTTTTTGGCTCCTCTTTTCAAATGGTTGTTGTTACGAATTTATGTATTTAGAAATAAACAGGGTATATTTATTTAGAGAAAAAAAGAGTTGTCAGACTGAAACAATATAATTTAAAAACGGCTTACCATGCTCATAAAAAAAAAACTGAAAACTCCATCTCCCCTTAATTTTTGCCTTATACTCTATAGATCCATCAAAACTTTTCCCAGACAATTCAATCTTATGTTTACATGAAACCTTCTACTCTGAAACAAGACTTTACTTGTCACCCCTGGAACATTCTGTGATGTCCCGGGGGAGAAAAAGGGCTGGAAAGAGGTCTGCAAACATTTCTGACTAAGCTGTATTTAACGTAGAAGCGAAGCATCTGAAAGCGAGACCGCTTAAGAATTGCAATCCTCCCTTTGTCAGCTTTTGCTTAGCTTAGAAGTTTTGGAAACTTCATCATTTTCTGTAGCTATTACACGAATAGTTTTAAAGATGCTGTCCTTTAAAGCAAAGTATACGTGGCTGTATGTATGGACATATCAGAAGTCAAAACTAAACTAATCAAACTGCTAAATTCCATTAAATTTTCTCATTTAATAGAAATACTTTAAAATAAAAAAAAATCAAAATAAAATATAGGAAAAATCTAACCTTAATAATTAAGGAGCATATATTGTAGTATTGAAATCAGTGATTTCCGAACTTACCTTATCCATAGACTCCTTTATATATATATATATAAAATTTTACCATGAAACCCCGAATGAAACAATTCGATATCAATTTATAGTAGAAAAATTGCAAATTTTAATTTTAATGTTCTGAAAATGGTAAAAAGAAATGATATTGCTAAACATTATACAAGGTCTGACAATTAGCATTAGAACGTCTATCGGTAATAATTTTACTCCAGAGCCTGATCAGTTTGTTTTCCTTTCCGTATTTTTGCAAGGAATTTGAAAAGTGTTTCGTGAATTTTACATTTTTCCATGGTAATTACTCAGTAAAAGTTTTATGGTTCTGCGAATTAGGAAAAATTTTACAACTAAATATACATAGAACATCCGCTGGGGTCGTTTCGACACCAAGACAATTTAGCATCATAAATAGCTGTCGTTCGGCATTACTATTAGTAAAACGAACTTTTATTTTACCTTTAATGCAGTCTTATTGGGTGAACCCCGCGTTTCTCAAACTGTGGGGCGCACCCCCTTGGGGGCATAATAACTCTACAAGGGAGGCGCGAGCATATTGAAAAGTCTAAAACAAAAGGTTATTCAAACAATTATTAATTTACTGAAAGTAAACAAACGAAATACTTACTGATATAATAAAATATAGAATACACATTTACACTGATATAATACACTTATAATGTATTAGTACAATACAATGTATATTGAGCGAGACGTTTATATGCGTCGGGGCCACATAAGAGGTTAAAGTCGTATTGTAACTTTAGTGTCAAAGTAAAGTATTATTGGATTCAATACATTGTTATTGTATGGAGTGTGGGGTGAGGCGATGAAAAGGATGATTGAATAGTGGGTCGCGTATATTGAAAGTTTTAGAAGCACTGGGTTAACAGCTTAAACGAATCCATTTTTGTGTCGAAGTGTTTCGTTACATAGCATTTAGTTATCTTCTCTTTAATTGTAAAAAAAAACGGTTTTTGTTTTCCTGCGAGAGATTTCTGAGAATGAATTGAATGGTGGTGCTTGCGCTTGCTGTCTTGCTCAAATTTGGATTCTGATGAAGACCTAAGATAGAGAGAGAGAGAGAATGGCTGCGAAAATTCCAGAGAAAATTGATAATAGTTCTGTTATTTCTGATATATATATATATATATATATATATATATAATATATATATATGTATATATATATAATATATATATATATATATATATATATATATATATATATATATATATATATATATATATATATATATATATATATATGGATAGTCATGTCAGAATGCATATCGCATAATAATAATGTTCTTCGCAAATTTGTGACTTGAAATGTTTTGCGACAAAGCAGTGGTCCAACAAGCTTCGCGAAACACTATATTAATAAAAGTTTTTTAAGACATAAAAGGGTCATAAAATTTGTTAATTATATGAAACATTAAAATGTCTTAAAACTAAATCCTACTGAACAGTAGTCTTGTAATTATTACTTAAAACAGAAATTCTATATATTTTATATCGTGGTTATTTTATCCGTTAGTTTTGATTGAAGGAGAGTGGGGACGGAATATAGAGGACCTTGATCTTTCTGGTGATGATGCCAGGCTATTGCATCCCTACTTGTTTGATAAAGTTGTTGTTTCAAAGTGCAGCGATTATGATAAACGTAAAAATCGATCTGCCCATAAATTTGAAATTCCTCGGGAAATTTAAAGAACAAATTCCAACCGAATACTTTAAATTGTTAAAAGAGTATTTGGAGGTAACTGCTTCTCACATAGTCAAATTTTTAAATTTCACAAATGAGCTTCGGAAGATTGGAAGGTTGCTGAAGATAATAAACATTCTTGTCGGTTTCTGGCATCACGAACATGAGATGTTTATTGTTTTTGTTTCATATTAATGCATCATCGTAATTGAATGCATACCTTGAAGCCAAACGGTAAGACAGCAGTTCTACTTTCAGGTTCTGAGAAAATTAAAGTGTGAAGAAGAAAGCCAAGCTCTGTAGAATAACAACACGCAGATTTTGCAACAAGACAAGTCCTCGGTGCATATTAATCCGTAAAATGATTATTGAAGTACAAAGATATTACTGTGCTCGAGCTTCCACCGTACTCACTAGATCTTGCACCATACAGCTTCTACCTGTTTCTTAAAGTGAAAAAGGCAATGATGGGAACCATCTTTTCATCTGTAAGATAGGTAAGACTGGCACACGTACTGAAATGGTCGCACTTAATGAGCCTCAGCAATGCTGGGAACGGTGGAAAACTCGTATGCAGCTGTATATTGATAAAGAAGGGGAGTGTGTTGGAAAATTAAACGGTATGTGTGTATATTGTTTAAAATAAAGCTAATTTTTAAGACTAGTCTGCCTATTTATTTATCACAGTAGCATAATATGAATGTTTTATAAGTACAGTAGAACCTGTTTTTGTGCATTGCTAGTAAAATTTACAACGATTATATCTCTTAAAACATGAAAATTTTACTACGTGGTGATTTGATTTTGCAAGTGTATAGGCACCCGACCTCGGGATACAAATAGATATGCTTAACTTAATAAGATTTTCACTGCACTGCTATAAAGGGATCCTGGGAAATCGTCAGATTTCAGTACTTTATGTATTCTAAGGAATGGCAGGGGGCTTAAATAATCCATCAAGTAGCTATTTTTTACTGGACTAGGGATTTCAACCTCGGCTATAAGTTTTATCTGACCCTACTGAGGTAATTTGTGATGCTTCTCCCCTAACTTCCTAGTTAGAAGAATTTGCATCACCCTAGCAGTGGGTTAAGCGTGTAATAAGAGAAAAGTAACATGCACGAAGAGTCGAGAATTTTTTCAGTTTGTCGTGGGTATGAGTAAAACCTGGAGACTTTTTGTTCAAATCAGTTCCTGTCTATCGAACATCGCTTTGCGAACTAAAAATATTCAGTGTTTTTGAAGAAATCGCATTTCGTAACCTACCAGCACGATTTTTAAAAAACGGTGAAATGATTATGCTTAAATGGTTAGTTTATTCCATTACAAAAAACTCTGTATATTGTTTTTGCTGCAAACTTTTTGCCGGTGTCGTTAGTTCTCTTTCCACAGAAGTTTTTAAAAATTGGAAGCACTTCAAGGAAACTTTAAAAGAACATGAAGCATCCAAGAACCATAGTCAAAGCCAAAAGTCTAGGATTGAATTTAGTCAGGGATTACAATACTAAAAAAAAAATTGACAGCGACTTGCAAAGACTGATTATTGCGGAGACCAATTATTGGTGCGAATTGCTTCAACACATTGTGCTAAATTAAACATGCTTGCTCAAAATTACTTAGCCCTTAGTGGTAAGACTGATAAACTATACGATTCCAATAATGGTAATTTTCTACAAATAATTTAATTACTTCCTAAATTTGATCCAATAATGGTGGAACATATTCGAAGAGTGCTGAAAAATCAAGAAAATAAAGTACATTATCTAGGAAAAAATATTCAGAACGAAATAACTTATCTTTTACATGAGAATATTTAACTACAAACTCTTTACAAAATTAAACAAGCCACATATTATTCGATAATTTTAGATTGCACCCCTTATGGCAGTGAGTGAGTGAGTGAATATTAACATCGCAGTGTTCAGCTGTACAATGACTGTTGGAGACGGAGCTCGAAATTTTGAACCTTGGTTAAGTGACGAGGACGACACATGAGCTGGCACACACTTCTCCCAACTACCACACCACACACCACCAACGGGAGGACATTTGAACTATCAACAGTTTTAACGTGCATCGCGCCCCTTCACGGCGGGTCTTTAATGGTTATGGACTCGGATTCGAAACAAGCCAGCCACGATCCGATACCTTGACCACTAGGCTACCGCGGCCACCCCTTTATGCCAGAAAGATCGAGCGAATGACTTTTTTGGCAAGATATGTGGCGATTAAAAATCATGGAGTTAGAGTACAGGGATCTTTTATAGATTTCCTTGAAACGAAAAACAAAATAGCGGAAGTTATAAGTGACATGATAGTAAGCAAACTTAAGGCTGATGGGCTCAACGTTATGAACTGTAGAGGGCAAGCTTACGATAATGCTGTCTCGATGGCTGGATGCCACACAGGTGTGCAACAGCGAATGAAAGATATCAATTCTAATGCCGAATTTGTTTCTTGCTCAAACTATTCGCTAAACCTAGTTTGCGTGCATGCATTTTCAGTGGAGGTAAATTCGGTGACTTTCTTTGGCACCTTAGAACGCTGCTCTCTTTTTTTTTCTACTTCTACACACCGATGGGAAGTTCTTCTTGAATCCACAGGAAAATGTTTGAAGATGATTCAAGGGACACGTTTTAAACACTATAGGTGATGCTATAAATTATATTAGACACCATTACAAAGCATATTTTAACTACGCTGGAAAAACTGATGGAAACGAGTGAAAGCTTTAATACACGCACATATGCAGGCAGTTTATTAGTCGCTATGCAATCGCCTTCGTTTTTATGCTACTTAGGCTTCTGGGAATCGGTACTGTGTGAAGTCAATAATGCTGAAAATTACTTGCAGAGGGACTAAATATCTATCAATGTGATCAAAAATACGTGCTTTACAGACCGTACTAGAAGCAAAACAAGGAGAATTCGTGGATGACACTTTAATATTAGGTTGAGAAAGAAGAAATCCATTAATTTTTCGGTAGATATCTGTAGTGTCGATATCTCGTGAAGTTTTATTCAGACAATTTCAAATTTATGCTCATTATAAAGGAAACATTTCACACTAAAAAAAAATCTTCTGCTCTTTTTTGTTTGGTCTATTCAGTTGTGAGTTACAGGGTGTTAAAAATGAAAGTCAACAAAGAGAAATTTCGGTACATTTTACAGTTTTTCTTTGATAAAGGCGAAAATGCGAGCCAGGTGGCTGAATTGGGAATGGTGTTTTTGATGTCGATACGGTAATAGCTAGTTACGTGCAATTTTGGTTTCATCGATTCCGTCCATGTATTTTTGATGTTAAAGATGCACCTCACACAGGCAGGCCCGTCATCGAAAATGTCGCTAAAATCACAGAAATAATCGAAGTTGACCGACATGTTAGTAGTCGTAGCATCGCCCAGAAACTAAAGATCGACCATAAAATAATTTTAAATCATTTGCGGAAAATTGGATTCAAAAAGAAGCTCGATGTTTGGGTGCCACACTAATTACAACCGAAAAACATGATGTATCAAATTACCACCTGCAAAGCCTTAGCCAAATGGAAAGAAAATGACCCATTTCTTAAGCAGATGGTGAATGGGGATGCGAAATGGTCACAAACGATAATATTGTGAGTAAAAGTTGCATCATTTCAGGAATTAAGCATTGATTTTGGCCAAACAAATTTATTTGTTTTAACAATTATTTAAACATATACACCTTACAACACAGAAACGAAACACACCTTATATAAGTTAAGAGGGCGGATCACAAATCTGACCAAGTTCTACCCCGCCGCACAGCTCATTTTGCACGGTTGACAGATTTCCTTGACGGAGAAATCTTACTCCTTCCCCCATTGGAAAAGCATCCGACTGAAGACGATGCGCCTGAAAATAAACAAAAACAAAACATTAACAAAAAAAACATGGATTTAATTCAGAAAGAAATGATTGAAAATTAGTTAGCGTCTAGAGCCCCAGATAATATAACTACTCAGAGACACATAAATATACATAAATTACAAAGGACTAAATAATAGAATTACGAATTTCACAAAGAAAAGAAAATCCAAGAGAATACATATAATGAATACTCTACATGTATGTTAATTATTATTACTATTTCTTTACTTATATTTATAAAAACACTTTTGGTGAATACACATAACAATACAATTACTGGTAAATCACATATATGTTTTGGTATAATATAAATCATATAAGTAAACAAAACCAAAATCAGAGCACATTCAGATAAAAAGTATTACCAAGAATTATCCTAAAAAATGTTAAACAATAAAGAAAATACAGTTTACATACAAGGAAATACACATCTGAAAATTCACTAAACCAAAGTACTTATAGATTAGAAAATAATTAATATTCGTGTTACTACAAACAATGCTCTCTTAATTTTTCCTCCTCTCTCTGTTCAGTAAGTAATCAAACTAAAATTATCTAACTCTATGAATATCAAACTTCTCAAATAATATTTCTCAAATTAGTAATAGTACGCATGTAACAGAATACTAAACACATAAATCAATCAATAGTAGATGGTTTCCTAGCAACTATGAAAATTCCACTTTTAAACTTACACACATTAACAAAAAAAATAATATTAAGGATACACCATGAATTTTCAATGTTTAACCCAAATAAGGATTGATTCCACCTCCATACAATGTCCGACCTCAGTGCTCGCTTAAAGGGGGGGAAGCAAATGTCCAGTTCGTTCCCTTCTCCCAGAAAGAAATAACACATCACTCAAAAAGTCCCAAAAGATGCTGGCGTGTGTTCTCAATTTAAGTCTTTTTCGTTCCCTCATTTTGACTTTCGTTGTCTCTCAATCTTCTCTCGTAATGTGATTGCTGCAACTTCCCAATACCAATTCGTTTAATAAAATCTGTCAGTTTCCAAGCAAGTGCTCCTTTCCTCTTTTATCCTGCGAATATTCACGCTTAAAACTCCAGTGCTGGGGTACAAGTACAATGTTATTTGAAGCTTTTAAATTCACTTTTTCGCTGTAATTTGGTAACTGATATTCTGCTTAATTCTTTAAAATTTTCTCTTAGGCAATTTCGGCTTTTCCTTACTTGCATGTGTCTCATCCTTGGCAGAAATTGGAGGAACAATTGATGAGTCTCTAGATAATTTCTTTTTTTCCTCAACAGCGACAGGTTGTGCTACAGCATCTGGATCCACATTAAGTATTTTGGGCACATTCACTTTTTAAAAACAAGGGCCTCCTCGTCCACTTTTTTACATCTTTCTTCTGGTAAGCACTTCTGTTCTTCTTTCATTCTCATTTTATGTTCCTCTTGAACATGTCGTATCTGCTATTCCATAAGCCATCTTTATTTCTTCAATCTCATCTCTTCTCCCAAAACTATTTTTTTTCGTTCAATCTTCTTTCTTCTTCCATCCTCCCCCTTTTCACCGCTGTTTCGGTTTCCTACTCAGCCTTGAGTCTGGCATCCACCTCAGCCTTGAGTCTGGCATCCACCTCAGCTTTGAGTCTGGCCTGCTACTCTTCTTTATGCCATGCTTCTCGTATTCTAGTATTGTTCTCTGTTTCTTTTCTGAGCTCTTCCATTTCCTTTCTAAATTCTATATATTTACCTTTGGTGCTTTCAAAGTATCTCTGATTTCTCGTATCTTTCAAGTGGTTTCCCCTTACATTAGCCATTAGGCTTTCGTATTCATCTAGGTTGTCAGCGAGGTAACCTGGAACAATTGATTTACCCAGTTGTATGCAAACTGTTCTCTTACGTCACCAGGGACATGTCGTTTCAACTGATCTGTAATCATTAGATTCTTCAACCCTTCAAAATCATTTACGCCAAGACCTCCACACCACTCTTCAAAATAGCTGGTTATTTCGAAACCAAAATCACGTCAAGATTGAGCTGGATTCCGCTGGTGTTTTACAAACTTCTGCCGAAAAATCTCTGCACTAAGTTTGAAAAGTTTCAGCAATAGACCTTTAATATAGTTATAGTCGTCAAATTCTTCTTCTGATTCACAAGTCATTAATTGGTTACTTTCTCTTGGCATAGGAGCCAAAAGAGCCGATATATATATATACCCAGTGTCTTTCTGATGCTAACATCTTTGCCTGTTGCTCGGATAAGTCCAAAAACAAAACTATGTCCCCATCTTTCATTTCAAATTTGGATACAACTTTCGTTAACTCAAGGATGCTAACTTTAGTCTCAGGTGTACTAGTTAACCCCTTAATCCTTTCATTATCTAACCATAATTTTTCTAACTAAAATTCGCGATCAAGCTTTTCCTTCTATTTCTCAAATTTTTTGTTGTTCTGGAAGTTTTCTATCCTCTACTATAATTGTGAGTAGATTTTTGCTAAACTCCTTATAATAATATGGATGTGTGGTAATTAGTTTACTCAAATCTGCAATTTTCATACTAACCCCTACATTAAGATTCACCTCCTCTGCCAAAACCCTAAGATCCTCATTTCGTGCCTTACCTAAATAAGCCATTTTTGCTACTTGTTTACCTAAACACTCAATAATAAAATCACGAAAATGAGGGAAAAAATAAACTTTTGTTAGAACTACTCATCACAACATGTAACTAAACTAAACTTCACTTTTAAGTTATGTCATATGATATTAATGCAATCTTAAGTACCCAAATACAAAATCAACTATCGTTTAGTATACACATATGAAAGTATTATATCATAATTAATTAACTCACAAATAAAATAGAGTAAAATATGACAATCCAAAAAAAATCACAATTTATACACTATCTCAATCTCAAGTGAAGGTAATTTTTGAATGACATTTTGTGACACGAGAACCAATCAAAATCTCACAAGTTAGAAAATAATACTTTTCCGAAACAATTCCCAAACAACATAAAAAAATGATTTCCAGTGCAGAGGTTACTATTGATTCATCGCTATAACGGTTTGCATGTATCATATAATTTCCCAGTATTGCTACTGCATTCAGATTACTCGTTAAAATAGTCTTTGCAATACATTATATTTCAACCAAATAATTCAATAAACACTTCTGGAGAAAAAAATGTTTAACTTCAAATATGAATAACTTCAAAATTATTATTGAAACGAAATTAACTTCGAGAACTCGTACACATAAATTAATGCTTCATCTCTCTCTTATCACAAATTGAGGAGTCATATTATAAAAATTAGGCTCTTCACATATTTTTTTAATTTCAAAAGTGATCACTTCTGTTTTTGTACAAACAAGTGCTTTATTTATTTATTTTTTTTAAAAAAAATTACGTTAATTTCATATCCTTGCGATATCCTACCATCTGCGTCAGTAAAGTTTGCATCATTTGAGTAATCAAGCATTGATTTTTGCCAAACAAATTTATTAGTTATAACAATTCTTTAAACATATACACTTTTTACAACACAGAAACAAGACACACCTCACATAAGTTGGGAGAGCGGATCACAAATCTAAACGAGTTTTGCCCCACCACACAACTCGTTTTGTGCGGTTGACGGAATTTCCTTTTGAAATAATCCCCAAGGGATTAGTTGACGGCCGAACTGGCACATGATGATTTAGATGAGTCTTACTTTGTGCGAAAACGTTCGTGATCAAAGCGCGGTGATCAGCTTAAATGATAACCAAACCAGATCTAACGGCCTGGAAGGTTCTATTGTGTATTTGGTGGGAATGGAAAAGAATAATTTATTATGAGTTGCTTCTTTTTGGCCAAATTTTAAATTTAGATTTCTACTGTCAACAGTTGGATGGTTTGAAGTCAGCTGTTGACCAGAAACGCGCAGAATTGGCAAATAGAAAATATGTTTTATTCCATCAGGACAAAGCCAGGCCCCACACGACTGTAGTGACTCGCCAGAAACTCTGGAAGCTTGGTTGAGAAGTTTTAATGCATCCACCATATAGTCCGAACCTGACACCAAGCGATTACCACATTTTTCCCGCATTGCCAAACTTACTGAGTGATAAGAAATTGGGATCAAGAGAAGATTGTGAAAGTCGGTCACTAGAGTTTTTCGCAAATAAGGACCAAGATTTCTATGAGAGAGACATTATGAAGCTACCTTTAAATAGGCAAGAAATTATGCAACAAAACGGTACCTACTTGACCCAAATCGGACAACCCGAAACATGCTAAATACAGTCTTAAATTTCATGTAAAACAAATGGATCTCTTTTCCTCCAACCCAATATATGCTAACAGTTTATGTGAAGAGCTTAAAATTTCTTTTGAACCCCCAAGACGATTCAGGTGGAAGCATATATTTGGCGACGGGAGTAAAAATGTTCAGTTACCGTATGAAGATGACTTGAGGTGAACAATGCGTTTTTCATTAGACAGAGTAACTGCTGAAATTCGAGCAAGATTCCAACAGTTAAAGAATCTAGCTGAAAAATATGCTATTTTAAGGCCTGAGGGGATACTGAGCATGGATGAACTTAACTTAAATCAAGCTCTTCAAGACATTAATAAGGAATAATTACAAGTTGAGCGCGTACGTCTACAAGTTTTTGTACCTGCAACCGAACCAGGATGTAAAAAAGAACTCATTTTGTCCAGCTCTCTGGGTTTATTAAAATATATTATTGAGTCCAAGCTTGGAGATGTCTCATGAAACATTGCTATGATGTTGAGAATATTTTTAACATCTGCCATTAGTAATGCCAGTTGTGAGAGCTGCTTCTCGAAGCTAAAATTTATCAAAGATCAATATGTCCATGTTAAAGCTAACAAATTTAAACTATTCTGGCAATAGAGCATGACATACATATTGATATTTACAATTTTATGAAAGATTTTGCTCTGAAAAAAAAACGAAAAGTGCGTTATTAATAAAAAAAATTAAAACTGCTTTTTTTTTTTTTTTTTTACTTTTACTAATTTTCTGGACTACTAATTAAAATAGAGGGCAGGAAAATTTCCGGTCGGCCCCAAGTGTCAAAAATCCACGCTACGCCAATGGACAATACAATTCTAATGTATTGTTTTTTCACTTAATTTAACAACCCAGGGTAGGAAATGCACACTTTTAAGTATAAGAGCAATTACACGGCAGAAATGATACTTGATATTTAATTATAATTCAATTAACTTACACTTGGAACGCTTTGGTTATCTATTGTCTAAATTACGGTAATTCCATTCTCAGTTGCTCGATCTCCGGTCATTATTATTCCATTCTAACTTTATTGACTAAACTGTCAATTAATAATTTTGTATTATTCAGCAATTAATCATCGAGTAACTCTCAGCTACTTTCCACTAACCACACTTCGCGTAGCTAAAAGCTAATGCCTAATTATAACCCTTCATTTACATAAACCTTGTCCTCTTCTCCGGGGAGAAGCTTATCAGTAGAACAACATTTAAAAGAAAAGTTTTCCTCAAAAGGATTAGTGAAAGCTCACGGATAGATTTTCAATACAATGAAAAAATAAATATTTTTAAAATGTTTCCACGTGGAATTTAATTATTTATTTTGTTTGGAAGTAATTTCTCACAATTTTCTTAAATAATTTACATATTTTTTAAGGGTGACTTTTTATTTTATGCGGTCTCTTTCCAATGCATAAAAAAAGTTTTTTTGTAGTATGTACATAAAATTGTTTGTCATATGTAAGTATTTATGAAATGTTTTACTTTTTTTTGTGCGATATCTTTTATGTGGTCCCCATCGACCGCACAAAAATAGGTTTAACTGTATACTTTAATGGAAGTATAACTTTGGTTAATACATTTAGATTCCAATAGCCAATTGCAAATTCAAGAATATTTACGTAACGTACTTTATCTTCTTAACAATAGAAGTAATCATAATGCTTCTGTTTCAAAAATGAGGAGAATTTGCTGCAACACTCCACACATCTCTCGATATTTAGTCTACCATATTTTCGACTTGTTTTCACGTAGTGGCGATATTCCGTGTTTCTACGGATTTTATGCGTACATAGATAGCCACACTAGCAATCGACAAAATTTCTATCAAGTTACACTTGTCATTATTTGTATTTTATCCATTAGCTTAAAACATTTTACTCCAAAGTTTTCATTTCTATTGTAAAAATTTAAATTTTTAAACACGTAAAAGTATTATATATATATATATATATATATATATATATATATATATATATATATATATATATATATATATATATATATAAATATATATATATATATATATATATATATATATATATATATATATGTATATATATGTATATATATATATGTATATATATATATATATATATATATATATATATATATATATATATATATATATATATATATGTATATATATATGTATATATATATATATATATATATATATATATATATATGTATATATATATGTATATATATATGTATATATATATATATATATAGATATATTTATATATATATAATACTTTTACGTGTTTAAAAGTTTAAATTTTTACAATAGAAAATAAAACTTTTGGAGTAAAATGTTTTAAGCTAATGGAGATATATATATATATATATAGTCTTTATTCTCTCTACAAAAATGAGTTATGAACATTTATCAATCAAAACCGAAATATAAAGAGAAAGTAAGAAAACCATACATAGAAGGATATAAGAGTAATTGAAATTTAAAAAATGGATGCTGCAATAATACAAACATTGCTGACTTAGGACAGCTTATATATAAAATAATTTATAAAAAGGTGGGGTTCAACTTATTTTGTGCCTAGTCAACCTTCCCCTTTATGTTAAAAATACTGAGCAAAAGCTATTCAAAATAATGGATATGAATGTCAAAATCCATTACATAATAGATGTAACTTACCTAAAATTTGCCCTTAAAATTGCAGAGCCGGCGCTAAATCTGAGTACAATAAATAAGTTATTACCAAATTCTGTATCCAAATGCAAATTAAATATATATGTATATATATATATATATATATATATATATATTATTAAGTTCCATATAATTAAAACTCCTGTATGGAATAGTAACTTACATGTATCAATTTACAGAAATATCATTTTGAATTTTTTATTTAGAAATGATAACTTAACTACCCACAAAATAGATAAATATAATAATATAATTTTTTTTCAATGTTGTTTAGATCATGAATACCCTTTTAATTTCTTATTAACTTTTATTCATCTCAAATACATTAACCGTCTTGCTACTTCTAATTCCAAAAACACCACACAATAATAGGATTTCAAAGTCAGCATGTTAGTGGTCTTGCTGTGAAGATTATATCATAACACTCATATCACAGTTTACATTTTTTCCACAAACATCTTGAACATCTTACACATTGTTGACAACCAACCAAATTAGAGCCTAGCAAATTTACCTTTTTGACAATCAACCAATTCAAATTCTACCATATTTGATTGCCATCTTTTTTTTTATATCTGTCTTTGCTGGCTGGTTTAAAAGTTAGCTCAAAAGATGTGTTTATGTATATTCGAATTTTTTAACTTGGTGAATAATTGATTTTAATTGATGTCAAGGCACTTGATTCTCTTCGTGGGGGCTCTGTTAGTAAAGAAAATGTGTTAAATTATTTTTTGAAAAATACTTTTCTTATGTAATTGTTTCATATAGGATTTTCCTACTTTTCTTACGTAATTGTTTTGCGATTTTTCTGCATTAAGAGTTTGGGAGAGTTTGTTACATAATAGTAGTGAGTGGTTTTATCATACTCTCTGAGTTTTTACATACTCTGAAATTTTGTTTATTTTATTTTATTTGGTTTTCCCTACCGAGTTGCAAAGGGGGAAGTTTGGCGCCTTCAAACTAGTTTAACCCCACTTATTCGGTCCTAAGTTCGAAATTGCTTTCTGACGCTCTAGGTTCTTCTTTTTTGTAGTTTCTTTTTTTTATTTTTCTATAATTTTGATCTTCATGTTTAGCTTTTATATTTTTATTACGCTATTTCTTGTTATGTTCATTATCTATTATTTCTTGTTTTTGATATATAATACAAATTTCTATATATATATATATATATATATATATATATATATATATATATATATATAGAAATTTGTATTATATATCAAAAAACAAGAAATAATAGATAATGAACATAACAAGAAATAGCGTAATAAAAATATATATATATATATATATATATATATATATATATATATATATATATATATATGCTGGCTGGAGGGCGTGGTTGGTTTGTCGCTGACCTTCTGTACTCATGGTTGTGGATTCAACCCTGGCCCAAGTCGGTGGATTTTTATGCTGCAGAAAATTTACAGCGGTCATGTCGCATGATTATACGGCTTGTAAAAGATCTCTGAGTGTCTGTTTTACTTAAATGGTCTCGGTAAAATTAAATCCTTGTACAAGTTCGCATCTTTAGAGCTCAGGAGCCAAAATTACATGTGGCGTTTGCTATCCGCTTATAGGGCACCACACTAAAAAGTGATTACATCTTCCGGGGATACACTAGGTCTGCAATGGTAAAAGACCAAACCACAACCCGTTAATATATATATATATATATATATATATATATATATATATATATATATATTACTTTCATAATGATGAGAGTGCTTATCAAATACCTTCTTTTACATCAGACCTTTCGAGAACCTCCAAAAGTTATCTACACACCCTTATATTAAATTAAATTTGACACCTTCTCCCCTTCAAACGATGCAAAGACCTCCAGGAGCTACTAGAAACTACTTTGGGAGGCAATGAAAATAATAATGTTAGAGTCAATCAAAGAATTTATATTAATACATTATTTTGTGTAATTATGTATGAATTTGTACTAATATTTAATTTAATTGAAATGAATTCCTAATTCGATAAGAATCCAGTACACCATTTAAAGTTTCATAATTTTAATCGAATTAATCGCTCATAATTAATTATATACCTAATTAGATAAAGTCTTATTATTTTATTAAAAAGAAAAGGGAAATCGTGAAGAAAAAATGGAATGAATAATTATAATATTTTAATGAATGTTTTTTACTTAAAAGCCATTTTACTATCTCGTTTTTTTTATTACCATTTAATAATTCACTTCCGATTCGCAATAAATGTGAGTTTTTTTACAAACACTTTGTGTAGTGTTCCATATCATTTTTTTAAAAGAACTTTCTTATATATACCATTTCTTTAAAGAATTTTTAACTTTAAAAAAATTTAATATTTAAAAGGGCAGGGAATTATTTTTTTTTCTATTTATCCAAAATGGTACGTAGATGTAAAACAATGTGAATGTATAAATTCAAATAAGTGAAAAATATACGATTATATTTTTGCCTTAATAATTTATAAAACATAGAATGAAGCATAATGTGTCATCAAAACATCAATAACTAATATTTAATTACTGAAACATTATTATTGAACATTTTTAAAATGTTACTAAAATGACATTTTAGATATCATTAAAAAATCAAATTTTATTCATATCATTAAATTAGAAATTGCGCTGAAAGTGTATTGCATTTACATTGTGTAAAGTAAACCTAATGCCTATTCATAAATTGTATACATCTTAAATGTATTATTAAGTAAAAACTAAGTTTATATCACACACATTCAAATACAACATACCAACAAGGTGACAATACGTTTAGAACCGTGATTTTTAAAAAAAAGTACGAATGGATACTATTTTTGGTATTTAGGGTCAGTGTTTTTTAATAAAGTATACATATAAAATTATTTTAAATATTCCATTACAAGATAAAAAGATCTAAATAAAAAAAAAATTGCAAGAATATATTAAAAAATTGCATATTTTCAAAATATTCTCCTTTTTTTATAAAATTACTTCCATGATAATGTTTTGTCTATATATCCATACCTAAGACTTTTGTACAGAGTTTGAACTAATATTTTTGCAAAATATATATTTTATAAGTGGATACATTCATATTTGAACACATCAGAGAGAAGAAAATTTAAAAAAAAATCTCTGATTCGACTGATTGTATGTCTGAAATAATGTAAATTTTTGTGCAATCCTAATTAAGGCCATGTAGAGAAGTTTAAAATATATTACAGGCAAAATACTAATATATAGAAACATGTGACATAAATTGAGAATGTTTTGAAAATTTGTTTATCTATTTTTTCATTTCTTGCCAAAAAATCACTTTAAAATATTTTTTTTCTATAATAATATTCTTAAAACACTTTTATGTGTATATTCTAATTCAAGGGACACTGAGCAAAATAATAATAATAATAATCATAATATATTTTAAGCTTTTTCAAAATCACCTTTCCAATTGTAGTCAGTCAATTTGTGAAAGAGAAAAAAAACATTTAAAATAAAATTAAGTTACAATTAAGCCTGCAAAACGAAGCCAAACATTTTGATAGCCTGAAGTTAAACAGCAGCAACTTCTTTAGTTCATTTATTGTAGATATATACCTATAAAGGGTGAAAATATTAATGTACAGTTTAAAAAGCAGATTTTACATTCTTTATATATAATCAAAGACTGCAAATATAAGTGATTGTTTTCTCAGTCAGAAGTAAAGGATTACTTCCAACACGCAAGGGTACAATAAAAATGTGTTATTGGTGAAATATTTATCATCGGTCATATACCTAAGGAGTATCTTAGCAACAACATAAAAAAAAGAAATATGAGGGCAATAATGTGATATGTTTTTCCTCTTTATATTTCTGTTCTAATGGAAGAATACTAATGCACCGTAACATGTTGTTTTCTTTGCCAGAAGCAACAGGGGGCCTTAAATATACATTTAGAAAATGTCCAGTTGGTTTATGTATCATTTAAACATAGAATAAACTAGAATTAATTTTATTGCTGCCGTTACATTAATATTGTCATTAATAAATGGCCTGCTTACTTAGGCCTGATTAATGTCGTGATTAAACAGTATAAGATTCTAATTAATTTGAATTTGTTTTAAGTTTAACTAAACGATTGACTTTCTGAAGAGAAAATGTTTTAAATATATATATATATATATATATATATATATATATATATATATATATATATATATATATATATATATATATATATATATATATATGTATGTATATATATATCAGTTATGGATGTAGTCAATATAGAGTATGTTTGCTTATAGCGAATTTTGAAATCACCATCAGATTCAAAATCTTGTCTATGAATGTTTTTCTTTTATGAAGTTTAATTTGGCTTTGTTCATTTTCCTTGTGTGTTTATCTTATTTATATAAAAATATTATGCCAGCTTCGGATTTTGTGCCTATAAAGTAATCGTGGATATGTTGTCTATGAGTGAATTAGATTTTTTGGAGTTATTGCTCGTTGTTTCACTTTATATTATTGTGATTGAAAAAAATTTTGCTAATGATGTTTTATTTGGGTCTTTTCAATGTACCTTCAACTTTTAAATAACTATGAATTTGAAAAATAACAAGTTTTATGCGACTGGCAATTTGTAATACCAGGGTATGACATTGCTCGGTGGTACAGTATAATGGTATCTGTACCATCGTCATCCATTTACCATTGTATGAGCCCTTATATATAGTTTTGGAATATATTTAGGTATGGCTTTAGATAGTTGTGGAGATGGGCACAAAGGTTCTGAGTTGGCATATAAAAAAACAATTATTTTTTTAAAAAATACAAAAAAATGTATGAATTGTTTTGGTAATCATAATTTTTCTGCTTACCCTTCTGTATCTAAACATTGTTGTGTTAAAATTTTTAAAACTCGAATTTTTTGGAACTCTAAATATAAGAGTTTATCTCGTACAGCAAAACGAAATATTCATGTTTTCGATTGTATAGATAAAAATCAAAGAGATAAGGATTTTAGTAACATATTGGAAACTAGGTTTTTCAGAGATATTCATGTTTTAAAACTAAAATTTAGATCTTGCACTGATAAAAGATGCAAGGCGTGTGGCATGATGAGTGGTGAACAGTTGGATATGGATGCAGGTTATATATTTTGTAATATTTTTAACTGTGTTTACAAAATGACATGCAACATATGTAAATTCGCTTACATAGGTCAGACTTCAAACACTATCAATATAAGATTAAATCAACATAGGTCTGATACAAGGAAATTTGATTACAACAAAAACCAGGCTAAGATTGAGATAGGACACTTTCATAAACAAGGATTCAATAACATAACTGTACATATACTTAGAATAGTGCCAAATATTAAACAAAGATTATGGTTCGAAAACTTTTTTATAGGTTCATTTAGATCATACTATCCTTATGGTTTGAATGTTATATGGAAAGGTGAAAGTGTCTTATTAGCTTTTAAACAAAAATCCGAGGATTCATTATATATTCCGAATTTTGATAAATCTATTGATAATAGTAATAATATTCGTTTAGCGAGAATTTCAAGAGCTAAACGTAGAAAAAGAGTTACTAGAGACATGTCAACCCTCAAGAATTCTATGTTAGAATTAGCTGTTAAATTTGATGATAATTACAGCACAGGCTTAAATAAATCATTTATGTTTGGCATGAATAAAGCCTAAATTAAAATTATGACACATATTTTAAGCAGATATAAATTTCAGGATTCTCATGGTATGCATATGATCAAGACCTTAATAACTTTTTAGTACAAAAAATGAATATTAAATTAGATGCAAGTGAAAATTACTTTACAGAATATTGTACATTATTATTTATGAATAAATCCTTTAACAAAATTAATTTTTCAAGTATATTTCAAAAATATCAATCTTTTTTCCTATTAAAAATATTATTATTAAAAAGGCTTTCAAATACAACAAGAAACTTGGCAGATTTATATTTAATTATAATCAAATCTCGGAGCTCCTAAGTTCAGAATCATGCAAATGCAATCTATATCGAGACTATATTGATGATTATCATCAGCACGTTGTCACAGGAGACCTTAGCATCGTGAAAAATGATTTGTTAAGAAATTTTATGGAAAAAGGTACCGGTTTTAGACTGATGATCACAAAAAATAAATCTAACGTTATGAAACAAATCATAAAAGATTTAGATAAATTCTACCTTAAAATTGCAATTAAATACGGAATGCCGATTGAAGCATTCAATCAATTTAGATCTTATGTAGCAACAGAAATTCGGGAATTAGATTTCACTGTTGAAAATGAAATTATGTATAAAGATCTTAAATCATCAATAGAAAATATCCAAAATGAGACTTCGTGATTACATATGTTGATAAGGTCTCTGCTAAATATGCCATAATTTGTAAATACTTTTACAGTAAATTATTATGTAACTACATTTTAAATTATAATTCCTTTCAAAAATCAATTCACATTAATAGAGAAGATGATAATCGTCTTTTAGCTTTGAACAAAAGACTGAATATTCATCTAAATAATATTAAATATCCAAGTATTTTTTAACACCAAAATTTCATAAAAGCCCTATAAAATTCCGTAGTATCACTAATGGATACAATACATATATCACGAGGTCTGGAAGATCTTACAATCTCTTCTTAAAAATCTAATTGATAATTTACAAAGCACGGCAATTATTAAAAATAGCTTAGAGATTGCTGGAGTTACTAAGGATATGATGATTTTTTCTATGCATGGTTTTGATTTCCAGGACCTTTTTAATTCTATAGATATTGACGATATGATTAAGGTTCTACAGTTAATTTATGATAAATATGAATTATATACTTCAATGAAAAAAGAAAAATTTGATATTCTTGTTAACCTCGTATTAAAAGAAAATTTCATTACATTTGATCAGAATCTTTATAAACAGATCAAAGGATTACCTCAGGGTGGTCCAGCTAGTAATTGTTTAGCGAACCTATATTTACATTTTTTTTGAAATAGATCATGTTGTAAATGATTCTTACTTAATTTATCGTTATATAGATGATATAATAATTTTTGGTAAAAATAGTAAATACAAACCAAATATTACATTCTACCCTATTACATAATAGTAATGAGTGGTTTTTTTCATACTCTCTAAGTTATCCAAACTCTGAAGTTTTGTTTATTTTATTTTATTCGGTTTTCCTACCGAGTTTCAAAGGGGGAAGGTTGGCGCCTTCAAACTAGTTTAACCCCACTTATTCGGTCCTAAGTCCGAAATTGCTTTCTGACTCGCTAGGTTCTTCTTTTTTGTAGTTTCTTTTTTTATTTCCCTATAATTTTGTTCTTCATGTTCAGGTTTTATATTTTTATTATGCTATTTCTTGTTATGTTCTTTATCTATTATATCTTATTTTTGATATATAATAAATATATATATATATATATATACACTGGTGTGCAAAAACTAAGGACGAAGTCGAAAAATTAGCATATCAGCTGAATGAAGAGGCAGAGCGGACAGAAAGACCAATCAGGAGATTAGGTAAGGTAATGTAAGGTAGCACATGCGCAGATATGCAGGTAGACGTAATGGGGGAGTGTCTGAGTAGTAAAAAGCATGTTGTCGGTGTAAGATCAGTATTTCTGGCAAAGAGATTGCACGCCGTATAGCAGTTAAAATCACACCGAGTTGCTGCCTCAGCGAGAAATGGCGAATAATCAATCTGTTAGACGACATCTGGATGTTTTTACCCGAGGTCTAATCATTAGAAAGTTGGAGGAAGGCCGCAGTGTGACAAGTGTTTCTGCAGAGTTCGGAATTGCTCACAGCATCGTTTTACGACTTTGGAGACAATTTCAAACTGCAGGAACAAATATCCGGGGGTTCACTAGTGGTCGTCCACGAGGAACCACACGCGCAGATGACTAGTACATTGTCTTACATGCCAGAAGAAACAGGCGGCAGACAGCGGGAGAAGTCGCTAGACACACGACGCAGGCGACTGGACGACCGATATCGCGTTTTACCGTGGCCAGAAGACTGCACGGTGGTGGTCTGTTTGCACAACGCCCTGTACGGTGTGTACATTTAACGCCTGCCCATCGGAGAAGGCGTTCTCTGTGGTGCCGGGAACACCGGAATTGGAGAGACAATGAATGGGGACGAGTACTTTTTACAAATGAGAGCAGATTCAGTTTGAGTAGCGATTCTCATCGCATACTCATCTGGAGAGAGCGGGGAAGCCGCAATCATCCCTCGAACATCATTGAAAGGGACAGATATGGAGGTCGCGGTGTTCTCGTTTGGGGAGGCATAATGCTTGGTAGTCGTACAGATCTTCACATCTTCGACGCAGGTTCAGTCAACGGGACCCGTTATTGTAACGTGATTCTTCTTCCATGTGTGCGTCTTTTTAGAGGCGCTATGGGTCTGCAGTTCCTTTTGATGGGCGACAATGCGCCCTGTCATCGCACTGTAGCTGCCGAACCGCACTTAGAGAGTGAGGATATTGAACGTATGGATTGGCCGGCACGAGAGATCTCCGGATCTCAATCTCATCGTGCATGTATGGGATTTTCTAGGCAGACGCTTGGCAGCTCATACCTTACCACCAGTAACGATTCGGGAACTTCGATTGGCGCTGCAAGACGAATGGGCAACAATGCCTCAACAACTCATTGACACCCTCATTCTCAGCATGGGCAGACGCTGTGAAACCTGCCTAGCAGTCAGGAGAGATCTTATCCCCTACTAAAGACCGGATGTTTCTTGCTGGACACCCATCATAGGGATGTTTCGGTCTTCAGTCGCATTGCGCTCCATGCTACTTTTTCAATCAAGCTTCTTTTTATCCCTCTGATTTCTCTTTTAGTAAGTGTTGCTTACATTACACATGTCCGTACGTATTGGGGATCTTACGGTATTAAATGTGTTGATTTGGAAAGCTTTTGTACAAAGTTATATTGAAAAAACCGTTTCGTCCTTAATTTTTGCACTCCAGTGTATATATATAAATTTTTCTCAGCGTTATTTTTAATGTTAAATTATATAGTGAAAATCGTTTAAAATGAAACTGAGGTTACTGGAAGAGTTTTCTTGTTAAAAGAATTTTGTGTTAAGGGATATAGTAAAAAAACATATATATTTGACAAAATTAAGTTTATTAGAGTAAACTTTTTTACATAGGTATGCACATACGTATGCATTTAATAAAAATCAATGAAGTATAAAGACTCTCAAGAACGTACAGAAATTTGATACAGAATTTTAAAGTTTTTTGAAAAACAAAACCCTTTTTGAGTTTGGGGAAAATAATATGATGACTTTTTTAGCATCAAATTTTCAATATGTTTGATATTTTCTTTTTTGTTATCCATTTCATCATGGGAATATGCATACTTTTAATATTGTTCTGCATTTCGAAAAACATGGGAACAGGAGTTGCCTTATTTGTTTTATTTTTATCATCGGAATCTGCCCCAATGATATTTTTTGAGCTTTTAACAAACTCCAAAATGGCTTTGTCGCCCTAAATGGGCCTGTACACACATTATCGTCATTTATGGAAAAGAGTTTTTTCGATGATACAGCAGGACAACCCAATAATACACTGATGTTTGTAAAAAATACAACACCTTGAAAGAATCATCATAGTTAAATTAACTTTAGAGCAAAAATCCATTATAATATGTTACGTAAAATAGTAAAGTTTCAGAGCCACCACGCATGCGTGGCTTGAGTGGTGCCCTCTGAACTGATGCGAAAAGCGTTTAAATACACAGTCCAGTCACATTAATGTGACCATCTGTCAAAAGCCAGAATAACCACCTTTCGCAGAGCGGACTGCTGCGAGACGTGCAGGAAGAGAGTCACTTAGGTCCCTGAAGGTGTTCTCTGGGAAGTTGAGCCATGCCGACTCTAATGCCGTGGCCAGCTGCGCTATATTACGCGTTTGAGGATCCATGGCGCGAACAACTCGATCGAGATGGTCTCACAGATGCTCTATGAGGTTTAAGTCAGGTGAGTTTGCTGTCCAGGGGAGGACGGGAAACTCATCCTGGTGCTCTTCGAACCACGCACGTACACTGGCAGCTGTATGGCACCTCGCATTGTCCTGCTGAAAGATGCCATCATCCTGAGGGAAAACAATGCGCATGTAGGGGTGGACATGGTCCGCAAGGACAGATGCGTACATGTATTGATCCATCGTGCCTTCCACAATGATCAGTGAACCCAGAGAATGCCAGGAAAACATTCCCGAGACCATAATGCTCCCGCCTCCAGCTTGGAAGGTTCCGGCAATGGTTGCAGGGTGGTTCCTTTCAGAGGATACACGCCTTATACGCCAACGTCCGTCTGTCCGATGGAGCATAAAACGCGATTCATCTGAAAACGCTACCTGTCGCCACTCAGTGGACGTCCAGCTGCTGTACTGGCGTGCAAATTCTAGCCTTCGTCGTCGATGGACAGTAGTCAGCATAGATGCACGAACCAAGCGTCTGCTTCGGAGGCCCAGACGCAGCAATGTTCGCTGAATAGTAGTTTGGGAGACACTTTTGGTAGCCCCTTGGTTCATTTTGGTGGACAGTTGCTCAACGGTAGCCCGTCTATATGCCCGAACGCATCTCCGCAACCGTCGTTCACCTCTGTCATCTATGGCCCGTGGTGCACCACATTTGCCACGACCCTGATTTTGAACAGTCCCATTTTGCCATGCACGATACACTTTTACCACGGCGGCATGCGAACAGTTCACAAACTCAGCCGTTTCGGAAATGCTTCCACCCTTGGCCCGAAAGCCAATGACCATGCCCTTTTGGAAGGTGGATAAATTGCTTCGTTTCTGCATTACGCCAATGATTGAAATGTTTTCCGAAGCCCTCAGACACCCTTTATATACGCTCAACTGCACTGTGTTGAAACCTGCCTTCTGTGACTGGTTATTTAACTCTGGCGTGGAAAGTACGTGGTGGTCACATTAATGTGACCACCACGTGTCAGCGAAGTAAGTGTGTAAGTGGCGAAAGCTTAGAGAGACCTAAGTATGCTTCCACGACGGTATTAGGAGAAATTCCAACAATTTACGGAGTTTAAAAGGGGTAGGATTATCAGCCTTCGAAAAGGAGAAGTTACTTATCATGCAATAAGAGCTCGTGTGCAGCGGAACAGTTACTCAATGATGCGAGTTTAAAAGCAGTAAACCGATGCGCACTTAATAACTCGAAAAACTGGCAGTGGACGACGGTAGGTGATTTCAGCGAGCCAAGATCGACACCTACTCCATATGGTGGTGAATGACCGTACAGATTCCTCCAGGCAGTTGGCAGCACGTTTGTCTACTGCTACAGGTGTACTAATGTCGGTTTCGTCAATGCGTCGACATCTGCTTCACCGAGGATTGCGTGCAAGGGTGCCTTTGTACAGGATCCCTCTCAAGGCCAACCATCGACGACTGCGTTTGCAATGAGCTCTTGAGCACAGAGCCTGACATGTTGATTGGCACCAAGTTGTCTTTTCAGAAGAATCACGAGTCAATTTGTGGGATCATGATGGCTGTATTCGTGTTAGACGCTATGCTGCTGAACGCTGCCTTCCAGGATGCATTATCGAACGACATAGTGGCCTAAAACCCAGTAATATGGTTTGGGGTATGATTTCGTAGCATGGATGATCCAATTTGCTTCGAATTGAGGGGAAATTTCAATAGCAACAGGAATGTCCATGAAGTGCTCTCTCTCTCACTCTTCTACAGCTTGAATTCGTTCCCTTCCTTCAAGGTATCCCTGGAGCGGCCTTTCAGCAGAATAATGCACTCCCACATGTTGCAATGATTGTTCTAGACTTCTCTTCAGACCAACACATGCAACTTCTTCCTTGGCCTGAATTTTCGCCGGATCTGTCACCTATTGAGCACGTGTGCGATTTGGTTTGTTTACGTCTGGCTCGTGATCCACTTCCTGCAGCTTCAAAAGATTAACTTTTGCTGCGCATGCAAGCAATATTGTATTCTCTTCCACAAACAGACATTCAAAATCTGTTTGACTCCATGTCACGTCGTATAGCGACACTTATTGCATCTCGGGGTAACTTTACCAAATACTAATTTCGGACACTTTTTTTTCTTTGAAAATTAATTCATTTATTTGTACTAATACAAGTCGTTTGTGCATTAAATTCCATTTACTTCTGATGATTCCTTCATGGTGTTGCATTTTTTCAAACAGCAGTTTTTACAATAACTTCCTCAAAACTTTCATTAAGAGTTCATTCCCCAAAGCGAAGTTTACTCGTGTAAAGCAATTTTCGGTTTTTGCTAAGAGAAAAAATATACATGAAAATACGTAGTAGAGTTTCGGCAGCGTTGTATTATTTCGTGTTAATCGACATTTAGTCTTACGCGTTTTCACATTAAATGTATTCCACTGTACTTATCTTTGTCAGTAGCTTACACAGACATCATTTATGTGGTAGGGTACATTCTAAGAAACATGTTGAAGAACACGTTGTTGGGTAATCTCTATGGTAATATATATATGCTGGTCTTTGGAGGGTGGGAATGGAGTTTGAACACCCAAACCTACACTTTGTACACCCCTGCTCTTTGTTGTGTAGAATAAGATGAGAAAATGAACGATTTGAAACAAGAAAATAATTACTTAGTTTATTAATGTCCTCTATTTACGTTTTGTTGTAATTGCACATGTGTTTATACTGTCCAGCTTAATTGAGGTTTGACAATTGTTCACACACATTGTAATTATATCCATATAACACGTGATTTTGACATCAAAAGGGAATTAAATGAAAGTCACATGTTCATGCACTTTTCTCTATTGAAGCTTCCAAAATTTTCATTTGTAATTTCTTGGAATTGAATGGCACTAAGTTATGTCTCCTGTAAGAATCTACATTTGAAAGATCTTTCACGAAACTAAAAGGGTCTTAATGTTTGATTAAAATGGATTGTACTCTTTTACCACACCACTACGACAAACGTAATAAAATGTGAAGAATAAATGCCACTTAAATATAAATACAGACTCAGAAAATTATTTTTATTACATATATTAAGATTAAATATAATATAAATTATAAAGTAATGCAACTAGCAGGAAAACAAAAGACAGCTAAATGATGTTTTTTTTAACTTTGAATTATCTTGTTCAGGAAATATCAAATAAATAAATTGAGCATTTATAGTTCTTTATTTTAATACTTTAATGAAATATATTTTGTAATCCCAAAACACCTATCACTGATGTTTTATTAAATGGCGGTGTAGTACTTGTTTAGTGTTATCCAGAAGCACTCGTAATCTTAGTATTTGCTTTAGTTACAGTGTAGCGTCGATTCATTAGAAGGACACTTCCCGAAAATACTTTTTAAGTTTGACTTACCGAGGGGAGTAGAATTCCCAGATTGACCATAACATGCTTCTCACTTGCCTGGTGCAAAACAGGTGTTGGGCCGATTCTGAAAGCGGCTTTGATGTTACTACTTCTTTTCCCTTACATCTCTCAGACAATTTAAGCTTCAACGATTTATAGAAAGAACGCTCCTGTGAAAAGTTGCAATAGTTTGATTTCTTCGCACATGTGGACCACAAATATTTTGAATATAAAAGAATGTCGGTCTTTTTAGAAAAAGACCTCCCTGGTGGATACTCTCACCAGTGAGATGAGTCAAAGTGACAGGCTGATAGATATTCATTCCATATGGTGCACGCGCGACGGAGTTTATCTCAGTAACATCTGCTTATTATCTCAAAGAACCTATGGAGATGCGACAAAGAAGAGGTGTGCAGTGTGCAAGTCCTTTACGCTCCCCAATCAAAGATTTTTTGGGCATGAAAAGAGTCCACCCAGGGTAGGGGCTTAAAGGGTAGGCTCAGAAGTTCTTCAGCATCATTTTTTGGGGGAGGACGGGTTCTTCTTCGAGCACACGTGAAGACGTAGCGAGAGCAGCCGCACCCCAAGAACCAAAAAAAATTAACTGCAATGATTTCTTAAAGATGGAGAGACGGAATATGCTGTGATCTTAGACGATTCCCTCGGAATTGTCCCACACTCGGGAAACGATCATTTCAAGACCTATGTGCATAAAAAATGAATTTGAACTTTTCTCCAACGAAATGCTCTGAAGTATACCATAATTAACAATGCATTTAAATTTTGTATTTGATTTATTAATAAGTAAAATGCCTTTTCGCAAATAGCTGTGTGTTCCCACTCGTTACGAAGTAATGAAGTAATTTTAAGGGATTACGACGTACACACATCAAGTAAAAATTATACTTCGAATTATACAAACTGAAAGGAGAACAAAACATCAGTAATTATTTTCATTTAAGGTAAAAAAAAAACGATTTGACAGAAAATCTGTACATAACTTTGTAAAAGCATATTTTAGGATTTTTGATTTGAGATTTCAAATGAATGTGAATTTAATCTTTTTAAGTATTATACTTATCCTAATCTTCGGTGTAACTCTTGTTACGTAAATACAAAACCTCAAAATATATTCTTAAATGATTTCATTTCTAATATTTTTAACCCAGCAAATATATTTCAATGTTAAGAAGGATTTTCTTACATTTTTAACGTTTTCTAAAACGAAATGCAAATAAACTACGCCTAAAGCGTATTCATAATATATAATAAACTCCGAAGATTGGAAAAACAAAGTAAAGTTACAAATATGGGGATTCTGTGTGAATAACCCATTCGTTTAAAAATTCATAGTGCATATATTGACATAATTTAAATCTTTGATAATGATTTGATTTTTAAAATCTAATTAAAGTTTTTTAATCTAATATAAACTGCAATTCATAAGAATTGTTCATATTAATATGCGTGTTAATAGATACAAAAAAAATATTCTGTTCTATAAATCAGTTTTACTTTATAAGTTTTGAACAGCTGCTCCTTGTTTAATTGAATCATATTTGAACGATGCTTAAATAAATCATTTCAAAATTGAATTTTTAAAAATTGAAAGATGCAGTTGTTATAAATATAGTTATTGAAATAACATAAATATCGGTTTTACTTTCTATGGGAGCATAAAATCTTAAAATAATATAGAGAAACCGTATTTTATTGATTACTGTTTTTTTTTTTTTTTTTTTGAAAAATTGAAGATTTCATTTCTAGAACAATTACAAAGAAGGTAATTTTAAGAGGACGTATTAAAATTTATTTTCAAATGTAAGATGAAAAATTACGTATTAATATATACCGAGAAAAAAAATGGAACACTCATGGAATATAAATGTATTTTATTTTAATAAATGGTGTTCATATTATCAAAGTGAGAAAATTCAAATTTTGACATATAACTAAACATTTTCTAAATTAACCTTTTTATTTGTAATAGAAAATGTTTAGTAATATAAATTATACTCCCATTTATATATTTAAAAGTAATTTGAAAAATATTCTAACACTATAGAAATATACTGCAATATCGCATACGTGGAATCGAGACTTTTTAAAATATGTTGAATGCTTTAAATTACACAGCGTTTTATATTTTTCTTCAATCTAAAAATGTACTTCTTAAAGGCGTTACAATGATAAGCTCTATTTCAAAGCCCACTTCAAAATTTGTTCAATTTCTAGTAAGGATATGTTCAAGCAAAGAGTGGGCTCAAATATTGAATGGTAGAATGCGTAAATTCAGAACGTACCATTCAAAAATATGCAAAGTATTGCGGAGTTAGTATTAGGCACATTAATAACATACGGTACTGAAAGTCAGACTGTTCTTTGAGTCACACGGAGCAGATAAATTTTATCAGCTTCGCTTCTTCATTCACCCTTTCTCTCTCTCTCTCTCTCTTTTCTGGATTTATCCTCGCTAAAAAAATCTCAAAGAATTTTGAAGTGAAGGATGTTCTCCCCAAACATTTTTGACATGTGTGGAATGGACCCTATTTTACTCTATTCCTCTAATGTGACTCAGGTCTAACTAATCGGTCACTAATCGTTTATCCAGAGACCGTACCAAGTGTCTCTACTTCTTATAGAATAAGAATATTTTTGCCATCTTCATCATGTGTCAGGTTGATTAGCCTTCTCCTTAAAACATTTTGAGTTGTTTGAATCCCTCTAGGATATATATAACATTAAGAGCCTCCTTCTTGTGCTCGATTTCTTAAGAGTCAACAGTTTGATGAATCTTGTCTGACTTCATCTATTTCTGGAGAAATAACATCGACAACAGGAAGCATAGTCAATAAAAAGGCAACGGTTAATCATAAAGTCGGCTTTACAAAGGTTTTCATTTGTAACTGATTAAATGAATTAATACAGTTTTCCTTTACCCCAGATCATATTTTTCTCATATTAAATTTTTAATCTGAATTTGTGGTATTTTAATTGCTCGTGGAAACTTTCTCTAGTTTTTTTATGTTCTTATTTTAAGGTATCCGACTAAGTTCCGAACCATAATTTCGCAAAAGCGTATAACTGGATAATGTTTATAATATTTAGTGTCACTTAGATTAGAAAATGTATATAAAACTGCCTTAAGAATATTTTTTGCAATACAAAAATATTTAAGTTCGATATTTTTACAAAAAATGAACATAGAATATTATTATAATAGAAGCATTTTTCAAAATATTCTCCTTTTGTGAAAGTGCTTCTATTATAATAATATTTCACCTGAAAATAGCTCAGATTTCTGTACCAGGCTCAACTAGAATTTTTGAAATATATAACTTAGAAGTGGGTTTATCCATGTTTTACGACAACAGAGGGGAGCAATTTTAAGAAAAAAACGCGAATAATTATTTCAATTTATGGTAATTCTGAAAAAAAATGTGAATTTTTCAAAAATTCTAGTTCAGCCTCTGTAGAGAGGTCTGAGCTATATACAGGCAAAATAAGGGTGTTTTTTTAGAGGTATAGAACTATAAATTGCAAAAAAAACTACGATGTATTATTCGATTGACATGCATTTTTTTTATTCGAAAGATAATCTTGTGTGATTACATTTTAAATAGGATTCCTGGCATATGATTGCCACAGCTGGCTCGGATGTAGTCCAATCTGGACGTAAGATTTTTGATGACTTTTCCAACACTTGTGGCCGTATATTGGCAATAACACGGAGAATGTTGTCTTCCAAATGGTCAAGCGTTTGTGGCTTATCCGCATAGACCAATGATTTTACATAGACCCACAGAAAATGGTCTAGCGGTGTTAAATCACAAGATCTTGGAGGCCAATTCACAGTTCCAAAACGTGAAATTAGGCGGTCACCCAACGTGTCTTTCAATAAATCGATTATGGCACAAGCTGTGTGACATGTTGCGCCGTCTTGTTGAACCACAGCTCTTGGACATCATGATTGTTCAATTCAGGAATGAAAAGTTAGTAATCATGGCTCTATACCGATCACCATTGACTGTAACGTTGTGGCCTTCATCGTTTTTGAAGAAGTACGGACCAATGATTCCACCAGCCCATAAAGCGCACCAAACAGTCAGTTTTTCTGGATGTAACGGTGTTTCGACATACACTTGTGGATTAGCTTCACTCCAAAGTCGGCAGTTTTGTTTGTTGACGTAGCCATTCAACAAGAAGCGCGCTTCATCGCTAAACAAAACTCGCTTATGAAAATCGGGAACAACGGCAATCTCGTTTTGGGCCCATTCGACGAATCTACGCCTTGCTTGATGATCGTTTTGATGAATTGCCAAACCAAACTGAGAATAAATCACTTGACAGCTGTTAAATCGGTCACCATCTTGGAAAGTAATGCCAACTTAAACTTCTATACCTGGAAAAAAACACTCTTTATTATTATAATAGAACTATTTTTAACAAAAAGGGAACATTTAGAAAAAAATATTATTCTAAGTTATGTTTTTACCAAAATATTGTATTTAAATTTTTTTTTTGTCAAAATGTACTTAAAACAATTTTATATATGTATTTTAATCTAATTGACACTAAATATCATGAAAGTTTTACGCACTATTTATGTACTTTTTTTAAAATTACGGTTCAGAACGTACGCGGATACCTTTAGGCTATAATATGATGAAACGAAAAAATATTGTGACTGGAAACTCTTCAGTGTCGTGACAAACACAGAGCAATGTCTTTTGCTTAGTGGAATTTTGTAATCAAACGAAATTCTTCGAGAGCATGAAATTATGTTAGTCTTTTGCCTCGAGAGCAGAATTTTTCTTGAGTTAAAAATCGTAATTTAAATCCAAAATTTTTCCAACTGGGTTCATATCAAACGCTTAGATAAAAAATTATCTCAGTATTTTTTTTTCTTCTAAAAACGCCTAAGGGAAAAAAAATGGAAATTCACAACAGAGGCTACCCATAACGAGCTTATCAAAATTTTAATTTAAACCACTCCATTTAAGAAGACCAATTCAGTGTTATTATTTATCCATTTAGAAAATAAATTTCAAATCGTGGATATTGTTGCTGATGATACTGAATTCCATTGCCTTATTTTTGCCCTGGTGATGAAATCTACGTTCTGTTGATGTTAAGCATGAGAATAATTTTATCATGAAGATATAACACTCTAGATCAATGTTTCTTAAACTGTGGGACGCGTCCCCCTAGGGGGCTTGATAATCCTACAAGGAAATCGCGAGTATATCGAAAATACGAAAACAAAAGATTATTTTTCAATGAATTAATAATTTACTGAAAGGTGGCAAAACAAAATACTTTCTGAAATTATAAAATACAGATTTACACTGATAAAATACGCATATAAATGTAACAGCACTGCACAATGTGTTTCATAATTAATATAACAGTATTAAAGTCAGAACAAGTTTAACAATTACCAGTGACCCTTTGGGAATGTCATAAAATTATATGCAAAATTTAATACTTATCTTGATGATTTGTATGGTTTATAATTAAAATCGCATTTTAGCTTTACTTCAAGGATTATTATTGTATTCAATACATTGTTATTGTATGAAAGGAGGAGCGATGAAAATTATGATTGAAAATTGGGTCGCAAGTATAGAAAGTTTGAGCAGCGCTGCTCTAGATGAATCGTACCTTTCCCAGTTTGCACAATGAAAAACTACACGTTTTACTTCAAGACTTACAACTTAGTTATATGAGACATTCACAAATAATACAAGAGATGTAAAATTTGATTGATAGTAATCTGTCTAATGATGTTATAAAAACGCGTCCGTGGTAGAGTAGGGGAATGGGATCGAACTCGCGTGACAGGATTTGTCGAGTTGTGAGTTCAAAGCTAGTACGATTGAAGATCCAAAAGTGACGTATCCTTCAAGGTTTGCCATTGGTATAGTATGGAGAAGGGGTTCCAGCTGAGATGTCATCCTCGTGACTTGACCATGGTTTGAAATCAGGAGGTGTGTTGCCAATGAATTTCGTATCGTTTGAGAAAAACACGTAAAATCAAATCAAGATAATTTTAAAACTCTGAGGATGCATTACTTACCATCTCCTTTCCATCCGTAATCGCCGATATTAATGTTTGAAGTGGAAGATGGCAAATGATATTAGAGATAGCAAGGAAATTATATCGTTTTTAAAAATATAATTTAATCTAAATGAGTCTATTAATTCACGCTTTTTTTTTAAAAAAAAGTTTTTCGTCTTAATTAAATAATACCTGTTCTTGGTATTTTGCGTGTTTAAAAATTGTTGGAAGAATTTTTTGTCAAATGTTTTTGAGGAACACATTAAAAATGAGGGATGGTTAAGAGTATTCCATCAATATATATTTTGAAGGATATGTATATATATTGATGGAATATTTCTTTTTTGCTTTTTATTAATAATTAATAGTATTATTTTCCGTTGAAACTAATGCACATTTTAGTAATTAAAATACTGACAGGTGCATTTGAGAAGAATTTCGTCTGCGGGGGAACCTTGTAGTTTAAAGAAATTATTTCTCTTAAAAATTAGTACTTCCTCGTGCTCTTACAATTTTGTTCAGAAACTGTCAGTAAAACTGAATAGCCAATTTTTTTCCTCTTAAAAACACCCTGAATCTATGTTAAGATATTATAGTTCGATTTGATATTTATTCTAATCTATATTTTATATTGAGTTTTATTAATAAGGACTAAGTAAATAAATAACAGTGAAAACCTACTTCCCAATTCAGAAATATTATGCATGACACGATTATTTCTCGGCTTATTTGCAGATTATGTGCTAACTTAGATCTTTAAATTGGCTTATGAAACATCCCAAATACCTCTCTTTAGTTTTTCATTTTTTTACACTCATGCAAATCTTTATTTCTAGTTGAACAAACAAAGTTCTTTTTTTTCTGTAGTATATTAGGAAAAAATAACATTTTAAATAGTACAAGTTTTTCACAAACTTTTTTTTTATTTCATAGAAGTAGTATATTTATGTTCGAAAGATGTGTTTCAAAAATGATTTGAAGACGAGTTATATAAAATTGAAAATCTGCATACAAGCCTCAGAAATATTGTTAAGGAAATACTTTAGAAAGAATTGAAAAAGTTATATTTCCTTATGCACGAGGACAAAATATGAACTCTTTGAAGTGTTTTTGTTTTGTCTTAGACTTGAAAACTATTTTAGACGGAATATGTTATGCTTGTGTTTCATAGTATGTTTATTATTGTTCAAAACAATTTTGCTGCACTTATCAAATTTGTGGACTTTTTTTCTTAAACCTTTATAAAATAATAAATTTTTTTAAGAAAATAACCTTAAATTAAAAAATACATACATTTCCAGGCTTGGGCTTTCACTGTTACGTCAAAAAGACAAATGACCAAATAAGTAAAACAAATAATGCACTACACATTTTCTTGAAAAGTCAGATACTTTGTTAAAATAGTGTTATTCATTCTGGTATACAGACTAATTTTATAAGACTTTAACTGTGCACATTTTTGCAGCATGTGAATAAACATTAAAATTTATAAAATACTACAAAATATTATTAGTTTTTTAGTAAATTAATTTATCTATTTTTGTGAAAAAAATAATTAAAAAAATCAAAGTTATCTGTATAGAAATGAAAGAGATATTTTATAAAATGCGTATCGCAATTCCATGCCACAGGTCCGAGGCTTAAGCCTTTGGCTGAGAAAGGTCAACTCAGCGTTTTTGTCCATGCAGTGGATCGACAAAAGGCTACATGCGAAAAAAACACTTGGGGTTCTCGTTAGACTTACCACCTGACCGAAACATTTATTCATGCACCTCAGTGACCAAGGTCACAAAAACTGAGATTGGCACAGTAGGCCTGGGCTGAACATGGTTTGTTGCGCCTCTGAGTTATTTAGGGTTTTTTTATCTATTTTAAAGCCCATCAGTTTTACTTTTGGAAAATCATCAGTGTTAGAGAAAATTTTGACAAATTTTATAATTAAAGCTTTATAGATATGCAAATATATTTTATTTGCTGATGGCAAGCAAAAAGTTAAGTAATATCATGCTTTTATATTCAAATTTTAATTATTAAATTTTCCCAAATAAAATAAAAATGCAAGGCTTTACTTTATGCTCTTACTATTATTATTATTTCTATATCGTTAAAAATATCCAAAATATCACGAATTGTTTTTAAAAATAGCACATCGTATATGTGAAGTGAGGTCTTATATTCACAAAAATATACATATAGTTTTTGTACTCACAATAAAGAACAATGAAGTATCTCGTTAAATAATCATTAATCCAGTGTTTCTCAAAGTGTGGGGCGCGCCCCCCTGGGGGGGGCGCGATGACCCTACAAGGGGGGCGCGAGCGTATCGAAAATTTAAAGATTTTTTTTAAAAAAATAACCGGAAAGAGAAGTAAAACAAAATGCTTTCTTCCATAATAAAAAAAAAATACACACAACACTGACATAATTTATATTTATTATCTGGCTTTTTTCCGTCATCAAATAGCTATCTTTGATCCCAAAACCAAATTAAAGAAAAAAAAATTCTTTTATTTGCTGTTTTTCCTCAATGAGAGATTTTTTTATTACGTTTTAACATAAAATATTACTCGTTAAAAGAAAAAACGAAACCCAGACCCTGAGAAAAATTCTAAGAAGATAAACAATTCACCGCTGTAATTATTATTGAAATACTGTACATTAGTTGTAGAAAAAGAAAAGGAAGTCATGATTCACTTTTCAGCCAGGCTGAATAGTACGTTTGCTAATCATTTGATTGACCTTCAATCTTATGGTATGGTTATTATCAATATTAGTTCCCTCCCATCTTTTATGCGTTTGCTTTTCGCTTAGGGAAATTGTAAATAATTGAGTTTTGCGATATTTGGAAAAGAATTGATTGGTTTAACATTTCTGTAGGATAATTGAAAAGTTTCTGATTTGCGTCCTTTATTATGGTCTTGTACTTTTGAATCATTTTAGTTCAGTTTTAATGGATTTTTTCTCAAATCATCAAATAATTGAATAGTCCTTGAAAGAAGGTAAGTATACTTTCTATAAATTAAAATATTCACTAGAATTCCGATTTGTATCGTGTACAGTAAAAATAATTCTAAACAAATGATTGGGGTGAATGAGTCCCCCCGCACTAACATTAATGTTAGTATCGAGTACGCGCCTGCTCCCGGGTTAAAACATTTTGAAGTCTTCTCGCTTTAAATGTTGAAAAGTAACACAATTATTCTTCATCGAAATTTTATATTCTTTTTCATAATTTAACATTAATTCTAAATGCTAATTGTGTGAGGTTTAAAATTACAGTTCTTTTAAACAGTTATTTACAATTATAGCATTTATCTAAAAAAAATCCTTTTACATTTTTGTATACAATGTCGTGCACACAGTTTTACTCTCCTTACAGTTCAGCTATTATATCAAGAATAATGTTTTATTTTTTTTAAAAATGAATTCGTGCGAAGAGTCGGTGTTTCAGCCAGTATACGTTTGATGCATCAGTATTGAAGAAGGTATTTTATAAATAATTTCTTATTACTGAATTTGGCCGCGGAAGCCGAGTGGTATAGGTGTCGGATCGTGGCTTGCCTTGTCACGAGTTCGAGCCCAGTACCACTAAAGGCCCGCCATGTAGGGCAGCGATGCATGTTAAATCTGTTGAGAGTTGAAAATATTCCGTTGGTGTGGTGTGGTAGTTAGGAGAGAAGGGTGCCAGCTCAGGTGTCATCCGCGTCACTTGACCATGGTTCAAAATTACGTGGTCCGTCGTCAAAAGCCCACGTGCAGCTGAACAGTGCGACGTTAATATTCAATCAATCAATCTTATTACTAAATTAAGAACAAGTTTAATAATTATTAGGGACTTCCACGGGCTTTTCTTGTAGAGGAAAATTTTCAAAGGAAGGTTTTAATATCAGAAATTGACACTTAAAGAGTTATTTTTCTATATTTAGCTGAGATCTATATTTTGTCTTCAATGCATCCACTGCAGAAAATCCGGTTTGAAAAAGGTAGGATGTTGAAAATGGTAATATTATACGAAGTGCTTTTGTTTTCAGTACAGATAATTCCTCATCCACCTCTACCCCAAATTCAAAGAGCGATTTATTACAAAATTGCCTTTTAATTTTTCACTGGATGTGAAATCTATGAAGATTCTTCTTCGGAAGTTGAGAGCCCTTCTGGAGTATCTTGAAATAGATCCCTAATCCACTCCTAACTTACTACCAAGCTGTCCTCATCCAGAAAATATTTTTTAAAATTCTTTGCCAACATAGCTAAATGATTTTACATGTTTTAAAAACAACTTTCACATGTTGTTCTACAGATTTGTAAGTTTTAACACATATCGAGCAGGGGTTTTTTTTCCATCATTTACTTCAGTAGTGGTAAATCCAAAATTTAAGTATTTTTGAGAAGATCGCCTTGATTTAATTTTCGGAACCATGCTCGTTCGTCTGTGTACTTGTTGATTCTTTATTATGGTCGAATGTTTGCTTACGACTTAAAAATGTATGTATGATTTGTTTTAATCTACTGCCGTAAATACTTAATTACCGTGAATTACAATTAACGTGTAAATTAAAAAAAATGTACATTCAAGCTAGATTCGGTAGCTATAGGAGTATCGAGTCGACCAAAACTGACTAGAATTGTACCAGGAAAAGCATTTTTACATGTTTTGCGCAGACGTCCGATAGGTTGCCCAGACTCACGCAAACGTACCCTATAATGCCAGATGTGATGGATATGATAGAGAGCGACATTGACTAGACTATTTTTCTAATAACATTTGTGCTTTGAGAAATGAATATGCTGAAGGAAATAAATCTTTAATTAAATACATCATTTTGCGATCGGTTCCAATTTAAAAATTAGAGAAAGAAAAATAACATAATTCTAAGTAATATATATTTTAAGTAATTTTCTTAAAATATACACAAAATTTAATATACTTATCGTATTAATGTGTACGGTTTATAATTAATATCGTATTGTAACTTTAGCGTCTCTCTCTCAAAGTGCATTTTTATTGCAGTAAATACATTATTGTTGTACAGGGGGGCGAGACAAAAATTATGATGGAAAATTGGGTCGCCAGTATTGAAAGTTTGAGAAACACTGCTTTTAATGTATGAGTGGTGCACAGAGTATTTTATGACTAATTAATTAATACTAAATTAAGAACAAGTTTAATAATTATTAGCTACTTCCATGGGCTTGTCTTACAGAGCAAAGTTTTTGAAAGGAGTTTTAAGATAAGAAATTAACCCTCTGAGTTCATTTTCTATATTTAGCTCATATCTATATTTTGTCTTCTAAGCAACCACCGCATTTTGTAATATGTTCCAATTTAAAAATCAGAGAAAGGAAAAATAATTTAGTAATTATCCTATTACTTAACTTTTTTTGCTTAAAAGTAACATATACAAAATTTAATACTTATGTCATGAATTTGTACGGTTTATAATAAATATTGTTGCTTTATCGTAAAAGTGCATTATTATTGCATTCAGTAAATTATTATGTATAAGGGGGGGCGCGATAAAAATTGTGATTGAAAAGGGGGGCGCCAGTATTGAAAGTTTGAGAAGCACTGCATTAATCAAATATAACGCAATGATGTAACTTTCTTTAAATAAATAGACTACAAAAATTACATCTCAGGTATTTTATTTCTTCAACGATTTTAAGGTTTGTAAGGAATGGTTTATATATATTTCAAATTAGTTAAATCCTTGTCTATTCACTTATAAGAAAAAGTGGGGAAAACGTTAAAAGGAATAATCAATCATCTCGCTTTATTTGCTAAAAATCCGAAAAAAAAATGACTAAGCAATTCCCTGAATAATTTGTTTGAAAGAAGCATTCTTTTTTACCTCATAAATTTCAACATTTCTTGCTTCATTCAACATTATTTACCTCCATATTTTATTTAAAAAACAAAGCAAGTTCTTACAAAGTGGATCGAAATACCGTGTAAAACGGGTTTAACAAAAAATGTACAGATATTGCATAGCATACGCTTTAATAAATTGAACATTTCATTAAATGAATTTTTAAATTTTTAACTGTTATTATATTGTGATGTTCTAACAAACTGTTATTCATTGAAATGTGTATTACTATAAAAATTATCCACCCTATTATCTGGGCATTTCATAACAAAAATATATAACTACTCATTCAGCGTAAATAAAAAAAATTAATTGTGCTTAAATTATGTATTGCGTATCTTTTAAGAAGATGTATTATAATAAGTAATAAACAGCATAAAATATAAGTATTCTTTTACTACTGGCGTAGCTGGTCCCGTAGCTGTATCAAAATTTTTTGAGGGCCATTTTTACTTAGACAAGTTGAGGCATCAGCAGCTTGGGGCCTCATATCATTAATACGGCGGTAGCTACGCCCCTGATTCCTACAATATAGTTAAATAAAAAAAATAAAATTTTAATATGAATCGTATACGCTGCAAAGGCCATCTCAGTATGGAAATATCAAGGGTGCATTTTAAGATTTTTGGTGTAGTCTAAATGTTAAATTGTTAAACAAACTATTCATGGACTTTAAATATATTTTATATGAGAAAAAAATTGTTCACATATAAAAGTAAAACCCAAAGTGACATAGCAAAACATATGGAATTTTCTTCAAACAATTAAATCGTTCCAGTAGTGATACATAGCAATTTAAAAAATCTGTCGATTTCTTGAAAGAATTAAGTTTCAGATCTTTTCATAATTCTGTAAATTTATTTTCAGTAAATCAGGAGATTTTTTTTCACAATGCAGCAATGACTGATATTTTATTTTACAAACATTAAACAATATTTTTTTATTCGAATTGAAGACTTAACGTTCAAAATGAGTCACATTTAAAAAGAGAATGTTTTTTATGTTTTTTTTTCAAACTACACAAGTATATACAGGAGAAAAGTTTTCTAACAAATAATTGAAAGCAGGAAATAAGCCTTTTAATAAAAATGCGTGAGGTGCAAAGAAGAGAGAGTGAGAGAGATTTAAATTTTTATCCTAGCTTTGAAGATAACCCCGTGAACTTGCTCCTTGTGCCACTAGTGGCAGACGTGCCATAGAATGCCAACGTATGGGTTATAACATCATATATCTATTCTTATATATATGGGTTATATTATTGGTTACTCATCATGATATCTCAGAAACAAGTAGATCTATAAACTTGAAATTTGTGACGTCTCACGCGTCTTTTCTTTAACAAGTCCTTTGGGTTCTTTGAGCCAGAATTAATGGCAACTCTTTTCCAATCAAATCCAAGAAGTGAAGTGTGAATGAAAGATGCAAGTGAACAAACTTTTAATATCGGATCTTAGAGTAAGCGGGATGGCGATGTAAGGTAATTTTTTACAATTGATGTTAGTTTGTGGCAGTTTATGGTTGTTACAGTTCGTGGTTCAAGTCTGAATGAGTTTTGCGTGACGTGAATACAAGTTATTAGGGATCGGATATATGAATCGGCCAAGTTGCGCACCAGTGCATACAAAGACAAGATTAAACATATATCAAGATTGATCGTTGCTCCAAGCTGTAATAAGGTAGGATTGATTATTTAATATTAGAATTGGAGATTAGGCGGTTCACTTATTGATAGTGGTCTGAATTATATTAAGTCTTATTATAAATAAATATATATATATATATATATATATATATATATATATTGTGTGTTGCGTATTTTGTCATCGTAGATTTTCTCATATTAATTATTATAATTTAATTTGTTAAAGGTTTAAGTTGATAATAAAGTCATATTAAGATAATGCTTGATCCTAGTCCTTTCGTTAATCCTACGCCTCTAGCTCACGCTGATACTTCGAGGGATGTTCTTCCAAGGGAAGGAACATCTCAAATTTGTCAGGCAGGTTACTTTCATAACGCAGAGATCCGCTAAACATGGATTCCTAAAGGAGGTCATGGGGAATTATAGACTATAATCCTCCTTTTAAAACTAACACTCTCACGAAATGTGGTTAATATTTCTTGTATTGATTAGAAATTAGCTAAAAACAGGGGTTACGGATATCTACATCCTAGGAGGAGAGGTTATTGTAGGTTATGTGGATTTAAAAGGTAAAAAAAATACCGTATTTGACTACTAGATCTACGCATTTGAGATTTCGTAAGCATGCATCTTTTATTGAATAGAGGTCTGATAAGGAAAGTTTTTGCGAAAATCAATTTCCAAAGGGGGTTGTGGGTTTGTTATGTTTAATAAAATTCTCTTCTTTTTTAAAAAAAATACACTATTATACTTGCAGGTTTAAAATTTAGTAAACATGCTTACTTTGTTGAGCAAATATGCAATAAAAATTCTCCTATCGGGCAGACAACACATATAGTATAGGGATATCTCAATACTATTCAATTTTTATTATAGCTTATGAATTGCTTACTTTATAATCCTTTATTTACAAAATTGAACTAAGGTAACACAAATGCAAACCTGAAAGTATTAGAAAACTTTATAGAAATATATTGTTACTTTTACAAGACTGTATTCCTGTAATATTTTGTTAATACATTTCAGGTCTTTTTATGGAAAACATAAAACTTATACAAATATAAAAATATTTTCAGCATGAAATAACATGACAAGTGCCACGGTATATTACTAAATATATAAAAGAAATCATTTGGAGTATTTTTTTTATATTTATTTCACAATTTTTTCATCATTTTATGGTTTGGTAAAAACAATCTTATTGTTTCGAAGAAATAATTTACTTGCAATAGAATGTTTTTCTATCTTTCGTCTTTATATTGCAAGAAAATTTATATCTGTGGCTATGAAGGAAAATAAAGTATGGAATCAATTTACTAGAATATATATATATATATATTAATTCTATAAAAGAGATTGGGATTTAATGCGATGTAATACAATGGGAAAAGATAAACTGATACTGTCCGCCGTGTTGTTTTATATCGTTTACTTTAAGTATCTTTTGCTAAAATTGTAAAATATTTCTGACCATGAAAAGATATGAAACGTAAGAGATATAGCTTAATATGTAAAAGACTTAAAATCACATATTAAATAGCACTGGGGATATTTTCTCTATTATACACTTATTATCTAATAAGTTTTAAATTAGTGTTTCTCAAACTTCAAATATTTTCGACCCAATATTCAATCATAATTTTCATTGCACGCCCCTCCCCCTCCATACAATAACAATTTATTGAATTCAATAATACTATAATTTGACACAAAAGCTACAACACGACTTTAGTCATTTAAGTGCCGCCCGCTTTTAAAATGTTTCCCTCAGCCATTGCATTAATTGCCCTGGACGTATACATACGTCTTTCCGAAGTACCATCTTCTATATGCACTGCTGTCCATAACATTTTTTCGAAGGCTTTCAAATGCAATGAACGGATTTTGACAAAGCAGGATTTGATTTTTTATTCCTTTTCGCTCAGTTTCACTCATCCAATGCATTTATTACCCTGGACGTATCTATACGTCTACAATATTTTCTGGGCACTACTGCCCATAACATTTTTTCGAATGTTTTGGAAGGCAATTAAAGGATCTTGACAGTTTTTGTGAAGGATTTGCTTAATTATTCAATTTCTATCCCCCCGCACACAAAACACGCTCCGCTTCGAGTTAAATGGAGGCATTGCGGTGCTAATCCCGTAATTTTTAATCGGCATCTAAGGTATTAATTATAAACTGTATAAATCATCAAGAAATGTTAATTTTTGCATATAATTGTATTACATAAAAAGCCCACGGGTTCACTGATAATTATTAAACTTGCTCTTACCTTAGTATTTTTGAATTAATTATAAAATGCATTGTGCCGTACTGATATATTTATAAGTGTATTATATCAGTGTAGATGTGCACTCTTTATTTCTTACTATATCAGAATGTAATTTGTGTGTTCACTTTTAATAAATTAATAATTTTAAAAATAATAGTTTGCTTCGACTTTTCATTGTGCCCGAGCCCCCCTCGTAAGGTTATCACGGCGCTGTAGGGGGGGCCCACGGTTTGAGAAACACTGTCTTAAATACAAAACCATTAGTGCACCATTTAGGTATGTGAGGGAATCGTCCCTCTCTCTTGGTCACCTATAGATGTGGAAGGAAAGGAAGAAACACTAGTCATAATCAAAAATAATCTATCTGTTGATCTCACAAAATAGCAACACATATTCAATTAATTTCAACATGAAAAGAATGTCTAAATGTAAGCACTATACGTGGAACACAACGAGATCACCAAATTTTAAGAAGCCTAAAATTATCGACCTCTTTATCTTAGGATCGATTCTAATATACCAATTAACCAAATGTTAATTTTACTTTAGTGATCAATTGTCACTTTAAATCTTACGTCTATTTAATATTCGAAATATTCTATAAAGTTGAATGATACCTGATTAGCAGCAATCTCACCAGACGTACGGCTTTCTCTCTATCCTTCTCAACTTTGCTAGCTAGAAAACCCTGTCTAAATTTGACTTAATTTGAATAGCACGGTTTTTTCCTCTTCAAAAGGGTTGGTTGGGAATAAATGCGAATGGCAGCCCAAAGATTTCCCCAGAAGATTAGAGGAAGGTACGCGAATAGATCCGTCACAGGTATTATTAGGATCTATTGTTCTCCATCTAGTTTTATATACAAAATTTAATATTTATAAAAGTAAAGCATCTTCAAAATAAGGCAAATAGAAAACTTAATACATACCTTAATTGGCGAAAGTATGTAATGAAAAATATCAGACAGAAAAGTTTGTTCAGTATTCCAGTAAATTATTGTATACCAATGTCGAGTAAGTTTAAATTGCGAAGGAACGCTCAAGGTGGATAAAGAAATAATTTTCAATATCATGCATATTTTTTAACCAAGAAAAAATGTAATTAGGTAAGTAAATTCACAATGCTTTTTAAAAAAAATAGTTTATTTTCTAATTAATTAAGAGTTAATTTTCCAATCAGTTAAAATTCTCCAACAAAGTTGAATTTAAAACTTAAAATTGTTTTGCAAAAGAAGAAGTCTGCTTTATCGACTAATTTTATTTCATTCTGTATCACTTAATACTGCATTGAAAAGTATCCAAAGTAGAAAACAAAAATTAAGTCAGTTCATGTTTAGGTCAATAAAGAAACATTTTATTTTAATTAATTCTTATTAAATAATTACAATTAACATAAATATGAATGTACATATGACAGAATCTGAATATTAAATGACAATATAGAAAGCGATTTTCCTTGTAATTTTCCATTTTTTTAATTCCATATATGGTGCTGGACTTTTTTATTTATATTTATGTTGATCGTTATTCATTCGTTAAATTTAATTATTCCAATAATAAACTATAGTAAAAAATGGATCACATTCTCAGAAATTAGGCTATTTCAAATCGGATTCGAGCCCACGATCTTTGGATTAGAAGTTCAACGTGATATCTACTGCACTACAGGGACACAGTGAACAATTTTCCTTTCTATATATACTGTTAAACTATTATTTTTCTGTGTTACTGTTTATTCATTTTTAAATTTAATTGATGAATTAATATTTGAAAAAATTGTATTAACATTAAGTGTCATACATTACAAGTTTAAAAATTTATTTGAACTTAAATGGATGAATAGAAAGTACTTTTACTAACGATTGAAAATTTGAACATTTATAGATATAGGGAGAGTGTGAACTAATAGTTGGAATTGAAAAAATAAAAATAATAAGACAGTGGTTCTTAAACTTTCAATACTTGCGACCCAAGATTCAAACATACTTCTCATCGCCCCCCCCCTTTACAATAACAATGTATTGAGTTCAATAATACGATGCTTTGATGCTAAAGCTAAAAGACGACTTTAACCTCTTAAGTGCCACCGGCGTATATAAACGTCTCACTCAGCCTAAGCTTTAATTGCCCCCGACGTATATATATGTCTTTCAGAAATATGATACTTTCTGCTTATTGTTAACCATAATATTATTCAGAAGGCATTAGAATGCAATAAAAGGACCTTGAATTTGTTTGCGAAGAAATTACCTATTTCTGAGGAACTCCTTAGTTATTCCCTTTCTACCCCCACTACCACATACGCGGACATACGTGCCAAACGGCGGCATTGGTGAGCAAATCGCTTAACGTTTAAACGGCAGTCAAGGGATTAATTATAAAACGTAAAAATTATCAACATAAGTGTTAATTTTTTAATATAATTTTATATATGACAACACCAGGAGGGTCACTGGTAATTATTAAACTTGTTCTTAATTTGGTTTTGTGAAGTTAATTATAAATTACATTGTGCAGTACTGATATATTTATAGGTGTATTAGATCAGTGTAAATGTTTTTTATTACGTCAGAATGTATTTTATTTTGCTTTCAATAAATTAATATTTTTTTTTTAATAATCTTTTGTTTCCGATTTTTCAATATGTTCGCGCCCCCAGCTAGAGTTATCACACACCCCTACGGGGTGCACCCGACAGTTTCAGAAGCACTAGAATAAGACTAAATTAATTTCAACTTATTCTTTTTTATTATATTTACAAAAAAATTTGGATAACTATGCTGTAAGTATTATGATACATCGCTTTTGTGGGTACTTAACTATTATCCCGTCAACCAATCTCGCCAAATCAAAAAATGTCACCAAATTATCCTGTCAGGGAAGCGGTTTTCCTCTATTGGCTTCGCGATAGAGGTATTTGGCGACATCTTTTTATTTAAAGAATTTGGTTGACTGTGTTATAAATAAGTACCCTATTGTGTGCATGTGAAAGTTTATTTGAACTGCTTTAAATAGATAAAACCATTGTTTAATGATTCTTTTAAAATATGCGTTTGTATATCACATTAAATTTATTAAAAATAAATAATTGCAAAATTTAATTTTAATAATCAAAACTTTCAAGGGATTTAATTCGATAAGCAATTACTAAAATTAATCACAACCGAATCTATTTGCTATAAATAAATAAAGGAATGTGATTTAAAGCTGAAACAAAATAATCTGCCTTTCATTCTACAAAACCGAACGGGAAGTTATTAGTTTTCATACGTTGAAAATTCCATTTCATACAAATGCATTATATATGTTGCTTAAAAGATAAAACAAAAATTGGGTAAGTTTGAGAAATATGTGTTTATTTCGTCCAAATTGTTTTGAATGCCCCTATCTAGTTCCCAGACTGGAAGAAAAAGATACAATTCTGATAAGAGCCCATTATTTGCTGCACAAATAAATGCCCCCAACGAAGATTGCTAAATTTAGAAAGAAGCAACCGTCAGATTTGGTTTTATCTCCACTATCCTTTTTTTCCGGAGATCTTATCCACATACTCTGTGGAGTTAAGTAATCTTCTTGAAAAATGGGTTGGGAAATATTTCTTAGGATCTGATTTTTCTCGACATGCACTTCAGTTTCTTGTATGAATAAAACTTCTCTGTAGTTAGAAATTTTCTTAAAGTCTTTTTTATGCTAAATGCGATTCATGTAACTTCCTCTGAATATTTCTTCAAAGGAAACAGTTTGATTTTTTTCAGCAAGATAGCATCCGATGTACATGATTGCGAAAAATGCGTGTCACTTGAGTTCCGTTCCGAGAGCTTTTTTCTTTGAATGAGAATTTTTTTGGTTCTTAATCGTTGATGTGTGTGTAGATAGGCTTAATTTTTTACTTTATGTTCCTTTTTAAAAGGTAGACGGAGCATTGTACATAAAATATATTCAATGTACATACAATATATTTAAAATATATTTTATACAATTTTATGTACAGCTTAATTATGTACATAAAATTCAGTAATTAATTATGCATAAATAATTAGTTTATATAGAGAGATTATTTATATAAGAGAGAGATAAGAAATGTAAGTAACTTATGCAGGTTGTAAATTTTGCATAACTTTAAAAGTTCAAACTTTTAAGTCTGATTCGTATAAGTTATTCTGTTGACTCATTCATCATATCACGATTTAATTTTAAACAACTGCTCAAAAATATGATGAATAAGACAATTTATTATTCCGTAACTCATTTGTAGGAAATATAGCTTTTCTTTAGCTTTTTCATCTAAAAAAGTGGCGTGGTCGAATTCTCTAATTTGTTTGTTTACATTTTTCCAATTGCAGATTTTCTCAACTTCTAATCTTCAGATATATTAAAGTAATAAAGCAATCGAAAGATAATAAGTCAAAGAATGCAACTAAGTAAAATACAAAAAAAAAATGATGTTTAGGTCATTTTCAAGGTGCGAAGACCTCTTAAGCATTTTCTAAAAAATGATGAATAATGTAGTTCATTATTCTGTAACTCATTTGTTGCTCTATTTACTTTTCTATATAAAAATATGAAAGACTAAATTAATGTGTTTGTTACCTTTAAAAAATTGTTAAATATTTTTTGATCATTAAATTTTAAACTAAGTAGAGTGCTAGTGAAAAAAAACCTGTTTTGTTGATAATCATTCGATGGTAAGCAATATGGTACTAATCAAGATATAACACAAGGGTCAGCAACCTATGACACGCGTGCGACATGTGGCCTTGCTAACATTCTCAGTTTCAATCTGCATTACTCTACACATTTGCCAATTTTTGAGTAGATGGAAGTTGACTATTTTGTAATGGAGTTTATTTGACATACATTTTCATAAGTACGGACATTCAAGGAATTACAAGAAAAAATCTGAAATATATCATTAAAGATAAATTTACATCTATTTTGTAAAATTTTGAATGTTTCAGTTGAGATTTAATTGTTTGAAGAGAGAAAATTGCTTGTACACTTATTTCCATTTATGGACTACATATCTTAGTAAAAAAAAATATTTCCTCATATGAAAAATATTTCGAGTCCGTAAAGAAATAATTTGACAACTGAATGCTCAGAATCGTGTCAAATTGAAAGTTACAAATTATATCCCTGATTTTCCTATATTAAAGTGTAGAGCGGTGAAAACAATAGGTTCCCATTAAGCTTTTTATTTATCATTTTTGTATTTAATTATAATGAAGATAAATCTTATATTTTTTATGCTGTGTCTATTTCTTATTTTAATATATATGTTTAAAAATACATAACGTATGTACCATTTCATTTATTATTTTTTATTTTTGTTGATAAAATAGCTGTATTGTAATACTGTTTATTTAAGTAATAAAACTGAAAATATGTATACTATTGAACTCTGTTCTGTAACTCTGCATGCATTAGCGTGGAAATCGAGTCTTTTAAACAATGTTCTGCTGTGTGGTACGCTGAATCATATTAGTAGATTTGTTTGGAACTTCGCATCTAAAATGTTGCCAACCCATGATATAACATATCATGTAACTCATTCTATATCATTCATTTTTCTTCATACTCATATTTTAATAGTTTGCTTATATCAGGTGATTTACGAACTCATTTTCTTATTGGTAAGTGGTTCTGTTTTACTTAAAAATGGCTCGTCAGACATAACGAAAGCAATGCTACATGAATTATGTGGCCGCGGAAGCCCAGGAATCAAGTTCACGGACGTGTGGCTTATATGTCAATAGTTCGAGCATACTAACTCTGAAGACTCACCGTCCAGATGTGGACTGCGCGTTATGTAAGTCGAAGAACAAACTTTTTAACCATTGGTGCGATGTGAAAGTTAATAGAGGGGTATGCCAACTCAGGTGACATTCTCGTTACAGGACCATGTTTCATATGTACGAGCCTTCGTGCAGCTTTATGAAGCGACATAAGTATAACTCTCTATATATTTCGGCCACATAAATAACTGAAATTATATATAACTGTCATTTAATTTAAAGTTACATATATAGTCTTTAAAATGAAATAATAAGTGTATATGTGTTGACTTTTATGAAGACCAAATCACCTGCAATTAATTTTCGAAATCAAAATACCAGCCTCAAAACCGTCAAAAATTTGCTAATGTAATTTTATTCCTTATTACATATAAATTACATTAATAAATCAGTAAAATGATAAAAAAATTACCTAGTTTTGCTTGAGATTTTTTTAATCCAATATGAATGAAAATTCCATAGAGAAAATTATAATTGTTATGCTATGTTTTTCAACATTAAGTTCATTATTAATGAAGTTAAAATTTGAAAAGTTGCCAAGTGTAATGAGTTAATAACAAAGACAGTATTCCATTAGCGAGAAGATATAAACTTGAAAGAGGCATCTTTATGAGATGTCCTCATTAGGCTTTAAAAATTCTAATTTTTAATCTTTAGTTTCAGTTTGTAACACCTTACATATTCTTGCAGATCAATAACCAAGTTTTCATTTAGTTTTTATGCATTGTCTTTATGAAATTATGTTTGAATTCAAGCTCATAAATTTCAAGTTTCAATACTTTTTAGGATTTGTTGAAAATAAAGAATTTATAAACATTTACGTATAACCGCTATTGGTTTCATATAATCTGTCACTTTTTGAATTTTGTTTATTGATATTTAAATTATATATCTTCGGTTTTAATGATTTTTTCTCATATAGAAAAAATATTTTTTACTTGCTATTTTTATTACAATTGCTTACTAAATATACAATCAATAGATTCTATGTAAATGTCATTCTTTCCATAGGTATTTTTTTTTCTTCTTTTACTTTATTAATTGCTTTTCATTCAGGAACTAACACAAATTTGAAAAAATTGATTTAAATAGTTTTAGTTCAATCTCTCTTTTAAGATATGTTTTATCTGTGGACGTGAAAAAGTTTTACATTCTCAGATGAGGAACACAAATGCATAGATTCAAATGAAATATAGCCATTGGTAAAAAGTACAAATTTGTGCTATATACTTTTAAAAAAAATTGAAATTATTAGCTAAAAATGTAATATAAATATGAATAGTTCGACATCTATATATAGTCCCACAAAGAAATATACAAGCAAAACAAATAAATAAAATTTAATTAAGTATTCTATTAATAGTTTACATTATTATTCTCGGAAATTGGGTCAAATATACCTTTAAAAAAACATAGAAATTATTAACTAAAATTTAATTTATATATGAATAATATATATATATATATATATATATATATATATAGCCCCAGAAAGAAACATAAAACAACACAAATAAATAAAATCTAATTAAATATTCTATTAATAGTTCACATTATCATTCTCAGATTAAAATTAGTTAGATTAAAAAAGAAACGTAACAAACGTTTTCTTTCAGAAATAAATAACTCATACATACCACCAAAATCTGAAGATAATCATATAAAATGTCAAGGGTACATAGGAACAAAAATTAAACTGACCTAAAGAGACAGATAATTAATTCGTACAGTTGATTTAAAATTGGATATTTTTTAAAAGCAGATTTTATTAATGGTTAAAGTAATTAATCAAAACGTAACCTGAAACTACATGCAAAAAAATTAAACGTTAAAGTGAAATTTTATTTTTGGAACCCGATATAAATATTTTTAATACATTCATAGAACTCATTGAGATGTACAAAGATATATTTGGATAGTTAGTTGTAAAAATTCACCCCGAAATTCATTTTTAAAGAGAATTATATGGATAGTATAATAGGTCATGTTCACAAAAAATATTCATAAATACTTAAATATATTTTTATTGATGGCATTAGTTCCAGGAATACAGATTCCTTTTATTGCACTTTGAATAATTTCACGAATTTAGTTTTATATTTTTTCTAAAAAGATATTTGTGTGGATAGGAATTCAATGAATTAAAATTATATACATATGTATCAAAACACAGTGCAATTCCTCCAAATCATGTTACAGAATTAATTTTAAAATATTAATTCCATTTAAAAATTAAAATGAGAAAAGAAATTAAATGAAAATGGTTTAACGGTAATTATAAATGTTTAAAATTATTATATTCTTAAAAGTAAAATTTAAAAGTAAAAATTAAATGCCCTATTTAGAAAACTGTATACACTATTTTGCTTCATTGAGTTAAATTGATTATTTATGGTTTTATGTTTGAATGTTCACCCTTATATTTTTTTATGAAGTAACAAGTTTAAAAGGTCTTTATTCAAAAAAAAAAATACTACCCAGTAATAATTGAAAGTTTTACATTCTGTGAATTGCCGTAAAAAATGCGTTATCAATTAATTAATAAAATTAAATAATATACTTTTCATTGAATCGTAGTATATTTTGTTTCATTCTGTTTTATGTGCGCATTATTGATAGTTAATGAAATTTTCCCTTTTTTCCAATTCCTACTATTAGTTCACTCTCTTTCTCTCTCATATATATATATATATATATATATATATATATATATATATATATATATATATATATATATATATATCTTGTTCAACTTTTCAATCATTAATAAACTAATTTTATTCATTCTATGAAGTTCAAATATATATTGTTTAACTTATATAGTGTGTGACCCTTGATGGTAACACAATTTTTCGACTATTAATTCATTAATTAAATTTTATAATTTAATTATAAATTTATTCTGTGTTATTTTGGCTTAGTTAGACTTATCCGCAACAGATGGCACCAGTAGTTGTTTCTAATAAAGTAAGTATTGATTTAAGGGGGTAAAATTTATATTACTTGTTTATGCCTCAGGAGACATATAAATAAAATAATGAAATGTTGAATAAGTAAATAAACCCAAATAAAAGAAATAGTTTTTGTGTGTGTAAGTTTTGTTTCTGTTCTATAAATCTTGTCATCAAGTCATTTAAATCTGCAGAAGTGTATTTACAAGTTCTTTGTAACTTTAGTGAAGCCAATACTATTTTTATAGCTTTTAAAAATAAATAATAGCATATAAAGAAATAATTCTTTATTTTCTTAGTATTTTCTTTTCCTAAATGAAAGAGACCCATCTGACATTGCATAATCATTTTGCCTCTAATGATAGATCCCATCTCATTGAGGACTCGGATTCACTGTCATCAAGTGATAAATGTAATTTGTCTGATATAATCAGACTATAATACCAATGCCTTAGGAATTAATCATGAAGAAGAGTAATAATCCCACTGCAGCAACTTCGAAACCCTTTGCATCTCATCCGTTCTCAGTATGCAGCAAATAACTATGGGTTTGTCAAGGAAAGTGAAGCGAAATCTTTCGTAAAGGCGATTTATTAATGATTATAATAAGAATAAAAATACATGTAACACATGCAGTTGCGTTTGAAACAGTAGTTTTCTACATCTGACTATCGTTTCTTAACTTTTCACTGCTTTTATATCTTTAATGTTACTGAACTGGAATTATTTTTCTGTACACTGTTTAAAAGATATGCAAATCAAGAGGCTTAAAATCTCATAATTATGTCAACTATTGTTTCAAAAATGTATGAATCTTGTATAGTAATTTATCAGTTGATCTTTAAATGCTTATTATAAAAGATAAAAAGTCGTAAGTTGTGTCTGTAACAAAAACACTCTTTAAATGCAATATGAACTAATTAAGGTTATAATTTTAATTCTAGTTCAAAATATTATTGTTTGTAACATAAGTTCATGACAATCTCCGCTGATTAAAATACACTCTATAACAAAAAAGAACGACGCACGAAGAACGAGTGGTCCGATAAAGACAAAATTTGGTAGGTAGAATAGAAAATGATTAAAATTTCTGAAAAATTTAATGATTTATTTCAGAGTTGCTTAGTAACAAAGTAATGAGATCAATAAGGTGTTGACCCATTTCTAGTCTGGATGCAAGTTGCCACACGACGTGGCATATAGAGTGATTAAACACTCTGCTGATCTCCTGTGGTATTTCCTGACAAATGTGTTCCAATCATTGGGCAAGACTGTCAACTTTCCCTGATTGATGCAGTTGCCTACCCATCATATCCTCGACATGCTGTATTTTAGAGAGATGTGGTGAGAGAGATAGATCTGGTTGGCCATAGAAGTGTTTGGCAAGCTGTAAGACGGTCCATAGCAACACGTGCTGCATGTGGTCTGACCATATCTTATGAAAAATAAAGCCAAGGTACTGCAAAAGGAATGGTAGTAAAACAGTTCTCAGAATGTCGGCGACGCACGGTTGGGCTGTAAGTGTGCCTCTAATGATGACCAAAGGTGCCCGACTGTCAAAAGGAATGACAATCAAGACCATAACTCCTGGTTGAGTGCTTGTGTGACTTGCGATAGAAAGCGCAGGATTGGAACGCTGCCCTAGGCGTCTCCAGACACGTCTTCGATTATTGTTAGGACATCTGTTGGAAGCGGGATTCGTTGCTAAACACTATACGTCCCCATCAGTATGGCTTCAACTTGATCGAGCCAAGCACCACCATAATCTGGCTCGACAGTGGGCAGGTGGAGTAGCGGTTGGTACGTAAAAGGAGCGTAAATTTCGCTCTATCAGAAGTATGTGAATGGTTATGGTGGACAATCACGTGTGCGTCACACGTCTGATGGTTGATGACAATTAATCATGTGCTGTTTCAGTTGATCTGGCAATCAATCTGTCCTCACGATCTACTGTGGCCCTATGTCTACCACTACCATCATCACGCTGAAATCTGCCACTGTCGACCCATTCTTGTCAGCATATTATAATGGCCGCAACGCTTCGAACCATATGACGAGTGTGATTCTCTGATTTCCCTAACCTGTCAATTTCAATCCAAAAAAAAAATGACACGACCTCTTTCAAACTCGGACTGTTGTTCGGAATGAGTTCGAATCCTGCGTCAATCATTTTTTTCAGTCGTTGGAAGGTATCCTAAATCTCAATGCAACAGAAATTTTGACATTTCATTTTGAAAATCGCTTCTTATAGACAACTGCTGAGTGGCAGTTCCAATGCGCTGTAGCTCCCGCTATTCATTTTGGTTGGACACCAAATTTTAATAATTTGCATGCTGTATACAAAGGCCTTCGTACACGAAATTTAATCACAATCGGATAACTCCTTCTTGGTGCGTCGTTTTCTTCTATTATAGAATGCATTTTTGTATCTAAGACAAAATTGAAGTGAATTTTATTTTATTTATAGTAAACATGATTCCAAAAACTCACTTAAAATTTTACTTTCCAAGATGAATGTCTTAAGAGATATTTGACAGAGTTTCTCAGTGTTATATATATGACAATATAACATATAATAATGCATAATTATTTAATAGGACTTGGTACCCCCAAAATCACAAACCTATCGTTTTTTTTATTTTCATTTAATCTTATTCTTTTCATGGTTATCTTTCGATTGATATATCACTTGTGCAAGTCGGAAAGTTGGACGTTGAATAAAACTTCATTCGAAAACAAATTAGGCAATTCCCCCTTTTTAGAGAAAAAGCTAAAAAAAGTGTTTTGATAAAAAATATCTAATTTATAAAGAGAAATAATACTATTAAAAAAAGAATGTGCAATATATAAAGAAGAATATTTCCGAGGCAATACATACAATCATTTTTTTTCTTTGTGAAATGTGTGCAAGTAAAATTTTTAAATTAAGGCATTTTATATTAATAATTTTATAATTTCAGTTCTTATTTCTGATATATTTTTCATACAAATGTAATACTTTAATATTATAAGAAGAAAAACAGCTAAAATTTCTATCGTGACAGAAAAAATTTTTTTTAACGTTTTTGTTGAATTTTCTTGTGCAATTAGTACTCTCTAAAAGTTGATCATTTATAAAAATGTGTTGGTTAAAAAAATATGAAAATGCAATTATTTTAAAGAAAGACGTATACTAATATCTTAAAGTGGTATTTTAAGTTTAATTCAGCTTATAATAATTATTTTTTCAGAATTATAAACTTTAAACTGGTTTTTCTCAGTTTGTGTTTTTCGAAACCTAAGTGCACTCAAAAGGCTACTCCTTCGACAATTATTTACCAATCACTTCCATTTTTTTCCTGCGTGTTAAAAATAAAGCATGTAATAAAATTAGGGATCCGTTTTGCTATAAACTGAATACTTTTTAAAAAAAAATAAAATGTAAGACATGTTGTCTTTTCCGTTGATTTTTAGCCTGTATATCAACATTTTATTTTTTTTCTCAAAATCGAAGGAAGTTATTCTAAAATCAATCACTAAAGTTGTTTAGAACATCCATAAGAATATTATAAAAAAAATTAAGGTCAAAAAATTAATTTTTAAAAAGGAGTAGGATTTTAAAATTTTCCCAATTCTCTTCGAAAAAATTTAAGTTTTAAAATTGTGTGAAAATTTTCATCTGATATCATTTTCTTGAATAGAAACATTGTATAAAATGCTAAAATATAATTTTTAAATACGTAAATAAAGAAATTTTCTCAAAGGGTACCAAGTCCCTTTAAACATTGCCCTTCACATAAAGTGGGTAAAATAAAGAAAATCCACCAAAGAATGGGGACGAAAAAAGAACTACTTAACGCATTCCTGCAAAAAATGTCGTAACAGAAATTATAGTCATCCTAACAATTGGATTCTCTTGCTTAGAGAAAATCAGAAGATTTCACATTTATCGTGGGGATATAAACACATGTTTCTTTAACCATTTATCTACCGATGGTACTTACAAGTACTAATCACATTCAAATTGTATGGATTAACCATTTTTATCACTACTCTGGTGATAACTAGCAAGAATATTCTTTTAAATCCACTCTTTCTATATGTCAGCCCGGGTTCCATGATGAGTATTTTTGTGGGAAGAGTGAATAGCTTTATAGCAGAAGTTATACGTTTCCAGCAGACATTTTGATCGGATTGCGAAGATTGTCATTTTTGTTCCGAAAAAAGTAGTTAATGTGAAAAGGTAATTGTCTTATTTTCTTCTTTTTTTGTATGTTATTGAACGGCGTATATAATTGATTTTATAATTGAATGTCTTTAATTAATTAATTAGCTCTAACGGGTTAAATTTACCATAGTTGAGTAATTTGTTTATGTATATTCCTTAATTTTCAATGTAGTGATTCAAAAGAAGTATTACAAGAAAAAACTGCTTTAAATCATAATGCGGTAGATAAAGGGTTAAAGGCACACTGTTGATTTAAATAAACGTGTCCAAATTTCAAAAACTCTTCAGGGGTGGGGGGATGTTTCGTATTCAAAATGTAAGACAAAACCAGGATTTTATGTAGAAATATCAATTTCGACCTTAAAAATAAATTACTTTAAAAAAAAATCAAAACATCAATCTTTTTACATAAATGCAACTCGAACCTGAATTAATTTTCTTACTTCTATTGCAATCTTATTTTCCAGTAAACAAATCAACACAAGGGGAAAAATCAAGCCAGAAAATTAAAATCAACCAGCATGGAAATCTTTTACTAATGAATTAACTTAAATAAAACATTTTGGTTTCTATCTGCATATAAAACATCAAGTGGTATAAGTGATTTTCAGAAACTTTATTGCTGAAGGCAGTTTAACATGTTTATCGTTGCTAAAAGGTTCTTTAAATATTTTTCTGCATCCTCACATGAATATTCAATAGGTGAGGTTGAAAATGACAGAATTAAATTTAGTAGCGAAGGATAATGATATTATAAGCCAAAGGCAAGAGTTTAGATAGCTGTTTCATGCATAATGTATTGCGGTTTAGGAACATGCTAGTCTGGTTGTAGTTGATTGTAAGAAAACGAGGGGGAAAAAAGGATCTTGATGCATAGATAGCAAAGAAGAGAATGTGAATTAAATACTAAGAGATGCGCAAGATTGTTTGAACTGATCTGATAAACAACAATCCATAATGAAATTTACATCAAGCAAATAATATGCATATCTAAAGAAAAGAAAAAAATGATGCTTTTCTTTCGGTGTATTCACTTCGAAATTTAATTAACTACCTGTGTAATGGAAAAATGGTTTGATAAAAGTAAAATGCAATTTAACTCTTGTTCTTAGGATCTAACTTTTCGGAAGATAAAAAATCATTTATGAACTGTGCCGATAAAAAAAGAAAGGACAAATATCTTTCTAAAAGAACTTATTCTAAGATGGATGAGAAGTCTGGTCTCTAAACTTTATGCGGTGTATCAGATTGAGCTTAAATATACATTTTACAGAAATTAGCATTTGTCTTTTTCTTTAATATATTTTTATTATCAATGTAAATCTTATTTTTTTATTATTCATTTATTGATTCTAATAATGAATTTAATCCTATTTATATTTTTAAAAGAAATTTATTTATTTTTTAGTTTATTTTTTGGCACGTTGGCTTGTGAAATATAAAAAGAGGATAAAACAAGTAATTGAATACTTAATTACGAAATCATCAAGTTGCTTGCTTATGGAACTAAAACTGAAAAAATGTTCATAAGTGTATAATTATTCTTGCAATGAGATGATATTCTCTATTTTTTGAAGTTATACTTCTGATTGCGTGTTTGGGAAAAAGGATGGGGTAAATTTTTAGGATGCGCGCGCACACCGTCACGGATATGACACAAAACCATCGCGGATGTGACGCAAAACCGTCACGGATGCGGCGCGTACCGTCACGGCACCGATGCGAGCTCACGCCGTTGCCTAATTTTTTATCATGCCACCTTTTTGGTGCTAGGAGACTGATATTTAGGGGATCGTAATAACTATTGTCATAAACCATATCTGTTGGGACACATCCCTCCTCTCTACAGCTTTTTGGCCAATATCTCTACACCCGAGTCTCGCAGTCAATTCGGACCTGACTCATTCAATCCCTTTCTATCTGCTCTTCCAGTTATTATAATTTAATATGTGTGTGTGCGCTCATAGGGCTGTTTCTTCTATAGTTTTTAATTGTCTTAAACTTTTTAAATTTGTTTAAATTCACAATATCTTCACTCCTCTTCGAGTCTCGGACTTGAGATTTGAACCAAGTGTTCCACTCGTCGAGACCATCCTGTCATTTGCTTCATTCCCATTGTGTAGGCATGGGGAGGGCTTAAGCACTAAAATATCATGCTCCCATGTTAATCCTATGGGGACTGGAAAAAATTTCACTCCCTAAGGAATTGATCTTGGGACTTGATTCTTGGAGGTCCATCATATTTTCGTTTAAGTACAAGCTTTACGTGGAATTAATCCCTCCGGTGCTCCCCCTTACAGGGTTTCCACAGCAATAACTCGAATTCTATGCCACTTCTGTCGACCACACAGGGTGGATTCGATTGTTCTCCATATGTGAGCAATCTAGATATATTTTTCAGGGCCATAGATCCATTTCTACACCGATATTTAACATTTTAAAATTATTTTAAAGTTTTAAACTTTTTTTAAATCCCGCATAGCTCCCAGGATGCTTGAGCTTTGGTAATAAAACTCGGACCATCAGTTCTCCTCGTTGAACTCTTTCATCTGGTATAATTCTTACGTAGAGAGTGGGCTTAGGGAGAGGCGTTATCAATAAAATTAGAGAATCCCTATGTTATTCCTATGGGGTTCGATCTTTGATGACATCACGATATTACAGAGAGAGTGAATATTAACGTCACCCTGCTCAGTTACACGAGGGCTTTTGGCGACGTTCCATGTAGATTTGAATCATTGTTAAGTGACGTGGACGACACTTCAGCTGGCACCCACTTCTCCTAACCACCACACCAATGAGAAGACGTTTGATCTCTTGACAGATTTAACGCGCATCGCTCTGCTACACGGCGGGTCTTTAGTGGTACTGGGGTCGAATTCATGACAAGGCCAGCCACGATCAGATACCTTGACCACTCGGCTAGCGCGGCCACACGATATTACAGAGATAGAAGGATGAACTTTGGGATCACCTATTACTCTGTGTATCGTTGGGATGTACGTGGCGATTTACGTCACAGTTCTCCCTTCCGGGGAAATAGTTTCATTTTCCTTTCCCGAGCTAGCGCCTTCCCATTTGCTACTACAGTCTCCGAACTGGTTCAAATGGATTCATCTTGTGTTTCCTCACAACCAGGCCGAGTTTCGAGTTGCTGGCTGTCTGCTTCTATTTTATTTAATTGTTTTAAATGTTTTAATTATTTTAAAATGACCATAACTTGGGAGCTCTTTTGGCGGATGCCTTAATTTTTTTGAAGAACGATTCTTCCCGCCTAGACATTCAATATGAGGTTTCAGGTGTCACATTCGGTTCATCTTATCTCCAGATACAGTCTGCCAAAAACTCCTATGTTATTGGTCCTATTGTCCCTGTGCGGGGATGTTTAAATTTATTTCAATCGTGATTATCTCGGGTTTAGCTGGTTCGATTGACTTAAGGTTAGTATCGTTCAACTCTGCTCGCAACCGCCTTTCGTCCTTGGTTCAGCTTGCCCTGCTCAAGATTTTTAGAAGGATTTTAATTTTATTGCACCAAAGAACTATAATTTCTAACGTGCGCACATAAGTTCACACACACACACTTTTTATTTCTTTCCCAAAGATATTGTAGATCTGCGTTTCTCAAACTGTGGGGCGCCCCCTAGGGTACGTGGTAATCCTATATCGGAGGGTGCGAGCATATCAAAAAGTTTAAAATAAAATATTATTTTTTAAAAAAATTATTAATTTACTGAAATAAATAAAATCAAAATATATTTTGACATAATAAGAAAAAAAAATAAACATTTACGCCGATATAATATGTTTATAAATGCATCAGTACTGCACAATGTATTTGATAATTAATTTATCATTACTATATTACGAACGAGTTTAATAATTATAAGTGCCCCTTATGGGCTTGTTTTTCAGAGCAAAGTTTTTCAAATGAAGTTTTAATACTAGAAGTTGACTAATCAAGTTCTTATTCAATATTAAACTGAGATATACATGAATGTTTGAGGAAATAAATATTTAGCTTAGTTAAAAAAAAATTTTGCAACCTGTTCCAATTTGAAAATTGAAAATGAAAAGTAACATAATACTTAATCTCTTGCTTATAAGTAATTTACTTATAAAAGTAACGTATATAAAATTTATTGCGTATCATTATAATTTCAATGGATTATACTTAAGGACGTATTGTAGCCTTATATAGCTTGAAAGAATATTATTATTGCATTAAATACATTGTTAGTGTATGGAAGAGGGCGTGTGTTGAAAATTATGATTGAAATTGGGTCGTAAATATTGAAAGTTTGAGAAGTGCTGTAGAAAGTTTTTTTCTTTACAAAGGAAAAAAAAAACTTATTGTATTTTCTTTTGATATTGTCAATAGCTCATGAGATAAGATATATTTTGTGGTATAAGATATATTTTGCGTACAAAATATTCCGACAAATGCATAGAAAATGCTTTTTTTATTCAATAAAAATGAATTTGTATATCAGACGTTATAATTTCCAGTTAAAGTTTGTAATGCAACATCTGTTTAAAAGTTCAAAGAATGAATTTTGCATATTAGTTTTTGTTGATATGGGAAGTAAAGTGCAGAAGCAATGAATGTAGCTGCGTGTGTGTAGTTGTTTAGAACATCAATGAGTTATTTCGAACATTTTGTTGGATAACCTTAAAGTTGGAAATTCAGCTTAGTGCAGAGGATTTTTAAAATAAATAAATAATATGGATCAAACCTCTATTATGAGATTTTATTTTATTCCTTTTCTTAGGGCTTGGGAAGATTACTTTCCATCAAGATGACCTTACAAAATACAACTTTTGGAACCACAAAACCCATTCTAATATTTTGGTCTTGCTATTATAACGACGTTAACACTAATTCCCGCTTCAGTTTTGTACTACTACTCATAATCAAGTGATTATGGCATCTGTAAATTGGACAAAAAAAAAGATGGCACTAAAGAAGGAGTACCTTTTCCAAAAGAGTTATCGCTGTATGTAACGATGTCAAAGAAAGGGTTGATCGCTTCAATAGAAAAAATGAAAGATACCAAATAAGATCTGTAAAATGGTGCATCGTATATTTTATTTGTTACTGGCATTGCCATCATAAATAGTTCCATACTATGGGAAGTAAACAAAAGAAACAGAAGTTTAGACTAGCTAACATCCCTCATAGCATTAGCTCGTCAGTCAGCATATAGACGGAAACTACTCAAAAAAAAAAAAAAAGGAAAGAACGTCCTGCTAGCTTCGAAACAAAAATGTTTGTAGTTCCGGATGATACGTGCTTATCTAGTATGGGAAATCATTTGCCAAATATAGTTTCTAGCGATGTACAATGCGCGAAATGCAGCAGAAAGGGACAAGAAACAAAGGCCCGCTACATGTGTGCACAATTCGATGTCCCCTGGTGCATTGCAATATGCTTCTCATCTTTTCTCGGCAAATAATCACCATTAAATTTAATTTTCTTTATGACGGCGAATGGTTCCTTGGAAAATATGCTTCTCACCCTAAAAAATATAAATGTAAACATAAAAATTCGGCAAAAGTAAAATATATTTCCTTCAATTCTATTGTTAAATTGTTAATAAAACATAAAAAAAATCAAAATAGATTCAAAAGAGAAATAAAGGGTAACAGTGTATTCGACTATTATGTGGAGGTGAGAGTGGGGATTATTTTCCAAACCATGGAACTAACTCCCATTACTACAAGTTAAAAGAAACACGTTCAAAAATTTCAATATTTGTTTGCCAAAGATTGTCGGCAGACAGTAAGAATGTTAGTTAAGAACATAAATATTAGTTTTGGCATGGGGTTTGTAATTTTCAGAGAAATTGAAAAAAACATAGACTGTGTGCATTCTTGTTTAGGGTTACCATTTGAGTGAGAACAAAAACAAAAACATTTAGACATCTGCGGGGTGCTTTCACACTTGTGAAGCGTTAGATTCTTTGAGTGGTCTAACTATTTTTAATCGTAACGTTACCCATAATGTTAGTAGATATATGTCAAATGCAATCGAATTATAGAGGCAAAGCATATAGTGGAGGGGTTAAGGGCTTGCAGAAGTAGAAAAAAGTCCGAAGCAAAAACCGCATAAAGACATTGTTTAATTCATTCGAGTATAATTCATAAGAAACGTTTTGTCAGATGAAGCACATACAATGAACCTCAGTACGTTGACATTTTGGATCATATGGTGAATCGGATAGAGGGTGAGTAAAGGGTCAGTTTACAATAAACATAGCTACTACACAAAAACGCCTGTCCACCTTTGTATGCCAGTTTTAAAAAAATGGCCTCTATCACTTTCTCACACCTTACGGTCTTGATCTAATACACTTGTATTAATTACTACTTCCAAATTCAAAAATAATTTTAAGGTTGTTTTGAGTAAAAGTACGAGAGCTAGAACTAAACGCGAAGCACATTTTCAGGCAGAAAAATGCATCAGTTTCCATGAAAATTTGCAATATTATAACTCATACATTTGTTAACAATATAGTGTTTTCAAACAATTTAAAATATTCCATGGATACTTTCTTTTTCATTTTAATACATGAATGCACAGCCCATTTAACAATATGGTATAGGAGAAAAAACGCAAAACGCATTTTATACCAGAAAAAATGAATCTCACTCAGTTTGAAATGGGAAGTATGGCAAAAAATACTGCTCTCTGAAGGATAGTGAAGCCAGGAAATCATATTAATTTTTCCTTTCTTTTATACCTGAAAAAATGTTCCAAATTCGAGTCCTATTCCTTAACATTAACCAAAGACAGCTTTAAAAGGGCAAATTTTTTTAGTCACTGAAGAGATTAAACAAAAAGTGACCACTGAACTAAAGATCATCATAAAGGACGTTTTCTCATGACGTTTCTGTGTCTTATAACATAATTGTTATTAACACTGACTGTATCTATTAACATGTCTTATTATTTGACAGACATGTATAACATACGAGGGCGTAAAATGTGAAACATGGGGAATCTTGTTAGATGATATTTGATCATACCTTTCGTAAAACTCATGTTTCACCGTTGTTGAGTGAGATTATACATTATTAAATTCATGATTTAATTCACCTTTCAGTTTGAAATACCAAAATTGACAATGAAATTAGAGACAAGAAGCAAACATTTGAGTATTTTAAATTTCGAATTTTTCTCCAAGCAATTTAGGTTGTACCGACTTTTACGAATAGATTACAAAATGTAACAATGTATTTCATTTTGTTTTTTCTTTTCTTACTTTATTATTAAGGTATCCGACTACGTTCGGAACCGTGATTTTAAAAAACCGCTTAAATGGATAATCTTCATGATATTTAGTCTCACTCAGATTAGAATACATGCATAAAATTGTTTCAATGATATTTTGACAAAAAAAATTTATTTAAAAATAATATTTTGGTAAAAAATTAACTTAGAATAATCTTTTTTTCTAAATGTTCCCTTTTTGTGAAAAATAATTCTATTATAATAATATTTTGCCTGTATATAGCTCAGACCTCTCTACAGAGGATCAATAAGAATTTTTGAAAAATTCACATTTTTTTCAGAGTTAACATAAATTGAAATAATTATTCGCGTTTTTTTCTTAAAATTGCTCCCCTCCGTTGTCGTAAAATATGAATAAACCCACTTCTAAGTTATGTTCAAAAATACTAGTTAAGTATCTGAACAGAAGTCTGAGCCATATACCGGTAAAATATTATTCTAATAGAAGCGTTTTTCACAAAAGGAGCACATTTGGAAAAAAGATTATTCTAAGTTAATATTTTGCCAAAATAATGTATTTAAATCAATTCCTATTTGTCAAAATGTCCTTAAATCAATTTTATGCATATGTTCTAATCTAAGTAACACTAAATATCATGAAAATTCGCCATTTATGCGCTTTTGAAAATCACGGTTCCGAACGTAGTCGGATACCTTAAGGACTTGTTAGAAAATGAAATAGAATTTTTTTTTTCTGAAAAGGACGTTATTCTATGCTATCACTTAGCATTTACAGTATCATGTAAACATTTCTACAAATTATATTTATACATACAAGAATGTTCAGTTAATACCAATTATATTCAAGTACTTTGAAAGAATCCCTGCTGTATAATTATAGAAATGAGTTTAAATTTATATTCGTCTTCAAATTTAATATCTGGTTAATTGCTGAAACTAAAGAATACATTGAATGCTGTAAATTTATGTACCATAATATTATTACTAAGATTTTTATGTTTAAGAATATTGGATTGGATTGCTTAAATTGTATTAAATTACATCATATTATATTAAGCTCTTAGTCATTTTATCTTTATAAACACTTGAAGATAAATACATTCTCTTACATTTGACTTCATAAGTTCCTCATGTTTACTTCAATGGAATGCAGAATAAATTCAAACATATTAACATGAATTATTTTTAATTGCTTAGTATAGTTTTTGGCAACTATTTCAGTTTTCCATACGTTCATTATTGAAAAATTGTCGCAAAAATATTTTAAATAATTAAAAATTTAAAATCACAGTAAATGGCATGAAAAATCAAACATGTTTTATAATTTGTATTCTTTAACTAAAAATGACACAAAAGACTGAAAAATTTCCTTAATGCACAAAAATATATCCCATGTATTCATATATTTAAATGGACAATAAAATTTAATGCAATTTCTGAAATGTTTCAATGAGCATATCAATAAAAAAAGCATCAAAAACTATTCTGTAATTAATAGTAAGAGTTCAAAATCATAAAGTCATCTAAATATTGTTCAACATTTCTTCAAAGGTCAGATATCTATAGCTTTATAAGTTCTTTGTCTAGATACCCCTTTCTATTGCCCTATTTCTCCCAGCTGTGTAGCTAATTACGCAACTGAAGTCAATAACAGCATTTTCTGCTACAAAAATTAATATGGGATGCATATATTTATTGTGTCAGAAATAAAGTATATATACCGGATTTGACCTTATTATGTGCGCAGGTGCACCGAAAACAATACTTTTACTTAACCTTCAGCAAACAATGAGACCAAATATAACTACTATAAGATATATCCTAGGTTGTTGATGCTACCTAATGTCTACAGAGGCTTTTATTATTTTTTTACTTTGAGATACAATTAAAAGCAACTCAGCTGTTGTCTGTAACATTTAATTAAATGTTCTGATACATATACTTGTAAAGGTTTTACGCATTCAAAAGATGACATGCATTTAAATAATTGTGTTTTCCGCACATACGTTAGATGTTGATTTTGTAAAAAAATAAAACTTTAAGGATTCTCAAAAAAACTTGGGCAGCATTGTTAGTTAAAATTTAATTGTGGAGAATATTATTTCAACAATTGGTATAAGTATGAAATACACTCTATCAATTTACAAAGAGTATTGAAGTATATTCATACCACAGACTAGAAATATGTTCATTGATATCAGTTATAACAATTTAAATACTTTGCTCAGCACGAAGTAACATGAATTTAACTAATTCCTATAAATACTACTGTCCATAACAGTTACATCATCGAAAAGGAAAGCAAATACCAAATTTTACTGAGTAAAATTAGTAGGATTTAATAGTAGGAATTTAAAGGTTTGCAAGGTCCAAAATTAGTACACACAGCTGTGACCTCTGTAAGCTGAAACGGCTGTAACCCGATTCGGCATTGAGTTGAAATGGTTTAAACGATGCGTATAGGGGCAAGCCATTACATGCTACATCAAGTCTGTCCCACACTTAAACAATCAAAGAGGCTGGACAACGGTGGTGACTTATTCTCTCTGAAATCCAGGATTAGATGCTTACAATGCGTGAGGTATCTGGTGAACTTGTGGGAACAGGGAAGCAGTAACACCTTATGTGTCCAGGTAAGTCAGTACAAGAAGAGCAACATGCATTCCTTTGTTAAACAATGGTGTTCCTGAGGTCTCAAAAATAGGGCGCAGCTACCAGCCGAAGTTATAACTTATTAAAGTATTGAAAATAAAACACAGTTCACGTAAATACTTTATAAAATATAAAAATTCTTATTAAGGTAATTGTATTCACTAAAAATTAGTACATAAAATTCATATTTTATTTGGTTGAAAAAATGTACATTGTAATCATTTAATTTAAAAAAAAATATTAGGATTACATTAAAATGACAAGGAATAGGAAAATTACCCAGTAATACAGTTAAATATGTATTTTATGCAATATTTTATTTATTTTTAACATTAATAAACATTTAAAAAAACATCCTTATGTAAAATTTTTAAATGTAAAAAATTATCATCTATCTACAAGAATTTGATCCATAAGTTTACTATTACTGTGACTAGAAAGTTTTAATTCTAATATTAAGAGAAGCCTTTTTTTAAAAGTTTAGGGATTAATAGTTGATAATATGATATAAAATTCCTTGATTTGTTAAGTGGTCTCCAAAAGTGATTTAATGATGCAAAGAAGGATTTTGGGTTAACCTGTTTATATTTCCTTCCTTATGATTTAACTTCCCATTAAAATTCCCCAACCATTTGTTCAATGTTTAGGTGGTTCTACAAAAAATGTCATAATTATTTCAATGGAATAAGAAATTGCTTTATTGCTTTCCTTATTCTGCTATCGTGATCATCTTCTGAATAATAATAGTAAAAAATAAATAAATAAACAATTGTAAGTATGTATATAATAATTGTAACCTTCAAGTACCATAAAATCCGGCATATAACGCTCACCGTCAGGTAACGTGCACCTATACTTACAAACAGTAATTTTTAACTTTTAGGTGCATTCGCCAAAAAATGCGCATGCCCCCTTTTCATGAAGAAGCCTGAAATGAAAGTGCAATTTTTTTTTATTGTTTGATGTTATCTATTCGAAGTATTATGTCATGCTTTGAAAAAATATTATACTTCTAAGTCCACAACATTTTAAGTTCATAAGGAATATCATCTCTTTTAGATAAACATTATTTCAATCAATGCAGAAGGCTAATTTTTTCTACTTTCATTATTTTTTATTTTTAAAGGTGCCATTTTTTATATCCGGCGTATAATACGCACACGTAAATTTCTGTCTTATTTTTTGTGGTAAAAGTGTGCGCGTTATTCGCTGGTTTTTGCTGTAGATTTATAAAACGGTTCAAGTGTTTTCAATACGCTGTACATTATGAATGTGAGATGAGACCATTATGACAATCGATATCTCAAAATAAATCAATAACATACTAACTACCTGACATTTATGCAGATGTGAACAGAGTTAGAACGCATATAATCACAAATATTAATGAATATTTACTAAATAAATGTTTACTTGAGCTGAATTACATGAAAATTAATTAGAACTCTTTGATAAATGCGTTGCGAAATATTTTTATAAAACGCAATATATTAAAGATAAATATTCTGAATACTAAACCCGTAATGGTAATTATAAAACTCAAATTACCTTTTATATGAATCAGAGAAAAAAAATTCAACGAGAAAACCAAATTAAAAATCACTAACCATTGTATCATTGTATCATTGTATTGGATTCTTTATGAAACTAAATTCATTTTAAAAATATTTATGCAATAATGATGGGAAAATAAAATAAGAATCGATTGATATATTAAGTATGAGTTACAAATTTCATTATAAATAAATAATAGAAAAATAATGAAAACAACTTTTTCATTCATAAAATAGCGAAATATTTCTACAAAAATCTCGCAGTTGCAACTCTCATAAAAACACGTTCGGTTCGAATAAATGCAAGTATCATTATCTTTGTTAATTATGCAAGGAGTTCGAGAAAAACATAAACAAATAACCAAATTTTTAAAGATATTTTTATATAATTAATTAATTAATTTTTTTTAATTGAAACAAATTTAAATATAAAATATGCAATAAAAATAATTATCATGATAAATATTAACGTAAATATTTCGTTATTCTAAATAATTCTTGAAAATTTGAGTTTTATACTTTATGTTGTCCAATATTGATTTTCCGATTACAAATAGACTTGTAACAGAAAAAAAATTACACAGTTTAAAGATAAATTAGACACCAAAAATTAAAATATTATAATGGGTATTTATCACACAAAAAAATATTTTTCATAGTTAATTCTGTTTCCATTTGAATGCTTCTTATGAGCCTTTGCATTAAAGCTAAATAAATCATTTTTGCTTTTTCAAATCCGCTTAGGTATATATTTAGTTAATTAAAAATATGTATGCGTTTTGCTAGAAAAAAAATGTTTTATAGAATACTTAATTATGAAATTATTTTACATCAAAGAATCCCTTTTTTTGTTAAATGTTGCTAGATGAAAAAAAAAATTCACTGGATAAAATACTAATATGATTAGAAAAAAAATTTTTTTAGAAATATACCGAATGTTTAGTAACAAAGAAAATGTTTGTTTTACATTTACAACATATAAAAAATTATAAACATGTTTTTAAATTTTGCATAACACCTGTTTTTTTTCTTTGCAATTATTTTTTTTAAATTTTGTTTTCATATAAAGAGGTCCAAAAAATATCTACATACTAAAAATGTATGAAATCCTCATCTTTAGTTCTATTCAATAATAATAACTTTTAAAAAAATGACATTAAAAATCTTTCAATCATACTTACTGTATAACCCGGCATTAAACGCGTACTTTTAATGCAAAAAAAATAATAAGATTAAAATTTAAGGGTACGCGTTATACGCCGAGCATAAATATAACAGCGTTAAAAATGAAAAAAAAAATATAAGCTTAAAAAGAAATTAGATATCTGCATAGATCGGAATACTGTTTATTTAAAAGGAATGATATACTTTTGTAAAATTAAATGGATTTCAGTTCTAAAAAAATGCTATTTTATTTGCAAATCTGGTATAGTTTCTTGAATACATGACTTCAAAACATAAGAACATTGCATACATAATTTCAGGTTACTTCGTAAAAAAGGAGGTGCACGTTAAACGGCGAATATACCTAAAAAATTGTTTAAAAAAATGCCGCTTGATATTATAGGTGTGTGTTATACACCAGTGCGCATTATACGTTGGATTTCAGGTATATTTCAGTTTTTGTAAATTTAATAGTTCAAGAGTTTTCATATTATATTCTATTTCCCATAATAATGTTTTCCCTATTCTCCAAGTACTTAATAAATTGGGAATATTGAAAGGATTTTTCAACGAAATTAATTCGAAAGTACAAATATTCAAGATATTCTTTCGCTAAGGCTTTCTAGAATATCAGGAAAAAAAAATCAACAAATGATATAAATCAGCTTTTCTGAAGCCTGCCATTTTCTTGCTCTATTTGACCTTGATTAGAAGGTCATCGATAAGAGAAACTTCACAAGAAAGGGTGTGAATGAAAGTTCCAAAAATATATTCATTAAATTTAAAGCCAGATGAAGAGGGAAAAGGCGTTTCGATCCACAAAGAATGATATTCAAAAGTGCGGTGTGGGATTCCATTGGATCTTTCGGCCTTAATTGAAAAGACTTCCGGGAGAATTTGGTGATATCGCTAACTATCACGGTTCAATCAGACAAAATGTAGAGGATAGTCTTGCCGGGTTGGTGTAGATGTGTAGAAAATTTGTCAGAATGTGTGTATGTATGCAGGGAAGCGTGTTTAAAGTTAGATCCTGGGTGTAAAATGCGAACTTAAGAAGTCAAAGTGCAATAACTTGTTGAGTCAATTTTATTTTTTCCTAGTGTTTTCTGTTTTTTTCTTAATTCTTTGGTGGATATACGATAATAAGCAATTAGTAGTGCTGTAGGCAAACGTCTTTTTTTTTTCTTAACAATTTAAACGCAGATGAATTTTAAAAAATAAGAAGAAATATATTAATTTTGGTTTTTACATGTAAATATATCAAACACTTAAATCTTTTTTTTATTATTATTATTTAAAAGGCATTAGTTTCAAAATACGCATTTAATATTCCTACATGTGTTCCTTAAAGTGTTTTTTGTGTCCAATTTATGAAATAATTTAATAGAAATTCTTTAATTTAAAAACTCATGGAGTAGATAAATAACTTCTAAAATATCTCAAAATATGTTCGTTTTACAGTTCCAAGTGTTCCGTTAAGGTAATTTATATTGTGAAAAATTTTTAAAAATTCAAATAAGATCTTAAATTCTTTATTTGTTCTAAAAATCTTTTTTCATGCAACATTTTATCAGATCTTGACTTTTCCCTACGACTATCAAAATTAATGCAGATTCTTTCATTTATACTTTTCCGTAAATTATTGTTTTAAAAAAAAGCAACTTTTTTTTAACATACTTGTAAAATAATAATGATATGACGGTAAGTGCTAATTTTTTTATTCGAAAAATGTGATTTCATTTTGTTTCTTTGTGTCCCCTTTATCCATCAATACCGATACATCACTTACGATATCTACCATGAATATTCCTTGAATTTCCTTATGGTAATATGCTAAGAGTAGAAACAAACAGTTTCTTTAGTTTCATATAGTGATTTTTAGGAGAATTTTTTTTTTATTTCCATGTAACATTGTTTAGTTGAAAGATAATTAGGAAAGGAAGTGAATAGGACATGAGATGGCAAGATCCATGCTGCGCAAGATGTGTAATTGCAGATAAAATTACTATTTCTCTTAGTGTATATGTTACTGTTAAAGTGCACAAATCAGTTAATCTGAAAATTAGCTTGGTATATGTACATTAACTAGGGTGATACATTAAAATGTGGAAAATTATTTCATTTCTTAAATTCCCTAGGTAATCTGCGAATTAACTGCTAGACACTCGTTTATTAGCACATTACCTACTAAGCACTCGCTAAGATGAAATTAAGATCTTCGACGGAACAAGAAGATCTCGCATTTTAGTACTCTTAAATTAAATTATTAATTAATGAATCATTGTTTGATATCTAAAGAATCAATTTGATACAATCGAACAATCAACAAATTAGTTTATAGAAACAATCGTAAATCAATTGAAAACTGCAATGCAAAGAAGCAAAAGTCTTAAAATATCATTACATGTAAGGAAATTGGCATAATATTTATTTATCTTTTGATATCTAAAGAATCACATTAATTTAATAAAACAATAAATTAATTGATATAATCAATCATTAATCAGTTGAAAAACCATGGCACAAAGAATATTTAATATATTTTAAATTTATTCAAGGCGTCTTAACGAATATATTTACTCTACCTGCCACTCTGTGTCTAAATGTTTAAAATAAATTATTCTGGGATGAGTCAACGTTTTCAATCAAAATTCCTAACAAAAAGGAAATGAAATAAAAAAGGCAACCTATTGAAAATTGTTTTAATATATAAAATAAACTTTCAAGTAGTTTCTTTATGATGAAAAATAATATCTATCAAGAATTATGTATCGAAAATAAATAAATTATGTAACATATTTAGAATAATAAAATTAATAATTGACACTAGCTTGTAGTTAAAATAGTTTGCTAAAAGCACGTTGCAAATATTTAGTACTACATTAGAGTATTCTTTTTTAAAAAAACTACGGGCTTATTTGCTTTTAGCTTGAAGCTCTTATTAGCTTTGAAGCTTATTTTGCTTTTTTTGCATTCAATGCCGTATTTTAACTTATAACACGAAGTTCATTCTAACGAAAAAATAAAGGAAAATAAAAACATTTGATTTTTGAAACGCATTATTATAAAATAACATTTTTTTAATCCTATTGGATTTCATTAAAGAATAATTCAGTATATATAAGAAAAAGAAAATAAAAAAACTGTGTTACTTCTCTTTACCTATATACATTTTAATCTAAGAAAAAACAGCATATAATTTATTAAAATATGCCAAAGAATTAAAAGTTTTATGTACCTCCGTTTTTTTGTTACCTACAAAACTAAGACCAATAATTTCATGAAAATTGTAAAAGTATTTACATTTTATTGGTTTTACTAATAAGTTTAGTAAAAATATGGAAATGAAAATAGTGTTACATATTTGAACTTCATTTCTTAATACAAACATACATTCAAAGGTATTATATATATATATATATATATATATATATATATATATATATATTGGTAAACGCACACACACACACTAGTCAATTTTATGCCTAACATTAATTTTTATCCGCAATATTTTAATGTGATAATTTCTAATATTTATGATAAAATATAAGATTTTAATTTCAATACTATAAAAGTTCCTCTTGGGAAAGTAATGTACATGATTCTATATTCAGAAATATTGTTATGAATTATATAAAATGCAATAAATTTCTGGTGACAAAAAATCAGAAATAATAAGTAACTATAAGCATTTTACTAAACATTGCTTAAATCAGAAATATCCAATTCATTTTATCAATAGTTATATGAATAAAGCTAATTAATATTGTAAGGATTAAAAATTCTTAGATTAATTATAGTTTAATACTATAAATTTACACATTTCATAGTTATAGTTACCTCCATATTCTATCATTAGTTAAAATTAATTATTATTATTTAATTCATATATACTCCATTGTTTCTAAAGTTATGGTTTTTCATAACTATTTTATTAATTTTTGTTTTCTATTCTTTTTATACTTTTGTTAAGTGCTACATTTCAGCCATTCTCATGCTTTGAATCTGCATTAGGGTCCAGAATCTGGCAATAACTTATTTATTGTACTCAGATTTAGCGCAAGCTCTGCATTTTCAAGTGCAATTTTTAGGTAAGTTACCTCTATCTTGTAATGGATTTAGATATTCTTATCCATTACTTTAAATACGTTTTTGCTCAGTAATATTTACATAAAGGGGGAAGATTGGCTGGCCAAAAAACATGTTCAACCCCACTTTTATGTAAATTATTTTATATATTAGCTGTCCTAAGTCAGCAATGTTTATAATACTGCAGTGTTACTCAAACTGTAGGGCGCGCCATCCTTGAAGGGCGTGATAACTCTACGAGCATATTGAAATGTCAAAAAATACAAAGCTTTTTTAAAAGAAATTGCTAATTTACTGAAAATAAACAAACAAAAAGTACATTCATACATAAAAAAATAGAATACTCATTTACATTGATATAACACACTTATAAAAGTACCAGTACCGCGCAATGTATTTCATAATTAATTTAACAACACTAAGTTAAGAACAAGTAAATAATTACCAGTGATCCCATTGTTATGTCTTATATAAAAATGTACACAAAAATTAATACTTAACTTAATAATTTATGCGGTTTATAATTAATCCCTTTACTGCCGATTAAAATTTATGCGATTCGCTCCGCAATGCCACTGTATTTCAAGTAGGGATGCTTATGTGCTGTATTGGGGGGAGGACAAAAGGAATAAATAAGCAAATCCTCTGAAATAAGTACATCCTTTGCAAACACTGTCCTTATATTGCATTCCAAAGCCAACGGAATAATTTTATGGTCAGCAGTGCACAGAAAAGATCGTACTTTTGACAGACGTATATATACTTCCGGGAAAAATTACGTTTTACCTGAGTGAAACGTTTATATGTGCGGGCGGAACTTGAGAGATTTAAATCCTATTGTAGCTTTAGCATTTGAGGGGGACGCGATGAAAACTATAATTGAATATTGGGTCGCAAGCATTGAAAGTTTGAGAACCACTGTAATACTGCATCCATTTTATAATTTTTAATCTCGGTTGCTCATGTGCCCTTCATTGTGTGGTTTTCATACTGTCTATATGTTCTTCGAATGGGATTGTTGGGTGTTATTTCTTGTTTGTAGAAAATAAGACTATATATATATATATATATATATATATATATATATATATATATGTAGGATCCAATAATTCTCAAGATAACAAAGCAGTCTTCGCGCGCAGGCGCAGCTAACTAAAACACGAACTGAATTTTTTGAACTAGTAAAAGTAGAACCAAAACTTTGAAGAGAGAAGCAGCGGAAAGAACGCGAGAGGTGCGCGAGCAGGCGTTACCTTCTGCATATCATTGTCAAACTTATCTACCTTTTTAATTAATTTTTGTTTAATGTTAAATAAACCATAAGAAAGACAAAAGTCTTGGACCCCTTGTTGTCTCTCACAAATTATGGGGGCTCGGCCGCGATCGATAAAATTTCGATTTTGAACCAAAGTCTGGACAATGAACAAAAGCGTCCGTGAAGGAGACGCTCCGCCATTTTTGGAAACTTCGTTCAACCTGTGTAGAGGTTTGAACTCAGCATGAATACTCCGTCTGTGTAGAGGCCGGGATTGAAAAAAATTTCGATTTTGATCAAAGTTTGGAACGTGAACAAAAGCCGTCCGTGGAGGAGACGCGCCGCCATTTTTCGGAAACTTCGTTCCGCCTGTGTAGAGGTTGGAACCCATCGTCGAAAATTCCGCCTGTGTAGAGGTTGGAAATACCACAAACACCTGCGAAGAGGTGTCAATTCGAACAATTTCAACTATATTACCTGCGAAGAGGTGAAATCACACAGTGGAATCGAAGCTTTTTTCAATTATTGGATACATCGAACGTGCGAGCAACAAGGGAGCCAGAAAAGAAAAAAAAAGGTAGGATATTTCCATATTTTTCTAAAATGTATAAAAACGCTCTTAAAGAGGATCTCATTAGAGTTGTTGAGGATCTAGACGGTACTGTGGAGAGTACGGACACCATAGTTAAACTAAAGACTAAAATTGAGAACAGTAGTACATTTGAAAGTGATCCAGATTTCGTTAAAACTTTAATTAAAAACTGTATAGATTAGAGCGTATCGCGAAACGAAAGAGAGGTAACTTTAGAAAAATAGAAAATTGAACTCGCGAAACTCCAGTTAGCAAAATTAGAAAAAGAAGTCGAACTTCAAAGGGCTAAAAATAAAGCATTAAGTTTAAATCTTGCAGCTAAAGTCGAAGAGAAACAGTTCGAAACTTTAAATAAGGAAACCGCAACTCACATTGACATTCGAGAAGCAGAAGATTGGTTTAGGCGTATCTATTTAGCTAAAGAGTGTGATATTTATATTTCATCTAAAAACGGATCACATAAAGAAATTCCTATTACTTATGGATATTCCCAAGACCCCTTTAAAAATAGATCACAAAACTTTAAACCAAAGATTAAAGAGAACTATCCCCAATATTTTGAAAGAGAAAATAAAAATTGCTTTATATGCGGTGATTCATCTCATTACGCAAGAGACTGTGAGAAGCGTTTTAAACCTAAAGAATCTAACGACCACATCCATAATAGAATAAACGTGAATACTTTGAAAGTCGAGAGCGAAAAACAAAATGGCGTTGAGTCCGCAAATCTTCAATATGCAAGCATTTTTGTAGAAAATCAGCCCGTAACAGCCTTGATCGATTCAGGTTGCCAGATCCCAGTTTTAAATTCCTCACTAATTAGAGTGCAAACACCTTCCGAAGAAATCATAACATTAAGTTCATGTTTTGGCGAACAGCGTATGGTAGAAGTTAAACCCATAAATATTTCTCTTAATCAACACTCTCCCAGCTTAAGTGTTCGAACGGCAATATCACCGACCTTGACCGAAAGAATTATTATACATACCAGTGTATATTCTGAAATAAAGAAACTAGGCCACGCAAAGAGCGATGTTTTATTGAATGAAAGTGAATCCTCTTCAGGTGCTCATGCTTATGCTTATCCTAATGTTGTTTCTGTCTCAAATGTGATAGAAAACTCTAGTTATGATTTGCCATATGTTAAAAACTTTAATACTAGAAATGATTTGAGTTCTCTAGTTAAGAATTATAAATGCAATAACATTAAGAGTACTAAGTTAAAAAGGTGTATTAAATTGAAAAATGATATTCCTGTGTGTCAGAGAACCAGACGTTTATCTTGTTCTGATAACCCTTCACCTATGAAGAGTAAATATAGACGGTTTGCAATGCTCCGAAGAATATTTGAGCCCTGGCAGTGGAAACGGAGGAAAAAGAGAAATCGTTTTGAACAGACGTCCAGAACTCTACAGAGGAAAATATCGATGCGTTCAACCAAAGATCAACTTGTTAAAAAAGACGTTCTTATGCCTGTGAAACACAATGTTTTCCTGAGGAACCTTCCGGATGTCGAAGAGATGCCTTCAAATGATGGAGAAACTGTCTAGTTCAGAAAAATTATGATATGTTAAATCTCTATGTATTTGTCGTATAGTCCTTGTCTGTTCCGTCTTTTTTGTATGTTTCAGATTCTCCTCTGGTCTCGCTGAAAAAAAGGAGGAAGTACCGCTGCGGACAGCGTACAGTCAGGATAGCCGACTGTAGGATCCAGTAATTCTCAAGATAACAAAGCAGTCTTCGCGCGCAGGCGCAGCTAACTAAAACACGAACTGAAACTTTTGAACTAGTAAAAGTAGAACCAAAACTTTGAAGAGAGAAGCAGCGGAGAGAACGCGAGAGGTGCGCGAGCAGGCGTTACCTTCTGCATATCATTGTCAAACTTATCTACCTTTTTAATTAATTTTTGTTTAATGTTAAATAAACCATAAGAAAGACAAAAGTCTTGGACCCCTTGTTGTCTCCCATATATATATATATAAAATCCATAAATGTATACAAATAGCTATAAAAACTAAGTTTATATAAAGTTTATATAAGAAATATTGGCTACAGAAGTACAACAATAAACTCCTGGCCTTAGAAACCAAGATTGTAGGATTAAACAAGTTTTAGGGCTTGCCAACCTTCAAATGTAATTTCTCTATACCATTGAGTCAAAGGGGAAGGAAGGAATAATATTAGTTGAAATTTAAATAATACAAATAAAATACACTATACTATTAAAATACAACGATAAAATTGTAGCCTACTAGGGTTCAATCGTATAGGTTTAAAGTCGATGCAATAAGGTAAATGGTAAGATACTTCATGAGTATAGCAACTACTTGTGTTTATATACATTTATATATATATATATATATATATATATATATATATATATATATATATATATATATATATATATATATATATATATATATATATATATATATATATATATATACAAAAATGTGAATACTCTAATAATATCAACAATAATTAATATTATTGTCTGCAGAGCATTATGTGGATGCTCACACAAATAAAGTCAAACATTTTTTAGACACATATTTTAGTGACAACCAATATGTGCCGTTAGTTTATGGCTATTTTTCCAGTTAAATCAATATGTATCTAGCGACCCTCTCTTAAAAGGCTTCAACGATTTAACTAAATAATCATTTAAACCCGTTAGAGTATCTGCGTTATGGATTTGACTTTCAATATCAAGAGGAGTTCATGTCATTGGTGGATAATGAAGTTGAGAAAGTCCATCAATGATGAATAACTTCAGCGCTGCTAATTACTCCTTTCAAAATCAAGGCTCATTTGAAGATAAGACTTTTGTGTATCGATAATGAGTATATGATTGTTTCCCCATTAGTTTGGATGAAATCATCTGGTAACGATTATATTTTGGATTAACTTGCCGATAGCAGGCCCCGTTCTCAGATATTATTAATGATCTCTCGAGCACCTAATGCTCGCGTTTCGAGTATTTGATTCTTTATAAAATCCTTCCCCTCTTCGTCCCTGTCCTCTTTTTGGAATACTTCATTAACTTCCTTCATAATTTGTTTAATAATGTAACAGAAATAAAAGTTGGCGAAAGTAAATGGTTAATAATTGAGTAGGAGTGCTTCGCCGGAAAGTTGAAATTGTTTAAAAAGAGTCTATACAAGGAAAAGCGGCATTTTAGATCGTTACATGGAAAGTATTGGATTATTTAACTTTTTAAAGCTTTGGAGATAATTGGTTTCATTCCATGCTTCAATGATTTTGAAATTATGCATAAGAAATAAATGGGATTTTGTTTAAAAAATGAAAGCTGTTTTACGTGTATTTTACTGGGTTTACTGAGTTTTCTCTTAAAAATGAATGGTGCTAAGCTGGAATTTTGTTACAGTGTTATGGTTAGTTAAATGAACCTTAAACGAAAATTTGTGTAATAATAAAAATAAATAAGTTACTAAAGCATGAAACATTCGTGAAACATTGTTCCATAAAAGTAGATAAATAAAAGTGCTCGGGTTATAAGGAAGGTAAAAAAAATATTCTTTAAAGGAAAAATGTATAAGTTATGTTTAACGTAAAATTATTCTAAAATCCTTTTACTAAACACAGTTAATGATTTCCATTTACTAGACCTTAATGTGAATACTCATAAAGTGCACCCACTAATTCGATTTTTGTTAAAATATTTTCTTGATAGTATATTTGTTGACAATATTTTTTTTTAATTTTGTAGAATTTTTATATATAACGAAATGAAAAAGCCAAAAATTGATTTTTTTTTTAAAGAGGAGCAATGCAAAAATGAAAAACGCATGGAAAAAACGTCAAATTAAATTTCAAATCTAAAATAATTTTGTGCGTCAAATATTTTAAGTATTTCTGAAATATCAACAACTTAATTAGTATTTTAGTACAATTACTTACATTTGAAATCAGCGTTTATGAAACTGTAGGGCGCGCCCAAGTATAAGGGCGGAATAACGCTACCAGGAGGGCGCAAGCATATTGAAAAGTCGGAAACAAAAGATTGTTTTTTTTAAAAAAAATTATTAATTTACTGAAGGTAAACTAACAAAATACAATATGACATAATAAAAAAAAAATAAAGTAATCATTTACACTGATATAATACACTTAGAAATGTATCCGTACGGCGCAATGTATTTTACAGTTAATTTAACAATACTAAATTAAGAACAACGTTAATAATTACTAATAACCCCATGGACTTGCCATACATAAAATTATATACAAAAATTAACCACTATCTTGATAATTTGTACTGTGTTTATAATTATTCTCCTGACTACTGATTTAAAGCTTCCCAACGCCTCTGCTTTCCACGTACTAGGTGCGAGTATGTGTTGTATTGAAAAAGGGGAGAAGAAATTGATTAAATAAGCAAATTATTTTTATGTAACTAAATACTTCGCAAACACTGTGAAGGTCATTTCATTGCATTTCAATTAACTTTATGGAAACAGTGCACAAAACATATCGTACTTCGGAAAGACGCATATATACGTAAAGGGCAATTAACGCTCTGATTGAGCGATACTTTTATATACGTTTAAAGAAGTAGTGTAGCTTTCGTATGAAAGTGTATTATTGAATCCAATACATTGTAATTGTATGGAGATAGGTGGAGTGCGATGAAAATACTGATTGCATATTGGGTCGCAAATATTCAAACTTTGAGAAGCACTCTTCTAAATGCATGGTAATAATGCCGATCACTATGCAAGGCGTACGTTTATATAGAATATTTATTGCATTACTCCTTATTGTCGAGATGAAATTGAAACACACTAAAAATACATGAATTTACGTCTACTAAATGTCTTTGGGGGATCATTAGGAACACAAATTAAACCTCCAACTGCTTCAATTCTATCATAACTTAAAAAAGTCAGCACATATATGAGAAACGAATTATAATACTTTAAAACTTTACAAAACATTGTTACTTCTATAAAAATATATCTTACTACAAAAGCTTACGATAACTTTTGGAATACGTTTTAGAAATACGTTATAGAATAAGTCAGGACTCTCTGAGTAAGTTCTGGGGTTTTTTAAAATTTTTTATGTGAGCGTGTGTACAATGTTAGCGCAATGATAAACTTTGCTCACTAATTATTATTCTATATTATTATTTTCATAATTTATTTCCATACATAAAAATGTTGCAAATATCATTTAAATTTAATTAATGCATTTAAATTATAAATAAACGTATGGAAAATTAAAGAAATTAAAATCGAAAGTTTTTCCTTTTTTCTTATTGGACTATGACGATCCCCGACATTGAAAAACGTTCACTCCTCTTGGTAAAAAAACAATTCACAAAGCAGCTAAGGAAATCTCTAAGGAATAGAAAAGAAAACAAATATGCGCCTCAACAAGTTTATAGCACTCTACCCTGACTTCGTAAATCACGGAATAAGTTTCTACATCCTAAATCTCACTTTAAACACCTCCTTTCATCCATATATACTGTCTCATTTCCTACACAACTACTCCAATCCGGCAAGACTATCCACTACATTCTGTCTGATTGAACCACGAATTCCTCTGCGATATTTTACGATATCACCAAATTCTCCCAGAAGCCTTTTCCATTAGGGGCGAATGATCCAACGGAATCCGACACCGCACTTTTGGATATCGTTCTTTGTGGATAGAAACGCCTTTTCTCCCTTCATCGTGGTTTAAATTTAATGAATATATTTTTGGAACTGTGATCCACATTCTTTCTCATGAAGTTTCTCTTATCATTGACCTCCAGCTCAAGGTCAGAGGGAACAAGGAAGTGGGGTGTTGGAAAACAGATGACTTTTTCCATTCGCTGAAAACATTCTTTTTTTAGATTTTTGGCAGTTCCTTTCAGGAGAACATTTTTCAGCACCATTGGAGAGAAAAAGAATAGAATTCGAAGGAATGTATCGATAAGTTATATGGTTTTCTTTTTTGCTCCATTTTTTTATATTTTTGAAAAACAATTGTGAAATATTTCAGGCCATAAAGTAAGCGAGAATTTCTTTAGAAAACACTTAAAACACCAAATAAAAATACACGGATGGAATAAAAAAATTATTTCAAAAGCTTGACGATCAAAACTTAAAATTATGAGGACATTGTAAAAATGGTCAAATACTTATCAGAATTTTTCTTCTAAATTCCAATTAAATGGATTTAATAAAAATACAAATGTAATATTTAATAATTTTTTTTAAAATTTTAACGTAGAAATATTTTTAAAAAGTTAAAAAAAAAAATGTACCAACTTTATTTTCTAATCATTTTGATTTGTAACTTTTCATTACATATATTGCGAATAAAAAAAATGTAATTTAAAATAATCAGTTATAATAGCATTTGTGCAAAAATTTTCAGTTCAAATGTTCCAATACATGTTTTAAATATTAATTCTAGCATTGGTATATTTCAAAAATATAGTAGTGCAAAATATCCGTATTTTGCAATAATTTAACTCAAGATCCAAAGTAAAAAAAAAAAGTAGAATTCAAGCATACACAAAATAATAATGAATTTTTAACATTATCCTTTTCTTACACGCATTATGTATTATAAATAACAAGTTTGATTAAAAAATGTGTTACATGTTTTAAATTTTTTAATTAAGGAAGAATAAAGTCACTTAAGAAAATATAAATGAAGAAAGAATCCTCCTCCACAAAATGCCCCTGCGTATATAATAAAGACAAAGCTTATGTATTGTCAACTGATCGCACATGAACTATGTTCATCCACAGAAGTATACTGCAAGAAACACGTACTGTTATTGACATTAGTTATGTAATTAGCTTCTAAGCCCACAGAAATGGGTAAACACATACACATAGGGCTAATATAATATAGCTTATAGAAATGCTACGCTCATTGGAACTTCAAATGATCAAGTATTGATTCTTAAAAAGTGTATTATTTTTATTCAATGAAAAAATATATATTATTCTATGAGGTAACAATTTAATCATCAAATATATACCTGCAGTACTTCTGAAAAAAAAAATTGAAATTAACTTTTCTATTATTGTATATATGATAAATGTTCTTGATGTGTATTAATACATTTTATCGATATATTGTACCTGTTAAAGCTGAATCGTAAGTCATTCGATCAACAGATGCGAATTGAATTTTTTCTATTGAGCTGAAATCGAAAATGTAAATTATTAGCTAGTAAATAACAATTTTGTAAAACATCTAGCAATCTATCTAGTCTTCCATTCTATCTATCTACCTATATCTATTTATCTAATCTTCCCCTGTCTCTCTCTATTTATTTAATCTACATTTTTCTAATCTATCTATTTTTATTTATCTAATCTATCTGTATCTGTCTTTTCCTTTATATCTGTGTCTATCTAACGTATATATATCTACCTCTTTCTCTATGTTTATCTGTAATATTCTATCTATCAATATATATTTCAATCTACCAATGCGCCTATATCTATCTATATATATTAAACACTCTAGAAGAGAGATACTAAATCATTTGATGTTAAGAATCTAAAAAAAAATATTGTTTAAAATTTAGAAAATGTTATAAGCTACAACATTTACAAATATTTCAGACTGATAATTGCTTCTTGAGATTAAAACAGTTTTTGTAGCTTCTGTTTTTGGAACTTAACAAAATCCAAAATCAAATGAATGAAAAAACATGGAACGTTAATTAGCCATAAAAAAAAACTTAGTGTATAATCCTTTGAAATAATTCTTAATTCAAACTTTTAAATTAACCCTTTTTTAAGTATTTATAGTGTCTATTTAAATAATCCATATGACACTATTTCAAGGAAATATATATTTAGATATAAATTGCAACAGCATTTCTGCTGATTTAAAAACTAGAAAAAATTATATAATTGTTTATAAACTTGAGTACACTTGAGTGTTTTATGATATTAGGTGTATCATGGAACCAAATTTTATGCATCCATATACACATACATGATAGATTATCACTTATAAATTGACTAGTTTTTTTTATTTTAATTATTTTTCATTTATTTTAATTGAGTCAATAAACCTTCCAAAAAATAAAAAAAAAAGTGTATTAAAAGTAAATTCTTCTAAAGGTATGTTTAAAATAAATTATTTCTTTCTTTCAATGTTTATCTTCTGAATAAAAAAACTTTATTTTTAGCAATTCAATGGTCTAGATCATTAGAAAAGTATTAACGGTTAATAAAGAATATAAAAATGTTGAATTTTCATCATTAAAAATGGAACAGAAACAAAAGATCCCTATCAATTTGAAAGTTTTTGAATATTCTTGTTAAAAACACTTCTCGTGATGTTTTCCTCTCCTATCTTTTCAAACGCAGCTTTCATGTTCGGAAAGATAAAATTGCATTTCGCTTTGAATGAAACTACTTTCCTTTAAAATAATCAGTTAATTAAATATTGAAGTGAAAAGATTTCTAAAAAAAAGAAAAAAAAAAATCTTTGATTATTTTTTTTTGCCTCCCAGATTCTCAACCAAGTTATTTGATGCAAATCACATTACACTTTGTTGTTTATCAAATGAGTTCAAGCAATCCTGTGCACCTCTTAGCATTTAATTCGCATTATGCCTCTGACTAACTTACAGTAAGAATAGTGATTTTTTGTTTACTCGCAATCAACTGCAACCTGCCAAGTACGTTCCTAAACTACAATACATTATGCATGAAGCGGCAACCTAAATGCTTGTCTTCGGCTTATAATATCATTATCCTTCGTACTAAATTTAATTCTGTCATTTTCAATCTCATCTATTGAATATTCATGTAAGGACGCAGAAAACATTTAAGAAAACTTTAATCAGCTCTAAACGCACTAAGCAAACCTCAGGAATAGATTTTCTAAGATACATTTATAGTTCATCAGATTTTATGCGTGGCACATTTTAAAAGAAGTTATACTTTGTATTTGCCTGTAGTTTAAGAATTCATTTGATATTGTAATTTATTTTGAGTCACAAGTTTGTTAGGTGGTTAATTATTTTGCCCCAAATGTTCCCAAAAAAGGCACATTATCTTATTGCATACAACCAAGCATAATACTTAACAAAATGCTAAAATGTAAGACATTTATTTTAATTTTAAATTTTAAAGTTTTTACACTAGTTTTAATTGTTTTTATTCTGGCGCATAAAGTCCCCTAAATGTTTATTTTTTATAAGAAATAAGTTTTTATAAGTACTTTTTTTTACACAACACATTAAGGCAGTGTTTTTCAAAGTGTGGGGCGCGCCCCACTGGGGGTGGGACAACCCTACAAGGGGGGCGCGAGCATATCGAAAATTTAAAGAATGTTTTTAAAAATATAACTGGAAAGAGAAGTAAAACAAAATACTTTCTTCCATAATAAAAAAAAATGCATAACAACATTGATATAATATATTGTCCTCATCAAGAAAATACTTTTTAAAATTATTTGCCAACATAGATAAATGATTTTACATGGTTTTAAAAGCAACAACTTTCACGTGTTGTTCTTCGGATATGTAAGTTTTAACACATAACGAGCTGGGGCATTTCCCCCCATCATTTACTTCAGTAGTGGTAAATTCCAAATTTAAGTATTTTTGAGAATATTTTCTTAATTTAATTTTCGGAACCACGCTCGTCTGTGTACTTGTTGATATTTCATTATCTTTGAATGTTTGCTTAGGACTTAAAAAGTATATGTGATTTTGTTTTATTCAACTGCTGTAAATATTTAATACCGTTAATTACAACTAGCGTGCAAATTATAAAATGTACATTCAAGGTATATTCGGTAGCGATAGAAGTATCCAGTCGACGAAAACTGACTGGAATTGTACGAGGAAAAGCATTTTTACATGTTTTGCGTGGACGTCCGATAGGTTGCCCTGACTCACGCAAACTTACCCGATAATGCCAAATGTGATGGATATGATAGAGAGCAACATAGATTAGACTACTTTTTAATGACATTTGTATTTTGAGAAATGGATGCTGAAGGAAATATATATTGAATAAATATATCATTTTTGGGATCTGTTCCAATTAAAAATTAGAGAAAAAAATAATATAATAATATATATAAGTGAGTAATATATATTTTAAGTAATTTTCTTAAAATATATATTACTTAAGGTGAGTTGGAAACCTCTCTCTCTCTCTCTACTGACAATGTAAAATTGGGTGTTTTCGATTTACCTTTTCTCAAAATCTGTTTTATATATATGCTTGAAATTTTTCATACTATTAAAGTACACCTCTAACATTATACTAAAATGAGCTTTTAGCTAATTTTGAATTTTTTAAGAAATAATGAAATATTTTATCAAACATTATGAAATTTGACCCATATTTTACATAAAAAAATTGTAAAAATTAAATTTTTGAGTGTTTAAATGCAGCTCATTTTAGTATATATTAGACACCATTATAAATAATTCATAAAAAATTTACATACCTGTTAACAGTAGTTTCTCATAAACCGTACATCGCACATTTCAAAATTTACATTTTGAGATAAATTGATTTTAATGTATACAGTGAGACTTCTAATCGGCTGGGAAATAAAAAAATAAAAGGCTCAATTTAAAATAAAAGATACAGGTTTTGGTTTATATCAGTCGTTACACTTTTAAGGAAAAACAAAGTAATTTGTCTACAATTTTCGCCATTAAAATGGGCATGGCCCAAATTCAACGATTATTTAAAAATAAGTTTTAAGGGCTTCTAAATACCCTAGAGGTTAAAATAAGGTATTTTTAGAAAGTTTAAAATCTATACAGTTTGAAAATGTAAAATTCTCAAATTGTCAAAAAAAATTAAATTTTAGCTTTCCAACACGCCTTAAATGTAACATATGCAAAATTTAATACGTATACAGTTTATAATTGAGATCGCATTGGAGCTTTAGCGTCAAAGTACATTTTTATTGCAGTAAATACATTATTGTTCTACAGGGGGGGGCGACAAAAATTATGGTTGAAAATTGGTTCGCCAGTAATGAGGTTTGAGAAACACTTCGTTAAGGAGAATGTTTTCTATATCTTAAAAGAATTTCTCTCATACTTACATAAAAAATTCATTTTCACTCTTCTTTTTCCATACGGTTGAGGATTTTCTGTGTGTATATATATGCACAAACAATTTAAACCATGGTGTAATATAAAGTCTTGTATTGCAATAGACAGAGATAACAACGGCTTAAGCAACAAATTGCATATTGTCTTGACGATCCCTGTTCTCAATCAAAAATTTTCAAAGATCTAAATGCTTATATTTAATGAAAAAATGCCATCTTCATTACACAGAAAAACGCTAGCGCTGATAGTCTTATTATAGGAATTAAAAATATGTACAAATCAAAGATAAGAAGATGAAAATTTCAATACCCGCACAACTAAGGACAAACCTGTTGTGGCTAGCTTTTGTTAATCCGTACGGTTATGGCAGACCAGTTCAGGCAGCAGTTTTTTATCTGTAGTACGCGGACCACCGGAGGTACCCGACGCTTTTCTGGGGGCTCCACGAAGGTATGTTATTTAGAGTTAAGATTTCTTTCTTTTATACGCTATGAAAAACCTCGTGGAAAAATTGCTAGATTTGCCAACTTAGACTAGATCACTAAATAGTTCCAAAGACGATCAAGAATATTAATTCAGTTTTTAATTGTTTGTAACTACATAGCCAATTCTACAACGTAAAGTTTTCAAAAAAAAAAATAGAAACACATGTGCATAGATAAAGAAATAAAATGATTGCTCGCCAATACGATAACGGTGGCATCCATCTCGATTTCCTATAGTCAAATTTTTTATCTTAAAAATAAGTATAGTAACCGTAAAAAAAGGGTAGAATCGGAATTGAGGCAGCAGATTTCAAGTATTGCACGTGATATGAGAACGCTTGTAAAAGAAATACATCATCATCCTTCTCAATAAAAATTTTAATTAATTCAGTTAAGTACATTAATTATTTGAAATTATAAATTTATAGTATTTTTATTAGATGTTTAATGGTTTCTTAAAGGAAAAAAAAGAAGTGTTAAAAATATGTATAAATAACAGAGTGCGTCTTAGAATTATTGAGGAACCTTTAAGGGAACTTGGTACCCTAAAAATCACAACCCTATCGTTTTTTTTTATTTTCATTTAATCTTATTCTTTGCATTATTATCTTTCGATTGATATATCACTTGTGCATGTCGGAAAGTTAGAAGTTGAATAAAACTTCATTTGAAAACAAATTAAGCAATTCAGCCACATCCCCTTTTTAGAAAAAAAAGCTAAAAATGCGTTATGATAAAAAAAATCTATTTTAGAAATAGAAATAATAACTATAAAAAAGAATGTGTAGTATTAAAAGCAGAATATTTCCGAGGCAATACAATAATGTAATTTTTCTTCCTTGTGAAATGTGTGCATGTAAAATTTTTAAATTAAGGCATTTTATATTAATAATTTTATAATTTCAGTTCTTCTTCCTGATATATTTTTCATACAAATGTAATACTTTAATATTATAAGAAGAAAAACAGATTATTAATCGATCCAAAATCGATCCCTAAAGTTGTTAAGAACATCCATAAGAATATTATAAAAAAATTTCAGGTCAAAAAATTAAATTTTACAAAAGGAGTAGAATTTTAAAATTTTCCCAATTTTCGTCAAAAAATTTTAATTTTTAAAATTGTGTGAATAATATATGAAAATTTTCATCTGGTAACATTTTCTTGAATAGAAACATTGTATAAAATGTTAAAATATAATTTTTAAATACGTAAATAAAGAAGTTTGCTCAAAGGGTGCCAAGTCCCCTTAAATTATTTACTCAGTCACATGTGTTATGAATCGGAGGGGTGTTCATAATCATGGGGGGGGGGGCCGAGAAGTCAGGCTGATACATAAAGGCGGCAGTGGTAATCGAACTCTTAAGAACCGCTGAGTTATGGGTTTTAGAATATCTTGTATAGTTGTATAGTATAGTTTGTGTTCACTTCTTAAATCTATCGATTTTTTTAATAATATTTCTTTATATATGAATCTGTATGTATATAGATAATTATGTGTGTGTGGGTGAGTAGGGGTACCATATTTATTCGAATCTAAGCATCCATCGATTCTAACCTGCATCCTAGATACTCAAGACGCTTTCGTGAAAATTATAAAAAAATAGTATAAAATGATTCACATTGATATCCGTTATTCACAAAATTAAAAAAATAAATAAATGAGGTATAATAAAAAATGAATAATTAGTTTATTTTACTAGTATTAACTTTTTTAAAATACATTCACGAATCTATAAATGCTCTGACCTCAAGTATCAATGTTCAATTTCCCCGATTCAATGAATTTTTTCGCATTCAATTCTAAGCTGCACCCGATTTTCAGTACCATTAACATTGGAAAAGAACGTGCAGCTTAGACAGAATTTACTGTTTTATTAATCTAAATGTATATATATATATACGAGGGATATTCGGAAACTAAGGTCCGTTTACTTATAAAACATAAGACATTACAGATTTTTTCAAAACACTTTATATTTTAAATTCCTTACATGTGTCTCTATTTTTCTACATACTTTCCATGTTTGTTTAAACATTTGTCATAACGTTCTACGAGCTTCTGTATGCCTACTTCGTAGACGTCTGCCGCCTGTGAGAATAACCAGTCTTGAACTTCTTCCTTCACCTCGTCAGCTGTGTCGAAGCGCTTGCCGCCGAGAAACTCTTTTAGGTAGCGGAATAAGTGAAAATCACTCTGAGCCATGTCTGGACTGTACGGTGGGTGGTCAATCGTTCCCATCCAAAAGATCTTATCAGATTTTGTGTGTTAATGGCAGAATGGGGGCTGGCATTGTCATGCAGCAACAGAACTCCAGACGTCAGAAGACCACGTCGCTTATTCTGTATCGCACGCCTAAGTTTAGTTAGGGTAGCGCAGTAAGCGGCTGCATTTATTGTTGTCCCTTGCTGCATAAACTCGACTAACAAGACCCCATGTCTATCCCAAAACACGGTTGCCATAATCTTGCGTGTTGAGATTGTCCGCTTGGCCTTGACTCTGACTGGTGAATTTGTGTAACGCCATTCCATTGACTGACGTTTAGACTCTGGGGTTATGTGAGAAACCCACGTCTCGTCCCCTGTGTCAATCCTCTCTAAAAATTTATCACCTTCTTTATGATATCGATCCAAAAAATCAAGAGCACAAGCCATTCTTTTCAGTTTGTGTTCCTCAGTAAGCAGCCTGGGAACACAACGTGCACACAATTTGCGAAATTTCAACTTTTCGGAAACGACTTTGTGCAAAGTTGTTCTACCCACATTCGGAAATTTCAATGCTAAAGTTGAAAATGTGAATCGCCGGTCTTCACGAATCTTTTCATCCACGGCTTTGACCAAATCATCTGTGATCACTGATGGTCGACCGGAACGCGGTTCATCAAGAACATTTTCCCGTCCGTCCTTGAAAGCTCTCACCCACTTATGCACTTTGCTGCTACTCATCGCATTTGGGCCATACACGTTGCTTATCTGTCTATGAATTTCCGCTGCTGAAACGTTCTTTGCTGTCAAAAACCGAATCACTGACCGTATTTCACAGTCAGCGGGCTGGTCGATTGTTTTAAACATTTTGAAGTAGCACTGCAACAATACCAATGCAAATGGCGTCGTTTGACGAGCAAGGTATGCCGGGAGTTGGTACGCATGCGCATTTCAATGTTCGCGCGACATTCGATTAGCTACGACGATGCGGACCTTAGTTTCCGAATATCCCTCGTATATATATATATTAATTTACTAATCATTAATTAAATAATCTAATAGATCTATTAATTGTTTTCTTATTGATACAGCAGTGTAAAACAACAAGGGAGTTATTGGCATATTGCCCCAAGGGACCGAACTCACCCTCTAAGTTTTAAAGTTACAATTAGCTTTCGAAAAACCACCATCCCACACTTAACCTTTGTCTTACAAATCATATTTTTGTTTTCATTAATTACAGAAATACACAAAAACAAGTTTTCGTATAAAGTCAGACATCTATTTAGCAAAGTCACTAAATCCCGAAAAAAAGTTCGTTATGCGGAAAATTCGTTGCATAAAGATTCATCTCTCAATGTACATTATAAACCAGAGATAAAACAAATTTTTAATTCATAAAAACCATATATTATAATAAGTAATTATTCTCACATATTTTTGTTTATTAATATCTATTTATTTTATATATCTTACCCATAAAAAAAACTGCTAGGAGCACAAGTAAAAAGAATTTCGAGAAATATACTGTATTTTCAACATTAAAAAAAATTTTATATTAAAATTAATGAATTTGAATGACATTTTCTATTTTATAAAGCATACCAATACTTTTTAACATACATTATTTTAGATACATGGGATAATGTATGCATAGAAATCCTAAACACATATACATTATCACATGCGTCTTTAAATTAAATTACTCATAAAATCTGTTAATTTTGTTTCAGTTTTTTTGTTTGAAGAAACGATTTGTTTTATAATACGCCTCATATATTTGCAATGAACCAAAAATATCTTCAGGCTTATTTTTAGTGCATTTTTTTAAATTTTTCTAGCCATCCTTTGCTACTTGAAAAAAGGTCATATCCAAATGCCTTCGCCAATTAAAGAACTTTATCTGTTAGGATAGGTTCAAAGATTAAAACATTTTTTATCTCGAATTGCGCGTATCCACTTCAAAACTGCCCCGTCAACATCTTCATAGACACATATTTTTAAACGTTTTAAACAGGAATTCGATGAATTATAACTATGCAACTTATCTCAATTTTTCATAAAAATAGATAAGCTGGTAGGAGGAATACCATATTTTTAAGCAATTTCCTTTTTCTTGAAGCCTTTATCCACTTCCTGAAGAATTGATTTTTTTAGATGCTCAAGAACTAACGTTTTGACATTTTCGAGCTACAAGAAACGAAATTACCAATACGACAGATTAACACTTCAAATGAGCCGCGACTAGTTCACGGACTCGGGAACACGAGCACTGGTATAGGTAGTTCTGTGTATGTCATGTATCAAAATTCCTTACGGGCTCGTTTTTTGAATATGGAAGCCCTGTTAGGGTACTGCAGTTACACATGCTGATGCCCTTATATCTTGGGCGTCACATATCATTGATACGGCGGTAGCTACGCCCCTGCACACGAGACAACTCCACTCAGGGTGAAAGTGGACATTGAAGATGTTTGTAGTAAATTGGACAAAGGGGGCTAAAGGTTACACTTCTTGGATGAAACGCCCAGAAATATATTGCTCTTGATGAGTTAGGCACCTAATAAAACTATTTCAAGATTTATGAGCACCACTAGCTGCATGACCCGGCTTTGAACGGGCTATCTCTACTTTTATAAATTTTCCCTTTCTTTCACAAAATCAGAACTTCTAATATTTGTTTTCAAAATGACTCCCTCCCCCTCCACCACTTAGCCCGGCGTTGCTTGAGCTTTCTCTTTTCCTCATGACACCAGTATTTCTGTGTATGTATTTGTACGCGCAGAATGTGAGTGATTTCTAAAATTATGTCAAAGAATTTTCCTTTTTCGAATTTTGTTCGAAACCGATGTCATAATTTAACTCTATAAACTTCACTTTTTTATAAAAAAAAATAGTTAATGAATACCATTTACAGTGTAATTAGTTTAAATTGTTAAGAATGTGTTATTCAAAGAGGGAGAAATTCTGACTGAATGTTTTTTATTTAAAAAAAGTAGCGAACCATTCCATAAATTAAAAAAAGAAGGTAATTTCTAAATTTATTTTGAAATAGTTTTAAACATTTCTTTACGTAAGTATTTAAAAAAAACATTTCGTTTGTTTTACCTGCAATATTTTTATAAGCAACTTGTAGATAAAACTTCTAATTTCAGAACGTGATTAATATCTATTAAATAAAAATATATTTTTTCAATATCCCGTTTCGTTTCTTGTTAAAGTAAATAAAAATTTTCGGACTTCATTTAATAAAGAATAAATTCATTTTTAATAAAGACTGATAAAATATTTTTAAAAAATTCATAAAATAATTAAATTGAAAATATATATATATAATTTTATTATATTAATTTTTAAATATTTTTAAAAATCTCTGACAAAAAATAAGTTCCGAATTTTCCCTTTGGAAATAAATGATCTTTCCGATTCTCTGCAGATGGCGCCACGTGTATAATAAATGCATTTTAAGGTTTTTAATTAATATTTTTTTAACTAATTGGAAAATAATTGGTCAAAACTGATTCCTCGGATCATTCCCGAAATATTTTGGTGATTAATACATTTAAAATAAAAATTTATTTTTTCAATATCAGTTTCGTTATTCCTCTTCAGGTTCGAACCTGCGAACTGCCTTTTTATAAAGAGTGCCTTAATCAACCAAGCTACGATCTCTTTCGGGTAGAAAAGTAAAATAATCTTTAAAATATCGGAAGATTTTTGTCAATTTCTCATTTCGTTTTTTGTTGAAGTTAAAACAATTTTTTTCGGGCTTCATTTTTAAGTTAATGCTTTTAAACTTCATATATAAATTGCAAACAACAGTAATTTTTAAACAGAAAACTTTTAAAAAACGTAAATGTTAACATATTTATTGCAAAAGAGAAAAAAATTTGAGAAAAACTTATTTTTTTAACCCTAATTTTTAAGATATTTTATCAATCTTTGTACAGATTGCGTATAATATTGTTCTACAAGCGGAAAAAGAAGAAAATCATGAACTTTTTTTAGTCTAAAATATTTTTTTCATTAACGCGAAAGAAAGTTTAAGAGGAACAACGTATAATTCGTATTCAAAAAAAAGGAACCGATGTCCTAATTTAACTACAAAAACTTAATTTTTTTAAAAAAAATAATTAATGAAAACCATTTACGGTGTAATTAGTTTGAATTGTTAAGTGTGTGTTATTCAAAGAGAGAGGAATGAATTCTGTCTGTGTGTGTGTGTGTGTTTGTGTGTGTGAATATATTTTATTTAAAAAAAGATAGCGAACCATTCCATAAATTAAAAAAAAAAAAAAAAAAAAGAAGGTAATTTCTAATTTTATTTTGAAATAGTTCTAAACATTTCTTTACGTAAGTATTTTTAAAAAAAAACATTTCGTTTGTTTTATCTGCAGTATTTTTATAAGCAACTTGTAGATAAAACTTCCAATTTCAGAACGTGATTAATACCTTTAAAATAAAAAAAAAATAGTTTTTAATATCCCGTTTCGCTATTCGTTAAAGTAAAAAAAAAAAAAATTTCGGACTTCATTTGATAAAGACTGATAAAAGATATATATATATATATATATATATATATATATATATATATATATATATATATATATATATATATATATATATATATATATATATATATATATATATATATATACATGTATAGGAATAAATTATCTTTCCGATTCTCTGCAGATGGCGTCACGTGCATAATAAATGTGCTTTAAGGTTTTTAATTAATATCTTTTTGACTAATTGGAATATCGGAATATAAATTGTCAAAACGGATTCCTTGGATCATTCCCGAAATTTTGGTACCTTTGGCGAGTTCCTGCGTCTTGTGGTTCGAGAGAAAATTGGGCTATATACCTATATACATCCCTACATAAATACGTTTGTTTACCTACGAATTTTAATAGAGTCCATAACATATCATAAAAGAGAGAAGAACTAGAAATGTCCAGAAATACTGAAAAAATTGGGGGGGGATTGAATCACAGGAAAAAATTTCGTTATATTAAAAATAGACTTCGCAATTGGAAGGTTATTTTATGTAGAAACTTGTGAAATGTTCTTGCTTCCAGGAAAAAGTTCGTAATATGGAGGTTTGACTATAAATTTTTAAACTGAAGATAATTTTCAACATAGCTCGTTAAGACCGGACACATAAAGTTTTAAAAGGTTCAGATATGTAAAATCCACACAGCTAAAAAAGACAGGGTGAAAAAAAAATTAACTTTCAAATTTAGTTAAAAGGACAGCAATATCTTGATATATATCGAATATCTAAAATACAAATATATAGTACATAAAAAGACCAAGAAAACCTATCATTGACTATTTAATTGAATATGACGCCAATACTTTCTGTTAGCAACACCACCCCTCTTTTTTTCTTTTTAATTTATGTAAGTTAATCAAAGAATTTTTCCTTAAAAAATCATTTTTGACTTCCAACTTTGCAGATAGAATTTGACATAAATCAGAAAAATATTGGCAATGGACTACTTAATTTTGAAACACGGGCGAGTGACGAAAAGGACAACTGAGCTACCATCCAACTCTAAGTATCAAACAGCGCCAGCAGGAGGTTTCCATCTTCAGTAAATTTCATTTTTATAATTTTCTTAATGTATGTAGTCTTTTGTGGCAACATGATTAAACTTTAACCACGACTAAATTTTAACAATATTGGCCATGAGTTTCCGAACAAGGCAAATGGATTTCTGCAGTTTTTATGGCACCAAAAAACTCAGCAAAAGAAAAATAACTTAATACAAATACCTCTTTTGTGATTATGAACATTACCTTAATCATCTTTTTTTAAAAGCATGAATTAAACTATCAAAAATATTTAAGACATCATATATTCTATTTGCATTCTAGTTTTTACATATTTAACTCTGAAAGGCACATTTCTGTTATGATTAATTTAAAAAAAATAATGCATGGAATCCACTGTTAGGTTCATGTAAATAAAATGCTTATTTAACATAAAAAATCTGGAATTTCCTAGTGCAATAATAGGGGGAAGGTGGAGGTTCTTTTGGGAACCACAGCCACTCTACAAGATTGAAACACGAGATCAACCCACGTCTGTAAAAGGAAATGAAAATTCTTTGGGTATCGTGATCACCCAAATCTGCATAAAAAGCTGATAACTATTTTTAACCACGTATCTGGTTGTTTGTACACCGTATTGGCGGGCCATAACCTACTTGCCCGTATGTAAATCACTGACATGTTCTTCTGTCAATCTTTGATTTACATTGATTTTTTTATTCTTTTAGAGAGATTATTAGTGCTAGTGTGTTTAAAAGATGCAGTTTGTCCATGGTACTGAGATTCTTCTAATCAGGAATTTTCTTTGGGTGAGGGCGGGAACTTTTCATTGAAGGTAGGAACTTAGATTCTTAAAGTTATTTTATAAATAATAAAGATTGGCAAGGTAATGTGCAATTTGTTGCTTGAGAAGAAATGAAAATGGATGGGTAATCCAAAAACGCCTACATTATCTTTGTTCTCATTGTTATGTAAGTTTTAGTAATACACCGTGCATCAAATTGTGTGTGCTTTTGTATACGCACACACACACAAAATTGTCAACCATTTGAAAAAGAGGTAAGAACATGGCATTTTTTGCAAGTATGAGAGAAATTCTTTTAAGATGTAGGACACATTCTTCATTCCATGTAAAGTGTATTTATAAAAGCAAACATTTAGGTTTTTGATGTTCCACAATTATAAAACAAAAATTAGTAAAAAAATTTAAAATGTGGAAAAAATTAAATAGAATTCTTCTACTTTTTCGCATTCTGTTAAGTATTATGCTTAGTTATATGCTACAAAAAATTTGCTTTTCTTTTGGTACATTTTGGGTCAAAAATTGACCACTTACGCTGTTAAGAAATAAATCTTAGATGTGTAATTTTATAATAAAATATAAAAAAATAATATTTCTTAACCACTTTGCATCTTGAATTCAGGAAAGTATACGTTAACAATTTTAAAACCTTGTGTTACAAACCGCTAAAATTAGTTATTTTCATACAGCAATAATTATTGATAAATTTATTATTTTACTGAATCTGATAACATCTACTAAAGTTGCATATATTGGTAATATGAACATAATGCATGATAATTCAGTATTACATGCAGTCTTAAAAACGATAAAAAAAATTCGATGCGAAGAAAATATAGTAATATCCATAAATTGCGTACAGTATTTAACTGCAAAAAAGAACATTTCATGGAAAAAAAGAGTATGCATATATTGAACACAATATGCATTTCCTTGACAGGAACTAAAAAGAGGATACATCTTGTAAAAGTTGCATATTTCTGCGAAAAACATACTGTACGTCTATAATTCTCAAACTGTAGGGCATGCCCCATTGAGGAGTATAATAACTTTGCATACATGGCGCGAGCATGTCAAAAATAAAACTAAAATTTTGTAAAATGTTATTAATTTACTGGAAGGAAGCAAAACTAAGTACATTCTAACATAATTAAAAATGAAGTACACATTTACACTGATATAATATACTTGTAAATGTATCATTTCTGTGCAATGAATTTGGTATTTAATTTATCAATACTAAATTAAGAAAAAAATTAATAATTACTAGTAACTTACCTGGGTCTGTCTTGCAGAACAAAATTTTTCAAAGGAAGATTTAGTATTAGAAATTTACACTCTAAGTTATTTTTCAAAGGAAGATTTAGTATTAGAAATTTACACTCTAAGTTATTTTTCAACATTTAGTTGAAATATGTATTTGGTCTTCAAAGTAACCACCACAGAAATTCCTATTTCACAAGCATAGGATGTTGGAAATAGAAATAGTATACGAAATGCTTTTACTTTCAGTACAAAAAACTCGTCATCCTCACTTGCTCAAAATTTAAAGAATGATTTGTTGCCATAACTGCTTTTGATTTCGTCACTTGGAGTGTACGAAGATAGCTTCTACGATAAACTACACAATTTAATACTTATCATGATAATTGGTTAGGTTTATATAATTAATGTCGTTATGGAGCTTTTGTGTCAATGTACTTTACCATCGATTTCAATACATTGTTATCATCGGGGGGAGAAGTGCGATGAAAATTATGATTAGAAATTGGGTCGCGAATATTGAAATTTGAGAACTGTTGTGCGTGCATTGATACATGTTCTTTGTTTCCATATTGTACAATCAATAATATTAATTGTAATTTATTTTTTTAAAATTATTATTGCAATAATAATAAAAAAAATATTTACCATTCTCAAACATTCCCTTGACCTCAATATCCAGGAAGTGATATCTGATGAGCGCGATTCAAAGCATCACAGCTAGGTTAGAAACCACTAACTCAGACTGACTATGGAAGCTTTTTAAGTCAAAGCTGTAAGTCTAAATGTTTTGTGGAAAGTTTCATAGATTACAACAGTTATAACAGCAGATTTAAAGTTAGTCAAAACCTGAAAAGTAGGTTTTACAAGATATTTTCTGTTTTTTTTTTTTGAACCTACACACAAGAACCTCAAAAATTTATAATACAAATCTTCTTAGCAACATCGAAAAAACGTTTAGTTTTCTAGTTTGGTCAACTAAAATCTCTTTTAGAACCAAAAGATCAGCAACAAAATATTTTGTATAATTATTTTAACAATATATATTTATACACGAGGAAATTATGAATAATTTGATGCCCTATTGCAATCACTTCCCACAAAAGCTTTAAAAAAATAATTTGAATATTTTTAAAAAAATATATTTAACCCTTTAACTGCGGGTTAAAAGTTTTGCGATTCGCTAACCGGTGCCACCGTTTTCACATAGGAGCGTGTATGCGGTGTACTAAGAGGAAAAGAAAAGGCATTTATAAGTAAATTTTCTCTGAAATAAGTAAATCCTTCGCAAAAACTGTCAAGGTCATTTTATTGCATTCGAAGCCTTTGAAATAGTTTTACTGATAGCAACGTAAAGAAAATCACATTTCGGAAAGACATATACATATGCCGGGGGCGTTTAATATACTAGTTGAGCTAGACGTATATATACGCCGGGGGAACTTAAGGGGTTAATCACCTCTGATTTACAAAATAGTTAATGATTTTTGTAAGAAGCACTCAAAAGTAATTGGGGATATTTACCATAGCGCTTAACTCAGTCATTCATGCCACTTAAAATGGTACTAATAATTGTCCCATTACTCAGTGTTAAATAAGTTTCATAAAATAAGTAAAAATGTAGCTTTTAAATTTATTTGAAATCTTTAAATTTAAAGGGTTACATAATTAATTAATTTTTAAGAGCTTCATAATAATTACATATAGAGAGAAAAGATGTTATAAACTAATCAGGCCGGCGGGCAAGCAAGCATAACCAATCCAATTGCAACAAAATATTCTGTGAATTCACAAACATCACATGATGATGAAAATATTTGCAATGATAAAAATCTTTTGAACCGATGTCATAGAATACACGAAAAATATATTTAAATATTGTAGAGAAGTGAGAAAGAGTTTGGTTTTAAATATAAAGTAATGCAAATTTGCGAAACGATAAAAAAACTTGATTTTAACTATAATTTGACTTGGTCTAGGAGTATTTATGTAGGGGGAGTGATGTATATATATATATATATATATATATATATATATATATATATATATAGAGAGAGAGAGAGAGAGAGAGAGAGAGAGAGAGAGAGAGATCAATTTATATCATCAGCAGCAGCATTGGCCTGACAGCCCTTTGTGGGCCTGAGCCTTCCTCAGAAGTTTTACCCATTCTACACATCCGGCAGTAATTGATTTTAAGTTCTTCACTTAAAAAAAGGCAAAATTCTCATCCACACAGTCTTTCCATCTTCTTTTGGGCCTTCCATTTAGTATTTTATTAGTTGCATTAAAATATTTGAATGTTTTTGGTTCTGGGCCTATTCTTACTATATGCCCTGCCCATCTCATTTTACTTAGATTTATGGTCTTAATAATATCATCACTATTAAAAATCTTGCATATTTCTAAATTATATTTTTTTCTCCAGCTTTTGTTATCGAGAACAGCACCAAATATGGTTCGTATGACCTTCCTTTCAAAAATCGCCCCGATCTCTTTTTTTTTGTCTCTGAGGCATAGTCAAAACTGATTTAATCTATACTTGATTCAACATGAGTTTTGTCTTTCTTTTTATTAAGTAAGACTTCAGTAATGATATCAAACAAAAGAAAGAGATATTAGCTGCAAAAATTCTCTATCAGATTTCAGGATTCCTCAATTTATCCAATAGTCAAATTTGTCGAGTTGTCATTCTTCTCAAATACGTTGATTACTTTTTTTCAAAGAAATACCCAAACTTAGATTTTTACAAACTAGAATTTTACTCATGCATTTGAAAGCATTAGAATGCCAATTGTCTATTAATGTACTACGTATCGTAATGTTCCAAAAGTTAAATTATCTTATCTAGAATATTTTTTGATGCAATAGCGTAAGCACTATAATTCTCGATTTAAACATGTCCAATAATGTCTAGAATAAAACTTCGTAATCAGAATCGTTAATTTATGGAAAGTTTCGAAATGGTAATCAGATGTGGAAAACAACTGTCACAAACATATCAACATTTGCTATACTTTCATTCTTGTACTCATTAATAATAAATCGCTTTCCTTACAAAAGAATTCTCTTCAATTTCCCCAGCTACCTCCTAGTTATTTGTAGCATGTAGAAAGTTGATGAGGTACAAAAGGCTTTGAAGTTGCTGCAGTGGGATTATTACTCCTCTTCATGATTAATGCCTAAGGCTTTGGTATTATTGACTGATTCTCTACGACAAATGACATTTGTCATTTGATGAATGAGTCAATGTCCTCAATGAGAATGCGCTCATCATTAGAAGGTGAGATTTATGTGACACCAGAACAAGTTTGCCATTAAGTAGAAAAAAGAGACCAAGTATAGCACATAATTCATTTATATAAAGTAATGTTTTCAGAACAGACAGAAATATTTTTAAAAACCAAATTTTTATAGACTGAATTTTAAAAATAGTTTTATTATAAATATGAAAAATTATAATTCTGACATTTGATATATTTTTCTCGAATTGCATGATTTGCATGCGTGGGTAATTTATTAAGTGGCAATTCCTTAAAATTAAGTACTTAAATGCATTAAAAGTTTTATATATATTCACCTATGTAAATATACATGCGTATGTTTTCTTACATGTGCAGAATTTTAGGTCTCGACTTTTTTCAAACACTATTTTTCTTTTGTTTTATAATGTATAAGTCTTCCTCTTAAGATGGAGATAAGGATCATATGAAGAAAAACTATCTCATCTTCAATGTCATATGTCTACGACAACCTTAGAAAACCTAATATAGTTTTCCATTTTGTTCAATGGACTTTTTTTCATATAATGGTTTTGGTTCCTGGTTTTCAATTTCAGAATTTAAGCTTTCTTTTATTTGTAGGATATTTTATCTCTCAATAATTTCCTTTATCATATATATAGATTTGACTCTTATAATAATCTCTCTTGGAATAAGAACTCTTGACTCTTATTATACTCTTGGAATTGTTCGAATTATTTTAAACTCATTGACATTAACAATAACTCGCTCAAAATAAATTAACTTGATATAACTTTGTAAATTATGGATAATAAATCAAAAAGCAATATGTTTGATAAATGAGATACATTTAATTTTAATATTTTATTCTGATGTTACAGAAATATTATTCCTAAATATATATACCTTTGCAATATCTTGGTTATAATAATGTGGAAATAGTTTTAAGTGCAAAATTTATTAATTATTATTTATATAATTTAAAATCCTTTCAATGTTTCTTTAAAATTGTACATTTTCAATCAATTCATTATTAATTATTTTTTAAATATTTTTTTTTATTTTGTTTGTTCACTATTTTTTTCTTCTTTATACATACATCTCTCTTCAGTTATATTTTAGCCTAATTTTCAAACTTTTATTTTTATTGATTTTACGCCTCATTCACACATACATTTACATAATAGTTCACAGCTTACTTTTTTTTTTATTTTTCTATAGATTATCTATGAACATAATTTCTCCTTTGCCCTTTTCCTTTCCAAAATTATGTTTTAATTTTTTTTTTTTTTTTTAGTTATCATTAAAATTTGTTTTAAACATTTTATCAGTTTTTTCCTAATATGCGAATCTGTTTTGAAATAACGCGATTTTTTACTTTTCTTATTTGTCATTTTGCTTTAAATATTTTTTATAAAAAAAAATAATAATACTGATCTGAATATCTGGTTTTCTGGTTTCCCCGCTTTGGAAAACAGATTATAGTTTTTGCATGGCATCAGTATAAGAAACTATCTAATAGTAAGTTAAGTAGTATATCATTTAGTATAATTTTATAATCGTATAACGTTTTTAGAAAACATTTTTTTTAAAATTTATCTCTTCTTTAAGCCCAGTTGTATAGGAAAATACGGGGGTAGTTTTGGCTGGCTTTGAAAGTATTTTTAACGGTACAATTTTAATCCCTTGGGCTGAGAGTTTGCGAATATACTAATGTAGCCATTTAACATGATATATTCTTCCTTACCATATTCCTAACTTTTGGTTAGCTTTTTTTTGATTTTTGGCAATTTGGTATATAATTATTCATTACACACACATACATATATATATATAGAGAGAGAGAGGGAAAGAGAGTCGGACCTCTATATAACGAAGTCGCTAAATCCCAGAAAAAAGTTCGTTATATGGAGAATTCGTTACATAGAGGTTTTAATCTTTTAATATACTTTATAAGCCATATAAACAAACTTTAAATTCATGAAAATTATATATTAATAAAGTAAATATTCATATCTTTTGTTAAATTATTAAATATTTAGTCTATATATCTTACTCATCAAAAAAAAAAGAGAAAGAAGAAAAAAGAATGTCGAAGAATTCACTGTATTTTCAATATTAACAAAATAATTTTGTACTAAAATTATAAATTTTAAGGACATTTTATGATTTAAACATATAAAAAAGGATTCCAAGGTAAAATTTCGAAAAATTGGAGAAATGTTACTATTTTCAGTAATTACTTTTTTTTATATATTTCACTTACCAACGTCGTAACATTATTGATTGAAATGCAAAGCAGGGGATATGAGGAGCTGGACAAAAGTTAATACCAGTACATTCAAGGTATTTATTGTTTGATCAAAAGATTCACTAATGGATAATTTAAGAATTTAACAAACACTATTAACCTAAAATCAATTTGAGAGATTGATACTATTTTTTTTGAATATGCTCAAAAGAAATACACGGTCATTATGTTTCTTGTATATTTGAAAACCGTTCGAGTCAACAATTTGATATATAAAACAACTTACTTCTATATTTACAGTAAATATTTTCAAATTTTAAATAAAATGATATTTTAAATTAAATTTGTAAGATATTGATAATTTTAAATGTATTAAAAATATTTTAGCTTTTAAGTAAACAAAAATGTATATATATATATATATATATATTTATAGGAATGGATGTGCACATATTGTATCCTTCCTATATTCCTTAATGACGTAATGCCAAGAGAGCGCCACCTAGCTGACAAGGCGGTTTGAGGATAACGAATAAACGAGACTCGAATAGGACTATTGCGTGGCAGACGACGGAGAGAGGACGACGCGGGCGCAGCAACAAATAGCCTCGTGGAATCCAACGACCAACCTTAAAAACAATGTCTCGATTTCTTTTTATTAACTTTTAGCCCTCCCTTGTAAATAACTCCCCTTAAGAAATGTATATTTCACTCAATCTGGCTGTTTTTACTCTCTATATGGGGGCTCGGTCTTTCCCTTAACTTAAAATCCCCTAGAAAACCGAAGTAAAAGGACGATGACGATGCAAGAAAAGTGAATCTGTTCAATCTGGTCTTCAATGTGCATCTGAAGATTTTCTTCGACAATTAAACGTGCACTTATTTTTCAATTAGTATTTAACGATTTTCTTCAATTTCAAGTGCTTTTATTCTTCAATGTGCTTCTTATGATTTGACGCTTTCCTTCAATTTCAAGTGTTGTGTGAAAATTCACGATTGTGAAGAACTTTGTTCGATAATTTTGAGGGAATCAAGATTTTCTTCAACACTATTACGTATTTATGAAAGTAATATTCAAGAAGCAAGACGTTGTGTACAAATGTTTACCGTGAGTTTTTATTTCCATTGTTTTCTTACGAACTCTCAGTGATTGTGAAAATATATTTTTAAACTGCCAATGACTGTGATAAGATATTTTTTAAACTTATATAACTGCTACTAGTGACATTTTATTCTAGACTTTTATCCTTTCATAGCGTATTAATTTTTTTTTCTGTGTTGAAATATTTTACTCATAAATCATTTTAAGTAATCTGCAAATATTTGTATACTTTATGTATTTTGGTTCTATTTAAGTGATTTATTATGTCTTACTTAACACTGAATGATATCCCAGTTATTGCGAAAGCTTTGAAATTTGACAATACTCAAAATGTAAAATTATTATATTCTGTTATTTTTAACGATCACCCATTCAGTAGGACCTCTAGAGAACAATTGGAAAAATTTACGGGTTTCGCACAAGATTTTGATATTGAGGACTACTCCACCGTTATTTTAAAAAAATAAAACCTACCCGATTCCATATGTTTACCTAATTTTTTACAACTAGAAACAAATGGAACTGCCGAAGAACTTTTTAATAATATTTTGCTTTCACTAGCTGATTTATCCGCTTTTCATCATAAATTAAATACACAAGGTGTAGAAGAATGCCCCCCGGCGAGTTGCAGAAAATTCCTTTGCTTTCCCCCCACTTTCTACAGACAGGAAATCGGCTGACGCCTTCAGCCCATTTGATGAGTCAGCCGTTCCCTCTATTTCGAAAAACGATTTATCGTGGCTTTTTGTTAAAGACTTACTTCTAACTCTTCGTTCTTTCAGTGCAGATGACTCATACACAATTGAACATTTTTTTTTCTGATGTGGAAGAAAATTTAACGTTTTGCCCAATAACCGAACAACAAATAAATTATTTTTGTAAAACGGCTTTTGACAGGAACTGCAAAATTATTTATTCAATCTCAGCGCGGTATAAACTCTTACAGTTTTATAAAAACACTACTTATTCAGGAATTTAGAAAAAAAAATAAATCAAGCTGAATTTTGCATAGGGAATTACAAAATAGAAAAATGCGGCTTAATGAAACGGTATTCCAATATTTAGTCGCTACTCGGGAATTAGCGAATCGAGGTCAAGGATTTCTCGACGAAACTTCAATTATGGAATATGGTATTAATGAAATCCTTGATTCTCCTTCAAATAAACTAATATTATATAGATGTACAGCAATTCAGGAATTTAAAGAAAAATTAGGAATTTATGACAAGATATTTCAAAATAAAAGCTAAAATCGCTCTTCTTATGATACGTCGCGTAATCCAATTTTTAGTAGCCACCGCCGTGATGTTGAAAGTACATTTCATAGCCATCGATATGATAGATACCCAAAATTCAATGCACCAAAGCCTAATTCAAACTTTGAGAATAAATATTTTAGAGATAGGAATCACGTAACTTGTTTTAATTGTTCGGGATCCGGTCATATCTCTAAATTTTGCCCAAATAAATATTGTGGTCCAAAGTGTATATTATGCGAACATTTTGGCCATAAATCTTATGCTTGTCCTAAAAAAATTTCCCTTCTTCTAATAATGTTGATGAAATTATCTCATTAACTACTATGTGTAAAGAAGTTAAAATTTTATCTAAAAAATATTATCTTTAGTTGATACCGGAAGTCAAGTAAACTTAATGAAAGAAAGTGTATGAAATCAATTAGGCTCCCCTTCTTTAATAAATAGTGGTAATATACTAACTGGTTTTGGCCTTTCAAAAACTCATGTAATTGATTCATTCAACTCAACTATTTCAATTGACAACCAAGACTTTCCTGTTAAAATTAATGAACTTTGATATTATTATTGGTTGTAATCTAATTAAACAAGCTAATTCAACTATCACACCTGATAGTGTTACTTTTTCTAAGCCACAAATCGAAGTATCTGACGCTTCATCACAACCATTTATTTTCACAATTACTGATGACATTCTTAAATTTGATATTGTTCCTGAAATTCCGAAACAAACTCGTAATGATGTTGAGGCATTACCCGTATCTAATAGGCCGAATAAAATTAAAACGACGGATATTGAGTTAAGCATTACCGTGACGGACGACAAGCCAATTTATCATTCTCCAAGACGGTTACATTTTACTGAACGTGATACTTTAGATAAACTTCAGGATACTAGAGTTTTCAGTACCATTGATTTACGTAATGGTTTTTTCCATGTGCCTGTTGACATACAGAGTCGCCCATATACCTCCTTTGTAACACAAAATGGTCAATTTCAGTTCTTTAAGATGCCTTTTGGACACTCTACATGCCCTTCAACGTTTCAACGTTTTATAAATACAGTTTTTCGCGATTTAGTTATTCAAGAAATTGTTCTCCCTTACATGGATGATATAGTTATCCTTGCTAAAAATGAATCTGAGGCTATTCATAGACTCAAAAAAGTTCTTAAAATGTCCAGTGATTATGGATTGGAAATAAATTTTGATAAATGTCAATTTCTGCATAGGAAAATTTAATTTAAGGCCATATTATTGAAAATAATAAACTTTTCCCTTCTCCTTCTAAAACTAAGTCAGTTGTCCATTACCCCGAACCAAAAACAACTAAAGAAGTTCAACGCTTTTTAGGTCTAACTGGATATTTTCGTAAATTTATCACTGCTTATTCTGTAATTGCTAAGACACTTAGTGAACTTTTACGTAAATATACTCCTTTCAATTTTGATGTAAAACAAAAAGCTTCATTTGACGAGTTAAAAGATTTGCTTTGTCAGAAACCTGACTTAGGTATATATCGACAAAATTGTGAAACTGAAATACATACTGATGCATCAATCGACGGACTTTCTGCTGTTTTATTACAAAGATCCCCCGATGATAATTCCGTATATATCCCAGTGTTTCTCAAACTTTCAATACTGGCGACCCAATTTTCAATTATAATTTTTGTCGCGCCCCCCTGTACAACAATAATGTATTTACTGCAATAAAAATGCACTTTGACGCTAAAGCTACAATGCAATCTCAATTATAAACTGTATAAGTATTAAATTTTGTATAAGTTACTTTTAAGTAATATATATTTTAAGAAAATTACTTAAAATATATATTAATTACTTATTATTATGTTATTTTCCTTTATCTAATTTTTAAATTAGGACAGATCGCAAAATGTTATATTTAATTAAGATTTATTTCCTTCAGCCTCCATTTCTCAAAGTACAAATATCATTAGAAAAATGGTCTAGTCTATGTTTCTCTCTATCATATCCATCACATCTGGCATTATCGGGTACGTTTGCGTGAGTCTGGGTAACCTATCGAACGTCTGCGCAAAACATGTAAAAATGCTTTTCTTTGTACAATTCCAGTTAGTTTTGGTCGACTCGATACTTCTATAGCTACCGAATCTAGCTTGAATGTACATTTTTAATTTGCACGTTAATTGTAATTCACGGTAATTAAGTATTTACGGCAGTAGGTTAAAACAAAATCATACATACATTTTAAGTCGTAAACAAACATTCAACGATTATAAAGGATCAACAAGTATACAGACGAGCATGGTTCCGAAAATTAAATGAAGGAAATATTCTCAAAAATACTTAAATTTTGGATTTACCACTACTGAACTAAATGATGGGGGAAAATGCCCCAGCTCGTTATGTGTTAAAACTTACATATCCGAAAAACAACATGTGAAAGTTGTTGCTTTTAAAACCATGTAAAATCATTTATCCATGTTGGCAAAGAATTTTAAAAAGTATTTTCTTGATGAGGACAATTTGGTAGCAAGTTACGAGTGGATTAGACATCTATTTCAAGATACTCCAGAAGGCCTCTTAACTTCCGAAAAAGAAATCTTCATAGATTTCACATCCAGTGAAAAATTAAAATGCAATTTTGTAATAAATCACTTTCTGAATTTTGCGTAGAGGTGGATGATGAATTTTCTGCACTGAAAACAAAAGCACTTCGTATACGATTACCATTTTCAACATCATATCTTTGTTAAACCAGATTTTCTGCGGTGGCTGCTTTGAAGACAAAATATACATCTCAGCTAAATATAGAAAAATAATTCAGAGTGTCAATTTCTGATATTAAACCTTCCTTTGAAAACTTTGCTCTGCAAGACAAGCCCATGGAAGTCACTAATAATTATTAAACTTGTTCTTAATTTAGTATTAAGAAATTATTTGTGAAATAAATTCTTCAGTACTGATACATTAAACGTATACTGGCTGAAACACCGGCTCTTCGCACGAGTTCATTTTTAAAAAAAATAAAACATTATTCTTGATATAATAGCTGAACTGTAAGGAGAGTAAAACTGCGTGCACGACATTGTATTAAAAAATGTAAAATGTTTTTTTATAGATAAATGCTATAATTGAAAATAACTGTTTAAAAAAAGTGTAATTTTAAACCTCCCATAATTACCATTTAGAATTAATGTTAAATAAGGAAAAAGAATATAAAATTCCGATGAATAATAAGTGTGTTACTTTTTAATATTTAAAGCAGAAATACTTCAAAATGTTTTAACCCGGGAGCAAGCGCGCACTCCATGCTAACGCTAATGGTAGTGCGGGGGGACTCAGTCACCGCAATCATTTGTTTATAATTGTTTTTACTGCACACGATACAAATCGGAATTCCAGTGAATAATTTAATTAAGAGAAAGTATACTTACCGGATTTCAAGCACTATTTAATTTTTCTTTGATGATTTGAGAAAAAATCTAATAAAACTGAACTAAAAAGATTCAAAAGTGCAAGACCTTAGGACGCAAATCAGAGACACTTTTCACTAATATTACAGAAATGTTATTTGCTGGCAAAGCTGTCGTATTTTGTCAAGAAACGGAACTAATGTAAAACTATCCATACCAGTAAGTTTAAAGATCAATCAAATGATCAGCAAGTGTATTATGCTGCCTGGCTGAAAAGTGAATCATGTCTACCTTTTCTTTCTACAACTAATGTACAGTATTTCAATAATAATTACAGTGATGAATTGTTTATCTTCTTCGAATTTTTCTCGGGGTCTGGATTTATTTTTTCTTTTAACGAGTAATATTTTATGTTAAAACGTAATAAAAAAATCTCTCATTGAGGAAATACACCAAATTAAAAACAAAATGTTTTTTTTCTTCTTTAATTTGGTTTTGGGATCAAACATAGCTATTTGATGAAGGAAAAACGCCAGATGATAAACATAAATTATATTAGTGTTGTGTATTTTTTTTATTATGGAAGAAAGTATTTTGTTTTACTTCTTTTCGACTTTTTTTTTAAATCTTTAAATTTTCGATATGCTCGTGCCCCACACTTTGAGAAACACTGTTATATCCTATATATTACATGTCTAGAAAAACATCCGAAACGGAGAGCAAATATACCAGCTACGAACTCGAAGTTTTAGCAATCATAGAAGTTCTCAAGAAATTTAAAGTGTACATTTTAAGAACGCCTTTCAAAATAATTACTGATTGTAATGTATTTACAAAAACTATAAGTAAGAAATATCTAAATACACGAATCACGCGTTGGGCCCTGAATTTACAAGATTGTGATTACACCATTTTACATCGCTCTGGCTCACAAATGGCCCATGTCGACGCTTTAGGTAGAATCCAGATTTTAACGAATCAGTGTACTGATTCTATTCTGCATAGTTAAAAAAAATCTCAAGAACTGGACCCACATATTCTTTCCATAAAAGAACTTCTTCAAAATGGTCCATATGATAACTATTGTGTTAAAAATAATATACTATATAAATTTATTGACGGTGACGAAGTCCTTGTTATCCCGACGAGATGCAGCATCACTTTATCAAAAATGCTCACGACAAAGGACATTTTTCAGTTAAAAGAACTCTAGAACATATAAAAAATAAATATTTTATACCACAGCTTCAATCCAAAATTGAAAAATATATTTCTGATTGTGTAACATGTATATTGAAAAATAAAAAGTCTGGTAAACAAGAAGGATTTCTCCATCCTCTTGTCAAAGATGATATACCTCGAAATACATACCATATCCATCATCTTGGTCCTTTAGAAACATCAAGTAAAAACTACAAATTCATTTTAGCTGTCACTGACTCTTTCACCAAATTTGTTTGGTTATACCCCACAAAAACTACATCTACTTCTGAGTTAATAAAAAAATTAGACATCCAAAAAACTACATTTGGAAATCCTCGTTTTCTTATCATTGATCGTGGAACTACATTCACTTCTGACGAATTCCACGCTTATTGTTCCGAGCAAAATATTTCACTTCATCATATTACTACAGGTTTGCAACGTGCTAATGGTCAAGTAGAACGAATTAATCGAACAATTATTCCTGTTTTATCTAAGATGTCAAAAGTTGATCCCACGAAATGGTTCAAATATGTTCCTTCACTACAAGAAGTCTTAAACTCACCATTCGAACGAAGCATTAACACCACTCCTTTTGAATTACTCTTTGGAACACAAATCAATAACAAGACTGATTTGCGCATACAACAATTAATCGACGAACAACTACAACTCGAATTTAATGAAAACAGAGAACTCCTACGTAAAGCGGCAAAAGCGCAAATAATTAAAGAGCAAAATGAAAACAAGAAGTCTTATAATTTTCGACGAAATTCTCCTTATTTATATAGTGTTACGGACTTAGTTGCTATTAAAACAACGCAACAAGGACCTGGACAAATCTCTGCAATAAATTTTTCGGTACATATAAAATTACTCAAGTAAAACCTAACGATACCTACAGCGTCGAAAAATTTCGAAATTTTGATGGCCCAACCAAAACAAGTACTTGTGCCGAATACTTGAAACCATGGCCAAACAAATGAATGTTACATTACAAACGAAAACTTTTACATTAACATTTTTTTTGACATTATCATCATACTCAAGATTGCTTTGAATTGTTTGTCTTCTTTCCATTTGTACACCTATTTTATTTTTATTCTTTATTATTAGATTTGATTTTCTGATACATATTTGTCTGTTTTAATAATTGTTTCATTTGTAAGTTTATTTCCTCTAGCTTTTCCGTTTTATTTCATGAAAGTTTGAAATACATTGTATTTCACATGCGAGGACGTATGCTTGGTCATGATGTCCGATGTAGGAATGGATGTGCACATATCGTATCCTTCCTATATTTCTTAATGACGTAATGCCAAGAGAGCGCCATTTAGCTGACAAGGCGGTTCGAGGATAACGAATAAACGAGACTCGAATAGGACGATTGCGCGGCAGACGACGGAGAGAGACGACGACGAGGGCGCAGCGAAGAAACGCCTTGTGGAATCGAACGACCTACCTTAAAAACGATGTCTCGATTACTTTTTACTAACTTTTAGCCCTTCCTAGTAAATAATTCCCCTTAATAAATGTATATTTATTTCAATCTGGCCGATGTCCCTCTCTCTGTATATATATATATATATATATATATGTGTGTGTGTGTGTGTGTGTGTCGGTGGGATATCTATATAAACTAGTACCAAACATCACGCGATGACGGTCGTTTTGGCGTCGATGATAAAGTACTTTATGTACGGAACGGATGGTACCCAGATCGAATTCTTCCTTCATATATATGTTTGAATTTTATTAGGAATTCCTGTCTTATACGGAAAAAGAATCAATTTATCAGTCATTTCCTGTATAAATATATTGCATGATATTTCTTAGTTGTTGTCTATTTTAAAATTTTTCCTATTTAAAAATAACTGCAAAAGAATTATGATAAACACGTGAAATAAATATAACAAATTCGATCCCTGATTAAGATACTCGTATATATAAACACATAGGGTATCCTAAAAATAGCGCCTAAACTCTGTACAGCCAGATTCCTTGCTGGAAATATAGAAGAAATTTTAATGGAACTGTACCTGTACGATCCTTAGTTGACAAGAAAAATACGAATAACAAAGAGTATATCGTTACAGCTATAATGTACACATCAGCAGCGGCTTTTGCAATTATTAACAAAGTCAGATGGTGAAAGCGACCAAAGTGGAAATCACGGCAGGCTGAACGTGCCGTGGAATAGAACAGTTTATCCATCGCAGGCACACAGTGTCCACCAAAGTACAAACAGCATGCAGACGAGCTATTTTGTCCATTTGTGTGGTTGCTATATCTAGATACTCGAAGTCCTTGAGATTGTTCCATAGGAAAACATTCAGTGGTGTGAGGCCTGATTATGATACCGGTCATAGAACAGGAGCCCCACGTCCAATCCAGAGGCGAGGGTACGTCATATCCAGCCAATTACGTACAGGAGCACAAAGATCTCCATCATGAGTCATCATGCATCATCATTTAATACATTTTCCCTGTTTATTTTGGATTATACAGGTACAGGCCTCGGGGCACTTTTTTAATGTACTCCTTATGAGGAATCTCACTGTGAACATTTTGGGTGCAGCTTTTGGAACACCCTGTATATACTTTTTCCAGAGATAATAAATCTACTTTATCATTTGAAATGAATTTGTTTAGCAAGAAGGAGGAAAAATAGTTTCATTGACCCATTTACGTGCTGTTGTTAGACTGCAACGTTCGTTTATTTTTGTCTCTGGAAATAATTATTCTGTAGGCAATTCTGTAAAACTATTCTTTAAATATAATATACCGGGTGGACAAAAAGGCCGTTAAAACTTTAAAAATTTATAAAACACGGAAAATTAAACAAAATAATAAAATGTTTGCAAGTTTAGCATCGATAAGATACGGAATTTTTTAAGATAATAAAATAATAATAATAATTCAAAAAACAGCCGACAGATGGCGCTGTTACGAACTACTGCTCAAGTAGCTCGTAACAGCGCCAAATGAGACAGACGATTATAAGAACTGATGATCTTGATTCAAATCCTGTTATCTGCCTTAATCTGCCATTGCTGGATTTATGACACTCCTGCTATGTGTTATAGCCTGTGGAGGTGGACATGTGGAACACATACTGCTGTAATAAATGACTTGGTAACATTATTTTTGATATAAGTATCTTTCTTTCACTTATGTACAAAACGCCACCTATTGGCTGTTTTGTGAATTATTATTTTTTTATTCTTACCTTTACAAAAATCCCGTGACATATCGATGTTAACCTGCAAACCGTTTTTTTTTTTATTTTGTTTAATTTTCCGGGTTTTATAAACTTTTTGAGTTTTTACAGACTTTTTGCCCACGCGTAATTATCTTCCATTTTCATAACTTCAGAAGAAGGAAGGATATATTCTTATATTTATTTAATATTTTTAGTAGTTGAATAAATATTCTTAAAAAAGGTGTATATAGTCTTTATTTTTTTGTTCATTCCAATCACTTTTCAATTATAATTACTTCAGCCAAAATGTTTTCTCTTCCAAACATATTCAAGCTTATAATATGTACAATATTGAATTGTTTATAGCAATAAAATCTTATGCCTAAAGTAAAAAAACGTAAATTAACGTTGTTTTTGTAGACATTTATGCCAAATATATTTTTTGCAGAATGTAAGAAACTTCTTCCCAAAGTTTCTCTTTCACTCTCTTGCCTATCTAAGGGTGTGGGAGGAATAAATGCAGAACCAGGGAATTCCATAATCATTATTATTTATTTAGTCAAACTAACCGAGCGCGAATCTGCCTTCCACCCACATGGCAGTTTTTTAGTGGCACAAGGACATGAACATGAGACATGCCAGACACGAGTCTGTGGCATTAACCTCTAGGTCAGTGGCTCCCAAAGTGGTCCCTACAGACCCCCAAGATCTCCGGTATTATTTATGGTGTCCACGCAAGTTTTAATAAAAAAAAATAATAATTCCTTCGGATATACTCGAATGGGTGTTGAACGTTTTTGCACGTTGAATAACTCGGATCCCAAACACAGCTGAATCCATACTTATACAGGAACATCTTATTGAAATATCCACAAATGAGGGACTTAAAACAATGTTTAAGGTATACGACTACGTTTGGAACCCTGATTTTGCAAAAGATTATATATGGAAAATATTTATGATATTTAGTATCACTTAGATAAGAAAATGTACATAAAATTGTTTTAAGAATAGTATTACAATAAAAAATTATTTAAGTACAATATTTTGACAAAAAACGAACATAGAATCACCCATTTTCAAAATATTCTCCTTTTGTGAAAAATGCTTCTATTATAATAATATTTTGCCTGTATATAGCTCAGACCTCCATACAGAGGCTCATTTAGAATTTTCGAAATATATAACTTACAAGTGGGTTATCCATATTTTACGACAACAGAGGGGAGAAATTTTAAGAAAAAAACGTCTATAATTATTTCAATGGGTTGTAACTCTGAAAATAATGTGAATTTTTCAAAAATCATAGTTGCGCCTCTGTACAGAGGTCGGAGCTATATACAGGAAAAATATTTTTATAATAGAAGCATTTTTGACGAAGGGAGAACATTTTGAGAAAAGGTTATATTCTAAGTTAATTTTCTGGCAAAATATTGAATTTAAGTAACTTTTTTTGTCAAAATGCCCTTAAAACAGTTAGTTTTATCTATATATTCTAATCTAGATGACACTAAATATCATGAAAAATATCCATTTATGCGCTTTTTTTTAAAATCACGTTCCCGAACGTAGTCGGATACCTTAAACAAGGATACCACAAATATTGGTTACGAAAATAGATTCAATTTTATATTCTGCAATATGGGTTATTCTACAGAAGTTGTTGACTACTTTACCGTCCACCAATTTAGTAGATTCAGGGACGAAAAAAACCTCATGACAAGAAAAAAAGGAAACCGACTAAAAAACTAAAAACTAATGCTCGTGAGAATTTGAGAACGCTACTGACAAACATTGAGATGGACATAAATGCACTCATAAAATCTCCTCAAGTTTATCAAAGTCATTATTTTTTTTTACCTCTTTATCTACCGCATTATGATTCACTGCAATTTTTTTAGTGCAATGTTTTTTATTTGTGAATCAGTGCATTGAAAATTAAGAGATGTACATAAATAAAATACTCAACTTTGGGAAATTCAATCCTTTAGAGTAGTGCTTCTCAAAGTTGCAATTTTCACGACCCAATATTCTGTCATGAATTTCATCGAGCCCCCCTTCCCCCTCATACAATAACAATGCACTGAATTCAATAGTACTATACTTTGACGCTAAAACTATGATACGACTTCAACCTCTTAAGCACCCCCCCATGTATATAAACATCTCGCCATGCCAAAGCGTGCAATAAAAAGACCTTGACAATGTTTGCGAAGGATTTACTTATTCCAGATTATTTTTGCTTATTTATTCCTCCTCCTTCACCAATACATCACATACGCGTGTCTACGTGGAAAACGGATGACGTTTGGAAGCGAATCGTGAAACATTTGATCGGCAATCAAGGTTTAATTATAAACCGTACAAAAATTATCAAGATAAGTGTTAATTTTGCTTTAAATTATATATATGACAAGCCCATGGAGCCACTGTTAATTAATAAACTTGTTTTTAACTTAGTATTGTTAAATTAATTATAAAATACATTGTGTAGCACTGATACATTTATAAGTGTATTACATCAGTCTAAATGTGTATTTTATTTTTTGTTATGTCAGAAAGTAATTTTGTTTGTTTACATTCAGTAAATTGATAATTTTTTAAATAATCTTTTGTTCTCGACTTTTCAATATATGTTCGTCCCCCCTTGTAGAGTTGTCACACCCCTCAAGGGGGGCGGCGCCTGAGAAACGCTGAGCTAATGCATATCCCTAAATGTTTCAATATTCAAAATATTCATAACAAGCAAATAATGATTTCCCCATGATTTTTTCCAGCTGTCCTTAAAACAGGACAGTGGGATAAATTTGGTGAACGTTATTTTAACTCGTAAAAATGCTAAATAACTGGAGTACGCTAATACTTTACAGCAAAACATATTTATTTTTAAAGATTATTAAATTTAAAAATTTATTTACTTTTTTTTACACTTAAAAACAGCTTTTGAACAAAAACTTAATTTGATGGCATTCAAAAGAAAGAGTTTTTCTTTTCATTAACACAGAAAAAATCATTATTCGCCGTGCATTTTGAGTGAGGTTTTGATTAAATGTTTTTAAAGCACTGCACCCTGGTGCTGGATATGCTATATCTTCCTAACATGAACTACTGCACGTTGAGTCTTGAGCAGTCCCTTGATTATCATCTTAAGAAACTAACGGAAATATTGGCAGATTATTTGCTGCGATTTCTTCATCTGAAAAATCATTTGTCAGTACATCACTCATTTCAGCTGGTATGTTTTGTAATAAATCCAAAGCTTCTTGAATCCTGAACGTCTCTCTTCCATTCTTTCTACGAAAAGGAAATAATAATAATGAGAAAAAATAGAACTTTGAAAAGTCCCAATTATTGTTAAAATCTCAGTTGCACATAAATGAATTAAAACGTTGCTAATTTTTGAAATAATAATATGTATTTCCTTTAATTGTGTGGCAAAAAAACAAGTTCAAATTCAAAACTCAATTTCATTTGAAAAAGTTAAAATAAAACAACAAAAGAGCAAAATAAATAAGTTAAGTTAAAAAGAAATGCCAAAGAAAAAAGTCTAAGTCTATTGCACTATAGTGCTGACTCTATAACACAACAAAAAACAACAATAAGCCACAAGGTTGGAAAAAAACTAAGTTCTTGCTCTGACGTCCTGTGGCTGTAGGTACACTTATAAGTACCACAAAATTATCCAACTGTAAATATAATTATATACACCATTACCTTAAAATAAATAGTCAAATCATTTTCCAAGACCTTCATTAACATATTAAAAATAAGAAATACTTACCTTTTGACATTAACTACTTTTTCAGAACAAAAATATCAATATTCGCAATCCGATCAGAATGTCAGCTGAAAACTTAGCTTATGCTATAAAACTATTCGCCTTTTCCGCTAAAATACTCATCATAGAACCCTTACTGCCATATATCTAGGAAGAGGGGATTTAAAAGAATATCCCTGTTAAGTATCGTCAGAGTATTCGTAAAAATAGTTATTCTATGCAATTTTAAAGTGAGTTGTACTTATAAGTACCATCGGCAGATAAAGAGTTAAGTTTCATTTTAAACAAAAAGTTATAATTTCAATAAATAATTCTTCACAAAACGTATTTTTAAATTTGTAATTTTTAAGCTGTGCATTTAAGCTTTTTTTTTCACTTGGTATTATCTTGGTTTTAAAAAGAGGTCCGTGGGCAAGTTTTTACTATAAAAAAGGCTCCATGCGTGTAAAAAGTTTAGGAACCACTAATCTAGGTTAAAGCGGAAAAGATATAAATGATGCAAAAGTAAAAAAATTATATATGAATAAAAAGTTATTTAGTAACAGAGTGATGCTAATAACAAAAAAAATCTTTAAATCTCCATATTTTTACATACAAAGAAACTAGAGTATATAATAGGAAAGAGATTCAAAAATTTTGTTGGCCGGCAGACTGTTTGATTACTTACGAGTCGTGAATTTTAAATACAATCTTCCTTCAAGCCATCGAAAGGAAGCACAAAAAGAAAATTAAGTATTACCATCAATGAATAAAAGGTGAATCTTTCTTTGGCAAGAAAAAAAATCAACTCCCGAGACGGAAATGAAATCTCATGCATTTTGAGCAATCATGCAGATTGGTCGTAATCTTGCCAAAGAAAATCAAACTGTTTCTACTGGAGGAATATCCAGAAAAAGGTACATAAATCGCATTTTAGATACCGAAGATTTAAAGAACACTTCAAACTGCAAAGAAGTTTTATTCATACGACATGGGACTGAATTGCGTGCGATGTTGAGAAAATTCAGATCCTAGAAAATATACCCTGGCCCATTTTCAAGAAGATTACTCTACTCCAAAGAGTACATAGAGAAGATCCCTGGAAAGAAAAGAAGATAAAACGAAATCTTAAAGTTCCTTTTTCTAAATTTAACAATCTTCGTTCTGAGCGTCTATTTGGGCTGCAAATAATGGCTTCTTATCTGTGTCGTATCCAACGTTCTAATAGAAAAATTATATGAAAGCAATAAACAAATTAGTACAAGAAAAGCGCAATACATCACAGAACTTACTTAATTTTATATGAATTATTAAAAGCTCATTTGAATATCATAAGTTTCAAAAAAATTCGTTTAAGTATATGTATTTAAATATTTTGATATTTATCTGTGTTAAATGACAGGATAATATTTCCTTAAGAACATAACTTATTTCGAATCGCATAACTTAATCAGTTCTTTTCTTTGTCGAAAGAAATTGATTATAATTTGTTATAATACTTTAAATATAATGAGAAAAACTCCGTTAAAGCTTCATTTATAAAATTTGCAAAAAAAATGCGTTGTTATATTCAATATATTTCATATATAAAGAAGCTTTTTGATGTACAAAAATGTCATATATAAAGTCTCTGTAACATTAATAAAATTAACTGTTATACATATATTGTTAGAAGTTAGAAAATTTTACAATATAAAAAAAAAATTATTTTTCAATTTTGTGTTTTGTTTAAAAAAGGCACATTTAAATTAATAAAATTAACTAAACCGTGGATTAAAACATTTATAGTCAGTGAATATTGTCTCTTTCTATGTATAAAAATATTTGTTTTATATTGTGTTTTTTTTCTTCTTAAGCAGAACAGAGTACGGTGCTTAGATTAAAGCTATTTAAGAAAAGTAAAATAATATATACTAGATGCTTATTGGATTCTTGCCACCCCATCTAAACTTAAAAACGGTAATATATATTGCCTTAAATCAGAGGTTCCCTAAGAGTTTTTAATTCATAGGCCCCTTGCCATGATTTTTGGTTTTGTATACACTTCTCCTTAACGACTTAATTTTTTACAAATTTACTAACTTAAATGTCTTTTCGACAGCTGGAGTATAAATGTACTAGTAGTTTAAAAAATTTGAATTTCTAACTGTAATGAAATAGTGTACTTAAAACTTGTAAAAAGCATATATTAATTAATTAATATTTAAATAATACGTTAAATAACTGTTACACAAAAAAACTGAGCAACAAACAAATGCGTTTAATATTATATATATATATATCGAATAACAACTTTTCAACATTTGGCATCTGTCTCTCTCTCTCAATCTTGTCAAGTTTAACACTAAATCTCTTCGGTGCCAGAGCGTAAAGCCTTTTTTTTTCTTTTGAAGATTGCCAACCGCGCTGAAATTCCTTTTCACTAGGAAAATCAATTAAAAACTTTATCACGTTATTCCATAATTCGGGATAAATAACAAGTATGTCTTTTAAAAGTCAAAATTGCTGTGGTATTCATTTCTAAACTTTATTTTAAGATCTTCGTTAGCGCTCTGTCTGATCAGTCCCTCTTGCAATAATATAACATTTGTTGTTCTTATGAGATTAATTCTTACGAGACCGTATGAGTAAAATCATTCTCAAACGTAGTTAAAAAATTTGAAAAGAGTGCATTTAAATGCTGAACGAACGTTAAGAAGTCATTTCCTGGAAAATGGAATAAGACAAATTAAGAAATTAGAAAAACTTGCAAAGTTCAACATTATACTCCTTTAGCTTAATTCTGGGAAGAAACATTGAAAGGCCGGTCCTTTTGTAACTGCTAATAACCTCAATAAATTTAGTAAATAAAGCTAGTAAAAAAGTAAAATCTGGTTTCAACTTGGAAAAATTTTCTTTTGAAATTAATGTCATATTCTGGTTTAATGTGAGCCAATACTTTTGGCCCCCATTTACACCCCAAAATTATTCTTTTGCTGACATGGACCCATTACAGGTCGTCATCGACTCCTAGGGTCGATATAAATCACTTTGAGAATCTCTGCCTTAAATGAAAAATCTAGTTTTACTGAAATGGTTATAGTTACAGAATGAGATAATTTATAGTCCCACATATGTATATGTGTATGGGAGCAAACACAACAGTTAGAACAAATACCTCTAAAAAGTAAGATGTATGAAAAAAAAAATGTAACTACACTATATTGAAGTGGTGAGACTTTCTTGTAATAAATTCTCTTCCGAAAAACATACCCTCATGAAGTGCTTACAAAAGAACAATATAGCGTGGCCTCCTCCTTTCTTTGCCTTTGTTTAAAGCAAGTCATCCTTTGCATCGTTTGGTTCATACAAAAAAAGCATGTTCTCCTGTGTTACTTAGATTGTAAATTTTGTGTGATTGCTAACATTTACTGTTCGTGAATGTGTGTATATATGTGTGTATGTATATATATATATATATATGTATATATATATATATATATATATATATATATATATATATATATATATATATATATATATATATATATACATGTGTGTATATACCTTTTTATATTTGTTCAACATGTGGGTGCCTATATGTGTGTATATATGCTTCATGTATTTGTACGTATTTTAAAAATTTTACTATGATTATGCTTTTTTATCCTCCCCATTGTCTACTCTATTAAAATTCGTAGGTAAACAACTTATATATGTAGGTATGTAGCCCTATTTTCTCACGAGCCACAAGACGCAGAGATTCGCCGAATGTACCAAAATTTCGGAAATGATCCGAGGAAACCGTTTTAAACATTTATATTCTGATATTCTAGTTAATTAAAAAGATACTAATTAAAAAGATTAAAACGCATAGTTATACACGGGGCGCCATCTGCAGAGAATCGGAAAAATCATTAAATTTTTTTCTTTTAGTAGAATGAAAAAGGTTTAAATCAAAATGAAAAAAAAATTTCTTTGTTAATTAAAAAGTACATCATCTATTACTTTGGACCAAAATACATTTTAGAGATATTTACTCTTAGCATCAGAATCGGTTTCTTTTTATTGCTACCCATTAATAATTTTTAATTGAAACGCATTATATATATTTTATGTTACTAAACGCACGCACTGAAATGACTGTTAAGACCTTAAAACATCGGAAAGATCATTTTAAATTTTTTTTAAAGAATGGAAAAAGGTTAAAATTTTAAAACGGTTATATTATTTAAAGTTTTTTTTAGTACATGTATATATATATACATATATATATACACTGGTGTGCAAAAATTAGAGACGAGACTGTTTTTTCAATATAACTTTGTACAAAAGCTTTCCAAATCAACACATTTAATACCGTAAGATCCCCAATACTTAAGGACATGTGTAATGTAAGCAACACTTACTAAAAGAGAAATCAGAGGGATAAAAAGAAGCTTGATATTGAAAAAGCAGCATGGAGCGCAATGCGACTGAAGGCCAAAACATCCCTGTGATGGGTGTCCAGCAAGAAACATCTGGTCTTTAGTAGGGGATATGATCTCCCTTGACTGCTAGGCAGGTTTCACAGCGTCTGCCCATGCTGAGAATGAGGGTGTCAATGAGTTGTTGAGGCATTGCTGCCCATTCGTATTGCAGCACCAATCGAAGCTCCCGAATTGTTACTGGTGGTAAGGTACGAGCTGCCAAGCGTCTGCCTAGAAAATCCCATACATGCTCGATGGGATTGAGATCCGGAGATCGTGCCGGCCAATCCATAAGTTCAATATCCTCACTCTCTAAGAGCTGTTCGGCAGCTACTGTGCGATGACATGGTGCATTGTCGTCCATGAAAAGGAACTGCAGACCCATAGCGCCTCTAAAAAGACGCACATATGGAAGAAGAATCTCGTTACAATAACGGGTCCCGTTGACTGAACCTGCGTCGAAGATGTGAAAGTCTGTACGACTACCAAGCATGATGCCTCCCTAAACGAGAACACCGCGATCTCCATACTTGTTCCTTTCAATGATGTTCGAGGGATGATTGCGGCTTCCCCGCTCTCTCCAGATGAGTATGCGATGAGAATCGCTACTCAAACTGAATCTGCTCTCATCTGTAAAGAGTACTCGTCCCCATTCATTGTTCCCCCATTGTTTCCGGGCACCACAGAGAACGCCTTCTCCGATGGGCAGACGTTAAAGGTACACACCGTACAGGGCGTCGTGCAAACAGACCACCACCGCGTGCAGTCTTCTGGCCACGGTAAAACGCGATATCGGTCGTCCAGTCGCCTGTGTCGTGTGTCTAGCGATTTATCCCGCTGTCTGCCGCCTGTTTCTTCTGGCCTGTAAGACAATGTACCGGTCATCTGCGGGTGTGATTCCTCGTGGACGACCACTACTGAGCCCCCGGATAGCTGTTCCTGTAGTTTGAAATTGTCTCCAAAGTCGTGAAGCGATGCTGTGAGCAATTCCGAACTCTGCAGCAACACTTGTCACACTGCGGCCTTCCTCCAACTTCCCAATGATTCGACGTCGGGTAAAAGCATCCCGATGTCGTCTCACAGATTGATTATTCGCAATTTCTCGCTGAGGCAGCAACTCGGTGTGATTTCACCTTCTATACGGCGTACAATCTCTTTGCCAGAAATACTGATCTTACACCGACAACATGATTTATACTACTCAGACACTCCCCCATTACGTCTATCTGCATATCTGAGCATGTGCTACCGTACATCACCTTACTTAAACTCCTGATTAGTCTTTCTGTCCGCTCTGCCTCTTCGTTCAGCTGATATGCTAATTTTTGACTTCGTCTTAAATTTTTGCACACCAGTGTCTATACATATAGGCTTTCCCCCATACTAATTTGTTTCTAACTTATATATATTTCTATGTTCAATCAAACATTCAAACGTTCAGAAAAAAGCAATCGTTTCAATAGTTAACTGTAAATTTTTTTTTATTAATTACTTATAGAAATTTGATTTTATCATACATATATGTATATATATATATATATATATATATATATATATATATATATATATATAAATATGTATGTATTTAACAAAAACAAGAAATAATAGATAAAGAACGTAACAAGAAATAGCGTAATAAGAATATAAAAGCTGAACATGAAGAACAAAATTATAGATAAATAAAAGAACTACAAAAAAGAAGAACCTAGCGAGTCAGAAAGCAATTTCGGACTTAGGACCGAATAAGTGGGGTTAAACTAGTTTGAACGCCAACCTTCCCAATTTTCAACTCGGTAGGAAAACCAAATAAAATAAAGTAAACAAAACTTCAGAGAAAGTATAACTCAGAGAGCATGATAAAATCAATCACTACTATTATGTAGCAAACTCTCAAACTCTTAATGCAGAAAAATCACAAAATCACAAAATAATTATGTAAGAAAAATAAAAATACTAGAACAATCACATAAGAAAAGTATCTTTCAAAAAATAATTTAACAAAATTTCTTTACTTATCTTGCCATTAATGAAAGTCAATTATTCACCAAGTTAAAAATTCGAAAAAACATAAATACATCTTTTGAGCTGACTTTTAAACAGCAAGCAAAGACAAGTATAAAATGACGACAATCAAATAAAAATTTGAATTGGTTGATTGTCAAAATGATTTGCTATTTAATTTGGTTGGTTGTCAACAATGTAAGATGTTTAAGATTGAAACTGTGATATGAGTGTTATGATATAATCTTCACAGCAAGACCACTAACATGTGACTTTGAAAACCATTGTTGTGTGGTGGACGGGACGGTTAATTTTTTGTGATGAATTATCTCAAGAAATTAAAGGATGATCTAAACAACATTGAAATTTTTTTTTTTATTATTGTATTTATCTATTTTGTGGGTAGTTAAGTTATCATTTCTAAATAAAAATTCAAAATGATATTTCTGTAACTTGATATATGAAAATTACTGTTCCAAAATATGGAACTTAAACGAATCTATTTTGTCAAAAATGTTACTGACTACATTATTGCTAATAAGATGCAAGTCTAAATCCAAGAATTCCACCCTATTAGAGTTGAAGTTAGTTTTAAGAAGCTTGAGATAATCAGGGTAGAAGGTAATATTTGGTTTGTATTCACTATTTTTACCAAAAATTATTATATCATCTATATAACGATAAATTAAGTAAGAATCATTTACAACATGATCTATTTCAAAAAAATGTAAATATAGATTCGCTAAACAATTACTAGCTGGACCACCCTGAGGTAATCCTTTGATCTGTTTATAAAGATTCTGATCAAATGTAATGAAATGTTCTTTTAAAACGAGGTTAACAAGAATATCAAATTTTTCTTTTTTCATTGAAGTATATAATTCATATTTATCATAAATTAACTGAAGAACCTTAATCATATCGTCAATATCTATAGAATTAAAAAGGTCCTCGAATATATATATATATATATATATATATATATATATATATATATATATATATATTAAGAGGATTATTCCTATTATTTCATTACTAAAGGAATTCTTTGTTAATTAAAAAGAGCATTAACCTAAAAAGGAAGTCCGAAAAAATATTTTTTAACTTTAACGAATAACGAAATGGGATATTGAAAAAAATATTTTTATTTTAAAGGCATTTTTACTATTCTCCCTTAAGGAGGGGATAGAGGTGTTGGTTAAAGCTCTGCTTTGTAAAACGGTAGCTCCCAGGTTCTAAACTGATGAGGAAGAAACTTACAACTTAGCATTACGCTACTTTTTAAAGTTTTAAATTTTTTTAGAGGAATGGAAAATGTTTAAATTAAAATGAAATATCAAAATGTTTTTATCAGATCGTTTTTTTAATGTTTTTTTCAGTACATGTATATATATATATATATATATGTGATAGTACTACTGTGCCTATTTGTTCCTATTTAGTATAGTTATCTTAGGTTCTAACTATCTGTGTATTTTTATGTTTTGGATTATATATATATATATATATATATATATATATATATATATATATATATATATATATATATATATATACAGAGTGTTTTTTTTTCAGGTATAGAAGTTTAAGTTGGCATTACTTTCCAATATGGCGACCGATTTTACAGCTGTCAAGTGATTTATTCCTCAGTTTGGTTTGGCAATTCATCTAAACGATCATCAAGCAAGGCGTAGATTCGTCGAATTGGCCCAAAACGAGATTGCCGTTGTTCCCGATTTTCATAAGCGAATTTTGTTTAGCGATGAAGCGCACGTCTGGTTGAATGGCTACGTCAACAAACCAAACTGCCGCATTTGGAGTGAAGCTAATCCACAAGTATATATCGAAAGACCTTTACATCCAGATAAACTTACTGTTTGGTGCGCTTTATGGGCTGGTGGAATCCTTCTTCAAAAACGGATGAAGGCCACACGTTACAGTCAATGGTGATCGGTATAGAGCCATGATTACTAAATTTTCATTCCTGAATTGAACAATCATGATGTCCAGGAGCTGTGTTTCCAATAAGACGGCGCAGCATGTCACACAGCTCGTGCCACAATCGATTTATTGAAAGACACGTTTGGTGACCGCCTAATTTCACGTTTTGGACCTGTGAATTGGCTTCCAAGATCTTGTGATTTAACACCGCTAGACTATTTTCTGTGGCGCTATGTAAAGTCATTGGTCTATGCGGATAAGCCACAAACGCTAGACCATTTGGAAGACAACATTCGCCGTGTTATTGCCGATATACGGCCACAAATGTTGGAAAAAGTCATCGAAACTTGGACGTCCAGATTGGACTTCATCCGAGCCAGTCGTGGCAGTCCTATGCCAGAAATCAGATTTAAAATGTAATGCCACAAGATTATCTTTCGAATAAAAAAATGCATGTCAATCGAATAATACATCGTTGTTTTATTGCAATTTAAATTTCTATACCTTTAAAAAAACACCCCTTATATATATGCATTCCCCCGTACTGTTTTTTTACTTATATATTTATATGTATTATTCAAACGTTCAGAAAAAACGCAATCGTTTCATTTTCTTTATTCAGTTCATGTTATTTTATTTTTATTACTTATAGAAATTTGATTTTAATAAATATATATATATATATATATATATATATATATATATATATATATATATATATATGTGTGTGTTTTAAAAGGATTATTTTTATTGTTTCATTACGAAATGAATTCTTTGCTAATTAAAACGTACATTGTCTATTATTTTGGATCAAAATACATTTTAGAGACATTTTTTAGCTAACTGGGTGTCTGGATGATTAGCGATTAAATACTTGCTATTAAAATATTAAATTGTAGCTGTGGCAACCCTTAACATTTTTTTTGGATCTTTTTGAAATTTGGCTTGCGATAAACGTGGTTACCTCTCCTAAATCGTATAATTTATAAAATTCTTTACTGCTTATTAATGTTAATATTTTATCATTTCTGTGTTGTGCGAACAAAGTCAATTTTACTCTTTTTTAGGTTCGAAATAAGAAATTGTTAAAATTATAAATAATAAGAAATTCTATTAATTTCTATTTAACTTGTTTTTGAATAGCTTAAATTAGTATTGCTTATTAATCAATATTGTTATTTATTCGATTCCTTTTGCATTGATAATTTTGTAATATCCGCATAGTATTTATAAATTAATACTTTTATAATTACTGTGTTGTATGAATTTAGTTCATTTTACTATTTTTGGTTCTAAATAAGAAATTGTTAATATAATAAGAATTTATATTTCAGCTTTGTTAAAATTTGGATTGTGCTACATGATTTTAAAAACAGAAAGCAGGGTTAAAAGAGAAAGCCTGAGCAAAGCCGGGCTAAGAGGTGGAGGGGGCAGGAGGTGGAAGTCATTTTGAAAAAGAGTATTCGAAGTTCTGATTTTGTGAAAGGAAGAGAAAATTTACAAACGTAGAGATAGCCCGTGCAACGCCGGGCTATGCAGCTATATAATTTTAATTACTGATTATCTCCGTTTGCTTGTGAGCAAACTTGTATTTTATTCTGTGTTTATTGTATTTCAGTCCATTTTTTCTTGTTTCTTTTACCTTTAAATTACTCTTTATGACTGTGTACTGCCTACCACTATTAATCGAGTGTTTACTTGCGTTTGTAAGCCTGTACTACGTTCGGATCCGCGATTTTAAAAAAGCACATAAATGGATAATTTTCATGATATTTAGTGTCACTCAGATTATAATACATGCATAAAAATGTTTTAAGGTCATTTTAACAAAAGAAAATTATTTAAATATAATATTTCGGCAAAAAAAAATAACTTAGAATAATCTTTTATCCAAATGTTCTCCTTTTGTTAAAAATGGTTCTATTCTAATAATATTTTGCCTGTATATAGCTGAGACCTCTCTACAGAGGCTCAACTAGAATTTTTGAAAAATTCACATTATTTTCAGAGTTACCACCAATTGAAATAATTATCGACGTTTTTTTCTTAAAATTGCTTCCTTTGTTGTCGTAAGCCTTTGTAGAGAGGTTTGAGCTATATACAGGCAAAATATTATTCTAATAGACGCATTTTTCACAAAAGGAGAACATTTGCAAAAAAGATTATTCTAAGTTAATGTTTTGCAAAAATATTGTATTTAAATATTTTTTTGTCAAAATGTCCTTAAAACAATTTTATGCATATATTCTAATCTTAGTGACACTAAATGTCATGAAAATTATCCATTTATGCGCTTTTGCAAAATCACGGTTCCGAACGTAGTCCGATACCTTAATATTTCTAACATCCCAACAAAAAATCCAGCAGGTTCAGATGCATGAATTTGACTCTTCTGCTGATCAAAATCGTCAAGCCAGAACTTTTTTGGAATGGAAGTATTTACGGAGTCTAGTAAAATAAAATAAAATAAGTCCCAATTGCCGTGCCATCTAAAATGCAGATTAAATCAGTCTTATATTGAAAAATTTTCAGCGAACAACATGCAGTAAACGATAATCGTACTTATTATTGAACTTTATTTTGTCTTGTAGAAATTCTCAGTGCCCAATAAGGGTTTTTCAGTTAATTGTTTTCTATGTATTGTACTATTCCTAATTATTTAATTAAAATTTTTCCTTCCCTTAAGTAAAATTTCAGAAATTCGGAAAATTTTGGAATTTTTTTTTTCATTTTTAGTAAGTTAAATCACCCTTATCGTTCAATCTTATCATTAACTATATCAAGAATTTTTTCAAAAACAGTTTTTAGATAGATTTCAGGATTTTTTTATATTTATCTATATCAGTTTGCATATTGAAAAACCATTTTTCTGTTTCGTAATCTGAGTTGGCTAGATATATCTTTATCTGATATTAAAAATCATTTCCCTTTATTTCAATGTAAAAACATATGAAGGTAATAACCTAGTGTGTGTGTGTGTACCTTCACCATCGTAACTTAACCACTATACTAATTCGATCACTGTAGTACGGAGGCTGTTACTGGTTTATATAGATACCACCGGCACACATTCCCCTGCCAGTGATTCGGTGAATAGTCAAACGAAATATACCGTAGTTATAGCGAGCGTCTGGGTGTTTACGTTATTTTGAGTGTGACGGCTTGTGGATTGAGTCATTCGTAGAAGACGGCTTTTTAGGTGGCATCATGTGTCCGGTAGCTTGGTTGCATTCGCGCAGGGTAGATGGCGCCACGACTGCTGCGCGAAAGTTACAACTATCTTTGTTCGACCAGGATTTATCAATGAAGGAAAATAGAGCTCAGTACCTGCTGATCCGAATCCAAGTAACTTAACCACTATATTAAGATGGTCACCATAGTGTGGAGGCTGTTACTGTTTTATATAGATACCACCATCACATACATTTTTATTGTTTTCAAAAATACCGTGGACCATCAACAGTTTTATTAAAATAAAAAAAAACGTATAAGGTTTTTCTTTCAACTTAAATGAGAGCATTCGAAATAATTCGTTTAAAATGATTAATTAACTGCCGTTTTCTTTTTTTCAAACTATTCAAACAAAAGTAATACAGATTTGTATATTCATGAAAAAAAAATTGCACAATGTTTTTCAATTTAGTTAACCAAGCATTCTAAAATTGGTGCTTATGAAAAATTTTCTTTTTAGTAAGTGACATATTTGCTCAATAAAGAGCAAACATCTTTTATCTTTAACCAGTTCATTCAATTTTTGAATAATCAATATGAAAATAAATTAAATATTGGCAATGCTCCAACATGAACTGACTTTGTGAAGATAATAATAATTTGTACTACTTGTGATCTCTAAATAACATTTTATTATAATAACACTGTCCTATTTAGGCAGATATACTGTGTACATCATGTAAAGTATCTCTGATATCGGTAACACTTCCATGACGCTCTGTAGTTCCTTTGCTCATCTTCGATACCTTCTTTTTTCTCTTATTAACTTCACTTCAATTAATATATCAGTATTCATTTGGATATTTCATGGTTCTTTGACGATGCAAATTTATTATACCAAACATTTATAGTAAAGCAGCTCCTGTGGGTAGTTAAGAAAAATGTGATTCAGAACAAGATATAAATTATTTTTTCTGAAATGATATTTCAAGAATTAATATTTCCCGACATAATAGATTCATACAAGCATATCATATTGACAGTTTCTTAATTTAGACAGAAGTATGAAACATGAAACGCAGATAAAATATAAGATGAAAATTTCAAATCTGCTTTCTTGAATCATGCCCTGAAATTATTTTAAATTCCATAGCATTGGTTTTGATATTTGTAAAAATGCATTCCAAAATTAGAATTATGACATCGTAAGAAATTAAATGTATTTTTCGTAATCATAACTTTTCAAGCAGCAATTTAGATATATATGTATATTTTAAAATATAGGTAAATTTTCACTAGAAGCAATAATAAATGTTAAGAAAAAATTAAAAAATTGAAAATTCTATGAAGTTTATATATGTATACTAGAAGTTTAATTGACATTTATTTGAAAAGTAAAATTAAATCAATGAATATATAGCAAGTATGATGGCCTTTCTGTGCCCGTGGTGACCGAGTAATCATGGTTATGATCCATATGTCAGGTGTGGAGTAAGTGATAGTTTATTAAAGGTGCACTATAAAACAACACGATGGCTATTGTCCACGGACTTCGTAACTTTTAACCACGGTCAAGCAACTAAGGCGACTCCTGAGCCGGACCACCCTCTTGAAAGTAATATACAACACCAATGGGGAAACATTAGACTCAGATTTAACATGCACCAGCCCCTCTACGTGCACTAGGCAGAAACCCTTGACAAGTCATCCACAAACTTGTAGTAATAAGTACTAGGCTACTTAGGGCATTCTCGAGTTGTGGAATTGTTAACAGTAAGGGTTGCTAGCTCAAATTTATTCAAGTTATTTGACAAGAGTTTACATTTACAGGGTCCATTGGCACTGGCCAAGCTGGTCCTTAGTGTCCTATATCAATGATCTTACGCGGCCCTTTCTAAAGTCTCCTTAATATTTTGCGATGTTTTGCTAGCATGTTTTGGGACCCCCCGATAGCTTGAGGGCCCCGTATAATCGACGTGGCTGATACGGCAGCAGATACGCACCTATCCATTGGTATCTTTGAGATGAGACGTTAATAAGCAGTCAAAGAACGATTGATGTAACCTTGCAAGACGTAGCTAAATTTAAAAGTTAACAAGCCAAAATAAAGTCAAGAACTAACCAGCTTGTTAGGAGATGCGAATACTCATTTTCCATTGTTTCCTTTTTTGATTAAATTATCAGAAATGTTTTATTATACAATCCTTTTTTAAAAATTCAAAACGAACATTTGGTAGATATATCACCAAAAAAAAAGAAACATATCTTCTCAGCATCATTAAAATATTGGAGTAGATTTGAAAAACCACTCTATTTAATATTATGCCTGGATGCGATCCAATTCCTATACGAGTTCTGAAATTAAAACTTTCTTACGCATGCAAATATCCCCCTAATTATACATCATACTGAAAGCTAATTCCTTCCACGGGCACAGATTTTAATCTAATTTCTACGCTAAGGGGAAGAAAAAAAACTTTTCAGAACCTGAATAAGAAAAGAGAGAGTAGAAATAAATTTCCACATTGCGTTTTCAGCGAGGTGCGAATACTCCTCTATAAATATGCAAAGCCATATCTAAGAACCCATTTAGGTATTTTAGTTCATGAAATATTCCCCGGAATGAAGACCACTGCTTAGCATTTTGGATACCGTGACGGAGACAATTTACACCACGGTTAGCATTGCCCTTCTATGACATGGATCAGAGACACCTTCCTTGTGAGTAACTTGAGCCTTGATGCGGTACAGTCACCGTATATTGCTTTTGTAAAGAACGGGGTAAAATAGACCGAGCAGCCATGTACTGTATAATTCGGAGAAGATTGTTGCTATTCACGCGAGATTCTCATCTTCATAAATTGGATGTTTTAGTTGACACCAGTGCATGATTCAGTCATTAACGTCACTTGTCAAAAATGATAACGTGTAGTCCTGTTTCTTCGCCCCCAATTAGTAAGATTTTTAGACGTTTTTTATCGTTAAGCTGAATGAATCTGTATTTATTTTTGGATCTAATATTTTTTTCATTATTTGAGTAAAATATGTATTCATTCTATTACGAGTTATCAATGCTTAACAATATATATTTAATTAAACATTTTTAGTGTTATAAAAATAGTTAGCTATTGTTTATAAGGGAAAATTCTGTCGTTTTTTTTCCAGTGCTTCGAACCTTAAGTGAACCGAAAACCGGAAAAAAAGCTATTATTTTGGTTGGGAAAAATACCGGAACTGAACCGAAAAAAAATTGGTTCCATATATCTTTAGACATTTTGTTACTTATCGATATTTTTTTTAATTTAACATCAACCATATAATTATGATCATTAAATGTACACTGCTTCTAGATTTCTTGTTTTAATGCTTGCTATTAATTTCTTGTTTCTGTTCAATGTGATACTACTTGTTTATATTTTTGGTGCAAGTAAGGATATACATAAAGTAAAATTATTCATTTAGAACTGAACCAAAAACCATTATTTTTCATAGAACGATTCCCGAAACTGATTCGATATATATATATATATTTATATATATATAGTAGAATCGAAATGAAAACCAGAGCGAAACAAAATTACGGTTCGAAGCCCTGGTTTTTTCCTATAGAGAAATTTTTTTCGCCTTTTTTTTAAATTTAAAATATATTGTGCTTTGTTAGTTATAATTGTCTTCCAGCGTTCTAGCAGTTTATCTAACCCTTGGAAAATAAGTCATCGGTTTTTAGAGCAAAATTTTCTTCCACCACCCTTTGGACATCCTCATAATTTATATAATTCTTTCCATCAAGAAAAGTTTCCAATAACCTGAACAAGTGACAAACAGATGGTGCAATATCAGGAGAATATGTTACCAGGTAAAGTTCCCCGACCCAACTTTGCGATTTTTTGCACCGTTTATTTTTACCACGAGTGTTCCAACGTTGTCATAATGAAAAATTTCATGTTTTCTATTGGACGAAAATGGACATTTACTTTGAATTACTATATTCAGAACATTGTTGTAAACAGTAACGATTAGTATGTCCATTTAATTTTCTTTCTGCGTCTTGTAGTGCACTGTACCCTTGCGGTCCCAACATTAGTACAACATAACCTTCTTCTGATAAACACCAGCTTTTGCTTTTGCTGCGGTGGTTTCGCCTCTGTGTAAACACATGCTCTTTTTCTAACTACGTATTTATCCACTATCCACTTTTCATTTCCAATAACCAAGTGGTCCAAAAACGATTCTCCTTTGAGACGAACAGGATGTAAAGGTTATATCGAAAATTTGTCTATTATTAAAATTATTCTTATTTTGCATAATTCGTGTTGCACCGAAACCGAGAGTTTTAACACTAAATCAAACCTTTTAATGAGATACAAGGCAGCGGTCTGATGAATTCTAAGCTTAAGGCCCGCTTCTGTAAGATTTATCCTGATTATCCCTTTAAGACCCAACCCCAGCACGATCGTGCGGGTTAGATATTCTTATACGTTTTTGCTGCTGGAATAGTCGTACATAAGAAATAAGCGAATCTAATAATTGAGCCGATTTGCAGAAAGTATAAAGTATTGCTTTATATCAACAGACGATGGTTGTAGTCCAAGTTTTACTTTCAGCTGGCAAATCAAACTTTGTTTTCAAATACAACGAAAACATGTCTTCTTTTTATCAGTCGTAAAAAGGTAATTATCAATAAATTTATGATTGCTTAAATGCAAAATTTTTTACTAATGTTTAAAAAATTATAAAATAGAAAAAAATATTATTTATTCTCTATTAATGTGGCTTGTAGAACTCAGGATTTCGTTACCCGCACGGTCGTGTGGGTTGGGCGTTACTTGAGTCACCAGCCGTAAAGGTAAGTACTTACTATGCGAATTTTCGTTTCTATTTCAATAATTTTGATGAAAGCCTACATAAAAATGAAAGATATACTTGTATAATTAATACCAAATTTTCTTGGGGGTTGCCATGTGGATGAGTCATTTTTTCTTTCTCTCTCTCTCTCTCTTGCAATTAATTTTCATGTTCATACATTTGTTGAGGAGTATGGCATTTTCATCCTCTCCACAGATATCTGCATCTATATCTCTTCCTTCCCCCCTCCGAAAAAACCCTGGGTTTCCCGGTGGGAGTTTGTATGTTGTGGTTTAAATATATATATATTTTTAAATTATAAAATTTTCTAATACATCTTACTATTTTTCGTGGAATACTATGTTAATTTTTTTTTAACCAAAAACTTTTTCAGATGTCTAAATGGAGAAGAATTCTCACAGAAGAAATTTTTCAATTGATGAATGAATCAGATTGAACTTGGATCAGAACTTAGTGATATCTCGGATGATGACAAAGTTGTGAACAAAACATATGAATCATGTATACTGGAAGGAGAATCAAGTTTAGATGAGAGTGATGAAGAAACACATGGAAATGTTTGAAATGGAAAGACACAATTTTGGATCATTCTTTACCTTAAAGTATCTTGAACACATTCATTACATTAATTTAGCTGTTGCAAGTTCTTGGTTTCTGTGCAAACAAGATGCATTATCAAATAAAATTCCTCTAAAAATCAAAATGGATCGCTTAAAATCTAAGAGATATTTGAAGCGTTATCAGCCTATCCTCCTACTAACAAAAGTATTTTAACTGGTGATAAAGATTACAGTGTTGTAAATTCCATTTGCAAAAAGATCGAAGCGTTTTAATCCACCTGATATACATGTCATGGCTTTTATCTTGGCCATTCCAGGATAAAAGACTTGAAATGTATAGCCATTTTTAATGTGTTGATGAAATTTTAAGGCCTCACAAATGCAGATTTGAAAACTACAAAAGCAGTTTGAAAACATCCTGTGAAAAATCCAATGGTTGTTTATACTTTTCAAAAACAAAACAAATCATTTTTACAGTAAATAAATAATGAATTAATAAAAGAGTTAATTATACATCAATAAGTTTCTTGTTCTTATCAATTTTAGTTGAATTAAGATTGTTTCTTATATCAACTCAGAGCTAAAAATGTATAACACGCAAAATTTCAAAGGTGACCTTTTTCACATATAACGCCCAACCCGCACGATCGGGGGGTTCCGTCTACGTTCCAGGGGAGTGATATACTTTTTTATTGTTATTTTTCCCAATGTCATTGGGGTCCATGTAGTATTAAAAACGAGATAGTTTAATATTTGGAGATAAAAATAATTCGAACCTTAAAGAGTTATGCTGCGTAGCTTTTTGCCATCGACCTCTGATGGTCTTCCTGTACGGACTCTAACTCTAATTTTCAAAGAAAGATCACCGGAAAGAAATTTCGCAAACGATCTTTTGCATGTTCAAGCTATCAGTTCATCTTCTTCACAAACACGTCACACAAGTTTTTTTTTGGGGGGGGGCTCCTAACATTACTCTCCTTTTGGGGTTAATGCAACAAAAAAAATGCCTTCTTAATTGGACTTTTTCTTCACTCATGTTGATGGTCTTACAAGTTTAAACAAACTGACTGAAATGCAAAAAACAGTTATATAAATCATCACGCATATACTTGTTATACATGGTAGATCCCATTCATTAGTGTACGAGGGTCAGAAGTAAGATTAGCCTTAGTCCAAACAATCTCAACTTATTAACAGTTCTCTACAACGTAACAAATTTCAACAACCGAAGTTAAGAAATGCACCAATAGATAAATATGGAAACAAGACGAGATAATTGAAGATTTAATTATAAAAATCGGATCACTTACTATTCGCACGTCCTGGCAATACACATTCTAAATATTAGAAGATAAGTTCTGATTTAATCTAATTCAAGCCTACACTATTCCAATTTAAATAGCTAATTGTATAAATCGGCAATCTTAATGTTAATTAAATATTCTACGAAGCGCACTCGACTAGCTTTATGTTAAACACTAACTGCTATCCCTTAGCATCTAACCTCTCTCTCTATCGAGCCTGAAAGTTAATTTTTAAGTACTATCCATGATTTGAATAATTCGCGTCTTTTCTTCTCTCTCTCTCTCTTTGGAAGAAAGCTTTCAATAGAGTACTATTTAAAGAACCATTATTCCCCAAGAGGATTAGTAGGAAGTACGCAAATAGATATTTTATATACTAATCTTACTTTTTAATTCAGTCACATCCAAATTCTTGTGAAGGATCGACAACGCATAAAATTTCGGGTGTTCAAAAACTTTCTCTTATGCCTAATATAATTATACAGGAATTTTTAGCAATTGTAACATACTTAATTAAAAATTAGTTAACTTTTCCCATTATTTTCATCTGTGTTTTTTTTAATTCATCATTACTCATGCATATAAAATTTTGAAGATTGTTGAAATTCACACACACAAGCGAGATTCTCATCTTCATAAATTGGATGTTTTAGTCAACACCATTGCATGATTAATTCATTAACATCACTTGACTAAAATGTTGAAGTGTAGGCGAGCTTTCTTATTCCCCAATTAGCAAGATTTTGACAACTTTAGTAGTTAAGCTAAATTAATGTATATTTATTAGTGGATATAATATTTTTTTATTAGTTCGCTTACAATTTGTATTCATTATATTACGAGTAACTAATATTTAACATTAAAAGGAAAAACTAACTACTTTTGGTGTTATAAAAAATTTGTGTGTGTGCTTATGACTACACGATATAAGTAAAAATGTCTGATTTATTCTAAGCAAGATAATCCAATTATTCGGATGCACTACATTTTCTTTTACGGCATTTACGCACGAATGACGTTAAGTAGTTATTTTTTCCATGCCCATTCATCGAAGGATTTGTTTATTTCATACATTTTTCTGTTTCATGCAATATTGTTAAGTATTTTATTTTGTTTTTTTGTATCCTCATTTATTCACTAAAAGTAAATCACAAGATGTATTTTATACAATACAGCTCTTCTTTAACCATTATTCAACCAAAGGTACGCTTTTTACAAGCACAAATATATATAACTATAATGAAGTTTCAAATAAACTATTTTATCTTTTTATTTATTTAAAATATATTCAAAAATTCCTACATGACTTCAGCATTTGATTAAAGATTTCAATTAAAATTATTACGAAGTGAGAGAGGAAGAAAGATAATATATACGGTTTTAAAATGAAGCATCAGTTTTTCCTCATGCTTGTTTGCGACTCTGAAGCGCATCATTAATAAAACTTGTCACTAAAAGATGAGCAAAACAAATATTACTTTCGCTTTTATTTAGTTTATTATTTAGAAAAAGAAAGTTTAGATTTCACTCACAGAATTTTTTTATCCTGCTGGGATTATGAAATATCTTTCGAAGCGCTAATTAAAGATACTCTGTTACTTCGCAGCTAAAATATTTATCTACTCATTTTTGTTTTCTTGACACGTTATTCATTTTCTACATTTCCTAATGAAAGCGGCAGCTAAAAGTATTTTTTTTCTCAAATCTGGCTACAAAAATGCATTTCTGTATCTCTTACTATTAGTTTGTAAACTGAAAAAGTAATAGTTAGCGTGTTAAAAGTTTTTAATGATTTGGTTTTATGCAATAGTTTATTTACCGTTCATTTACATATTTTTCAATTTTCAACTTGTTAAAATTTAAAAAGTTCGATATATTCTCCCACAAAACTGTTTTTCATTTATTTGTATCTAGCTGCATTGAACCTTTGCATTTATAAAATAATTATTCATAAGTAACCCATTTAATATTTTTTTTCTAAATGTTAAAGAAAGGTGACTAATGATTTACTTGCGTAGTAGCTCAATTTAAAAGGTTGAAAATATAATTTAAATAGATGATAAAATCTGTTTCTCTGAAAGCTCCATCGAATTTTTTTTAGGAATACAGAGAATTCGCATTCAATAAGAATTGCGCCTGTTTTCATTGAAAAGACTTGCTCACATAATTACTATTTAAAAATTTGAAAAGTAAGTGCACTTATGACCACACGATAAAAGTGATAATTTCAAATTTTGTAATGTTATTTCAGGAATTAATTCGGTGAATAAAAAACAAGGGGATATTAGTATTGTCCTTTAAAATTATTTATTCATATGTCTATACTCATAAAGTAATATTTTTGTGCGAAATATACAATCATATTTGTGAATTAATTGTATTCTAAGAAGGAAACAATAGTTTTATGGTAGCTAAAATAGGTAATAAATATTTTAGATTTAAAATTTTATTTAAATATCTATAAAAAATACTCCGTCAAGCGTTTTTTTTTTCGTACTTCCTCGCTCTTTTATTTGGATCATTTGACATAATTAAATCGAATTTTGATTTAAAAAAACCAACTAAAGGTTTTGATTTGTCTTTTAAAAATCTACTTTAAAATTCTCACTTAAAATCATTGGTAAATTGTTCAAAAGACCCGATCCGGTTTTGCGAATTTTGGTTGTAATTTAACAATATTCAATTCTATGCATGAATTAATTTCAGCAAAAGAATAGTAAGACAGAAAGTTGATTGGGAAGAGAGGAATCTAGGTCAAGACCTTTAAAAAGGGATTTAATGAGAAGATTTTTATCACACATAATCTCTAGCTTATACTATCTATTTTGTCATTGTATGACAGTTTTGTACAAATATACCCAGTGCTGCTGCAAGGTAAGTCTTCTTAATTATATTTTTTTCTTATATTTAAATTAATTAATGTAACTTTTTCTTAATACATGCATACTTAATTTTGTTATTTTAAGTTTTTAATAGTTTTAATTTTCTTTTTGGACTCAAAGAATATTTAAGTAATGTAAGTAAAATAATGATTTGTTTATTGCTATTCTGATTCGCTTACAAAAATAGATTTTAATTCTTAAATTCACTGCAATAATGCTAATGATAATTATACTATTTACTTAGTTCTACATTTTTTTTTCTTTTTCTACATTTCATGTTCAATTTTAGTGTAGGATTTCTCTCTCTCTCTAAGCCTATTTTTAAAAAAATATTATATCTTTCAATTTCATGCTTCAACTAGGATTAGCAAGAATACCGCTTTCATATTCGAAGAAAGATGTGCTGTGGATGGGGGGAGCCCAACTGAGATCGTATCTAGGAACTTTACTTTTACGGAGTATTGGTGGGGGGGGGCAAACTACTGCATTTCATGTCGTTCCGGAGAGACATACTCACCTTATTTTCGGTGTGTATGTCTCGGACGATTTGATCCGAGCACATTTTCCGACTAAAGCCGAGTGAGCGTTAGAAACCCGAGAGTGGTGTTCATTCACGTTCACTTTCCAGCAAAATGCACCAATAGAAGTTGTCACTTCCAAAACTGCATGTCCTCTCTTGAGGTTGGTGGAAAAAGAAAATAGTTGGGAGGCTTTTGACCTCTCCTCCAAAAGAGTTTTCTCCCTCAAAATTGATGCGAAAACGACTCGATTGTACAGTCATCTGTATGGTACTGAAAGCTACGACGAACGAAAGGCGTACGTCCACATATACTATAAGTAGTAAAATTTACATTATGTGTGTGTTTATGCCTTTCTCACGCGTTTATCATGCTTTTCTCACGCGTTTATCGAACATATTTAATTATAATTTAAGAAATTGTTGAAACAATATAAAAAATATCCACCCCCTTTCAAATACGTGATAGGATATGCCTTTAAAAGATAGTTTAAACCCGGAAAGAGCATTAAGTCAATCGCGATCGACCGGTGGGCAGCCAAGACATTTTGGGGGTACCGCCTTCCCATGGATCGTTAGACGCGAATACTAAAAGAAACACAGGCGGTTATCAAGATTATGGAAACACCAATGAATAAAAGAGACACCGTGTGAATGAAACTGCAACCCAAATTGGTGAGACGTTTTCAAGAATTTACTAGACTAGAATCAAAAGTTGCATTCATGGGTTACCCATTTGACAATGCTGATGAGAAAAATACAACTAAAAATATGTTCCCTTTATCTCTCGAGGAAAATGAAGGACGTAATTTGTAAGGAATAACTTTGGGAATCTAAAAGACGAAATAAAGAACCCCAATTTTAAAAAAAGGTGCAAATCGTTTAACACCGTTCTTTCGCTCTACCTATCTACGTGAATCTCCATTTTCAACGAAGAATATAATTAAGACAACATATCACTCCTGTTTCTCAGACGACCAGTTAGAATCCAGTGCAAGATTAGCAGTAAGTAATTATATACCGGGGTATTCTAGATTGGGGCGGATAAGTCTTCTACTGAGACTATAGCTACGAGAACTAATTTTAAGTGAAAATTATTTATTTTTTGATGAATTGTTCAAAAATGCATCATTTGATATTATTAAATTCAAGGGTATAATTACTATATTTGTATTTTGCGTTTTACTTAAAACGTAGTTTTAAGAGTGTAAGTTTTTCTATTGTAGTTATGTAGGTAAGTACATATATTCTGTATTATTGTTATAATACAAATATTTTTGACCTTTTTTTTTGCTCATCATCACACCTACGTTACAAGGGATCTGTAACACCTTGAAAAAAATTAAGAGTAGACCGTGCCATGTAAAAGTCCACCCACCCCTGGTTTAAATGTCTTGTATTGGCGTCAGATTCTTCCACCACCCCACCCCCCTATTTGCCGAGAAACGATTTGAAATGACAATATATATAATCTTATCTGTAGCCTGGCCGGTGCCGGGGGTAAATATTTGGGAGATGACAGAAATTTTAAAGTGAACAAAAATTTATTACCGTAATATTGAGAGTCTTGTTGTAGATTAGCGGCTCGCTGGTCTTTTCTGAGTGAACCACTCATGACCCAGTACTTTAAAAATTCAATTATTTAAGGACAATGTATTAAAATTTAGCACGGAAATGCTCACAATCAAGCATTCAAATTGACCAATTATTTCGTCGATGTCGTACGGGTGAGAATTGCAGGATTTTTTTTTCCTATTTGAAGCTGTATCGGCTAGTAATAACAATTAACTGTGAAATAGGGAATGAACTGGAGTAGTGATCACTTTATGTGTGAAACTGATTTTTAATTATAAACAAATAATTCCGATTTCAGTCAAAACTCCTTTTTGCTGCCATTCTGCATTTGATAAATTAATGTTTGAAATAAAAATAAGAGAAGCTTTGTCAAAATAAAAAAAATCAACTTATCAAACAGTGTGGCAGTTTTGCTTAAATGTTTTCTCTGTACGGTCATGAATATAAAAGGGAACCGAAACTACCCCCTAACTCAGTAAAAATGCATAAAAACGAAAAAAAATTATAAGTATTTGATAGATTGATTTAGCATTAAAATCCAAAAATGAGTTTATATATTTTGATGAATTTTCCACATTTTAAGTGTCCAATATTGCCTTGGTCAGATGGTGTTTATTCTATTAATCCTCATGTTGCAGCCCACATGAAATGTTTGGCAAATGTATGCGGCCCGGCGGGAAAAATGTTGAGTACCCTTGATCTAGATTTTTGCCATGAAGAATTTCGTGGACCTCGATCTGGCACTTTCAAACAGGTGGCATTAGCAACAAACACAGCTGACGCAATACTTAACATAAAATAAAATTTCATTAAGATCCCTGGCATCATTTTATTCTTAATATCTACCATATTCACTCAAACCTAAGTCAAACTCCCCCCATTTTTAACCCTACTGAAAATCATGTGCGGCTTAGAACCGAAGTAAAATTATTCGTTGGCTGGGAGAACAAAGCGTTAGATGTATTTAAATCTTTATAATACTGGAACAATAACTAATTATTCACTTCTGATTAGTTCTCATTTAATTGGTTTTTTTCGTAAATTTGGATATCGTTAAACCATTTTTCATTTTTCACAAAAAACTTGTTGAAGATTTGAGGTGCAGCTTAGAATCCATGAAGGCTTAGATTCAAATAGATGCAGTAGTCTCATATAGAAAAAATATGAAGAATAACCATATAATGTTGTATATGTGCTAAATAAAACCATTGGTTTCCTATTATTTCCTAAAATTAATGATTTTATCTGCATATATCTTACAAGTAGTATAGTCGCTCATCCAGTATAGTGGTTAGCGACTCGGATCGCAGTGTCGTTGGGTCTGACTTCGAATCTCAGAGAAGACATGGATATTGTTTGCAAATGCATAGTGTCTTTGCGGCATGGGAGTTCTTTAAATAGCCGTCGAGCCGCAAGTACTTTCGTGAGGCTGATGGAAGGGGAAGAGAAGTGAGAGGCCCCTGACCACCCTCCAAGTGTTCTCCCTCAAAGTTCGGGTGAAACCGAGCTCAATTGTTCTGTCACCTGTATGGTGCTCAAAGCTACGGAAAACGGAATGGGTCACTTAGCCCTTTGCCATGATGAATTTCGTGTGCCTTGATCTGGCCTTTGCTGGTCAGGTGGCATTAATAACAACATCAACAAGTAGTATATTGTTCTTTCTAAGCCGAACCCAACGAATGTGAAGAACACATGTGCAATCAGACGACGTGATTGTATTACTATCACTTGACTAACTATTTACACAGGTTCCATTCAAAGACGTATTAAGACTATTTTAGGCTCTGGGCCCAGAGACATCTTAAGATTCTTTGAGGCCTTTGGACCCTATTGTAAAGTAAGTCCTACCTGTGATTTTTAAGTTGGCAGTGTACAGTGTGCATTGTCAAATAATCGTACAAATGGTAACTTGAAACAAATAAATGTACATGGCTCACAATCCCACAAACCATCCCGACCGACGGTCGTCTAAATGCTTGATCGTTTATGGTATGAGTCCTAGAGCTAAACATGGGCAATGGTCATCCCATGACAGTTATGCCATTTTTGCCGGTGTAGATGTAGTTTGAAATTTCCTGTCTTTTGGAGAATATGTATGTGTGTATCTCGAAATAATATATTCGAACATTAAAATTATTCAGATCAAGGATTAGAAAGAACGAACCAAGGCTGGGGTCCTTGTTTCGGGCCCAGTTGTCCCATGCTTTAAGACGTTCACTGTTCCATTATGTTAATATGTTTCTGAAAGTACTGATAGAAATGTTGACTCTTATAATTTAACCACTGGTTCACCGGAAGAATCTCATTCAGTACTTTTTTCTGTAATTAGCAAGGTCGAAACTACCGCTGTATTAGCCGTATCAATAATACGGGTCCCAATAAGATATAAAGACCCCAGATTGTACAAGCAAAAATCATAAAATATAATCAAAAAATTTATTACCAAACTCATATTTATTTCGATGACTTCAATCGCGGCTCTCATTGCTGTTTCCATGTTTAGAAACTTTTAAAAGCAGGTGTCGTTATAAAGAGTGTTTTTTTTCAGGTATAAAAGTTTAAGTTGGCATTACTTTCCAAGATGGCGACCGATTTAACAGCTGTCAAATGATTTATTCTCAGTTTGGTTTGGCAATTCATCATGAATAGACTCACGCCTGAACAACGCTTTCAAGTTGTGCAATTTTATTTCAAAATAATGGTCGATTTTCATAAGCGAATTTTGTTTAGCGATGAAGTGCACTTCTGGTTGAATGGCTACGTCAACAAACAAAACTGCTGCATTTGGAGTGAAGCTAATCCACAAGTGTATGTCGAAACACCGTTACATCCAGAAAAACTGACTGTTTGGGGCGCTTTATGGGCTGGTGGAATCATTGGTCCGTACTTCTTCAATAACGATGAAGGCCACAACGTTACAGTCAATGGTGATCGGTATAGAGCCATGATTATTAACTTTTTCCTTCCTGAATTGAACAATCATGATGTCCAGGAGCTGTGGTTCCAACAAGACGGCGCAGCATGTCACACAGTTCGTGCCACAATCGATTTATTGAAAGACACGTTTGGTGACAGCCTAATGTCACGTTTTGGACCTGTGAATTGGCCTCCAAGATCTTGTGATTTAACACCGCTAGACTATTTTCTGTGGGGCTATGTAAGATCATTGGTGTATGCGGATAAGCTACAAAACCCTTGACCATTTGGAAAACAACATTCGCCGTGTTATTGCCGATATACGGCCACAAATGTTGGAAAAATCATCGAAAATTGGACGTCCAGATTGGACTTCATCCGAGCCAGCCGTGGCAGTCATATGCCAGAAATCATATTGAAAATGTAATGCCACAAGATTATCTTTCGAATAAAAAAAATTCATGTCAATCGAATATTACATCATTGTTTTGTTGCAATTTAAAGTTCTATACCTCTCAAAAAACACCCTTTACTTAGAATAATAAGACAAGGTGTATTATAGATTTGTCTTGGGCCTTTTCATAGGCGGCTCTATTATTTACTGTCAAATTTCTTCCAGTAAATTTTACAGAACCAGTATTATAAATGACTTTTTAGGCTTATCAGTTTTAATACCTGAAAAGGTATTCCAAGGCTCCTTTGATCAATTTGCCCCACGTGTAATATTCCTTGTAGATTCCGGCTCCTTTGTCAGCAGAATATTTGTGTATGTACGTTGATGGTTGATTTGATTTCAGCTGTGTTTCCTCCATAACTGCTGACCAAGTATTCTTTCCCGTGATTTATTTGCTTAGCTGTTCAAAATCAAGCTACATCTCTCTAAATTTCCGTGTCTTTTTCGAAATATCATTTATTGTTGCTACACACTCTTACTCTATTCAAAAGTGTTTAGAAACTTGTCTTGGCAATCAGCTGATTTCAAGGTTATGATTCTGTGTTTCCACTTGTGTGAACACTGTCAGACATCTGTAATTATTTTCTCTCTGTGATGCCCCCCGCCCCCTTCATTCTACGGTAGATCGACCGTTTCCAATACTTATTTTACTAGCTGACAATGGAAAAAGCTGAATTTTCCACTTGACTCTTGGCTATAAACATTACAAGCATTGCTTGCAACTACATTGTTTGCACTAATGCACCGATTCTTAAGGTGTGATTTGCGGATCCCTGGGGTTCCCAAAGGTCTCATTCAATGCTAAGATTTCCCTCTTTTATCGACTTTGAAAGGGTGTTCGAAATCTTGAGGGTTGACACATAAAGGAGGCCACCGCGATCTAAATTTTAAGAACCCCTGCTCTAATGCTTGTCGAATTTTCTTACCTAGTGTTCGTTTGGTTTGAAATAGGTTAACTCGTATAATATTACTTTTGCCAATAATATTGCATGTTTAATTTCCATAGTATTAATAGAGATTCATAGAAGTTTATCCAAGTAAACAAGTGTATGAGCATTTATTTTTGTTTCTTTTCAAATCAGGAAACTACTATTTACTTTATTCTACTAGAAACGGTGATTACTTTATCTAAGGCAGTGACTTTTTCCATGGCGGTCAGAATATAGGATTCTTTTCATAAGAATGGATAATTTAAGTAAGCAAGTGTAGTTGTTTCTCTTAAATATATTATAGATGTTAAATATTGTCTCTTATTTATAATAATGAAATTTGATTGGGAAATGCAAAAATTCTATATACCAGAATTTCTTTTCCAAAAATATTGGATATTTGGAAAGATTACATGTTTACACGTAAATTTTGCTGCTGGAAAAAATAGAAATCAGAATTTTCTCTTAATAGACAGTTAATCACACTTTTTTTTCTGAGTAATGTAATTGTGTTACCACTTTTTTATTCAAAAAATATATTTTTATCAAAATATTTAAGTATAAAACACATGGCATTTTCTCAAATGAGTTATTTCTAATTCTGAAATAAAAAGATATGAAAGTAAACAGTGTATATTGATTATTGACACTTTGATTTTACACCAGTCTGAATTGTATCTCTTGAGTACTTGTGTACTTTATAGATCTTTCATAACATTCATTTTATGTAGAAAAGAATATTATAATAAATAATAAAAAAACCACCAGATTGAAATATCATAAAATAAGTAACCTTTCTGTCGGGATTGATTATTTCAAAAGAACAAAAAATGCTCTATTTCTATGTATAAATTAGTAGGAAAGAAATATATGCATTGTGCTTATATATTTTTCCCATTTGCTTAAAATATTTGTAAAGAAGGCGTAGTGTACGTTGTGACAAATCTATACGGAACTTTATCACTAACCTTCTGAGTCGACCTTTTTAGGGAAATTTAATTCTCTACCTATTTCCAATCCACTCCAAAAAAAGCGGACAGGATTCCTTGTTATATATATGCAGATTAGATAAAGTATTTAAGTCAAACGAAATAGTAAAGTTAGAGCAGTAGGAGATAGATATTGAAGCATAAAGTTATAGTGAATTTGAATTGAAGATTTCTTGTTGGAGATAATTTAATCTCAAGAAGAGTTGAGATTCCATTGGTAATTATAGATTTATAATTAAAGTCTCATTAAAGTTTTAGGAGTGAGATTAAAGTTAAATGTTCAATGAGAACATTATTAAATATAATTCTGGGATCTCTTATCGTGGTAATCTCTGCGTGATCGTTATTTAATAAATTAATTAATTGGATCATTAATTAATTAAGTTAATTTAAAGGATATTACCTTTAAAACCTCATAATACTAGTTAGATAAATTTGTCAATAAGTCTTTGATTCTATTTGGATAAGATAACCAAATAAAGAAAGTTGTTTATAAAAATGGCTACTGGTTCTTACATGACTCCTATTTATTCTCGTTCTCAAAGTGAGGTCCTAGGAGACCTTCACAACGTCTATTTTAATTTCAAGAATGCTATTTTAAATAAAGAGTTGAATGTTTTTTTAAGTCTGTATGCGCACAATGTATACGTCTGTAGCACATACTTATAACTAATATACATAAAAGTTACACATTTCAAAGCTAGTTTTAAAAATAAGCATCAAATTGCAGGATTATTTAATTTACATTACGATGAACAGTCGTTATTTTTCTCAAAATATATATGCACTGATTTCTATATATGCATATTTTTCCTATTATTTTTAATATTTCAGAAAAGGAAAGAAACCATAGTAAGTTTTTTTTCCACGATATAAAGGCAAAAGTGCTTTTAGATTATTATAAACTAGGTGAGAATGAGAGTATCATTAAAGTATTTCAATATAACGCAACACAAGGGCTATTGGTGACAAACCTCGTAAAGTCGGACCTCTGTCAAGTGACAAGGATGAAACCTAAGGTAACCCTATCCACTTTTAGCTATCACACCAACAGGAAGATATTAAGCCTTGATAGATTTAGTGGCCATCGGGTTTCCTACATGGTTGGCCTTTAAGGGAACAATGCCTCGAACCTACGACATTCCGATCACGAGTTCGTTTGCCATAACCGCTAGGCTACCACGGTTGCTAATTAGGTAGAAGAGGAGTTAAATAGAGGGAGGAGGAATTGTGGAAATAATTTCGGAGAAAAAATTGTATATAATCAATCTGTAAAATTTTATCGTAGAGAAAATTAACATATAAAGTGTTTTATTTTTTTCTCGGAATACTTAAACAGATATTTTATCAAAAATTTTTGAACCTGGTATTGTCTCATGTTTAATTACAAATTATAATTTATCGAGTTATTTAAATAGTTTTTTTAATTAGTTTTTGAAGCCTTGCTCGCAAAAATTTTGTGAATAGTATATAAACAATATGATCTTAATTTCCGTTAGCTGAATATAACTTAAAATATCATGAAGTATCATGAAGTAAGGATTATTTTCCAGAGTGAAATGGGACTTTTATAAAATGGAAACTTGAACTTTTAAACCCCTGATGTAAGTTTTTATTTGAATAAAAACTTTTCGATGGATAATTGCCTCAGAACACGCCGAAATTATCCTTTTCCATTTCGCATTATTTGAGCTTATATATCACTATTACTAAACTAAAACTAATATTTCAATCTAACTATATTCTTGTAAATGAAAAGTTATTTCGTTAAAATACAGCTCTAAATTAAAATTCTGGTTAATGAGAGTATTTCATGTCTTCAAAGTAAAAAAAAAAATTCAACTCAGTATCTTTTTACACTGATTAAATGTATGCTAATGATGTATTTTCGAAATGATTCGAAAGCGCATATTATGTGTTTCTTTTGCTTTGAGAACACGCAAAATGTAGATTTTGGTGTGGGTCTAGCGTTCTAAATCGGTATTATTTTAGTTTATAGCAGGCTTTTTAAAAGAATAAATGAGGTACAGCCTTCTATTTTAAACAACTCATTAAAGGATATACATTACTATTTATCTCTTTTGTTTCCGATATTAGCTGTTAAGAAACTGTTTCACTTTTTCATTCTTTATTTCCATTTCCTCCCATTTGCTTAAAAGTGAAAGTCTGTTACTGGGGTTAAATATATTTTATTTAATTGCAAAACTTAACATTTAATGTGCGTTAATATTTCAATTTTTTTTTACAAACAAATAGGTTTAATTTTAAAAAATGAATTATATATATATATATATATATATGAACGACGCTGGTTCTTACTAAGTGTGGTATAAATATTTAGAATATCATCGATTGTGTACAAGATAGGGTTAAAAAGTTCCCGGAATAGGTCAATTACAAATTACTTAAAAATAGAACGATAAATAAATCTTATTGGTCTTCAAGGTACTGTACTGCCCTCCTTCATCCGCACACATGTTCAAATGCTGGTATAACTGTTCTAAACACGCCTGGAATCCGTTTTTTGCAAGGTCCTTCAGCTGCTTCGTCGCATTTTGAAACCTTTCACCTAAATCCCCAAAACGATATCCCTTTAATTTCCTTTTCAGCCATGGAAACAGGTAAAAAACTCTGTTGCTGTAATGAATTAACTTCATGTGATGTCATAGCCACATGATAATGACAACCACGTGTTCCTATGTAATATTTGTCACTTTATATAAAAATACATAAAGTGACAAATAAGATTTTTTTCTTAAATTATGAATATTTTTTGCTAAAGTTTCTTTTTATAACATTTGAACATCTTTACCCAATTATGAAATTTGAAATTTTATCTAAGTTTTACTAATAGAATAAAAAGTACAAGTAAGCTTTGTATCAGTTTTGAATTCAAAGTAGAACACGTGTTTGCCTTTGTCATGTGACTGTCATGAATTCAGTCCATTGTTTCCGTATGCTATATTCAGTATCTCAACGGTCTCAGAAGGTGATTTCTCGAGCAATACGCAGAATTCGATATTTGTACGCTACTTCACAAACGACATTGCCAAATTCGACGAACGAAAAATCCCCTTTTTTTAGAAACTATATGCAGTTAACACCAGCAGTAAAGAAAATGTGGTTTGAATGATCATCGGGACACATGGTTTAGGTCTTAATCCCCTATCTTTAGTTGTATTGTTGAGCTTTATTGATAGAATGTGCCATGATTAGTGGGCATTTAATTGAAAATTACAGATAAAAAGTTAAAGAAATTAAAAATTTTGAATTAAGAATATGACCATGAAAAAATTATAATAAACTTGATGGAGCTAATTGTGTTGCCCGTGTAGTTGTAACAATGTAGGGAGGAGTGGAAAACTTAACAATGGAATATGTGTTGTCCTAGGTGGTTCCGATACCCGAGGCTAGCGAATGGACAAATTAATCATGAAGTGTACAGGAAATGAATTCCAGATGTTTGTGTGTTTGTTTTAGTGCTGTCGAACCCCGAAACAGATTTTCCCCTTCCAACAAACACCTGCAGGAAATTAGGAGTAATTCCGGGAACTATATGACTGTAGCTGTGCACATGTATACAGCTTTATTTTTAAGAAGTGCTGATTTAATCTTTTAGCATTATTGTTGTAAGATATTATGAATCTCTTTTAATTTGAAGTTTGTAAGTATTTATATGACACAGATATTTAAATATTAAAAATGAATATCAAAAATATGCTTGAAAATGTAAAATTAAATTAAGTTTCCTCAGAGAGAGAGAGAGAGTACGCTCGGAATTGTGATTTAAAAAAGAAGCTCATAAATGAATAATACTTATTTTAGTATCAGTTGAATCAAAAAACACATATAAAGTTGTTTTAGAAAATTATGAGAAGAAAAAATTACTTTAATGCAATTCTTTGGTTAAAAAAGGAAGAAAGAATGACATAGTCAATGCACACTCTTTATATGTGAAAAATGCTTCTATAATAAAAACATTGTTTTTATATAGCTAAAACCTTTCGACAGAGATTGAATTAAAAGTTTTGAAAAATTCACATTATTTTTCAGAGTTAGGCTCTATTGAAATAATAACCGAATTTTTTTTGTTAAAATTTCTCAACACTGTTGTATTAAAATATGAATAAATCCACTTCCAAACATTTTATGTATTACAAATCTTAATTCAGACCCTGTAAAATATTTTTAGGTTTGTAAACGCAAAATATTACTGTTATCGAAGCATTTTTCTTTAAAAAAAAAGAATTTTTTTTTTAATGTAACGTAATTTTTTGCACATTTTTCTTTTCTTTGTCAAAAACAGTATTGATCTGTAATTCATGTAATGAGGCTCTTTAGCCTGAACTGTTTCAATGAACATCACAACATTTATTTAAAAATCTCTTAACACATAAACCATTAAAGAACAAAATACCTAAATAAAAGTAATTAAAACCAAAACATTTTTAATAAAAAAAAGTAAAAAATAAAAAAATAGCTCCAAAAATTTTTTTAAAACTTAGAATTTAATTTTTTTTGCAAGGTTAAAACAGAAATTCATAAAATCATTGCTTATAAGAACTTTTTCAATTTAAAATAAAAGTTTATTTTAGAAATAAAAAAATACTGATATATTGAAAAATAAATTAATATATTTTTCTCTTTACGATTAAAAATTCAGAAGATTTTTGTCAAAACATGTTACATTATATCTCCACTGGAATACATAAATTAATTGAAAGTTTTCACGTTTATCTGTTTTACTTAAGATTAACTCAGTAGCTTCTACACTTGTTAAATTATGTTGAAAAAATTATGTTTTAAATTTAACTTGATAATATTTAATCACAAAAAAAAGAGTAAGATGGCCTAGTTGTGATGGTCGAAAAATTGCTGCCAGCGTTGAGTCGTGAGTGGTGGATAGGTGGAGTATGAGAAAACATATACACTATTTACATCAGCTTATTAAAAATACTTCTACAATACATGGTGAATCTGCACGTGATATAGATGAAGAAAATCAATTATAATTGAATAAAGTAACCAAAAAAATCGCAAACCCTCTCCCTTGAACACAAGAATTAAGTACTAATAAATTCATTAATATCAGACAAAAAATGTGATGTGTTCGACACAGGATATTAAAAATAGCACCACCTCAACTAGAAGCTGTAGATATGTTAAATGTACTAGTAATATATTTTCCAACAGCCAATAAAGATATTCTACCTAATAAAAATATAATACCCCAAAAATTTTCAAATCCAAAAAAAAAAGTGAAACTGACCAAAACTTCTACAATAACGTCACAGAATGAAGACAATAATACAATTTTGAAAATTACATTAGATCACAAAAATTTCGCCCACAGTCCTACTAAAGAATCCTAGCACATCCATTAAAAAAATATGAGTTTTAATAATAACCTTTTCACATGTTGTGTCAACTGTTTTTAGAAAAAAAGACGCTGTTTTTTTTAACTAAGTTTGTGCTGAAAACCCTGTCTAACATCTAATCTAAAAATATCTTCCTTTCTTGCCTATAAGTGTATATTTTATATCTGTCAGGTCTCATTTACAGATAATACTTTCTCATTCGTCAGATAATTGCAACTCTGATCCTAAAAATGATCAGGAACAATGCGTGATGTAAAAGATCAGAACTGGGTCTTGAACCTATATGCCTGATGTTCCTGATTTAGTACTGTGATTATGAGGAAGTATGTGTTTGTTCATCTTCCTTGAATTACTTCTTTTTACACAAGGTCAACAATGTGAAATGTTGTCCATGAAATCAGACAATCATTGATTGATTTTGATAATATTCAGTCAATAGATTACTACTAATAGTTTTAATGTAGGGGAAAAAATCGTGAAAATGAATCAATCCCATATTTCAGCAAGCAGTATTCTATATTTTATATTTGTCAAGTTTCCTCATTTTTCAACCCCGTGTACATTCACACGCTGTGCACTGGCCCTTTTATTATATATGGAATTGTATGAAACTAATTAAATACACTGTGCAACAATTTCTCGGCAAATTTAAAAATCACATCCCATATTTATGAACGCCTACATTCTGCTACATTTTTATTTTGTGGTTCTAATTATTAATATTAATAATAGAAATCTTAACTTTTAAAAATATATATATAGTTTATAATAAAAATACTTAACACATTATTAGTATGAAGAAGAAAAATTTAACTATAGGAAGAGATATTCTCTGTAAGAGACGCTAATTCCGTCAAGTTAAGTTTTTGGCAAAAGTAATAACTTGGCTTAAAATCAGGAGAATTTAAATTGCTGTTTCCAAGGCTTTGTCCGCACAAACCTTCCAAGGACTAATAATTACAATTGAAGCTCATGTTTAAATAATTCCATGTTTGAAAATTATAACATAGATTATATCCTCCTAGGAAATTTTAACACGATTGAATTTGTTAAGGAAGATTTGGTTTCAATAAACGAGTGGTCTTCAAACTTTTCACTCGCAGAACCCTTAGAACAAGGTATTTTGCGGAACCCTTTTCCACACACGTTTTTAGAACATAATTGGAAATACTATTTAAAGTAGTTCAACATGTTGTAGATACTTTATATAAATAATTGAAGCAAAATATTGGAATTATTATTAAAAAGTTTCAGTATATAATGTTAATAAAAGTTACCCATTATTAATATGAAAATGTACTCCAAGTATGTGTGTGTGCCAGCTACAAATTGTCGTTATCTAACTGTTGAAGTTATCAATAGTCGCATTCCATATTATGCGTAAAATTTATATATATATATAGACATTTACATTGAGAAATATTTTTCACTTATATGTATTTTTTTGAATGGCCTTGCAATGTTTATATCTGAGTGAGAACTACTGTGTGCAAACTAAAATTTAGCACTTTAAATTTAGATTTTCACGTTTAATCTCCTGTTCCCTCTCCTTCACTGGCAAATCATTTTATCCACTCATTATTAGTTCTCGCCTGTGAAATATTCTCTTACAGGTGTTCTTTTGGAAAAATTCTCTTGGAGGTGTTTTTTTCTCTAAATTAAATGAGCTGCTTTTCCATGGAAAAACTATTGAGTTTTACAAAATATTGCACTAACGTGTATAAAATTATTTCGTGGAGCTTAAGGAATAGAATATTCACAATATAATAAAATATTTTTCAATACATTTTATAATCTATATAAATAAAAATGTAAGCTGTGCTTGTCCAAATACCCAAATCTCCAAAAGAACTTGACCCTTTCATGTGAAATTTTGACATAACGTTGCATTTGAATCCATACGAGTTTTTATGCACTTTTTATTTCGTAACAACTCTAAATGTTTTAAAATTTAATTTTTAAGTGATTTTTCGCTGTTATGACATGACATAAATGTCAAGTTTCTCTCTGAATGCGACAATTTATACTTAATACGCAGTTTTTTCGGGATTATTACATATTTTTACTATAGTTATGTTTATTGACTGTCATACTTATCCCTTTTGACATGAATACGTCTTTAAAATTGCTTCCATTGGGAGGCGATTAAAAAAACTAATGATAACGAAATCGGTGGATACATTTTGGTGTTGCACCTACATAACTATCATCTCAATCCAAAATGCAATTACATCACTGAATAAATATTGGTTCAAAGAATTTTCACGGTAAGTAAGGACTGCGACTCACATCGCACGTGGTGGAGGGGAGAGCCATTTTGAGATAATTTTGCTGCGTATCTAGATTTTCATTTAGTATAACTTTTGACTCGGGGAAGCTATGAGGTTCGTTTTAATTTCAATCGACAGCTCTCATAAAAATCTATCCATTGTACGTAAACTATTAGTGTAAAAAAGGTACAATGGTTAAAACATATAAGGTGTTAAAATAAAAAAAAATATTACCCAAAATATAAAATGTTGGCCTATACGCGTCAACGCTACAAGTCCAAATACAGAAATGGTATACCGTTGGAAAGGGCGTCTCAAGAGTAATCGATTAGTACCAATAAAACACCATATGGGTAACTCATGCAGTGCCAGGAACGTAAAAGAATGAATGCGACCGAGCAGATGAATGACGGTGCCAGTAGATCTGCATCTTGGGCAGTAAAACTATGCAAATGGATGATCAAAAATATATAAATCACAAGATTTTGGAGGCCAATTCACAGGTTCAAAACGTGAAATTAGGTGGTCACCAAAAGTGTCTTTCAATAAATCGATTGTGGCACGAGCTGTGTGACATGTTGCGCCGTCTTGCTGGAAACACAGTTCCTGGACATCATGATTGTTCAATTCAGGAATGAAAAAGTTAGTAATCATGGCTCTATACCGATCACCATTGACTGTAACGTTGAGGCCTTCATCGTTTTTGAAGAAGGATTCCACCAGCCCATAAAGCGCAACAAAAAGTCAGTTTTTCTGGATGTAACGGTGTTTCGACATACACTTGTGGATTAGCTTCACTCCAAATGCGGCAGTTTTGTTTGTTGACGTAGCCATTCAACCAGAAGTGCGCTTCATCGCTAAACAAGATTCGCTTATGAAAATCGACCATTATTTTCGAAATAAAATTGCACAACTTGAAAGCGTTGTTCAAGCGTGAGTCTAATCATGATGAATTGCCAAACCATACTGAGAACAAATCACTTGACAGCTGATAAATCGGTCGCCATCTTGGAAAATAATGCCAACTTAAATTTCTATACCTGGAAAAAAACACTCTGTATAAGGAGGGCGCGATAAATATTGTGATCGAAAAGGGGGGCACCAGTATTGTAAGTTTAAGAAGCACTGGGGTAGGCTGTATACAGCAAATATAGCTAAATGTCTTAAAAATGAATTTCCACCTGAGTCTTTTGTATTAAAAATGAGACACCGAAATAATTCACCATCATTTAAAAGCTCAAATTCAGATTTAAAAAAAAACATCTTTCACATGTATGTGAAAATTTTTGTCTCCATTCCTTTTCCAGAACATACAATTTAGATTTGTCTGCTAATTCTAAAGGCAGATATAAAAAAGAAGGATGACTTGAGTTTTAAAAAAATATGAGAAGAAAATTCTTTCCTTAATTCGAAGGGATTCGATTTAAAAGTTGCTCGCATGAAATCTTGAGAAAATTATGGCATTTTGTTAGATACCTGTAGTAGATCCTGTAGAAATTCATTTACTTTTTCTTGCCAGTTTATTCAAAAAGATATTTATCATCTACTTTAATAGACAAATAAATGCTTGTTAAACTCATGTTAACTTCGATATTCACACATTTAGAGTAAATTATTATTCTAAAAAGGGTAGGTTGAAAAATGTTTAATTTTTTCTGAAATTTGCAATGATCAGCATGATCCCTTTTTAAGAGCAAAGTAATTCGCTCAAATTCTTCTAAAATTGTCAGCTGTAATTTAACAATATAGAATTATATCCTTGTATTAATTTAAGATAAGGGATAGTAAGACAAGTAGTTGTGTGATTGGAAAGAGAGGAATCTGGGCAGTGGCGAAAAGGAGAATATTACGTCCCCTAGCAAAGTCAGCTTTTGGATTCCAAACCCTAATATGTACTTGGCATCAGTCAAGCTTTGGGCCCCGTAGAATCCCTGGCCTCTCCCGCAATGCGAGGGTGTATGTCGCTCCAGTGAATCAAGGTCAAAACCTTTAAAACGGGATTTAATCGTAAGATTTGTATCGCATAAACTTTCTAGCTGACAAGACTTACTTTTGTTATTGTATGAAATTTCTTATAAGTCCAATGCTGCAACTTAATTACAAAAAATAGATTTTTATTCTTTAATTCAATGCAGTGCCCTGTTGACACGATAACTATATAATTTACTTAGTTCTACCTTTCATAATTACTTTTACAGTTTTATATTTATGTAGAAATTCTCTTTAAGCCTATTTTTTAAGTGAATATTACTTTTTCATTTTCATACTTCTATCAGGATTGGAAAGAATCACCCGCAATTAATTTTCTTTTACCACTTGCAGTGGAGAGGAGTGGCGGGAGAAGAGAGCCTCGCTTAGATCGGCTCCAATTCGTGGCGGTGGCGAGGAGGAGGGGAGAAATTACAGCATTCTTTGTCGTTTCGGAGTGATGAAACATTTTGCAACTCCATATTTTCTTTGGAGACTGAAGTCGCTGGTTTTTTTTCCGAAAGAAAAATGTTTTTTTTGGAAACTTGTTCCAATAGTTTTACTTATAGTTGAAAGTAGCAAAAAGTAGCGGGATCTTCAATTCAAGTAGCATAAAATTTGCGAAATAGCAACAGGATAAAAAAGTAGCGTAAGGTTTTAAAAACTAGCAAAACTCGCGAAAAATTGCACGATCCGGCAACACTGGCAACAGAATGAACTGGTTATAGCATTACCCCACGAGGCAACTGACGTCATGCGCGAGAATGTGCGCAGATGTTCAAAAAGGAAAGTTGCGCGAGAACATGCGCAGATGAATAGGGAATAAACTAGCTTTTGAGGGGCTAGACCAATACCGTGTTGTCTAGACACTACTAACTGGTTATAGCATCACCCCACTAGACCGTTCTTGTAGCGTTTAGCCTCTCAATAGCTAGTTTCCTCCCTGGTCATCTGCGCATGATCTCGCGCAACTTTCCTCCGTAAACATCTGCGCACATTCCCGCGCATGACGTCAGTTGCCTCGTGGAGGAATTCTACGACCAAATTCATTCTGCTGCTAGCACTACTTCTGGCTTACTGCTAATCTAGATTCTCTAGTGTGAGATCATTAAAAGTTCTAATTTATATTTTGCTTTAGTCAAAATGGATTGCACTCAAAAGCAAGAAAACGGCCCTTTTCAGGGCCAAATCCTTCTGTTTCCTCAGAAGGATTTTTTTATTTTAAATTGAATCAAAATGTGGAAGGAGTAATCGTGTGGGATTCTGTTATGAATGCTAATGAATCTTTTTTGTGTGTTTCTGAGTCTGTTGTTTTATCTGATAATGAGTCTGTTGTTTTGTCTGAAAATCAGTCTGTGATTTTCTCTGGTAATTCTGATTCTTAGGTGAATGTTACTATTGACTGTGCAAATGATTATAGTGTGGCTGAGAGTGATTTTGTTTTCTCTGATTGCTTAAAAACTTTCACAAATAAGTACAATTTGAAACGCCATGCAAATAAATTACACTCTAATAATATTGCATTAATTAACTCTTTAAAAAATGATCGATTATCAAGCTTTAATTGTGAGTACTGCCATCTTAAATTTAGTAACCAAAAAAATCTTAGACTCATCATCTGAATAAAATTCATACTCCAACGATTAATAAAACGGATAATATCTATAAGTGTCCTCTATGTTATGGTAAGTTTGAAAAGCGAGAAATAATATTTTATTTTAAAAATGTACACAATATTGATATGAATCATATTAAGCTAGAATTTAATTCATTTAATGATTGTTTGGCATGGAAGGCATAAATTGAAAGTCGTACAAAATCAAAATTTGTTTCTTATGGTAGCAAACATATTAACGCACATGGTGTAAAATGTTATTATTTCAGATGCCAACATTCAGGAAATTTTTATCAGACAGTAAAAGTTTGCGTCATTTAAAAATCCTTGGTAGCAATAAAATAAATGCATATTGTCCAGCTGTGTTAAAAGTAACACAACATACAGATGGCAAATGTGTAACATCGTATCAAAAAATACATATTTGACACCATAATGATATAGGTCATTTATTTTTAACAGCAGATGAAAGGAAAATTATTGCCTCAAAGATAGCTGCAAAAATTCCTTTACATAATATTTTAGATGAAATTAGAAATTCAATATCGGATGCTGGGCTTGAGAGGGTTCACTTACTTACCAAAAAATATCTACATAATATCGAAAATCTCTTAATCTGTCTTCCAATTCTGTGAAACATGAAAATGAGGGGGTCAGTTTAGATATGTGGGTGTGTGAAATGCAAAATGCAGAAAATCCATGTATTTTGTTTTATAAAACCCAGGGATCATCTTGTATACAACATCTATTTCAAAAAGAAAATGATTTTGTTTTGATAATTATGACTGAAGATCAAGGGGAGATACTTAAGAAATTTAGTTCTGATTGTATATGTATTGATAGTACACATGGGGTTAATGGATATGACTTTGAATTAATAACTTTACTTACAATTGATGATTTGCGCCAAGGATTTTCGTGTGCTTTTTAATTTCTAATCGATGTGATCAACCTGTTCTATCAATCTTTTTTTCATGTATTAAAGAAAAAGTTGGGGAAATACAACCTCAAGTTTTTATGTCTGGTATGGCGGAATCTTTTTTTATTACATGGAAGTCTTAAATGGGTTTACCGCTAAAACATCTTTTTTGTGCATGGCATATAGACAGAACCTGGAGAAAAATTTTTAAAAAAATCAATAGTGCTGAAAAACAGGCAAAAATGTATAAAATTATTAGATCACTCCTAGAAGAACGGGACATTCATACTTTTCAAACACTGACAGAAACAGCAATAAAATTCTTTAAAGATGATCCTGACACTATTGAATTTTCTAATTACTTTGAAACTTATTATTTACGAAAATCATCCAGCTGGGCCTACTGTTATAGACTTCACAGTGGCATCAACACAAACATGCACATAGAAAGAATGCACCGCACACTAAAATATATTTATCTACACGGGAAAAATGTTAAGAGATTAGACAAGGCTATGTTTGGCATTATGAGATTCGTAAGAGATAAACTGTTTGATCGTTTAATTACAGATAATAAGGGAATATTAATAAGTAAGATACGAGATCTGAGAATCAGACACAAAACAATTGAAACACTATCTTTACAGGTGATAGAGAATGAGAATGGGAGGTCTGTTTCATCAACACATAATGCAGAGATATATACCATAAACAAAAATAACGAAACCTGTACATGTCGCATACAGTGCACCGAATATAAAATATACATTCACTGATATATATGCAGCTGTGTTGATTCATCAATTAGGTAGAATATGTGCAAACATATACATTATTTACATCAACTTATTAAAAATACAACTGCTACAATACACGATGAATCTCGATTTATTACATATGAAGAAAATCAATTAATATTGAATGAAGTAACAAAAAAAATCACAAACCCTCTCACTTGAACGCAGAAAGGAAAACTAAGACAAAAGTGTTTAGAACTAATAAATTCATTAAAGTCAGACAAACAATGTGATGTGTTCGACAGGATTCTAAAATCAGCACCACCGCAATTAGAAGCTATTGATATGTTAAATGCACAAGAAATACATTTTCCAACTGCCAATAAAGATATTCCACCTAATAAAAATATAGTACCCCAAATTTTCTCAAATACAAAAAAGGAAAGGAAACTATCCAAAACTTCAACAGTAACTTCTCAGAATGAAGACAATAATGCAATTTTCAAAATTATATTAGATCGCAAAAATTTCACCCCCAGTCCCACTAAAAAATCCTAACACATCCATTGAAAAAATATAAGTTTTAATAATAGCTTTTTTACATGTTGGGTTAACTTTTTTTAGAAAAAAGGACACTGTTTTTGAACTAAGTTTCTGCTGAGAACCCTGCTTAACATTGAATCTAAACATATCTTCCTTCCTTGCCTATAAGTGTTAGGTCTCATTTACATATAATACTCTCTCATTCATCAGAAATTCTCTTTATTAGAAAGATAATAGCAACTCTAAACATAAAAATGATCAGAAGCAATGCATGATGTGAAAGATCATAATTGGGTCTTGAACCTGTATCTCTGATGTTCGTGATAGGTTAAGTACTGTGATTATGAGGAAGTCTGTTCATGTTCTTTACATTACTTCTCTTTCACAAAGCCAACAATGTCAAATGCTGTCCATGCAAACAATCAATCATTGATTGATTAATTTTGATATTTTTCAGTCAATAGATAGTATAGTTTAAATGTAGGAAAACATATTGGTCAAATTGAATCAATCCCATATTTGAGCAAACAATATTCTATACTTAATATTTGTCAAGTTTTTAAAATATTCAACACCATGTACACTCATATACTGTACACTGGCCCTTTTATTATACGTGGAATTGTATACGTAACTATTTAAATACTGTTTAACACAATCTCAGCGTTTTTCAAAATGGCGTCAGAGACACAAACAAGAGAGAAAAACGTGGTTTCTCAAAACGGCGTCAAGAGACGAAATACGTCACAAAAACTCGGTTTCTAAAGTAGACATCAAATCAAAAATAAGAAATTAAACGCAACTTCTTTCCGAATTTTGAACATCCATACCAAAATTCTATTAATCCTTCATTCATACAAAAAACAATCATTACTTTCTTACCTTTTTATCAGAAGAAAGTCCAATCGTCATGTTTTTACGAAGAAAACGCGATTTCTAAAACTGCTTCTATCATTATCTTATTAATTATAAAGTATATTTATTACTGGTATTTAAGTTTTACTGGTTTGTGAAAAAATATAAAATTATGTGTCTTAAAATGAAAATTTTGTATTCGTATGCAATAAATTTAATACTTTTATTTGTATAATACAAGAAACATCTTGTACTTTATAAATATGGATCATAATTGATTTAATTTTACTTTCATATTTAAATAAACGTGTTAAAAGTTTGGGGTGTTCTCTACACCCCACGAGTAGCGACGGTAGCAAAAACAGACTCGAGTGACCGCGGGTTAAAAGCAACAAAGAATTTAAAAACAAGTTTCCTTATATAAATAAAAAAAAATATAGCTTTTATTTCAGGTAGAGTAGATAAACTCTTATACATCTATATTGTAATCAGAGGTGATTTTGGCGACTAACTCGTTCGTACTTAAATCCAACCAAAACTTTTTTTGGTATCCAGAGTTTAGCAAAAATTAATTTATCAAATTTTTAAAAAAATGCAAAGTAAAAAGAAAAAAAAGGGGAAAACTTTGAAATACACACACTACATACACACACTAACACACACACTACATACACACACTAGCACACACACTACGTACACACACTAACACACACACTACATACACACACTAACACACACACTACATACACACACACACTACATACACACACACTACATACACATACACACTATACACACACACTATACACACACATTATACACTACATACACACACACTACATACATACACCACACACTACATACACACACACTACATACACACCCCACTACATACACATACACACTACACACACACCACACACACACAAACAACACACACATATAAAAAAGTTAAAGACATAGTTTTCAATATTTCCAAATTATTCAAAATGTTGTGAATATTCATCATTTTTGCAGAGTTCGAGGAAAAAAGAGGCAAATGAATAACTAGAAGTAAAATAAAGAAAGTTCTAACTATTTAAACGTTTCAAGACTTTCCATTTGATTTGCATAAACTTCGAACAGCACTCTGAATTTCTTAAGAGCAGAATACACCATAAAATTATTGAAAAGTTATTTGAAATAAACGAAAAATTTAGTTTTAAAAAGAAATGAACATTAATTTATTTTATGTAATAGAAATTTCAAACTGTGAAAAAATTTTTTAAAATACACTTATGGATTTAATTTTGCATGTTATTCGTATTGATGTATTTATGTAGCCAATATATTTTCTTTTCAGAAATTAAAATATGGATTTAGGCAAAAAATAAATATACATGCATTTATTAGAAAGAAACACATAAATAGTTTAATGAAATTACAGTTTTAAAAAATATATATTTTCCAAAGCAACAATTATTTAATGAGCAATGTTATATTAACGTATACTAAATGTGCATGTGTTTCTTAAATAATTTATATTGATATATCTATTTGACTATGAGGATATTTTTCATAACCTTTTTTCTTTACACAAGAAATATATATATATATATATATATATATATATATATATATATATATATATATATATATATATATGTATACACTACAAACAAGAGATAAACATTCATAATCACATTCGAAAAAAACACATAGACAGTAGAAAGATCATAGAATGAAGGACACATGAGCAGCCGAGATTACAGAAAAGTGATAATGAGTTAAATATTTTTTTAAAATATATATATATATATATATATATATATATATATATATATATATATATATATAATGCTAAATTTTATTTAAATATAACATTTTCTATCAATTGCATTATATGCTTAAAATTTTTGTTCACTTTTCTTTTAAAACACTGTTAAATAATTATATTTTTATTTAAATTCTGCAACTGTTAAATTAATATTACTTTGTAATGTTTATTAAATTGATTCTCTTTCTTTTAAGTATCGGAAAAACATTTATTTGATTCCAATATCTGTGGATTCCCCGAATCTTGACCCCCAATGTTCTTGATTTTTTTTTCAATTACTAATAATCTTACGTATATACAACGTAAACTTGAGTTAAATATTTTATTGATAACTAATTTAATAATTAATACTAATTATTATTCAGAAATTAATTATTTTATTATTTTTTGTTCCCAAAAATAAAAAAAAGAATATGTTGGAGCATGATACGAGAATGGTGGACTTTCGACTCTGGACCCCCCCTCCCTCCACCTTGAAACATTTCTGTTTATGCCACTGATTCAAACTAATTATAAAATATGTGTAGTTTGTAGAGGAAACCAAATTTTATTGAGATGCAAGTATAACAGAATTTGATTTCGAAAGTGCGTGTTATTAACATATACTTACATTTTTTTTTCAAGAAAATTTATCTATGTGGATAAGTCATACAAAATGTTTTTCCTTCTTTTTATAGCAACCTCATTGTCTAAGACACAACACAGAATGAAGGAAGAAAAAAGTCAAGTTAAGGTGTAAGTTCTACATAATGCACACGATATTGTATACTGATAAAGGAAAATAAATCACCCAAAGGACAAATGATTTCACTCATTCTTTTGAGAAACTTCCAATAGTAGGAAAAGGGAAAACGAGGCAATATGTAGATGATTTACAGCCTACGAATGTACAAAACTGAGATATTTCTTAAAATATTGTATGTATTTGAATTCTTTTGAACGTAATATCACAAATTAAATTTTGAAAATGTCTCTTTCCTATTTATTGAGAACGAAAATTTCAAACACAATAAAATTTACTGTTATAAAATAATTGTTTTATTTGTAATGCATGAAAATTTAAAAATATAAAATGTTTTTTTTTTCTTTTTAGTACTTAAAGAATGCATTTTTTTTTAAAAGTTTAATCATTTAGAAAGTAGAAATTTTTAAGCATAAAGTGTATTTAAGTGTATGTAAAATGTATTTTTAAGATTTAGTGTTACATCTCTAGTAATAATGGTTTCTCTCTCTCAAACTCAGTAACATAAAACATAAAAAGTTTATTTAGAAAAATAAAATTTGTACAATTTCAATGAAAGGCATGTCCACACAGGAAGAACTGGTTATTCATTAAATTTTATTTTAAGTTTAAATTTTACACCATTTTTATAACATACCTCATGCAGCAGGATGTAAAAGACGCAGTATTTTCTTCTCTGCGTAAAAAAAAAACAAATCATTCGAGTCAGACATCATAAAGATTTTCAAACATCTAGGGGATGCTATACTGGGATACCGAATACCGGTATTTTGAGATATTCGTACAGATTTGTAATATTGGTATTCACAAGTTTATGTACCGATTTTTCGGTATTTACTAGAAATTTTTATAAAATTGTCTGCACTGTATATTCAGGGTTTGCCAGCATAGCGAAATAGTATACGTTTTTGTGTTTATGTCTTCCTAACGAGTGAAATTAATTAGACTGTGAACATAAAGTTGCATAGTATAATCAAGAGAAATGATAAAATACGTGAATCATCGAAGAAGTTGGGCCAAATCTATCCTATTACAGTATTTGAAAAGAAAGTGCATGGCATTTCAATGTTTTTTTTTAAAATCGGTGAGTTTGTTATTCACACGGTATTTGCATATCATACTTTTGGGCAGGGGTGTCGAACACGCAGGCCGCATGTTGCCCACCAGCACGTAAGTTGCTGCCAGCCGACTCTTTTAAAATTTTTTATAAATATCAGTTTTTTAAAGTTTTTCATTTTGAAATTTATTTGAGAGGAAATTTATATATATATATATATATATATACATATATATATTTAAATATGTAATATATATATTTAAATATGTAAAAATCAATCACAACTTAATAATCAATTAAAAAATTGAAATTATATGAAACTAATAATAACAAATCCTATTTCAATATATATATGTATATATATATATATATATATATATATATATATATATATATATATATATATATATATATATATATATATATATATAATCTACAATGTATTTGCCTGTTAGCTGTTCTTGTTTAAAAAAATCCTTTTTTTGATAACAGAAACGTCCTTTAGATTCAAATAGATTTATATTTTATCAAACAGTTACATTTATATACAGTTACAGATTTGACTATAATAAACTACTTGTTTAATAAATTCCAAATTGCATTATGCATATCCTTTACTATGGATGGTACATAATTCTCTGTGTGTGCGACTTTAATTCCTCCTCCTCCTTTTCTGTTTGGAGTGCCCAAAAAGCAAGAGGCAGTCAGAGATGTCTTTAAAAGTCTCAAAAAATATTATTCACAGGACGGTTAAGATTAAAAGCAATGTATACTAAATCGTTTGAGAATGACAGCACAGTCAAATTTTAACAATGAGTAAAGAAAGATTAATTCAAAAGGAACTCCGTAATTTTCAAGAAAAGGGCAAATGTAGTATTTTAAACGTTATTTGATCATTTTATTGTTATATTATATAAACATTACTAGCCATTACCCACCCGCTTCACTGGGTATTTCACGATATTGTATAAATGTATACTGTTTACATATATAATAATTAATCATATCTACCATTAAAAATTCGATTGTATTGAAAACTATATAGCTGTAACTCTCGCCTCTTGATATAAAAATGGCTTAAATTATAATATCTAATTTCTATTTATATCTAACATAGAACTAGAAAGATTTTTCCGCTCACTTAACCTAATAATCAAGTGGATTTCCAACAAAGCAACTTTCAGTGGATCTCTACTCCATAAAATAAGCAAGAGTGCTAAGTTTCAAGTCTAAATCTAACTTAGCGAAATCGGAATTTTTATCATCAATACCTAGTTGAGAGCATTCTAAGTGGATTCCAATTCAACAAAACAAGCATGAAAATCAAGTTTTTTTTATTATAATCTTAGCATTTCGAAAACGGGAATTTTGTCTATCAATACGTCCCAATAACTCTCCCCGCTTCTACCTGGAGTTGATTTCCGTAAAATTCATTCTTAGTGGAACTCTATTCAACTAAAGAAAAGTGCTCAACAAATTTCAAGCAAATGGACTAAATACAAAAACAGACATTTTTCTATAGCACACCCTCACAACCCCACTCATTTTTGGGTCCGTTTTCGCAAACGTTTTGTAAAAGGAACTCTATTCCATGAACGGAACATACCTTCTAATTTTCAAGCAGGTGGGTCTATTAGTTGAAAAGCGGAAATATTTATCTATTACGCCCCTTAATCCCCGTCATTGACCCTTGGGGATCAATTTTCCCCAAAACTGTTTTGTAGCGGATCTCTACGCCATGAAAGGAATCCGCTTACAAAATGTTAAGACTGTACGTCTAATAGTTAAAAAATTGGAAATAATTATCTATAACGCCACTTAAGCACCCGTGACGCCACTTAGAAAACGATTTTCACAAAACCCATCTTATAGCAGATCTCTACTGAATGAATGGAACCTGCTTACTCAATTGCGAGATTTTACGTCTAATAGTTTAAAAAAAGAGTTAATTGCCTATAACGCCTCTTAATTCTCCACAACGTTACTTGGGGGGTGATTTTCACAAAGCCCATTTTGTAGCTGATCTGTACACTATGAAAGGAATCTCGCAAACCAAATTTCAAAACTGTACTTCAAATAGTTTAAAAATGGAAATAATTATGCACGACGCCCCTTAAGCGCCCTCAATGCCACTTGGAGGTCGATTTTCGTAAAAATTATTATATAGCGAATCTCTACTTTATGAAAGAAATTAGTGTACCAAGTTTCAAGACTGTACATCTAATAGTTTAATAATGGAAATAATTATCTATAACGCCCCTTGGGGTTACATCTGCAAAATCCGTGCTTAGCTGATGTCTACTCCATGAACGGAACTTACCTACCAAATTTCATATCTGTGGGTTTCATAGATCCGGAGATATCGTGATTAGTCAGTCAGTGAGTGAGTCGCTTTTCTCCTTTATATATATATAGACTATATTATCTATGTCAGTATACATGAAAAATAATGAAAACATTAATAATAATTCATCTTGTTTTAAATTTTCACTCCAATAAGTATGTTTTGTTTCCAAATCTGATATAAATGTAATTATTTTTAAGTTCGGCCCGCAAGATTATAATTTTTTTCCCGAAGTGGCCTGCAATGTCATTTTGGGTTGGACTCCACTGCTTTAGGAATCAAACTATTTTTCAGATTCATTGTATATATATATACTAATAAATAATAATCCTTAATAATGAAAAAGAATAACTTTAAAGAACATAAAAAATCAGTTGATAAATTTGCGGTTTGGTTTCATTATTAATATAAAGAAAAAAAATATGGCGGCACAGTGTAAAAAATGCTCAAGAGTTACTCAAGTAAATGTAGGAAGTACAAGCAGACTCCATAAACATTCAAATACGAAACATGATAAAAATTTATGAAAGATGAACGAATCTAATTGCGATGAAGATACAAATTTAAGTGCAGTTTCTAAGCCCATGCCATCAGATATTTTAGATTATTTTGAAAAAAAGATAATTTGGTGAAATTATTGCACAAAATTACGTTCCAGACTTATTGATAGTGCAATTGATGCATTATGTTTCTTAAGATCACATTTCAAAAGTTTTTAATAGTATCACAGACAGAATAGTGATATTTACATTTTTTGTGACTTTAAATAAATAAGATGTTTCTTTACTTTTGTTATGTTTCTTTATATACTGTTATAACGTATAAGTAACAAATTATTTTTTGTGATATTTACACTCTCTACTAAATTGGCTGATATAAAACAAAGAAACACCTATACGTTTCCTTTCTTATTCTAAATTTTCTACTACCGGTATTAACCCTCTGAGTGGTTAGCTTCCTCCTGAAAAGTTATTCCGAAAGAGTGTACTCTTATTTTGCCATTCGCTTTAAAAATGCAACATACTTCTTTCCTTTCCCCCTTTTAAAACTTGGGAGGTTGAACGGGGACAATTTTATGATTCAGTTCGGTCCCTTTGTAAAGTAAGAACCAAGAGATCAATCGTTTACAGCTAGCTGTCAAGTTGCCTTGGGCAATCTTGTTTGAAAGTTGTAGTGCAACTGGGTCGTTTCCCCTATATGTTTAGTCACAGTAAAATTAAAACAAAATGAAGGGTGGAAAAAAGGAAATAAATAGTGTGTTAGAAGTTGAAAAATAATTATATTTTCTTCAAACAAAATTTATTTTTCTGTCATTTTTTAAAAATTAAATATATATATATATATATATATATATATATATATATATATATATATATATATATATATATATATTGGTATATGCGTATATATATATATATATATTGGTATTGCGATTTGAACCAGAAAAAAGCATCCTGTATTCATTTTTGAATATGAGAGTAAGAAAACGCGCTCACTTTCCTGTTTTTTAAAAAAGTAATGAGGTAAAAAGAGCGAAGGCCCTATCTCTTTTTTTAAACAATAAGAATATAAATGGGGCATACGTTGGTATACATACGATGATTATATTTATTAAATAAAGCCGATCTTTCTCTATTCAATTATATTTTTAATTTAAAATAATATAAAAAAGATTTCAATACTTTTAATTTATTTTAATTAAATTCATATAAATGATATTTTTATGTTAACTGAACATTTTTCGGAAAAAAATCTAAATTTTTATTCCTAGTGTTCTCCTTTTCAAACTTCTTGTATTAAGTAAAAATTTCTTTCCTACATCGGCATTTGTGATGGAAATAACACACATTCAGCCAATAATTTTTATTCTAAATGGAGGATATACTTCTTCAAATGCGCATGACAGTACTTCTATCCATATTCTACTCAAGTTTAATTTCTTATCTTTCTGTTTCTTTTATTACAAGGAAAAATGTCACACATCGATAACTACATTTTCACACAATTCAGTCATTACAAATTCTATTGTGAGAAAAGTTCTCCCTAATTAATTTTGTCTTTCAAAACAGTACACTTAAAACAATTTTGTTCAGTGAAGTTAACCGACAGTTCCAGAATGTATTCATACCAAATTTTAAAAACAATTTTAAGATTTTGAAATGTATCCTGTATTAAATTCTTTGACTATACACAAATATTTCCTGCTGTATGGAAGACATAGTATGAGATGCTATGTGTGGTTTTGAAAGAATGTTTTCGTACGTGTAGACTATTTTTTAAAATTTAAATATCACTAAAGCTGATCATATAACTGCAAATGAGCCTTATTTTAATGTGTGCTGGTATCAAAATAAAACACTTTACAATATTAAACAGCCTATGGGTTTATATTCAATATCAAACTATTCGCAAAATGGTTTACAACTTCTATTCAAATTGTAAAGAAACTGAAATATATAAATATATCTTACTGCAGTCAAAAATATTCATAATATGTATATATCCTATTCCTCCACTTATTTCAGTACATTTTAAAAACTGTAGCTGAATGCAATTTTTTATATTTATAAACGAGGCATAAAAGCTCACACAGTCGTAGAAATGTCTTTATCATTTTTAAATATACTATTATAAAACGTATATGGATTGTAAAATCAGTTCTAAAATCCTAAAAGCTTTTACAGGAGCAAAAAACGTGTAATTTTGGATTGATAAAATTTTTGAATATAATACAGAAATATACATGTTATTAAGCAAATAAATTTGAAAAATCAAATTTCCTTCTGAAATAAACGTAATTGAAAGAAAAATGTTTAATTGCAAATGAGTGGAAATACATGTTTATCTAAGGGGTATCCCCAAAGTGAGGCAATCCTCAAACTTAAAACTCAAATTCAGTGGCACAACAATCCATGAGGGCCAGGAACTACTATGTCCATCCCAATATACGTGCATGAACAGATGTCCCGATTTGGTGGTCTGTCTGAAGAGAGACCAGTGTTTAAGACCCGAAGCAAGCTTGGTACTCATTTATCGACCCAATGTAGCAGGGATGAAGGGCAGAGTCGACCTTGACCAGCCCATTAATAGAACCCAAGACCTGTGGTGTGGAAGCACGATACACTGCCACTCGATCCTATTCAGTGAAAAATAAAATTTAATGTTAGAATCTTATATAAATCCCTAATGAATGAGCGAGTCCAAAATTTTTTTTTTTCATGTAAAATGTTTAGACGGAAATGGTTAATTATGAACATTTCACAAGTTGCATAAATTAAAATTAACTGTTATAGTTTACATACATTTTTAAGAGTGCAAAAAGTGTATTTTGGCTGCACGAATTAATTTAAAAAGGAATACGGTTACGAAAAAGTAGTGCAAATCTATTTAAAGTATGGTTGGTTACCTTAGATATTGTCAAACACAACAAAGTATTGGGAGCCAATTCCACAATTCGTTGTTATAAAAATGTATGGAAAATTACAAGACTTAGTTTTTGCATTTGTAATTTATATATTTTTTTTCCTGAGAGATTTAAAAGCTAGAGCGGCATCCATCAAAACCGCGGTTCCCTCTCTGTTTTTCCAGATCGCCCCTGACTAAGCCGGCTCTGTCACAGTAAGTGAAAATGCCGTATTTTGTTTGCCAAGATTATTTTATAGCAGACTGCATTTTTCATGTATTTTAGATGGTCGTTTTATATTTTCTACATCAATATCTTAATGTCTGAATTTAAAATTACATAAAATTCTTGACATTCGCATCAATGACCATGATAATTTTTATTAGTATATGAATGTGTCATCAAACGATTACATGACTAGTATTAACATATTATTTTAACCATTTAATTAATATTAAGTATAACATAACGCACACAAGTTTTCTGAACTTTAAAGTAAATATTTCGAAAACTACTTCAGATATACTCAAAATTTTCATTCCTACGCTTTAGCTTCTCAGTTTTGCTTCTATGTAAAACTTTATTGTATAATCGTGGATTTTTTAGTATATTTTTTGCTCTTAGCATGCAGTTTTCAACTGAATTGTATGAAATCTTCGAAATATATTAAAAAATACCAAAGAAGCTATATAATAAAATTTGAAATTTATATTATACTCAAAGAGTTGCTAGAACTTATGGTAAATAATTTTTAACTGCGCGATACATTTTTTTTCGAAATTTCAAATGAAATTTCTAGCTTTATACGGTCGAGATTTCAAAAAATATCCAGATTTTAATTACTTATTCAGTTAGCCTTTAAAAAAGATAAATGTTGAGGTATTTTTCATAAATATATATTTTTGAAGAATAATGCGAATGTTTTTGAATAGCTCGAAATTAAAATTGATTTTTATGTTTATTTATATGCATAAATGTCTACTGTAAATGTTTCCGTATATTTTTGATTACCATTTATTCAAACATTCAAGTTATAAAAAAAATGTGGAAAATCTTCATTCATGTTGTCTTCTATGTAAACTGAAGTTCAAGCACTTAAAATTCAAATATAATTCGGAGTATTTTAACAATATATAACTAGGCACTGTACGTAAACTTCCCTGAACACTTTGGCTTTGAAATCTAAAAAAAAAAAAATAGATCTTAATTAGTTTTTTTCGTTATTATTTTTATCAAAGTGTAAGAAAATGTTTCAAATTATTTGGTGAAGTTTAAATTTATTCAGTTTTAGTGGTTGGAAAGTTGAAAAGATTTCAAATTTTAAAGTGTTTGGTGTTTTATTAATTTTTTTGGCATCTTATAATGAAATAATCATGTTTCAAAATCTGAAAGCATTGATTAAGATAAGAAAAACGAAGCGAAAGAATATACTTTAAAAAAGACAATTTGTCTAACTATATAAAATAGCAGATTGCCCTGACACGCACCAACTTGTTACAGTTTCAAATTAATATGAAACCAAAGGGGAATTGTAACATATTTTACTTATGCGTTGAGATTTTTCAAAACTTTTAAAATACAAGCTAACAAACACTTCATAGTGTCTAAAGAAATTTTTCCCCGATTTCTTACGATTGCTCCAGGGTCCAAAACACGGGGTTCCCTGCGAGCCATAAAACTTCCTATCAGTGTCCTGCTGTGTTGCTTCCACCGTCCCTAATTATCTTTCAAGATGTTAAATCTTTAAAAGGGGGAAAGGATTTCAGAAAAGTACGGCTAATCCGCTTTTGAAAATGTTACTTGAAGGCAAAAAAACCCGTGCAGTGCATTTTTGAATATCTTTACAATGACGGAATTTTCCGTGCTAACCGCTTGGAGGATTAAAACTGTTATCCCAATATTAAGATATAAAAAATACGGAATACCGGTATTGAACTTTGGCCCGATATTGCAATCCCTACAAACATGTATTATTCAAGAGATTTAGAGTTTCTAATTAACTGGTGTGTAATATATAATTCACACTAGCTTTAACTTTAGTTGTTGAATAAAAGTGTAATTTCTAACTAAGGAAATTTGGGGTGGGGGGGTATTTGCTTATTATAGAATTTCCCAAAGGTAAGCGTGAAAACTTTTTATTTTGTTTAAACCCCAATATCTGACGAATAACCCCGAAGTACAAAAATTTTTGGTCCCGATGAAGTCGTTTAATCAAGGTCTGTCTTTATATATAAATATCATTGCGAATTTTAGTTTTTATTCGAGGAATCCTTGACTGTACTTCAAGGTATAACCCAGGGTTCCACTATAAACCCAGAGTTCTGTGAAACACTGAAGACGTTTGTCAAACGTCAGTACAAGTAATCATTCAATCATAGTAAAAGTTCTCTCCGATTTCCGGGCAAATATTCCAGTGCTGAGAAAATCCCCAGAACTCTTTGCTGAAACAATAAAAGAAGCGATCACAGAACAAGCAAATAATTTGCTTTTCAGAGATTCATCGTAAGCTGGAAGGTAAAATGTTAATTTACATAAGGCAGTAATTATAGACCTCACAGATTCTCACTCTTTCTTTGAAAATAGTGCAAATTCTCCACCCTTGGTCAACGCTTTTCAATCTTTCCGCAGCGGGGAGCCCACTTTCAGATTTTTTTTTGTAGCATTCAGGGTCAGAAGCAGATGGTATGTTTCTGAGATAACAATGTTGTGCCCAAATGACAACAATTTGCAAATTCCTGAAGGTTGAAAAGTCCTTATCGCATATCACCTACGGTGGGCAAGGGTATCCAAGGAATTGCGGGAACGAAATGTGTCGAATGCGCAGGTCTGAAAATGACGGAATTAAGAATACAAAGCTTCGTATGATTAAAAAATAAAAATTGTAACATACTTTTTAATGGTAGCAGACAAATGTATTATTTAGTTACATTTAAATGTGGTTTTACGTGGCATTTACGTGTGTTTACTCATCGCAATGATGCTTCAGGTTTTCGTTCAGGTTTTTCTGAACATGATTTATGTTTGATAGATATAATTTTCGAAACACAAAAAATGATTAGCAGGCTTAAAGAGATTGCGTTTTAAATACCTGAAATTATACAAATTTCATAAAGAACGTGAGTCCATTTTGTATATCTTTATGTATAAAAATCTTCTGTGCGTGTGTATGTCACTATACTCCTCCTAAACGGCTGGACCGATTTCGATGAAATTTTTTGTGTCGGTTCAAGTAATTCGAGAATGGTTTAGATTCACAATTTGATCCGATATCGCAATTAGTTAAAAATATATTAATTAAAAACATTCAAAAAATACAACTCAACATTCACCTGCATTGATGTAACAACGCTATTGTTATAAACAAGTAATATAAAAAAAATTTAAAATCAATTCCTACTGTACATCAACCAAGAAAAAATTTATTTTAGCTACTTTTTATTAAGTAGTTGCAATTAATATAAATACATATGTATATACATATGACAGAATCACAACATTAAGTGGTAATTAATTTTTATTAATTATCATTAAAGTATAGTTTTGTCATCCAAAACGATCGTGTATATTAAATTTCCTTTCGACTGAATACTTTAACACGCGAGAAAAAAACCTTTTCAAATTTTGACATAAGTCGCCAAAAGGGTCGCTAAGTCGCCAACGTGGCTGTATTTGTAGTTTTTTAAATAATTAGTTTTTTTCCATATATTTTTATTAATTATAATTAAATTTTTGTACTGTCATCCAAAATAATCATGTATATTACATTTCAGCTCAAATGAGCGCTTTAAAATGTATTTTATTAACGATTGAAAATTCCACCAAGATAAATAAATAAACAAAGAAACAAATAAAATATGAATAGAGATCGTGAGCTAATAGTAGGAATTGAAAAACACGTAAATTAGTGTCGAAAATTGATTTTCAGCCAAACTGGCCAAACCCGGTCTGTATTGTTACGAAAATGCAGACGATTCACGCTTTTTAGCGTTTTTAATTAATATCTTTTCAAATAATCTTTATCTATGTAATTCTTCTGTGCGCGCGTATGAAACTGAACTCTTTCTAAACGGCTGGACCGATTTTGATGAAAATCTTCGTCTTTTTCAGTGGACTCGAGAATTGTTTAGATTTATAATTTGGTTTAGAAATGTTTATTTAATTAATTTTTTATTTATAAATTGTTGATCTTGGAATGTTTTACATTGGATCCGGAATACATTGTATACTCCGCTACGATCGTAGTATCGGATATTCAAAAATCTTTTATTATAATTCAAGTTGGTCCCGACAGTGGGTTCTGTGATTATTTCAGGAAAATATTTTGTCACTTCGTGTTATTATTTTGTTGAAATAAATCGTGTGTTAATTAAATTATTACAATCAGATGTAATTAGTGTTTGAAATTTTACTCAATTTTACTGAAATTGTATTCAAAATGGTCCAGATTGTTAAAGCTTATTCATAAAAATTTGGAATTTTTGTATTTAAGATGTGTGTACAGGACAACGTCTGCCTGGTATTCTAGTATATTTATAAGTTTCTTTTCATTTTTTTATTGTGACCCGTGGAACCCCAGTTCTCCGTGGATCACAGTTTTAATTAAAGAACCCTACGAACTACAAGGAATTTTGGGGGAACCCCATTCCATTATTAGAAAAATATATCCTGAAACAATATTTAAATTCAATCAACTTTTTATTGGTACTTTATAGATTGTAAAAAGTATTGTAAGAAAAATTCATACTATTTCAATATAATTCACGCATTAATAATAAACTATGCTCCAGATGTCACCTACCCATGTATTATACTTAGTACCTGATATATGTTTGCAATTGTTTTCACTCAATCGCAAATTATTTGCAATTGAGTCTATGCAAATTTATTTGCAGTCGCATTTTATATTCTGTGTCTAATTTGTTTTCACGCCTTCATTTTGTTTCCCCATACATTGAGAAACACATTGTTCTGATTGGTATTAAAACTTTTAGAGCTGTGTGAAGAACCTTGTGCTTTCTGCATGTATTTATAACCTGAAACTAAGGAGCCATTTTTGCTTAATTTTAGATTTTAACGTCAAATCTGTTGAAGTGTCAATAAGTTGTTTCCTCTTATTCATTGGCAAAATTTCTCATTTATCTCTTATTATATTATAATAAAAGTTCAAACCCTAATTCTGATAAAATAATAAGAATAAACTAAAGTGTAAGTGGCCCACACCTCTTCTCTCAGTCTTTCGAAATGATTTGTGGCTAGATGGCTATTTAAAGTCCTACCGTGCTGCAAAGGCACTATACATTTACAACTATCCAGGTTTTGGCCGGTAATTGAACCCATATCCTACAGTACAGCAGTTGGCGTCACTAACCACTATACCCTATAGGTGACAAAATTTTACAAAAAAGCACCAAAGCCTAGATTTTTTTATAAAAAATTATAATACATTTACACATAATTCAGTAAAATGGTTTAATAAAATAAATGTTTATATTTGTTGCGTTAGTTAGGTGACTATGAAAATGATAAGCAAAATTTCAGGTCAAATATTAAAAAATAAAACTGTATTAATACATAAAGCTCATTATTATATCAATTGAAACTGAACTAATATGCAATTACAATCTGTACTTCTGAAATCTTGTTTATACTTGTAAAATTGGAAAAAAAAGAAATCTTATGAACGTATTCCCCCTAATTTTCTGACAATATTTTTAGTTAATTTATACTTGTAAAACTTTTTGGGGGGTCAATGTTTTTTAGCATATTTCTTATATTGTATGCTATGTATTACAGAAAAATGTAAGGGGTCTGAAAAGAAAACAATTTTTTTCGAAAGGGATAGCTACTGATAAAAGTTTGGAAACCCCCTGATCTAGAGTTTCTGAATAATACAAACAAACAAAAAAGCAAGACAATAACACGAACAAAAAGACCCATGATACAGAACAGTCGTATCCAACCCAAATGACCTTGCAGGCCACTTCGGAAAAACATTATAATCTCGCGGGCCGCACATAAAAGTATGTACCTTTATATCAGATTTGGAAACAAAAACCATTTATTGGAGAGAAAATTTAAAACAGAATGAATTATAATTGGTTTCATGATTTTTCATGTATAGAGACATAGATAATATAATAATGTTTATATAATATATTAATACAATGATCCAATAATGCTTAAAATATTACAGTCGGCATTTTCTTGAAATCCTTTTGAATTGATCTTTCGTTACTCATTGTTGAAATTTGATTGTGCTGTCATTCTCAAACGATTAAGTATACATTACCTTTTATCATAACCGTCCTGAATAATTTTTTAAACTTTGAAAACATCTCTGACTGCCTCTCTTGCTTTTTGGGCACTGCAAACATATAAAAAGAGGACAAATGAAAGTCGCACGCACAAGAAATCATGTATCATCCATTGTAAGGGATATGCATAAGGCATTTCGGAATTTATTAAAAGAGTAATTTATTATAGTAAAATCAAATGTAACTGTTTGATAAAATATAAATCTATCTTAATCTAAAGGATGTTTCTATTATAAAAAATTATTTATTTTAAAACAAGAACCTTTAACAAGTGAAAAAATTGTAGATTTAAATATGTATATAAATTTCCCCTTAAATAAATTTCAAAATGAAAAAAAAAACTTTAAAAACCTGATAATTAAAAAAATTTTATAAATAGTTGGTGGGCCGCTACTTAAGTATTAGCGGGCCACATGCGGCCCACGAGCCGGGTATTAGACACCCCGTATGTAGAGGGCTTCATAGATGTTAAGTTTGTAGAGGCTCAGTCTTGTTGGCAGGATGGGGAAAAAAGGGAGACAAATCAGGTGACGTCCGTCATTTATCCTTGATGAAGAATAAAATGTATGTGCATACAAAACGAATGCATTACGTTTTCCTTTTCTCTGAGAAATTTTCTCTTACTCTCTTGATGTCAGAACTTCGTGATGATTTCTATACTTATGTCATTAAAATGTTTTTCTTTTTGTCTTTCGCTTCTTTCCTTCCTCAAAAGAGAAACTCAAATTTGCTTTACAAATACAAAAGAAAATAAAAACATCACGATTATTTGTATTAGTTTTGAAAAAGAATGCGTCAAAGAGAAAAGTGTTGTGGATTACATAAGCAATGGTAGAAGAGAATGTATTCATATATTTAGAATAATCAATACCAAAAATCTTTAAGCATTTCGCAGTTAACAATTAATTTTAACTAAAATTAACAAGCCAAAAAGAGAGGAGGAAAATCGGAATTTCACGGATTCTTCCAACCTCTTGAGATGTCAAACATTAAAATTGTGGAATGATTTGCCTGTGGATGAAATATTGTATTTAAACCACAGTTTCCAGAGTGAGGGGCGAGGACCCTGTTCCTCGTGTCACTCCTCAAATATAACAAAATTGTTTACGTAAAAAAACTATTTTATTGGTTGATTAGGTACACACTTATGTTACAATATTAAAAAATATATATAAGGCAGCTTTTAATAGCTTGGCTAAATTTTGAAAATTTTAAGGGTACCAGCATATTTTATACTTTCAAAAAAGCAACTTTTTAATATTGCATTTATTGAAGGTATGAAACTTTATATGAAGATTAACCAAAACAGAACAATAAAAAACAGATAAAACAAAAGCAAAAATTATCTTTTATGATTTCATTACATATTTTCTTGAGACGAAGTATTTGCATATATATTTACATTACCTAACTAGCAATAATTTTTAAAAGAGTTGATATTCAGGTATCTGAGACTTGGCAAAACACACGATTCTCAATTTTGGAAGTTTGTAAGAAAAGAATGTGAAAACTGATTCACTTTATCCTGACGATTCAAGAGGTATTTAATAAATATTAATTGTTAATTTTAGTTATTAACAAAATATAATTTGTTTAGTATGTAAAAAAATATTTAAGAAATATAGAATAAAAAAACAGAGAATTACTTATTGCAGAAGACGTATTAGCAGTAATTTTCAAATGCAAACTCAAAGAATGCACTAAACTTCCAAATAATTCAGCAAATGTAAACAGTTTCTTGAATACGCTATGGGTTCTTAGAAAACTAGCCCCATTTGGAAAAGAAGAAGAATAAAACCCCTGTGTTACACAGTCCCCACTGAAGAGTCATAAATTACCATTCATCAATGGAACATACGAGGAAATTTCATGTATCCTTCCGAAAGAAGGCGGAGTGACAAGTTTATCTTCCCCCTCTTACCAAATGTGCAAAGCTGATTTAATAATTACTCGCAAAAAAATTAATTTAAGAAGTTTAAAGTATGCGCGTTTGAAAGAGCATAAAAATAAAGAAACTTCTCCTGTTTTTACTTGTTTTATCCGATAACTTAAAATTTTTTTATGATCGTTTTAATGCACTACATATGAATTTTCGGATCTTTAAATAATACTTAAAAATACTTAAAAAATTTTTTAAAAAAAATCGAAATAATTGAAAAATTTAATTTTTTTCGCTTTTTTAAATGCATTTTATTCCATGCAATTGAAATTAATATCTAAGATGTAAATATACAAGAAAGAAACTCCATACGATTAACGTTACGCTCGAGATTTCGTGGTGGCGTATCAACGGGGCGCTTAAGTCTACCTTATCCGTGTCCTTCTGGACTCCTTCGGGCCCCTGGACACCCCGTGCATAAACCGGCACTGATTGCACCAATAAATAAAGTTAACTATTACGCAAAAATGTGTAAAAGCATACATTAATTTTTTTCTAGAAAACATATTTACGAAAAAGAAAGTGCTTTTTAAGTACTACAGCATGCGTTATAAAAATGAATACATATATATGTAAATAAGTATTCATATATATATATATATATATATATATATATATATATATATATATATATATATATATATATATATATATATATATACGAGTACAAGTGAAAGCCATCTGCATGGACATTCAGGCGCTTTTTATTCTAAAGAAATTACGGCAAATCTCTATTGCGGAAGTTATTGGTGAAGTCAGTCGCCTACATGGAGTGTCAACCTATTTGCACCAAATGGCTATCAACTTGTTACCTTGAAGTAGCCCTTTCTGTACACTAGACAAGAGCAACAGGGATTTATGGTTTCTTCCCAAGTCAGTGTGGTCTTTTTTTTTTAGATTTACTACTGATCCTGACTACTTTACAGGATTACCTTCATTGAATGGGAACAACAAACTCATATTTCTGCCTACTTTTTCACTATGACTGATGTGTCCGTGACTGGGAGTCACTTCAATGTAAACCCATGTCCATAAATTAAAGATAATTCAGAATCACACAGAAATGGAACTCTAAAATGAAAATTTCACCTATAGAAATATCAGACACATCTTGAAGAAGCATAAGCAAATTACAGAAAACCACCAGATGGCGCGGATAGTACGTCACAATGACGAGAATGTAAAAGAGGGGTACATAAAAAATGATGGCAAAGAAGTAAAATTGTTCACAAGCGCTTTAAAATCCTTTCAGTGCAATGACCGTATAGTTATGGCACAAAGGAAGCATTTGGATGATTTTTTACAAGGTAGAATTACTGGACGACTGGAATGTAGACGTTCACAGTTGGAAGTATCCGAGGAACTTGGAATCGCCCAGAGTGTCATCACCAGGCTTTGGCAACGATTCCAAGATGATGGTAACGTGAGTAGATGTAACAGCTCAGGTAACCCCCCCCCCGAGTTACAACGCCGAATGAGGACCGGTATATTTTGCAGTTACTGTCAAAAGAAACAGACGGAGCACAGAATCAGACCTGTCTCGTCAGCTCTCTTCAGCTACCGGTACGACAGTTTCAAGGCAGACCGTATACATACAATTAGGGTACATTGGGTCTACATGCTCGTAGGCCTGTCATATGTGTTCCACTTACCGCAACTCACTGTCACCCGCGATTAATCTGGAATAGAGAGCATGCATTGTGGGCACCACAACAGTGGTCTTGTGTGATGTTTTCCGAAAAGTTCAGGTTTAGTTTCCAGTTTGGTTCTCGCCGGTCTTTAATATGGAGAGCGCCGGGTACCCGTTACTACCCAGAGAACACCATTGAACGACACCGTTACGGTGGTGTAGGATGGCTCGTTTGGGGAGGAATTATTCTTGGTTCCAGAACTGACTTGCATGTTCAAAGTGTAACGATGACAGGCCACATCTATCGGGATGTCATTCTGGAACAACATGTACGTTTGTTTCGGAGCGCCATGGGTGCTGAATTTCTTTTTATTGATGATAACGCCCGTCCTCACCATGCAATCATTGTAGACGAATGCCTTCAATCGGAGAATATCGCCTGTATGGATTGGCCTGCATACTCACCGGATTTGAATCCAATAGAGCATGTGTGGATATGTTTGGCCGACGAATTGCAGCCAGTCAACCCCTCCCACCTGTCTACCGGAACTTCGGAGGGCATTGCTTGATGAGTGGTGTAATATTCCCCAAGATCAGATTGATAATTTGATACTCAGCATGTCTAGGCTTTGTAAGGCCTGTATTGCATCGTCCGGGAGACATACTCCTTATTACCCATCGTACTAACCCCGTTATATTATTTTTTGTTAAATTGTTCTTTTTTGAAATTGGCTCCAGGGAGAAAAAAAATCGCAATTTTGATTAATTATGTTAAACATATATCATCTTTTTTGCTCTTTACCTTTTGTTTAATAAATAGACTTTACAAATAAGTCAAATGTGTGTTTTGTTTCTGTCTCTTTCTTTGGCTGAACTTTATTATCCTTAATTTATGGTCATGAGGGTATATCCTACTACTTTAAATAGGATTTCTTTGAATTTCTTTTGACTGTTTTTGTCATTCTACTTCAGTTTGTGCTACTCGCCGATTTAGGATCGAAAGATTGGAGACAAATATTGGATAAAAAAAATATTTTGTGAAAATTCTGCAATATCATTGAACTTGCATATATAAGTGTTTCCTTAAATTTATATTTCTCTTTCATATTAAATAAACTGATGCAACATACAGTTTTATCAATGAATTTTAAAAGCAACAATCCTTTATATAATTGGAAAAAAAAGATACTTCTACGCTCAAATATTTTTGGACATATTTCCTTCTGTTCTTTAGGGATTTTTTTTTTTTTATATTTATAGATATGAATCTAAAGGGATATGGATATATACTCAGAAAATATGAATGTAATGATGATATAAAAAAAATTAAAGAATTAAAGATAGACAAAAATTGGAATCTGAGAAAGCAATATACACGATATGAAATCGTTAAAAAATGTTATTGAATAAATTTATGTGAAATATAATTGGAATTGAAATCAATAGATAAAAAATATGTGTCAGATATTTCAGATCAAATTTTTTTGCTTCAGTAGAAAAAGAATAACAATAATTTATACAGTGATATAAATTCCAAAGTGTAATGTCATACTGAATGGAATAATAGGAAATATGGTAGATTGTGTCATACTATCTTCCGATTCAAAAATGAATTGCAAATTGTTTTATTACAGAAAAACATACAAAACATGTTATTCAAAATTAGTAACGTTAAAAACAAAAGAATTTACGAAAAAAAATCTTTTGAAAATTTTTTAAATATTTTAGAATTAAAAGTTTTATTTTCACCTTGTATTCAAACAGTTAAATTTAACTATTCAACACAATATTCTTGAAATTGTATTTCTACTGTGAGTGAATTTCAAATAGCTGTTCGATTGATTCCCTACAAAGCAAAATAGAAACAAGAAAGAAAAAAATCTTTGAAAAATAATTTTTGGAGAAATTTTATATTATAATGAAAATCAGCCATGTAGGTGAAATAAAATAAAAATATTTTTTAAATTAATTTAGTGATTGCCAATATGATTTAAGGTTCTTATATTAATTGATTAAATCTTTGATTGAATGCATCACATATATTAAAAATATTGATAACAAATACTGTAAATACTGTGTATTCTGTATGCAATTTTTAAAACTTCTTTTCATTTTTTGTAAAACACCGCAATAAAATATCTTCAAATACACGATCAAACTACATCATATTCAATCAAGTATTAGCAACATTTCATGTAAAATAAGAAAATTACCATCATAATTTGTTTCGTCATACAGTTATACATTTAAATAAGATTAATTCAGGGCAATCTCTAAATTCCAATTGAATACAATTATGTATAAATGCTACTCGCTTAAACATGCTCTCCGAATCTTTATCTTATCGGTATGAAGATAAAAGGTGGGGAATTTTTTTTAAATAATCCCTCTAATGAAAAGATAATATTTGAAACTTTCTCTCTTTTGTTCAAGTTCCTGCACGACAAGAATCCTTCTTTTTTAACTAATGTATTATTAAGAAAAAAGTATTCTGTATTTTCGGTTTCATTTTGTACAATTTGAAATGATAAAGTAAAATCAGACAAGTAAAAAAAGTTATAGAAAAAAACGGTATTAGTCAAGGAACACAAATAGAACACATGGAATTTCATTATTTTAAAAACGTTTTTCATAATAATATTTTCTTGAAAATTTTTTATGTAGCAAGAAATTTTGCTATATTAGTTAACTTTAACGAAATTAGATATGTTAAGAACATAAAAATATTTTCGCAAACAAATACAGAATTAAAAATTTAATTATCCCAAACTAATGTAGATACATACACACAAACATACTATAAATTGTATATTTATGCTATACATTTAACGTAACGTTTTAAAAGTGACATTTTTGGGGAGTTTACTGAATATAATATTATTAGAATCCTAGTAGGGGAATTAAACTTGAAACTAATAAAGTTCCTCACTGAAATTCCATCGTATATTTATAAATGATTTAGTATTTGCATGATTTTTTTATGACAAAGAAGCGGTCAGTACTAATTTTATCACCAGGAAGAAATATTTGCAATAATGTATGAAGTAAATATACTTGAGAAAATATACATAAGAATATAATCAGTGATCTATTACTTTCACCAAACATTTATATTACCCATACATATATATATATAGTTTAATATAATATAAAATAAATATATATATTTCTAATACATAGTATACTTTACTCTTCTACGTTAACCACAAATAAATAAGAATTTATCCCTTTCACCTGCGTATAATTCTTATTTCTTCACCAAAATACTATTTTTCCGAAAAACAAGTCGTGTCTTCAAAAAAATACTACAGCAATTCTCTTACACAGTATACTAAGTAATAAATAATGGAGTACGATACATTTTGCATGGGATTTAGTACCAAAAGTTATCTAATGTTGTCTGATAAAACGTTTTGAAAACTATACTTACAACAAATATCTTGAGTCAAAATATGGCAAGATAATATTCAAACATTGTTGCGCATTTAAATATCAGTGTAGCACTTAATCTCAGTACAGATACATAGCAAACTGTTTTTTTTTCAAGGTATCTTAACTTAATGCGACCCAAGATTTCAAAAATTGAGAAACTTTTCAGAGTTCTTAAAACCCATTTGCAAATCACAAAAGGTCCTTCCAATATCCAAATAAAGTTCGTAATTCGTATTTTAAGAATGACTAATTACACTGTAACTACGACCCAATACTTTGATGTTCGGTCTTGCTATGTCCTTTAAATAAGCAGTTTCAAATTAAGACAATCGATTTCTGTGTATACATAATCGCGTTACATGCTCCACTTGCGGAACATCGTGTAGTAACTGCAAATACTCGAAAAGGGGAGGTTTCAAATGATTTTCCTTGTTTGGTTTTGCGAGCACTTGGAGTTATTACACGTATAATTACTTCGCCTGGCGCTGTTTGCCAGAGTTTTTAATTAAAGTAGGGTATAAGTGGTGTGCAAGTTCAACAATGCTTCGAATAGCAAGGGACCCTATTTTTCAAGATGAAACTAGGACCTCCTATGTGGAAAAGTTCATATCAGCTTCTGCGAGAGGCAATTACATGAGCAAACTCTCCATAACTTTAAAGGTAGGGGAGAGATTAAACGTTGATGACTTGTTGGAATTGGGGTTCTTTTTCGTTAGAGTTAATCTTGATATCATCCGTGAGTCTACGCTGAAATATTTATTTCTTGCGTAAAAATTGCGTAAATGAGGTCTGCAAAAATTCTTTTATTGAATTTCTCCTGTAAGAGATTGATTTATTTTGTCTGACGAGTAAGTAAATAATGTTTGACAATTTGCAGACCTTTTGTAAAAAATGAGTAATATGTAAGCAAATAAAAAAATCCTTTTGAATATTTATATTTTCCACAAATTATAAAAGTGGCAGCAAGCATGACATTTATATATTTGAATTCCAATAGTTTATAATGGACTAGTTATAAATTCAAGAAAAATTTAAAAAATAATTATAACTTGTTCCAAAATAAGCCAATCTCAATGAAGTTTGTATATGTTAGTAAATAAAGAAAGCACGACGATATTACATTATACAAAAAAGTAGCGATGCAGCTAGAATACGTATTTTGCGAATAACATAGAAATGGATGTCTCAAAGTAAGGAAGCAATTGTCACTAAGTGTCTGAGAATAGTGTAACTCTGGTATAGAGAAATTGTAACAAAATGATCTCCAGGCATAATTTACGCGAAGAACTACGATGGCAAGTTATTGTGAGACTACCGGCAGGACAAAGTCAGACAGAAGTAGAGCTAGATAGCTGAATGTGAGTGCGTCTGCGATTCATACACTCTTTGGTAATAATTTTTATCCTCGGATTCGGCATTCAGGAGCTTCAGTCAAGGATGGCCCCGGGCTACTACTAGTGCTAAAGATCGATATTTGCCCTTATATACACAAAGAAATAGATCCGCTACTAAGGCTGAACTCAGATAATCTCTTGCTGCAAGACCCGGACAGTTGGTATTTAAGTCAACCTTGCTTCGAAAGCTTCACGAACGTGACTCCTTCGACTTCTATGAACGAGACGACCAACAATTTGCATGTCCGTCAGGGAACATTTGCATTGGGCACATCAACATATCCACTGGACGCGTGTTGAATGGAGCCTCTAAAGCGATAATAGGCGTATTCATATATGTGTTCGGGTGGTAACACTTTGGGTGGACGCACATGCCTTCATGTATTTTCTCGTGGAAATAGTAATATTCAAATTCGAGATGACACCCTGGATATTTATGTGCGTCATTATGTGGGAACAATAGGTGATGCTTTCGTGTTACAGGTTGACAATGTGAGATCACGCAGGACTCGTATCTTAGATGCTAATCTTGAACAGGAAAAAATAAAGCACTTGCAATGGCCGGCTCGATCCCCGGACCTTAACCTTATCAAGCATGCTTGGGATGCGGTTGTCTATGTGTAGCTGCTTTCGATACCTCCTAGAACAATAGCTACTCTTTCAACTGCTTTGGACAGGAATCTCTCGCACTTCCTACAGAACTAATAGATCGCCAAATTGAGCACATCAGACATCACTGCATGTGCTGTATTGCTTCTCGGGGGGTCATACCCCATGGGGTCACAGGGGTGTTAATCTTCTATTTTTTCGAATTTTGGAAAAAAATATATGTTGTTCCTCATTTTCTTTTGGACATTTTGATACCAACCACGTGATAGTACTACAAAAACTTCGAAAGTTATTCGAAAAATTCCACACAGCAATTTAGTAATAACAATGTTTAAATGGCTACATGCCACACCCATTTTTTCTTGATTTCCGCATACGTTTTATTTTTCTGTTTTTAAAAAGCCTCATGAAATATTTTAAACTTTTGCTTAATTGAGAAGGAAGCTTGCAACTCAACACACGCTTTTTTAATGTGTTTTGATTCTGTTTTGGTAATGCTAGCACGTTGTTTGCAATAACTTATCGAAATTCAAAACAGCGTTGTTTAAAACCGTTTATCAAAATTGAAAATTCTCGATTGAAATGGAAAATACTCATCGTAGACCTTCAATTAAACGTCCTAATAAAAGAAGATTTAGAGGGAACCAAATCATGAAGGTATGTTCTCATACATATGTTGCAGAAAGGAGAGATAAAAATGTGTGCTTCCAGTAATAAAATCTCAGGATATCAGACTTCATTAAAGTCAAATCTTGTTAAGGTAAGTGAAAAAACTTCAAAGGATATCGTATTTTTGATTTTATTTCAACTTTTAGCTCTATTTTATCAGTATCATGTTGTTTAAAATGTCATAAACCATTAACAATTAATGAAAAGTCCACTCGTGGTTTATGTTCGAATTTTGAAATACGTTGTAAAAACTGGGAGTGTTTGTACTTTTTCAAGCTGTGAAAACACTGGGAATAAAAATAATGCTCCAGAAATTAACAGAAGATCTATTTTAGCAATGAGATGCATAGACCAAGGTTTAGAGTCATTAAAAACCTTTGTGCTGTAATGAGTCTTCCTAATCCTGTTGAACAAAAATCACATGATGTTATTAATAATAAACTTTCACGTGTTATGAAGGAAGTTGCTGAATAAAGCATGAAAATGGCAGCTGTCGAAGATTATTCTTCGTCACCTGATAACCTTTTAACGGTAAGTGGTGATGGTACCTGGAAGACGAGAGGATATTCATCGTTGATTGGAGTACGTACTGTAATAGGGGCCGAAACAGGTAAGGTTTTGGATAGGGAAGTGTTGTCCTCATTTTGCAAAGGATGCGACAGTTATAAAGGGGTAACATTTGGTATCAAGTACAATAAAAATGGCAAAGAGCGCATAAGATTTCATGTAGAAAAAATTATTCTGGCTCTGCTGGTAAGATGGAGGTTGACGGGATGTTGAGGATTTTTAATCGATCAGAAAAAGCTTCACAACCTGAAATATTCGAACTACATAGGAGATGGCGACACAAAAACATTCAATGCCCTTTCTGAAAACAAGCCATACGGCGATGACTATCTTATTCAGAAAATAGAATGTGTAGGCCATGTGCAAAAGAGAATGGGTACAAGACTTAGGAAGCTTATATTAGTATATAGTAAAAAAAGAAATTATCTGATGGTAAACCTATTGGCGGTAAAGGTAGGTTAACTGATAGTTTAATTGATAAACTTGCGCATTACTATGGTAATGCTATTCGATGCAATTCTACTAGTGTAAAGGAAATGCGGAAAGCCATTTGGGCTGATTGGGGTCATTCTTGCAGCACTGATGATGAACCGATGCACTGGTTTTGTCCTACAAATCCAAATACATGGTGTAAGTATAATGCCGCAATTAATAATAATTTACAAAATTATAAACACAAACCCTCAGTTGCTAAAGCTGTTCGAGATGTAATTAAGCCTGTATTTGCAGACTTATCTCATCCGGCACTCCTGAAGAAATGTTTAGGAGGTAAGACACAGAATCCTAATGAAAGTTTAAATTCATTAATTTGGAAGTTTTGTCCTAAGACGATTGGTTCTAGGCTTCAGATTGCAGAGATTGCTGCAAATCTAGAAACCAGTGTTTTTAATGATGGAAATCAAATACTTATTACTATTTTAGAGAAATTTGGCTTGAAAATTAACAGAAATGTTTGTGTGCCCCTGGCTGAACGTGACAATCGTCGAATGTTTACGTCAAGACAGAGGCTTTTAGAATCATCTTTTTGAAGCTCGCAGAGCCAAGAAAATTAAAAAGAGTAAAGAAATTGAGCTGTTTCAGGAACAGGAAGGTATATATTATTATCCTGGAGAATTTTAGCGTGTAAGTTTTAAGATTTATTTTCTCAAATTCAATTTTAAAACTTTAAAGCCCTTTTTCTCAGTTTGTGTTTTTTTTCAATTACGCGCATTGCGATTCAAAAACTATCATACTTTGATGTATAAAACTTTACAGAATTATAAATTCTATCATAATCTTCAAATCCTAGCTATTTATAGTATTATAAATTTTTAATTTTTGAAATATTTCAACAAAAATTGAATTTTTAAAAAAAATTAAAAAAAAAATGTATTTTTTTATTTTTAAAAATATTATTTTTTATTTTATTTTTATAAGATAAGCTAGCATGTAATAAGGATATATTTGACTTTTTAAATCAACTTATTGCTAGTAATTAGAATTATTATTGCAGAAAATATCATGCGCGTCGTAAAACTCACTATTTGTCTCTTACAAAAATTTTTCTTATTTTTAAAATTATGATTATATTTTAGATATTTTATACTTTTTTGAAACTTTATTCCTTTATAAGAAATGTGTAAAACAATAAAATTATTTCATTTTAATCTCAAAGAATTTTTCTAGTCGAAAATTGTTTGTATTTTGTGCTCTCGAAACATTTTCAACACCCCTGTGACCACTTAAAATTATTTTTTCTATACCAAACTGATACATCCGATCTGTTCATTATATACTTATGCTAATCTATATAACACCCTAATCGGTTGATAATTTCTTTTTGTGCAATTTTATACATTTAGATGCTTTGAATACTGTATACAAGTTTCATTAGATCCTACGCATAAAATTTTTTGGATTTTTCCTTAATTTATCATAACGAATGTAATTGAAAAGTGAAGGAAAATGAAAAAAATAGCATGATTTGTTCTAATGTACACTCATGGACAAGAAAAAATTGGAGCACAAAGAAGGAGTCATCAAAGCGAAACGAAATTTTACATACGTAATGACTACTTTGATATAAGTAAATGATTAGAAAATCAAAGAAAAGGGATCTTATTTCAGAGAAAAAGGCAGAAGAATGGAGGATTTAATGCCATGTTGAACCCACTCTAGCGCAAATGCAAAATGCGATGCGGCACTGATGCATACAAGTTCTGCATGATGTCTTGAGACATTTCGTTCTATATTTACTATAACCTTGCTTCCAGTTCGTTCACACTCGTGGGGTGTCCAACTAACCGTTCCGAACGATCTCAGATATGCTAGAAGGGTGACAAATGTGGGGATTGGTCAGGCGAAGGAAGGGTATATTAACATTGCGGAGACAGTCTTGTGACACCACGGCCATGTACGACCGAGCATTGTCTTGTTGAAAAATGGCTCCTGGGAGCCATTGCAGGATGTCATGGGCATACCTCTAGGCTGTCGTGATGTCACAAATCAATAGTAGGGGTGACCGTGTATTGTAGGCAATGACAACCCATACCATCACACCAGCTGGGGGAGTGGTGTGTCACTGTAAAGAAAAGGCAGAATTGAGGCGTTTACCACGGGGTCTCCACACACGAACATGATGGTCATCACTGATGAGATTAAATCTGAATTCGTCGCTAAAGAAGACCTTGTTCCATTCCGCTGAAGTATAGTTTCCTCGTACATGGCACCACTCCGAACGGAGACATCGATGGGTGGGCGGATAGGGCAGCACACGTATATATAATGGGCCCAATCGTCCTTCAGCCAGGCACCTTCGTATGGTTCGGGAAGACCCAAGGCCCCTAATGAAGGTTCTACCTTTGCCTGGATGTTGGCCGAAAAAGCAGTTGGCTGTACGCGTGCATTTCTTACGATGGGGCTGTCTTTTCAACGACTGGTCTGTCGAGGGCGTCCTGAGCCTGGTCTTCATGTAAATGACATCTCTCGGATCCACTGGCCCTAACACCTTCCTCACAATACAATCAGATCGGCTTAAAGAGCTAATCGGCTAGCTGACCACCCAGGTTCCATCATGCCGATGATTCTCTCCCTCTCAAACTGCGACAGCTGCTCATATTGTCTTCGAAAATGGCTTAATAGCATGTCTACCTCAACTTTTCCTTTGTAAACGATTCAGCACACTCAGATAAGCTTTGGTTACCTGTTTTATACTTCACGGAGAATGACGTTAAATGCCCTCTACGGGCAATACGTAATGTGCAATCACGCATTTCTATTTATTTGCATATTTCTCCGACATATACTTTCATGCCAAGTTTCGTTACAATCCCGCAAATATTTCTTTGGGCGTTAATTTTTTTGTTCATGAATGTATTCACTCATGTATTACTTTTGGATCAACAAATATCATTAAGAACAAATCATGTATTTAAAAAAATACATCTTATTATTGAGATGATAAAAAAATTATAAAATAGCAATATTATTCACAAACATTAAATGTGAAGCAATATTTTTGACAAATTATGTGCTATATTTGTAGGCATTTATACAATATACAATTTTCTGAATGGTATTTATGTAGGACAGTAGAGCCCCAAAAACTCGGCACTCTAAAATCCGGCAGTCCGGATAATTTAGTCACACCCTTAAAGGTCAAAAATATCAAAAGGACACCGTACAAACTCTTAAAATGTAACATACTAAGGGACTACAGGCTTTCGAAGCTGCCCTTCAGTGTTTTGAACAACAATGTGAGTCGGTAATGGACTTACAGTTTCTTCGCAGTCATTGCGATGAAGCAGCAATTGCCGAGTGTAGTACGGATGACAACAAGACACAACACATTTATTTCCTTTTAAAAAAGTGTGTGCTTATGACTACACGATAGAAGTGATAACTTCAAATTTTGTAATGTTATCTCAGAGATTAGTTCGATGAATAAAAAACAAAGGGTTATTAGTGTTGCCCTATAAAATTATTTATTAATATATTTGTACTATGAAGTGATATTTTTGTGCGAAATGTACAATCATATTTGTGAATTAATTGCATTCTAAGAAGGGAAGAATAGGTTTATTGTAGCTGAAATAGGTTATAAATACTTTAGATTCATAATTATTTAAATAAAAAAATAGATCTTCTTAATCTCATTGCTAATGATAATTATACTATTTAATTACTTCTATAAAAAATTGTCCTTTTTTCATTTTAAGTTTAATTTTAGTGTTGGGTATATCTTTCTCTCTCTCTAAGCCTATTTTTTGAAAAATATTACATGTTTCATTTTTATACTTCAACTAGAATCCCGCATTCATTTTCATTGAAAGAAGTGACGGGGAGAGTAGCCCCATTTAGATCGAAGTAACTTTACTTTTACGGCGTATTGGTAGGGGTACAAACTACGTTTCATGTCGTTTCGGAGTGGTGGGGGAGAAGGGAAACGTCACTTCTTTTTTTTTTTAAAGTGTGTATGTCGCCGACGACCGCGAGCTAACACGATTTCCGACTAAAGACAAAAAAAGACGAATGAGCATTACAAACCCAAGCGTGATGTTCATTCAAGTTCACTCTCCAGCAAAACGCGCCTATAGAAGTTATAATTTCAAAAATAGCCAGTTTGTGCACAGTCAGCAAATGCTATCGATGTGGTTGTAGGAAACGCGTTGACTGGAACAAATGTTTCTCGATTGAAACCAGAATAAATATAATCTGTAAGAATCTAATTCATCTTCACTTCCAGAAATAAGACGTTGTTTAAATGCATGTACAAACTAGTGATGTTGTACTTACTCATAAAGGCCTTTTACGACTGTAAAGTAGCTATGTATAATTACTGTTTTTGTTCACTGTAAGACACGTTTTTACGGATTATATTCGGATTTTATATTACCCGCTTTAAGTTTTAAAGTGTACACTTTAACGTTGAAATACTTCTTTGAGGAAAATCCCCAGCCACAAATATTTTACTACCTGCATGACGTGTTATCCGCACACATTGAATTTTATATAAAAATAATTTTTCCCTTTATACTTTACCTAGATTTAGAACATTCAAAATATTTTGTCAGCAATGTAGAAAACATTTTATCTTGTGAGCTTAGCACAATACGTCCCAAGAGGATTATATGACAAAAATTGAATTGGAACAATTTATTATTTTCATTTACATCCTTATACAACTATCATGCAGTTGGACTCTTGAGAGATGGGTTGTGTATATAAATATTCAATTTTATTTGAAACGAAAATTTTACTGTAACAACGATTAAATTTTTACTACTAAACTAGAATATTTATAAAAAGTCTTACCACATACACATATAATTTAAAACTATTCTTCGCTTTATCTCAAAAAAAATATTTAAATTTTTGTTTTAGATATATATTTTTTACTCTTTAACAACGATATCACAAGTAACATATTTTAAATTAGAAACACAAAGGGAAAAAATTAAGCTATTTTTCCCTGTATGAATATTTTGAAGAAATAAAAGTATTCTCTCTCTCTCTCTCTCTCATCAGCCATACGATTATTGAGTTGTAATTTATTTTGTAACCTTTGCCAATGTAAGAGATTTATTTTAATGTGTACAACTTAGTACACTATGCTACCATTGCTGAAATAGTATTATTACAATAAGTGATGCAGCGCACATAGTGGATTTAACAACATATGCACAATCCCTACAAAACATTACAAATTTGATACCTATTACAACCGAAAAATCCATCGAAAGTTATTTATTGTACAATTTACAATACTGTTGATAAAAACAAAATATACTCGTAAATAGTCGAATAGAAAAGTGTAAGAACTAAAAATAATATGTTATTATTAATCTTATAATTAAGTAAAAAACAGTAATTTAATATTATTCCAAACCTGCAGAGTAGGTAGTAACAATGTAGCAAACCATTGAAAACTTAATAATTGGATTTACTCACTGTAAACCACGAACTAGTATTATATGTCCAAAGAAGAATTTTTCCAGGCTTCTGAATATTTAAAGGCATTTATACCATACAATAATCTACATGTAATCGATGCCTAAAGATACAATCTAAATATTGAATGCGATCCTGACCCTTGTCACAGAAGCATAGCTACGTGAAAAGTACATAGCTTGTTTGAGAATACGTATCTTATTCTACACGCAAGGAGCTTAACTGTTACTACCTGTAAGTATCCTTTATTGATTTACAGACTGATACCAGCTGCAAATTTCGTTATTGATTTCAAATACTGCATAAGCGGACTGGATTTATAGTTAGCAGAGCAGAAACTACGCTATGGATATACAAGTACGTCCTTTTACATCCATACTTTATTTAATTTGTTGCTACCGTGAATAAAAAAAGGAAAATGTGAACAATGCATTTTTATAAGAGAAAAAAATCTTTCAGAGGTATCTGTAGTATTTTTTGAAAGAAGAAAATTGCCGTGAATTTAAAGAAAAACACATGTCCCTTCTCATATTCTAAAACGTACAATATTAACATAACACCACTGCAAAATTGGTTATATCAGTGCTTTTCAACCTTTCAATATTTGTGACTCAACATTGAGTCATAATTTTCTTTACATCCCCTTCCTTACAATAACAATGACAGTTGTCTCTACAACTACAATACGACTTTAACCTCTTAAGTGCCACTGGCTTATGAAACGTTTCACTTATTTAAAGTGTTGATTGCTCCGGACGTATATATAAGTTTTTCCAAAGTACGACCTTTTCTGTGCAATGTTATCCATAAAATTATTCCGAAGGCTTTGGAGTACAACAAAAGGACCTTGGCAGTGTTTGCGTAGGATTTATTTATTTCAGAGGATTTGCATATTTTTTTCTTCTCCCACCACTCAATACATCACAAGCACATGCCTATGTGAAAAACTGTGACTTTGAGGAGCGAATCGTTAACTTTTTATCAGTAGTTAAAATATTAATTACAAAACGTACAAATGATCACGATAAGTGTTGGTTTTTATACATAATTTTATATATGACAAGCCCATGGAATCACTAGTATTTATTAAACTTATTCTTATAGTATTCTAAAATTAATTATGAAATACATTGTACAGTACTGATACATTTATAAGTATATTACGTCAGTGTAAATGTGTATTTCATTTTTATTATTTAATAATCTATTTTGTTTGTTTACTTATAGTAAATTAAAAATTTTGTAAACAATCTTTTGTTTACGAATTTTCAAAATGTTCACGCTCCCCTCGCAGAGTTATCATGTCCCTCTAGGGGGCGCAACCCACAGTTTAAGAAACGCTGGGTTATATGATTAGCTATGACTGAGATTGTAAAACGTTTTGGCTCGAGGGCCACATTGTGGAAGTCGGGAATATCGGACAGCCACACCTTTTAAAAACGGCTGCTTTCATTAATTAACTTTCTGAGAAAATGTATACTTTGTGCTATAAAAATCTCTAAATATAACTTACATCATTGCTTCTTTAAGTTTCGATATTCGCGACCCAATATTCAATCATAATTTTCATTGTCACCCCCTTCATACAATAACAATGTATTGAATTCACTAATACTATACTTTGACGCTCTAAAACTTCAATACGATTTTAACCTCCTGGCGTATATAAACGTCTCGATCAGCTAAAGCATTAATTTCCCCTGACGTATATATACGTCTTTCCAAAGTACGATCTTTTCTGTGCACTGCTATCCATAACATTATTCCGAAGGCTTTGGAATGCAATAAAAGGACCTTGACAGTGTTTGCGAAGGATTTACTTATTTCCGATTATTTGTTTCTTTATTCCTTACTCCCCCAATACATCCAATATGTGCGCCTACGTGGAAAACGGTTGGGAATGGGAAGCGATTCGCGTAACTTTTAACCGGCAGTTAAGGGATTAATCATAACCAGTACAAATTATCAAGATATGTGTTCATTGTTGTATATAATTTTATATATGACAAGCTCGTGGGGTCACTGGTAATTATTAAATTTATTCTGAACTTTGCACTGTTAAATAAATTATGAAATACATTATATAGCACTGATACATTTATAAGTATATTATATCAGTGTGAATGTGTCAGAATGTATTTTGTTTTACTTCTTTTCAGTAAATTAATAACTTTTTAAGATAATTTTTTTATTTTGACTTTTTCATATGCTTGCACCCCACATGTAGAGTTATCACCCCTCTAAGGGTGTGCACCCCGCAGTTTGAGGAACACTTGAGTTACATACAATTGTAGCTATTTTTTTTCATTTTGTTTTTGTTGTACTCTTTTCATATCTATAGCTGCAAAAACACTTCACTTTGAAATCAGTTTAATGACACAAATGCACCCTATCAAACTTTTATACATTTTTTTTTACCAGGAGTAAAATTGCTTGTATAAATTTCCAGCACAGTGTACAAGTTAATGTCAGCTAATTTCCATTTGTATTTACGCTTGTTAATATTCATATAAGAAAAACTTTACTCATAATATAAGTAGCCCTAAATATAGAGAATATTATCTGTCTTTTATGGAAATAATGGGTACTTTTCCTTGTCGTCAGCGCTAATCTCGCCAAGTTAGCAATATTGGCGACAACATATAAAATACACGAAAGAATATTAATAAATATTAGTTTCCATTGTTTTTTCATCCATTTCTGATATATCATGAAAAAGACGTTACTGATAAGAAAATACCACGACTTGTTTTGTAAATGTGGTGGTAAAAGGTTAACAATAGGAATATTACATTAAACGTCGGTTGTATCAATTTTGGCGTCTTTATCGCTTGCACTGGCGAAACGCGCGGAAAAGTACCAAATAATGTTAACACACCGTATTGATTTCTTATGTTCTCTCTATAGACAGAGCAAATCTACGAACAGAAACCTGTCAGAAACCTGTTCTTAGCACTTCTGAGTTTTTCTCACTTACTTGTTGAGACATGAGAACTCGCTAGACTGCTCATTCCTATCTGTTTACTGTTGTTAGTATTTTTTAAAATCTATTTGTGCTTTGTCCGATTTATATATTCATGATTTTTTATTCATTCTCATCTATTTTTTGTTCACACAAAGTACTTTTTTGCCTTCCTTTTTCTTTCACATTATAAGCGAGCCATGGGCATTGTTTCCTGTTCATAAAATTAATTTCTCTGTCACGCATTTAATGATTTATTATTTTAATCTATGCAATTGTTTGTTAAATAATAATTTTTTAACAAAGCATATGTGATATAATTTGATACATTTTTCTTTCTTTCAAACAAAAAACAAACAAATGTGGCAATTTTTTCTTCCATAAGTTATAATCATGGACATTCTAAAATAATAAACCTGGGACACAAATACAGCATATCGATAGGAGACCTTTTACAACTATTTCCTTAACAATTTTAATAGTATCTTTATTTTTGATGGGTAAGAAACGTACTGTTATGAGGCAATTGAAAACATTTGAATTTCACCATTTATGAAAGAAATTGCTATTAATAAAAATCAAATATTTTCAGTGTTTTTCTCTGAATTCACCATTTTATATTCGACAGTTCTAATTGGTATAAAAATAATATGTTGCGATTAATTATTTATGAATAATAAAATATTATAGCTTTTGGAACTAAAATATTTCCGGCACTAAAAAACAAGTAAATAAATTAGTTCTAAGAATTCTAAAGGAATAATTTACAAACATGCATACGACTGCGGTAGGTGAGGTCACAAATTCATGGCTGGCTTTGTAGGATCCCTATTGAATATCAGCTGAGTAGAGGAGCTGAAGTGCTTTTAATCCATCGAGGTTGAAAGTCATTCCGTTGGTTATGTGTTAAAGTTTGGAGAAGGCGGACTAGCTCAAGTGTCGCCCTCGTCACCTGACCGTGTTTTAAATTTATGAAATTCACCATGAATAGCTTCGGTATTGCTTCAAAATGCGACGTATATTTCGAAGATTAAATCATAAATGCCAAGATTTGATATTTTTCTAGAAAGCCTAATACACAAAAATACCGCATTAATACAAACTGCTTTTAATGCATAATCATTGAAATTTACTTGAAAATGTAGAGGATTACAGCGATTTTTCTTGTTTGTACTCCTTAAGAACTGATTTTCATATAAAGCCCCGTGTATGAAAATATTATCAGGAGTGAAATATTAAAAAAAACATTATCAAATAAACTTTACGCGCACTTGTGCACATGCACTAAATCTCTGTCCTAAGGAAAAAGGAAGAGTTTCGACTTTTTCTTCATTTTTAAAATTGTGATCGTTCTTTTCATACCGAAATCAGACTAAAAATAATGGCTGAATCGTAAAGATCATTTTTATCACCACGATACGGTATAATTATTTATACAAAATAACAATACTTTCCATTTTTTACGATTTTTTTTCTAAAATCAGACAATATCGATGCGTTGTAATGAAAATAATTTTTCAATCATTCGTTACGGACTTCTTACCATTGTAATGAGTCGAAATTGTATACTCAAAAAGTCCATACATTGTTTTTTTTAGAATCAGAGATTTAAAATAAAAAAAAAGCCGAAAACTTTCTTTTCTACGCTTTTTCAATAAATTCTCAAAATTCTAATTAAATATTTCATAACTTCGCTATTCATAAAAAAAAATCACATTAAATTTTTTTCTGTTTGTCAAAGGATATTATCCGTGTTCTGTCCAAAGATTTAAATAATTGCTTAGAAATTACGGATTTTAAAAAAAGTGTTTGTGTTTTTCATCTGATACAATTTTTACAAGAATTTACTTACGTAATATGTTTCATTTCCTTTTTTGCTTAAAAATTACCGTTGTTTGTTATCGATGGGTAACATTCTGAAAGTATGACAACAAAAGTAAATCCACAAAAAAATTAAACCTTTAAAAAAATCGTAAACTACCTTTACTATCGTTTCGGCCACTCGCGTCATTAGAGTCGAAAACCAGTTTTTGAGCTAAATGACTTTCTCGAAATTAATGACTTATACTTCATTCCACCTTAATTTGGCAGTCTAAATCTCATGCACTGCTGGGTTACACAAGAAAATAAATTTGATTATTACAAAGATAAATCATCAAATTTGGCGAGTAAGAAACAATGCGTCTGAAAAATTTATTTTCATTTCATTTTAGAAACGAAAATACATTTTTGAAACAAAGAATGGAAATAACCGAATGTTAAAGCGCTTCTATAATTTTGAATGATATATATGTCAGGCCCCAGGCCGGCTGGTAAAATGAGGAGGGCATCATCTGCTAAATACTTCTTTATTGCGCTTCCATCGCATAAAATCTAACATGGTGGACCTTTTGCCGCGCAACCGGGTGTTACAAAAGACAACATCTCAGTGAGGAGACATCAGCCAAACCTTTTCTAGTATGCATTCGCCTTCGTCAGCGCTCGTTGCCCCTTTTAACAGGCTTATTTACCCACAAATCCTTACACGATGGTAAAGAGTTCGCTCTATTTTCATTTATTACTTCCTTAATTTTGAATCTAAACTTTTCAAACCTGACAAATTCCCCCCCCTCCGCTGAAGCCTGGCACAGCCAGATTGGCCAATTCTGACTGGCAAGTCCCCAGGGAAAAATTTATATTTCAATGATATCAAATTCCCCAAATGAAATAAAAATCTAGAAGATATAATAATTGTGTAAAAGAGTGGGCTGGTGAATCCTAACATGTACAAAAAAATAGCAATAATGAATAACAAAGTGTCAAAAATTTGGTATAAAACTTTGTGTTACATAGAATTGTTTTCTGAAAAATATCACACATCTAATACTTCCACTATGACTATAATAATAATGAGGTTAAGAAAAAACAACATAAGATAAAGATAATTCACACTAGACATTCAAAAATATAGTAGTCTAAACAACATAACCTAAGATCAAGTGAAATTCTCACTAAATGTGCATCAATAGTAAACAATGTTAATAAAGTGATAAATGTTGAAAAGTTACAAGTACTTCAAAATGGTATTGAATGTTGGAATAATGAGTACATAAATACATAGAAAGAATAGGTATAGAGTAAATAACATGATTTTAGGAATAATGGTAAAGTAAATACATACAAAGAATAGATATAAAATAAGTAACAGCAAAATGAGTTTAGGAATAATGTTAAAGTAAATACATAAAAAAGGACATATATGGAGAGTAACTAACAGCAACATGATTTTAGGAGCTCCCAAAAGAATAAAAGATTATATAACTATAACACAGAAATTTACCAAAATAAACACAACATCAACATTATATCAAAATATCACTAGAAATATAAAATCAAAGAAAAATAACGGTATTTCAGATATATCAAGTACAGGTAAAAATTCAATCAATGTAATGTAATGTTTCACACAGTCCTGTCTTGGAAAAATCATAGTTCAATGTTCATCATTCAATTATTGTTTATTTCACAATTCTTTTGTTTATTATTATTAGAATCTCTACTTACACACACACACACACAATCAACTCATTTCAAAAACATACAACCATAATAAAATCTTCATAACATCACATACTATATTTTAACTTTCAGAATATACTTATAACACAAATAATCACAATGAAATTATTATAACACAATGTATCGTAAAATTGACCTCATCATAATGTTTTCATACAGTCCATAATTCAGTTATTTTTTTAAAAAAATAGTCTTCAATAATGTGTTCATTATGAATAAAGATACAATACAAATTCAATTACATTAAATTTTGATTTTCATAATGTAAACAAGTCTTAAATTCAAATTTTATACGCAACTTTTATTATTATTATTTTTTAAATAACAATGCACTTCTTTTAAAATTACAATGCACTTCTAAAATTACGATGCACTTCTAAAATTACAATGCACTTCTCCCCCCAATGTTTGAGAAAACAAACTCTATAACAAATATAAATAATAATTTAGCATAATTGGAAATTGGATTTTGAATGAAAATGTTTTAATCTTGTAGAATGAACAATATCATTTAATTTTCCTGTATATTGATTTAGTTCATCTATTTCATAAGTAACATTTGAGAGTTTCCTGACAACTTTAAAAGCACCATTATAAGGAGATTGATGTTTACTTGAATTAGGGTATGAGAAATTTGGATATAAGACTAAATCTCCAACTTTAAATTTTGCATCAACATAATGTTTATCATACCTTTGTTTATTTATCTTATGATGCTTAATTGTTCTGTTTACTGCAATTTGTCTAGCTTGTTGTATAGGTGGATAGTTTAATTTTACTTGATTAGGTAATGGCGAATCATATGGCAAAGTTCCAAACATTAAATATGCAGGTGGAAAGCCAGTAACATCATGTGGCGAGTTATTGTATTCATATGTAACTTGTTCTAATAATTTTGTCCAAGGAGTTTTTGTAGTTGAATTAACTTTACATCTTAATTTTGCTACTAATGTCTGATCAACTCTTTCATTCTTTCCATTGCATTGTGGTCTATTTGCTGAAGTTAGTAATTGTCTAATATTATGATGTTTTAAGAATTTCTTAAATTTAGATGAAGTGAATGCAGCATTTCTATCACTTAAAAGTTGTTTTGGACATTGAATTGGAAAAATTTGTTTTAAGCAATTTGTATAAGTTTCAGATGTGACACTTTTGGATGGAAATGTCCAAGCATATCTGGTAGCATGATCTAGAACAATATGCAGGTATTTCTTTTGTGAATTATGATAATTAAATCCTCCTACAGTGTCTAGTGAAATCATTTCAAATGGTTCTTCTGCTACAGGAACTTCTTCCAATAATCCATACTTTTTTTGTGTAGACTTTTTATTCATTTGACATGTTTCACAACATTTAACAAAATTTGAAGTGTCTAATATAATGTCTTTCCAGTAGTAAATTGGGGAAATTAATTTTAACATCTTTTTTACACCTGGGTGACCAAATTGTTCATGTGCCGTTGTAATTAATTTTTCTCTCAAAAATAACGGTACTACAATTTTAATTAAATTCTTTTTCTTAACTGTTAATACATCATTAATTTATATATATTTTGGATCATTAATGTTCTCTGAATTTTTGTATTTAATAATTTCATCAGTATTTAAAAAATGACAAATGGGTGATATATAATGGCACATACAGGGTTTCTCGACAAAATGTCTGCTTCAACATTTAATTTACCTTTTATATAAACTATCGAATATTCATACTGAGAAAGTTTTAAACTCCACCGAAATAAACGTCCAGTTAAATGTTTTACACTTTTAAGCCATTGTAAAGCAGCATGATCAGTATGTATTGTGAATTTGGATCCATGTAGGTAACAGTGGAATTTATCTAAGGCATCTATAAATGCTAAACACTCTTTTTCTGAAATTGTATAATTTTTTTCATGTTGAAGTAATTGTCTCGAGTGGTAAGCTATGGGGTAAAGTGTTCCATCTGGGTGTTGTTGTTTCAAGACTACGCCTATTGAATCCTGGCTTGCGTCACAAAACACATGACATGGATATTGTGAGTTGTATAATTTAAGTATAGGTTTTGATATTAAACAATTCTTTAACTTTTGATAAGCTTCTTGACATTCATGTGACCAATTCCAAATTGCATCTTTTTTAAGTAATTTATTTAATGGTACTCTAAGTTTTGCATAATCTTTAATAAATTTTTGATAAACATTGATGGAACCAATAAATCTTTGGAGTTCTTTCACATTTTTAGCTGATGCTAATTTTCTTATTGTTTCAATATTTAGATTACTTGGGGAATAATGACCTTGTGTTATTTCATATCCTAAAAATTTTATTTTTTCCTGTGCAAACTGACATTTTGATTTTTTAAGTTTAATGTTTTCTTTTTTACAAATTTGAAATATTGTATCTAAATGAGTTAAATGCTCTTCCCAAGATTGTGAGAAAATTATTATATCATCAAAATAGTTTAAAGCAAAAGTTAACTGATATTTTTGTAAAATTTGTCTTATAATTCTTTGGAAGACAGCTGGGGAATTTTTCCAGCCCAATGAAAGTCTTAACCATTCATAGAGTCCAAAATTAGTTGTGAAAGCCAGTTTCTCTGCGTCTTTTTCATGAATTTTAATGTGCCAATAACCACTTGTTAAGTCGAGCGTAGAGAAAAATTTAGCATGAGTTAATTATCAATTGCAAAGTCTATCAGAGGTACAGGGGTGGAATCTTTTCGTGTGATTTCATTTAGTTTTCTATAATCGATACATAATCTTGATCTTTTCCCTTCATCATTTTTGTATACTAAAGTTACAGGGGCAGCACATATGGGCTATGGGAGTGTCTAATAAAACCTGTTTTTAACAATTCTTCTACCTGTGTTTGTATTTCTTTAGATTCTTGTTGACTGTTTCTATAAGGGCGTAAACTTATAGGAAGGTCTGAGATTAAATGAATTCTTTGAGGCTCTAAATTGATACAACCTACATCATACTTAATTTGTGAAAATATGGTTTGAAATTTGTCAAGAAGTTGGGTTAAATCTTTCTATTGCTCACTAGTTTGTTTCGGTACTGTGTCCTCAACAACCATGGCTGGGTTAAACAATCTTCTCAGATCAGCTTCAGGGCTGTCTGGTACTTGATCTAAACCTTCATTATTCTTAACGCAGTGCTTCTCAAACTTTTAATACTGGCGCCCCCCTTTTCAATCCCAATTTTTATCGCGCCCCCCTTATACATAATAATTTACTGAATGCAATAATAATGCACTTTTACGATAAAGCAACAATATTTATTATAAACCGTACAAATTCATGACATAAGTATTAAATTTTGTATAATTATATTTAAACAAAAAAAATTAAGTAATAGGATAATTACTAAGTTATTTTTCCTTTCTCTGATTTTTAAATTGGAACATATTACAAAATGCGGTGGTTGCTTAGAAGACAAAATATAGATATGAGCTAAATATAGAAAATGATCTCAGAGGGTCAATTTCTTATCTTAAAACTCCTTTCAAAAACTTTGCTCTGTAAGACAAGCCCATGGAAGTAGCTAATAATTATTAAACTTGTTCTTAATTTAGTATTAATTAATTAGTCATAAAATACTCTGTGCACCACTCATACAATAAAAGCAGTGTTTCTCACACTTTCAATACTGGCGACCCAATTTTCAATCATAATTTTTGTCTCGCCCCCCTGTACAACAATAATGTATTTACTGCAATAAAAATGCACTTTGAGAGAGAGAGGCTAAAGTTACAATACGATCTTAATTATAAACCGTACAAATTAATACGATACGTATATTAAATTTTGTGTATATTTTAAGTAATATATATTTTAAGAAAATTACTTAAAATATATATTACTTAGAATTATGTTATTTTTCTTTCTCTAATTTTTAAATTGGAACAGATCGCAAAATGATGTATTTAATTAAAATTTTATTTCCTTCAGCATTCCTTTCTCAAAGTGCAAATGTCATTAGAAAAATAGTCTAGTCAATGTCGCTCTCCATCAGATCCATCTGGCACATCTGGGTACGTTTGCGTGATTCTGGGCAACCTATCGGACGTCTGCGCAAAACATGTAAAAATGCTTTTCCTCATACAATTCCAGTCAGTTTTGGTCAACTCGATACTCCTATAGCTACCGAATCTAGCTCTTGAATGTACATTTTTTTAATTTCCACGTTAATTGTAATTCACGGTAATTAAGTATTTACGGCAGTAGATTAAAACAATATCATACATATATTTTTAAGTCGTAAGCAAACATTCGACCATAATAAAGAATCAACCAGTACACAGACGAACGAGCATGGTTCCGAAAATTAAATCAAGGCGATCTTCTCAAAAATACTTAAATTTTGGATTTACCACTACTGAAGTAAATGATTGAAAAAAATCCCCAGCTCGATATGTGTTAAAACTTACAAATCTGTAGAACAACATGTGAAAGTTGTTTTTAAAACATGTAAAATCATTTAGCTATGTTGGTAAAGAATTTTAAACAGTATTTTCTGGATGAGGACAGCTTGGTAGCATGTTACTAGTGGATTAGGGATCTATTTCAAGATACTCCAGAAGGGCTCTCAAGTTCCGAAGAAGAAATCTTCATAGATTTCACATCCAGTGAAAAATTAAAAGGCAATTTTGTAATAAATCGCTCTTTGAATTTTGGGTAGAGGTGGATGAGGAATTATCTGTACTGAAAACAAAAGCACTTAGTATATACTATTACCATTTTCAACATCCTACCTTTTTCAAACCGGATTTTCTGTAGTGGATGCCTTGACGACAAAATATAGATCTCAGCTAAATATAGAAAAATAACTCTTTAAGTGTCAATTTCTGATATTAAAACCTTCCTTTGAAAAACTTTCCTCTACAAGAAAAGCCCGTGGAAGTCCCTAATAATTATTAAACTTGTTCTTAATTTAGTAATAAGATTGATTGATTGAATATTAACGTCGCACTGTTCAGCTGCACGAAGGCTTTTGACGACGGACCCCGTAATTTTGAACCATGGTCAAGTGACGTGGATGACACCTGAGCTGGCACCCTTCTCTCCTAACTACCACACCACACCAACGGGAAAACGTTTCAACTCTCAACAGATTTAATATGCATCGCTGCCTACATGGCGGGTCTTTAGTGGTACTGGGCTCGAACTCGTGACAAGGTAAGCCACGATCCGATACCTATACCACTCGGCTACCGCGGCCAAATTCAGTAATAAGAAATTATTTATAAAATACCTTCTTCAGTACTGATACATCAAACGTATACTGGCTGAAACACCAACTCTTCGCACGAGTTCATTTTTTAAAAAAATAAAGCATTATTCTTGATATAATAGCTGAACTGTAAGGAGAGTAAAACTGTGTGCACGACATTGTATACAATAATGTAAAATGATTTTTTTTAGATAAATGCTATAATTGTAAATAACTGTTTAAAAGAACTCTAATTTTAAACCTCACACAATTAGCATTTAGAATTAATGTTAAATTATGAAAAAGAATATAAAATTCCGATGAAGAATCATTGTGTTACTTTTTAACATTTAAAGCGAGAAGACTTCAAAATGTTTTAACCCGGGAGCAGGCGCGTACTCGATACTAACATTAATGGTAGTGCGGGGAGACTCAGTCACCCCAATCATTTGTTTAGAATTATTTTTACTGTACACGATACAAATCGGAATTCTAGTTAATATTTTAATTTATAGAAAGTATACTTACCTTCTTTCAAAGGACTGTTCAATTATTTGATGATTTGAGAAAAAATCCAATAAAACTGAACTAAAATGATTCAAAAGTACAAGACCATAATAAAGGACGCAAATCAGACACTTTTCAATTATCCTACAGAAATGTTAAACCAATCAATTCTTTTCTAAATATCGCAAAACGCAATTATTTACAATTTCTCTAAGCGAAAAGCAAACACATAAAAGATGGGAGGGAACTAATATTGATAATAACCATACCATAAAATTGAAGGTCAATCAAATGATTAGCAAACGTACTATGCAGCCTGGCTGAAAAGTGAATCATGACTTTCTTTTCTTTTTCTACAACTAATGTACAGTATTTCAATAATAATTACAGTGGTGAATTGTTTATCTTCTTAGAATTTTTCTCAGGGTCTGGGTTTCGTTTTTTCTTTTAACGAGTAATATTTTATGTTAAAACGTAATAAAAAAATCTCTCATTGAGGAAAAACAGCAAATAAAACAAAAAGTTTTTTTTTTTTCTTTAATTTGGTTTTGGAATCAAAGATAGCTATTTGATGACGGAAAAAAGCCAGATAATAAATATAAATTATGTCAGTGTTGTATTTTTTTTATTATGGAAGGAAGCATTTTGTTTTACTTCTCTTTCCGGTTATTTTTTTAAAAAAAATCTTTAAATTTTCGATACGCTCGCGCCCCTCTTGTAGGGTCATCGCGCCCCCCCAGGGGGGCGCGCCCCACACTTTGAAAAACACTGTCTTTACGTTAATATTATCTTCATTATTTGTGTGCATTATAGTAGTTCATATTTTGATCATTATTAAGAGTTTTACAATATGTTCCATATGTTCTCAACTCACCAACGCACTTATTTACAAATTTAATATTACTTAAATTTTTACCACATTGAAAAATACACATGTTACGAATACTAATGTCAAGCTAAAATAAATATAAATATTCAAGTCCTAAAATAATATAAGGCAATTTAGTATCAATTACAAACAAATCTATTTGCTTAGATATACATCCAATATTCATATAAACTTTAATTATACCTTTGGGATGAATAGTCCCACAAGTTTGATTTATTTTTACATTACTATTTTTTAAAATTTTAATGTTTTTTAATTGTTTAGATAAATTTATTGGAATTAATGACACATTGATTCCTGTGTCAATTAGAGTACAAAAGTGCTTGGAACATACCATTGAATCAATAATTAGTTGTCATCCTTGCCTCTGCTTATTTTCGTCATTTCTGGGCGAGTGAAAATTATGTCGATTCTGTTGTACAAACTGCCTAGGTTGACTGTTAAACTGTTGCCTCCCACTGACTCTCATCATGAGAAATTGATGTGGCTGTCCATGATTTCCTCTTGATTGGAATCGGTTCCGTGGATCAGTTCCTCTGTGTACACTACCGTCGGCTTGGTTATACCATCGGGTATAACTTCCAGTCTCCACCGGTTTTCGGTCTGCGCTGTCCGGTGTTACTGCAATTAATTGTCGCATGGTTGAGATCCATTCGCAGGGTGTCGAAATCTTCTTGATAACTAAAAACTTTTGATATTGAATGGGACTGGATAATGTCATATGTTCCACAATGGAAATGTCATCATAATTTAGTTTCTTCCCCAACGAAAGTTTTTCCGTAAAAAAGGAAATTAATTCTTTAGTGTCGTTTACTTTTAGGTTGTGAAATTTTCGAATATCCTCTTGTTTCGTCGCATCGAACACCGTCATTAATAATTCTTTGCTTTCTTGGTAAGACTTTTCAAATAATTTGTTCTCGTACCAAAATTTTAAATAGACTCCCGTGAGATATCTAGGAATATTTTGCTTCTTCCATTGTTCGTCTTTTAGATATTCAGAACATTGTTGATCAAAACAGTCAAGAAAACTTTTAAAACTGCTAAACTTATTAAAGTCAAATTCAGGAAAAAAGAAGGGTTCTTTGGATGTGTTGACTGGTGACTCCTGCCGGAAAGAGTCGTCCTCCATGGTAGTATCGTTTTCAATGCAGTCGCTCGTTCGAAAAAAACAATTAAGTTCATTCTTTTGGTTTCGTGGCGTATTTTGCTGTTCCGTAAGTAATCCTACCAGCTCTTGTCAGGCCCCAGGCCTGCTGGTAAAATGTGGAGGGCATCATCTTCTAAATACTTCTTTATTGCGCTTCCATCACATAAAATCTAACATGGCGGACCTTTTGCCGCGCAACCGGGTGGTACAAAAGACAACATCTCAGTGAGGAGACATCAGCCAAACCTTTTCTACTATGCATTCGCCTTCGTCAGCGCTCGTTGAACCTTTTAACAGGCTTATTTACCACAAATCCTTACACGATGGTAAAGAGTTCGCTCTATTTTCATTTATTACTTTCTTAATTTTGAATCTAAACTTTTCAAACCTTATATATATATATATATATATATATATATATATATATATATATATATATATATATATATATATATATATATATATATATATATATATATAAATATATATATATATACATAAATATATATATATATATACATAAATATATATATATATATATACATAAATATATATATATATATATATATATACATAAATATATATATATATATACATATATACTACTAAAATTCGTAGGTAAACAAATGAATCTGTCTAGGAATCTATGATGCCCTATCTTCTCCACGAACCGCATGACGCAGAAACTCGCCAAAGTTACCTAAATTTTGGGAATGATCCGAGAAATCATATTTGACCATTTATATTTCGATATTCTAATTAGTTAAAAAGATATTAATTAAAATCCTTAAAACGCATAATTAGTACCATTTTTCACCGCCAGGGGACAAGTTCTTTTTTTTTCAGATGTTTTTAAAATGCGTTCTAATTTTTTTCATAAGACTCAGGCAAAAAATAATTACAGATCCAGAAAGATCATTTACTTCGCCCACGATATGGTATAATTTATTATACAAAATAGCTTTATTTTGTATTCTTACGATTTTTTAAAATGAGTCGAAATCTATACGTTTTTATGAGTATGAGTTCTAAAGCGTTCCGCTTGAAGTTTCTTTTGAAATAATGAAAAAAAAAATAATTTACACTAAAAAAGTTGATGTTTTTTTTTTTTTAGAATCAGTCATTTAAAAAAGTTATTGTCAAAAACTGGGTTTTTTTTGGATTTTTCAAACGATACTCAAAATTTTATTTAAATAACTTCTTTATTTATAAAAATAATCCCTCGAAACTTTTTTCTGTGTATAGAATGATATTATACGTAATCTGTACAAAGATTGATAAAATATCTTAAAAATTGTGGTTTTAAAAAAATGTGTTTTTCGTATTCTCCCTTTTTACGAGAAATGTGTAAGCATTATTTTTTAAAAAAGTTTTTTGTTTAAAAATTACCGTTGTTTTCAATCGTTGTATGAAGTTTGAAGGCATTAACTTAAAATTGAAGCCCAGAATTTTTTTTTAACTTTAACAAATAACACAATGCGAGAGAAACTGAAAAATCCTTCCTTTATTTTAAATGTATTTTCACTTCTTTTCCCCGAAGGAACCCACAACGCGGGTGTTAAACCCGCTGCTTTATAAAACGGCAGTTCCAAGTTTCGAAACTAAAGAGGAAGAGCTATTCAATTTCGCATTGCGTTATTTGTTAAAGTTTAAGATTTGTTTTCGGGCTTCATTTTTAAGTTAATGCCCTGAAACTTCATATATTAATTGCAAACAATGGTAATTTTTAAACAAAAAATGTAACAAAATTAATGCTTAAATGTTTCTCGCAAAAAGGGAAGATAACGCAAGACACAATTTTTAGAAAAAGAGTAATTTAATTAATTAAAATTAAAAAATATATATATATCAAAATGTTTCTATCAGATTGTTTTTTTGTTGATGTTTTTTTCAGTATATATAGAGAGAGAGAATGAGAGAGAGAGGGGCTATTTCCCCCACATACTGTTTTTTCTAACTTATATATATTTATATGTTTAATCACACATTCAAATGTACAGAAAAAAGCAATCGTTTCAATCTGTAATTTTTTCTTTTATTTATTACTTAAAGAAATTTGATTTTAATATATATATATATATATATACATATATATAAATATATACATATATATACGTATATATATATATGTATATATGTATGTATATATATATATATACATATATATATATATATATATACTTTAAAAGGGTTATTTCTATTATTTTATTACTAAACGAATTCTTTGTTAATTAAAAAGTACATTGTCTATTACTTTGGATGAAAATACATTTTAGAGACAGTTTTAAGCTAACTATATGTAACGATTGTTTGAGTCATGAAAATCTGAAATTTATTTTATTATTTTAGATTCTTAGAAACTAATCATTATTAAAAAATTATGAAAATTTTTTGTTTTACTTTTAGCATCAGAATCGTTTCCTTTTTATTGCTTCACATTAATATTTTTTTTAATTCTAACGCAATATGGTTTTTATAAGTCATACATCGAAATTTGAAGCTATATGTTATCTGTGAGATTGAGGGGAAGATAGAACAATAATTTTACACTAAGAAAAACCGTGTTCGGGCTTTAGAGAGAGGAGAGAAACCTGTCTGAAATTAAAAATAAGTGGAATGGAACAAATTTCGGAAAAGGGAATTTTTTCACATAACTTTAGAAGTCACTGACATTGTGCGCGTACAAACATACACACAGGAATGCTAGTGTCACGAGGAAAAGAGGAAGCCCGAGCAACGCCGGGCTTAGCGGTGGAGGGGGGAAGTCAATTTGAAAATGGGTATTAACCTCTCTGATTTTGTGAAAGAAAGGGAAACTTTATAACAGTAGAGATAGCCCGTGCAACGCCGGGCCATGTAGCTATTTCGAAAAAGGGAAATTTTTTGCCACAGTTTTAGAAATCACTCACATTGTGCACGTACAAACACACACACACACAGAAATGCTGGTGTCATGAGGAAAAGAGAAAGCCCGAGCAACGCTGGTCTGAGCAGTGGAGGTGGTTGGCAAGTCTCTTTGAAAATAAGTATTAGATGTTCTGATTATGTGAATGAAAGGGAAAATTTATAAAAGTAGAGATAGCCCGTGCAACGCCAGTCCATGCAGCTTGTATATGTATAATGATTGTGAAATTTAGCATATACAGAAGATATTTCTAAACTATTGAAGAAGCAGTATCATGTACTTCCACTCATACTTAGCGGCGATTTTAATAGTGATTTCGATGAAGGTGAAGTATTGAGACTGGAATTAAAATCAGAGTTTAATTTGGATTTTATTTCTGGCAGAGCACTGAAGCGATTAAGTATGGTACAACCTTTTTTGCGGTGTTTTTCCAATTTGTAAATCTGCCGACGTTCATGTATCATACTTTAGTTACCACAAGAAACTTGTCAAAGTGATTAATGATGGCGAGAGTATGAAGAGATAAACATTCACCAATCACATTCGAAAAAAACACAGAGACAGTAAAGAGAACATACAATGAAGGACACTAGATTAAAAATTATAATTATAAAATGAATGCTGCAGTATTATAAACATTGCTGACTTAGGACAGCTAATATATAAATTATATAAAAGTGGGGTTGAAAATGTTTTTTGACCAGCCAACCTTCCCCCTTTATGTAAATAATACTGAGCAAAAACCTATTGAAGGTAATGAATAGGAATATCTAAATCCATTACAAAATAGAGGTAACTTACCTAAAAAATTGCACTTGAAAATGCAGAGCCCGCGCTAAATCTGAGTACAATAAATAAGTTATTGCCAGATTCTGGACCCTAATGCAGATTCAAAGCATGAGAATGGCTGAAATGTAGCACTTAACCAAAGTATAAAAAGAACAGAAAACAAAAATTAATAAAATAGTTACGAAAAACCATAACTTTAGAGACACTAGAGTATATATGAATTAAATAATAATAATTAATTTTAACTAATAATAGAATATGGAGGTAACTATAACTATGATATGTGTAAATTTATAGTATTTAAATATACTTAATCTAAGAATTTTTAATCCTTACAATATTGAATAGCTTTATTCTTATAACTATTAATAAAATGAATTGGGTATTTCTGATTTAAGCAATATTTAGTAAAATGTTTATAGTTATTTATTATTTCTGACTTTTTTGACACTAGAAATTTATTGCTTTGTATATAATTAATAACAATATTTTTGAATATAGAAATATGTACATTACTCTCCCAATGCGGGACTTTTATAATACTGAAATTAAACTATTCTCTTTTATCATAAATATTAGAAACTATTACATCATCTATTAATTTGATATGTATGTGAAGAAAATTTGCTTCATGGTTGTTACTATTTGTCTGTATTAAATTAAGATATTCTGGATAAAAATTAGTATTAGGTATAAAATTGACTTGCTTGCCAAAAATGATTATGTCATCTATATAACGATAAATATAATATTTAGAATTATTAACATAACTACTTTTAAAATAATGTAAGTATAAATTTGCAAGACAGTTGCTCGAAGGGCCACCATGTGGCAAACCTTTAATTTGCAGATAATAGTTACCCTTATGAAATATATAGTTCTCTTTGAGTACTAACCTAAGTAGTGAACTAAATCTAGCATAATTAACATTTTTAAATAAATTATCTTTATGCAAATTTACAAGTATATTAATCATATCATCAATATCAATAGATTTAAATAGATCTTCAAAATCTAAACTATGGATTGAATAAATCTTTTTATCTTTCATTTTTTCAATAAGATATTCACTCTTTTTAAGTATGGTTGTGGATTTAAGATTATTTATTGTGTCATGTAATATTTCATTACGAAGTTTGCCTGTTTTGCTGATATACGTATTCAATACATTTGTAACTGTCAAAATTTGACTGGGTCTTTATGAAATTCGGAGTAAGAAATATATATGAGGAAATTTAAAACTATTATTAATTTGAATTAATATATATATATATATATATATATATATATATATGTGTGTTTTTAAATGGTTTAAAAATATAAATATGTTTGAAAACTAGATGTTATTATTATTTTTTTAAATTTAGAACACTAAATATATGTAACTTTGTCCATTCGATGAAAAAAATACTTTTGAATGACTAGCATTTTGAATGACAACAAACATGTAAAAATACTCGCAAATGCTCTATATGTGTCATCTTGAAAAAAAGGGAGTGTTGGAATTCGAGACGACAAAGAATTCATTATATATATTCCTTACAACGTAACTTGCAGATGACAGTAAATAAGTTAGTCTTTCAGCGCTTTTAGAGACCTTGAATGCTTTTAAATACGTCACTCAGTAGATATGTTTTCTTCTTATTTCCATGCATTTATTTAAACAATTTTGAAATATACTGGAGGAAATAAATAAGAATACGGATGAAAGAATCTAAGAGGAATGGGGCAAACAGTGAAAGTCATAGTGCAGTATAAACAATAATGCTTTTCTGCTGTTCACGAACTCTATTCAAAACCATTGAGTTAAATTTTGCATACTTTATATGTGACAAATAGTTTTATTGAAAATCTTTTTAGTTTTTGAGTTGTTAGTTATAAGAGAGATTAATTGTTCGTAAGTGTGTGTGTGTGTGATTCAAATATGTTTTAATAAATTCTAAGATATGATAACACACATTATGGTTATGTAATTTTAGCAGGAAATAGTTTTAAGTGAGCTGGAACTTAGAGCAATAACTATAACATGTAACGAAATACTTAAATAACACATGACATACGAGAAATGTAAGAACAGCACTTAGCAAAATAATTAAATGACAAAAATCAATTTCAAAAAGTCTCAACCGATTATAATTAACTATTACCATACTCACTTATCACCCAGCCATATCGTAGTGTCCCCTTCATGGTACTCAAAGCTACGGATAATGAGAGACGTAAGTAACCAGCTGTGAGAGGATACATTTTTTGAGCCAAGATCTGTACTGCCAATCATATGGTATTGCAAAAAACAATTCAAAACTGTTGTATCAATTATCGTTGCAAATTCGCCCTGGCAAGGATTACGAACGATCTAATCTTATAATTAATCGACGTAAAAGATTACAATGTATTTTTTAAAAATAATTTGTGTGCAGTATAATATTTTTTTTTTATTTTTCAAGATTTTGTGTCTCGTTATTGCTTTACTTGAAATATTTAAAAACAAGTATTTGTAATATTTTTTTTGCATTATTCTATTTTCTCATTGCTTTAATAGAAAAATTTTAAAAATACAAATAGTTTTTGTTTTTCTTAATTACTTCCTTTTCTTTTATGAGCTGAATTTGCTGATCATTTATGAATTGTAATAAGTAGCTTTGGAAAATAATTAATATGTATAGCTTACTTCATTTACAACTATTAATTTTTGTTACTCATTACCTCCATTGTTTCTCTCTACGTCTTTTATCTTTAAAATGATGTATATTTCTTAGAAAAAAATAATGCGCTTTCAAAATAATTTTAATTAGTATCCATACAAATCGATACATAAAAGACTTTCACTATTATCTATGATCATAACAATCACTGAAAACGGGTGGGTAAAATTTAAATTAAGAATAAATTCTTTACAAAATAATGGAGCGCAAACAATTAGTATGAAGATACATTTTACGCCTTTAATGAGGCAATTAACGACGTAACTCAAAATATAGACAGCATATAGAATAATTCTTTAAGCTATGTAACGTTCATTATCCTCCCTAAACATCTATTATTTCTTAATTGTTCTTCATTTTTTAAAAAAAAAACGAGGCGTGTGTTTTTCATTAAAAAGTTTTCTAAGTTGTTCAGTTTTTAATCTTTTTGTTTATTTTATTTCTTTTAGTCTTTGATAAAAACATTTTTCTTTTTAAGGTATCCGGCTGCTTGCGACAACTTTTTTTTTTGAAAAAAAGGAGATATGGAGATCTTTTTTTGTGATTTTTATATTTATTTAGTATATTTTAAGGAAAAATCCTAAAATTAGTAAAAGAAAAAAATTATTATTATTAAAATGGGAAAAAACTAGTAAAAATGTACGAAAAATTACATAAACGGGGCCCGCTCTGTACAAAGATTTTATGAACAAATTCTCAATTTTTCAATCTTGATGTGTTACTTTGTTATTCCTGTTTGAAGTGACCTTCACGATAAGAGATATTTTAATTTTTACAAAAACTAGAGCACTTTATCTAAGTCATTATACGAAATTGCTTAAAAAAAACATTGACTATATTCACATAAAGAACTGCAAATTTTGAAATAAAACAGTGATTTATAAATCTGAAAATCAAAACACTTCTACTGTTATGCAGAACATAAGCAAAAAATTTCAGCTAATTATTTTCAAAACTTTTTTTTTTTGAGCAATCGCGGTCCCGTTTGAGTTTTCGAAAAAAACACATTTCGAGTAAAACGCATTTTAAAGTTTGACATCTCGTGTAAAGTTATGGCATTTGCTTTTACTAAAACGCTTGTAGTTTTTGTTCTAGTGGAGGAAAATAAAGTACTTGGTATTGTTATTAAGTTAATAAAATGGTCTATAAAATACAGTCATAAAAAATTTGCCAATTTTTGAAAAAATCATGGTTTTAGGGTAGTCGGATACCTTAAGTGTTTTAAAAATAATCTAATAATTTTACGGAAAAATACCTTTTAAATATATCTATCCATTTTAATGTAAATCCTACAGTTCTTTATTTTAAAAAAAAATGTCGCCATTTTTTTAATTCCTTACGTTATGAGTTAAAATTAAAAGTTTATTAAAAATTAAAAAAAAGCAAACTTCTTGAGAAAATTAGAAAGATAATTGCTTAAAAAGTTATGGTTTCTGGGTATCAAATATGATTAAATATTTTAAGGATTAAATATACATTCGGAACCGTGATTTTGCAAAAGTGTGCAAAATAATATTTTTTAATACACGTATAAGATTGTTTTCAGAATATTATTTCAATACAAATTCTTGTAACGCGACATTCTGGCAAAAAATAAACATAAAATTAACTATTTTCAAAATTTTCTCCTTTTATGAAAATTGCCTCTTTAATATTAATATTTTGCCTATATATAGCTAAGACACCTCCATAAAGCCTGAACTAGTACTTTCGTTTAATTTACTTTATTTTCAGAGTTGCTACCTATAAAAATAATAACGTTTTTTTTTGTGCTTTATTTTTTTCACTCCGATGTTTTAAAATACGGATAAATCAACTTCTAAGTTACATATATCTTGTTTACATATATTCTTCTAAGTTACATTCATAAGTTCAGACTTTATACAGAAGTCATGCTTATCATAATAATACGTAAAATAGTAGTAATATAGACGCTTTTTCATAAAAAAAAAGAATATTTTGAAAATAGGCAATTCATTTCTGTCAATTTTTTTAATCGTAATAATATTCTTATATAAGACACTAAATATTAAAAAACCCCTCCTTCAAAAAACAGCTTTGTATGCTTTTGCAAAATCATGTTTCCATACATAGTGTGATGTCCCTCCCTTTGGGAAAACATCTCTCGAAGTATCAGCGTGAGATAGAGACGTAGGATTAGCGAAAGAACTAGAATCAAACATTATCTTAATATGACTTTATTAAGATATTCAACTTAAACCTTTAACAAATCAAATTATAATAATTAATGTGAGATAATCTACAATGAAAAATACGCAGCACACAATATATATACTTATAATAAGACTTAATCTAATTCATGCCACTATCAATAAGTGAACCGCCTTATCATTGATTCTAATATTAAATAATGAATCCTACCTTATTACAACTTGGAGAAACTATCAATCTTGTCCTATGCTTAATCTTGTCTTTGTATGCACTGGTGTGCAACTTGACCTTAATATATTCAATCACTAATAACTTCTATTCACATCACGTAAAACTCATTCAGACTTGAACCACGATTCCTCTATTAGACGTCAGTTACCGGCCAATTTCCATCCACTATCACAAATTCCCATACATTGCCATTTCACTTATTCTAAGTTCCGATATTTAAAAGCTTGTTCATTTGCATCTTTCATTCACACTTCACTTCTTGGATTTGGTTGGAAAAGAGTTGCTATTAATTCTGGCCAAAAGAACCCAAAGGACATGTTAAAGAAAAGACGCGTGAGCCCGTCACAATAGTCCGATACCTTAAATGTATATATTAGTCAGATACAGTTTAAAATAAATGTATTTGAAATACTTCACTGTCCTATTAATAATAATAATGTTTTTCAATGTTAAAGATTAAATTTAGCAATAATCGATATTTCCCCCTAATTTTCAATTGTTTTGGGAAACGGAATGCGACACAATTACTACATTTTAAAGTGTATAATTTTTATACATTAGTTTTTACAATTACATATATATTTGTTTCGATTTTTAAATACATAAAAATCTTTCGCACTACAAAAATGCAACAGATATAGAAAATAAATGGCACAAGAATAATATATTTTGCAATGAAGACATCGGCAAATGTAATTAAATAATTTGAAATTATCAATTCAAAGAGAACATTTTTCCTAAATTTTATATATATATTAATATATATATATATATATATATATATATATATATATATATATATATATATATATATATATATATACTGCTGGACAATTGCTAAGGACGGATCACAAATTGCTATGTTGCATAACATTAAGCGAGACATGAGGCCTAGTAGGATAAAATATGGTTGCCACACTGTTCAGACATTAGAATAAAGAATATTTATTGTTCTGGAAAGTACAAAAGCTGTGAAACGTCTGAAAGAAAAAAAAAATGTTCATTTGATCTGCGTACGGAGAAATGGAACAATGCATCTAAAAGTCAGCAGGCACCTTAAATAAAGGTATCAGTAAGGGATACGTCCACCGTGGAGTGTGATGCAACATTCCACACGTCGTACCATACTTTGCACAACATTATCCAGCAGCTGTTGAGGCAATTTATCCCATTCCTCTGTGAGTGCACGGATGAGGGTGTTCTTTTTTGTCGGAGGACAGTTTCAACCAGCAACTTGCCTCCCCAAAGCATCCCACACATTTTCAATGGGGTTTAGATCTGGAGAACGCGCTGACCATACGAGACGTTGAATACACTCGCTGTCTAGACAATTCTGAACAGCGAGTGTTCGATGACATGTTGCGTTGTCGTGCATAAAAAGAAATTTATAACCGACAGCACCACGAAATAGACGAACATGAGGAAGTAGAACTTCATCAACGTATCGTTGGCCCGTCATAGTCCCATTCGCAACCACATGTAGGTGCGTGCGGCCATTGATCATGATGCCGGTCCACACCATGATACTGCATGTCGGATATCGGTCCTTTTCCTGGATATTTTCTGGACGATTAGCAGTACCACTCTCGCGCCAGATCAGTTGGCGTCTACAATCCGATGACAGACTGAACCTACTCTCATCTGAGAATAGTACGCATGCCCAGTGCTGTTGAGTCCAATTGTGATGCTCCCGACACCTTTGCAAACGGGCAGTATGGTGCTGTCTGGTCAATGGGACACACACAACAGGTCTGCGTGCGTATAGTCCTCCTCCCCTGAAACGTTTCGCAACAGTTTTTCGGGGGATCTGCTTTCCTGAGGCAGCAAGAAACTGATTTGCCACCTGCTGAGCTGTGGTACGCCTGTTCCTTTTTGCTGATAGGACGATATATCTGTCTTCTGCTGGCGTCGTACTTCTAACATGACCTCTCCGTGCCGTACTACACATTCCAGTAGTTTTAAATGATTTCCACAGCCGTGAAACAACGCTGTGAGCGATGTCGAACTCCCTGGCAACATCTGTTATTTTTCGCCCTTCTTCGATCTTTCCAATAATTCGACCACGTATAAAATCATATATGTGATGTCGGGCAGACATGCCAAAAATTTTAAGTTCGTCTATTAAATCTTTCCTGTTAAACTTTGACTTGAAACAACAACTGTCCACACGCGTCAAAACCTTTAAAGCTCTTATGAATGCTATCACGTGATGAACAGACGTGGGAAAAAATTTGCATACTCATGCTTCTCCTTACTAATATCTCTCACTTATTCAAATTTGCCACATTTTGATTCCTTTCATTTTGTGGTTGCTATGAATGATAGTGTTATCCGTCCTTAGCAATTGTCCAGCAGTGTATATATATCGTCATTGAGTATTTTTAACGACGCACTAAAAAGAAACACTAGTTGTTTTGGTGACGGTCCTCGTAATTATGAACCGAAGTCACAGTATCACATCTGACACCATATCCATACTACCACACCAAGCCAACTGGAGGATGCTCAAGCCTCGAACAGATTTTACGTGCATTAGCCGTTCTACATGACGGTCAACAGTATCACTATGCTCGAACTCATAACTCAAAGACATGAGCGCGTTACCATAACTCCTTTGCATTACGGCCGTATCGTCATTTAAAGGGAAAATTAAAGAAGTGACATTAAAAACGGTAGGTGATGAGGCTCAGACAGTTATAAAATAAATTATGCAATCACAGTCTTTTTGAGAAATACATCGGATTTGTTAAACCTTTAACTGTCGTAAGCGTATATATCCGTCTCGATCAACCAGTGTGATGAGTGTCCCGGACGTATATATACGTCCTACCAAAATGAGATTCTAAAACTATTCCGAAGGCTTTGGAATGCAATAAAATTACCTTGACAATGTTTGGGAAAGATTTACTTGTACCAGAGAAAAATTTGTTTAATTACACCCTTCCTTTTCCTCTCAATACACCACATCCACTTGTCTATGTGAAAAACTATGCCACTGGGGAAGAAATAACGTATTTTTATTCGGTAATTAAAGGGTTAAGAGAAATTTAATAAGCTCTCAACAGTGACACACGCAAGGAGAGAGGGTCAATTTCCCCTATGCTCTTTTAATTTGTGACACTGTTTGACACAGCGCTTTCATCAACGTGTTTTTCAGAATGTATTCTCTGTAACCTGTGTACGCCTATGGAGCTCAGTATCCAAAAATTGACATAGAAACTACATTTTTTGTCCCATTGTTTCAAATTACTACCCTTAGAGGTATATATTTTACATTTTTCTTCAAAAATACGTAAGGACCATCCTACCAGTTATTAGATCTTTCCTAATGAATATGTGTGGTACTTTTATTTCATAAACACAAACTTACTTCATGTTATTATCTTTAGAGCAAAGGTTGTGTCTATCACAGTGCTTCTCAAAGTTGCAATATTCGCGACCCAATATTCAATCATCATTTTCATCGCCCCCCTCCATTTAATACCAATGTATTGAATTCAATAATACTATACTTTAACACTAAACCTACAATACGACTTTAACTTCTTATGTGCCGCCGACGTATGTAATCGTCTTTCTCAGCCAAAGCATTAATTTACCGGGTGTATATATATGTCTTTCCGAAGTGCGATATTTTCTGTGTTCTGATATCCATTAACTTGTTTCGAAGGCTTTGAAATGCAATTAAAAGCTCTTGACACGGCTTGTGAAGAGTTTGCTTATTTCAGAGGATTTGCTTGTTTAAATTTTATTTTTCCACTTCCCCTCCACACCAAAAAATAACTTCAAAATATGTGCATCTACATGAAAATGGGTTGCATTGGGAAGTGAATCGCTTGACTTTTAATCGGAGGAATTCATTACAAAACGTACCAATTATCATGATAATTGTTAATACAAGCCCTTGGGGTCACTGATAATTATCAAACTTGTTCTTAAGTTAATATTTTTAAATTAATAATAAAATATATTGTACAGTACTGATTCATTTATAAATGTATTTTATCAGTGTAAATGTGTATTTTATATTTTATTATATCAGAAAGTATTTTCTTTGCTTACTTTCAGTAAATTAATAATTTTTTTGTTTTCAACTTTTCAATAAGCTCGCGCCCTCCACGAAGAGTTATCACGCTCTGTAAGGGGGGTGCGGCGCACAGTTTGAGAAACGATGGTGCATCATATGCGATACAATTACGAATACCTTTCACAAAAGAACACATTCTACTCTCCAGTGATTTTTAAGCAACATTATAGTTTAATTACTTCCCATATTTCGTTTTATCTAAATCACCTTATTTAATCGCAAAACAAACTGCACCACCGATGATTTTAAGAACCCAAACAAATGATGTGTGTTTTGTGATGACTTTTAAGTGCAATAAAACAAAGAAAAAAGTACAATAGAGAATTCCTTGATATAGAAAAGAAACTCGATTACAACTAGGACAAAGGAAGCTTTTCGATCCTATACTAATCTAAAATCGATTCCTGTTCCTTATCATGTGTGCCTGTGTGTATGTGTTTAATAGGTCAAGACTCACTTAAAACATCTGTTGTTTGCTGCGATAGTCGTCAAGAAAATAGGCAGAATGACTTTTCTGTTATTGCAAGTCATCATCTATATGATCGCTGCGAGGGGTCGACTAATCTCGATTAGTATGTTGCAGTGTTAAGACTGCCTTTGTGCAATCGATACCTTTCTGTTTCGGGTCTCATTCCCCCGTTCCGTTTATGGAGTTTTCTGCAACTTAAGATAAATATGTTTTCCCTTATGAGGGTCAATTTTGCTTTATGATTTGTTTTCTTTAACGGGACTCTCTTTAAGGTAAATATTTTCATTTGATTTTTGTCCTCGCGATGGAGGATATAATGCTTACATTCTTTTATTTCGGACACAGTACGGATAAGTCATAGCTGTTATTGTGAAGGATTATTTTGGGTGTGTGTTATTATTTCAGAATGTGCTTTGTTATTTTATTTTATTTTTTAATAAGTGCACTGATTTTTTTATTATACTTTTAGGCATTTCCTGTTTACTTAAGAAATGAATTTAATGGAGTAAGTGTTATTCCCTTTAGAAAAATAAATATTTTGTATACAGTATCATGAAAAATAAATTATGAAGTAAAATGAATTATAGTTTAAAAAAACAACTAAAAAACATGCTTTTATAGTTAGTTGAACTAAAAAGTAAAAAATGATCCTTAATACATAAAATAAAATCATTAAGGAGAAAATTAATGTCATTGCGACAAAAGCGTGGGGTACTTTGTATTGCATTTTTACATTAACTCAATATTTCGGAATAGAACTAGTATAGAATTATAACAATTGGTATCGAGCACCCCACGCTTTTATCACAATGACATTAGTTTTCGTGTTAATCATTTTATTCTTGTACTAAGCATTATTTTTTGCTTTTTAATTTGATTCACACCCACACACAATATAAAATAGCGTTTTTTAGTTTTTTCAAAACTATAATTTATTTTTAATTTTTTAGTTCGATCTACTCTAAAAGCGTGTTTTTTTTAGTTTTTTTAACTATCATTTATTCATTAATGAATTAATATTTTTTTGTTTATTGTATTTATATTAACCATGAACGTTTTCGCTTTAGGTTTGAAAATCTTTTAGTCGCCAACTATGGAATTTGTCACCAAATCTGGAATTAGTTGCAAATGTAGAAACTGTAAATCGTTAATCCTGATCAGGGCAATGGAAGAACATTATTAAATTATTATTTTGACATCGGTGCTTAACAAGTGAACACAATTTCGAATTAATCTGACCTATTAAAGTGGGCAAAAATTGAGTTCATACATACAGATAAAGCTAATAAAAGCGTTTTAACAAAGATAAAAATGTTCTTGAATACGATAATAATTTTAAAAGATTCCAAAAATAATCATGGCGAATTAAATATACTCTGTTTTATTTCAAAATATTTACTTCATTGTATACCTTTATTTTATCTTTATCTAAGGGAATATAATTTTTTGGTATAACTGTCTGATAATACAGTTTCTTAAATGTCCCTATATAGTGAGTATGTTTTTACTTTCACAAATAATAATTTTATCACATTTGAATATGACCTTCTAAATTTATATTTTTGTGTGATTTTCAGCGAAATTTCTATTAAAAAATTCTTCTAAAATATTAATTTCTTTCAAAATTTTAAGGACAATTTTCCTCTTTTTGTGTCCGTATATTTCTTAGATACCTTGATGTTTTAAATAATGTTCCCCAGAAAGCAATTTTGTATTCAATTTCAACAATAACACAGCCTACTTTAAAAGTGAAAACTTTTATCAAGCCTTTTATATTCTATCTAGGAAAGAATACTGCTTTTATCAAGAAAATAATTCTGTTATCAAAAAAAAAAGTTGCCATTGATGGTACTAGTCCGATGTGATAGTTGTTATATTGTCACCTAATACATATTACTCATGTGACTGCAGTACCCTAATGTCAAATCGCGAGTTTGACTCTTGATGCCACTAAAGACCCACTGGATTGAGAAAATGATGCGCATTACATCTGCCACAGCTCAAAATTCGCACGTTGGCATGATGTAGAAATTAGGAGAGGTCAGTGCCAGCTTAGGTGTCATCCTCCTTATCGAGTAATGTTCAAAATTACGAGGTCCATTTCCAGTAGCCCTTGCTTTGCTTTGAAGTGTGACGTTGTGACGGGGCTTTATACGAATTTCTTACTAATCCTCTTGGGGAATCTTTGGGGCCAGAATGGCATTATTTCAATCCAATACTCTCAAGAAGAAACCGTGATATGTAGATTTGTTAATAGATATGCAATGGGGCTTTAGCATTCGCGTGTTAGTAGAATAGACGTATAATAGAAGAGAAGGAGACAGAAAGCTGAGAGGTTGATCGCCGTGAGATATTGGTAAGATAGTAATTATAGAAGTGTAATTATAGAACGTATATTAGTGTGATAAGGAATCTATATATATATATATATATATATATATATATATATATATATATATATATATATATATATATATATATATATATATATATATATATATATATATATATAAGACAGATAAAGATTCTTCGGATAGCTCTTCATAAAGATAGTGATTAGGATTCCAGGCGCTATTTACTTAGAAGTTAGAATTACGTTTTATCACTCCTGATTACATCTCTAAAAGTAAGACTTGTGTTGTGTTGATTGATATATTTAGACAATAATAGATTAGATTTATTATGACTGAGTTATCAATAATTTCTTCCTACAAATCTAGGTCGCGTGGATGAAGTGATGATACCTCCGGTCCGGGGGGTATCACAACGTAACCAATCACTTATGCGTATTTCTCACCGAAATTTTTCACTCAAAAAATTTTCAATCCTAAAAATCACATGAATTGGAATTTATTTAAAAATATATAATTTACATAATTCCTCCCTCCCTAAATCCTTAGTGATTAATGTATTATCCATTGTTTTCTTACAAATGCTGAGAAAAATATTATAATACATTCAATATAAAATGACAAATTTCCTAATACGTAGTAGGATTCAAAAGTTCCCAGACTGATTCACTAACTTAAAAAAATGTCAGCAGTTAAGTTGCTGAAACACATCCTCCCTCGAAATAAGACCCTTGAACAATAGCACACTTTTGTCATCGCTTGTAAAGTTTTTCGAAATATTTCTGTTTTCAGCAGTGCGGAAAGTCTGTGGACATCCAGAGCTTTCATTACCTTTGGCACTTTCCCTGCCTTCTCTGAAATGTGGATGCCACAACAAATCTTGCATTCGTGATGATGTACCACTGACTTAAACATGATGCAACATTTCGTAAATCTTCGTAGAACTTTTTTGTAAGTCAACACTAAATTCGATGTTATTCTCTGCTCAGCAAACGGAATTTCTTTCAATACCCGTCAACTAAATGCATCCACCTACAAAATTCAACGCCGTGTCAAGCCACCAACCTCGTGATTTGGGACAAACTCTGTGAGAAAAGGAAAATAATGCACCGACACATAAATGTTATCTTAGCCACTCTACTGCAAATATTTTTTAGTTACAAGGTTAGTCCGAGAACTTTTAAATCCTACCTCGTAGTACGCTCAATTCATAACCATAATCTGACAAATTAGATCCCAAAATAGTTTTTTTTGTATTGAGTTATAAAAAATAGAGTCTCGGTCACTCGCGGAAAAGATCTCCGTTGACCATTCCCGCGTGCAACAACGCCATCTTCCCTTTCTCTCTGCAGCGCTGATCGAAGTTCACAATCTGTTCGTGGTCGGACTGAAGCAGTTTGATTTATTAAAAGTGTTTCATGTTTCCATATTTTCATACTATTATTTAAAGTGCTTGTAATTATTTATCCTTTTTAAAAATATTATATGTTAGTTAATAGGTGTTACTTGAAATTCATCTTCTCAGTCAAACCAGCATATCTTAAAAATCTATTTAGCAGGTAAATCGCTCAAATGCAAAACAAATACATTATTTCTCTAGGAGTAATAATAAACATTATTTGAGAAACCCTACTATCACCGTAAAGGAAGTGGCTAAATCCATATAAAGATTTATGGAGCCGCAACGATCAATATATATGATAGATAGGCGTTCCAAAAAATTGTCAACTTTACATCATCCTGCATAAAAATTTAACAGTAGCATAAAAGTAGTGTTTTCGTCACCCACTTTGTCATGATGCATTATCCTTCTTGTGTGACGAAGACGGAGTGAAACATCCTACTGAAAGCATATTGCATAAGGGGCTCTCAGGAAATCATGTTATATAGATATTTTTTTTGGAGCGTATCTCTGAAAAGAACTTCATCATTTCTTCAAACAAAAATGAATCAATGCATAAAAACAGTGATTTAGCGTTTTAAGAAAGTTGTCTCTTTTTTATAAATGAAAACTGCCAATCTTTCGTTTTTCAGTGAAATTTTTCGTAAAGTTCTATAATAAATGCTTGAGAGTGTTAATGGAAGTGTAATTTATTGCTTTGTTCATAATTCTTGACACGTAAAAGTTTAAAATATTTTTTTTATCTTCAACAAGAATAAAAAAAAACAATAGAATGATGTATGAGCTCAAAGAGAAGCTCCATTTTATTATTATGTTATCGTTTTATTATGTTTTCAATAACTTCGCTTAATGTTTTAATAATTATAAATACCTAGAACATTTTCGCCAATGTGTACCCCGATAAAAAATTTGATATTTTATAAAAATTTATTTCATAGAAACTAGTTCTCCGAATACTATAAGATCTAAACGCATTAACAAAATTACATATATTCTACATTATACAAGTATAATAATTATTTTTATTAAAATGAAATTACAATCTTAAAAAGACAAATAACGCTTTACTATTAATAATAATTTTAATCTTATGCATTAATAAACCATTTAAATAAAAAAACTGTTTCTTCCAACTATAATGTACTATTGTTGCCCATCCAGTGTAATGGTTAGCAACGCTGACTGCTGTGCCTTAGGGCCTGGGTACGAATCCCGGAGAAATCATGGATGTTTGTAAATGTATAATGCGTTTGCGGCATGGGGGTACTCTAAATAGCAGTCAAGCCGCAGTTTTTCTCATGAGGTTGGGGGAAGGTGAAGAGAGGTGAGAGGCCCTGAACTCAGCCATGGTGTTTTACTTCAAAATTGGGGTGGAGCCGAGCCAGAACTTACTGTAACATGCATGGTGCTAATAGCTACGGCGAACGATAAGCGTACTATCAAACCCTTTGCCATGACGAATTTCTTGGGACTCGATCTGGCAATATCAATCTGGTGGCATTAATGACAACATCAACAATAATGCACTAATGGGTTCAGGTGGGCAAGAATGTAATAAAATAAACTATGTAAAAGTTAAGTGATTATACAAATGAGAGTGACGATATACATACAAAAATGCAAATGAATATTCAATCTTCAATACGTTAAATTACTTTTGGTAAAATTATGATTTTTTTCAAAAATTAAAATTATTTTTTTTTATGATTTTATTTTATAGGTCATCTTATTGGCTTAAAAAAATTACCAAATTTTTTATTTTCCATTCGCTAGAACAAAAACTACAATTGTTTTAATAAAAGCAATTGCCATAACTTTACACAAGATGTCAAACTCTAAAATGCGTTTTGCGCGAAATGTGTTTTTTTTTCGAAAAACTCAAACGCGGACATCGATTGCTCAAAACGTTTTGGGCAAACGTTTTCAGCAAATAATTTGCTGAAATTTTTTGTGTATGTTTTGTATAACAATAGAAGTTTTTTGACCTTCAGATTATCAATCACTGTTTTATTTCAAAACTTACAGTCCTTTATGTGAATATAATCCCTGTTTTTTAAGCAATTTCATATAATCACTAAGATAAAGTACTCTAGTTTCTGTACAAAATTGAAATATCTCTTATCCTGAAGGTCATTACAAAGATGAATAACAAAGTGACACATCTAATTTGAAAAATTGAGAATTTGTTCTTAAATTTTTTGTACAAAACGGGCCCCGTTTATGTAATTTTTTGTATATTTTCACCAGTTTTTTTCCATTTTAATAATAATAATTGTTTTTTTTCTGCTTTCAATTTTAGGATTTTTTCCTTAAAATATACTAAATAAATCTAAAAATCACAAAATTCCCCATGCCTCCATTTTTTCAAAAAAAAGCGGGTGGGGCTGTGCTGGGGCACACAGCCGTTGGTTTTCACGTGAAACTTCTATGTTAGCGAATCGCTTTTAAAGTAAAAGATTGAAATAAATAAAAACAGGATTGACGGTGTTTTAAGTATTTTAATAAAAAAGAACAGATACATAGTAAAAAAGTAAATTATTATTACAATTAATATTCGACAACGATTTTATTTAACATAGGTCTGTGATATGTGAAATAAGAAACATACGACATAATGTCAACATTAATATTTCTGGTGAATGTACAGTCTATAGTGGTATTGCCTAATATTGTCGGTGATGTTTGTACGTAGTTAAGGCCGAATTCATTCCTCATGAACTCAACAAGATAGCTGTTCTGTTGTGGATCGCAATTGAAATCGCCGCATAGAACGATTGGAGTCTCCAAGTCTGGCTGAGAGTTCGGTATTAATTTTGTTAAGTTTTTTGAATATGGCAGGAGTGATTGATAAAGACATAGCTTAACAGCTTCAGCCGACGCCTTAGGATGTATATATACACACCGAGGATAAACAGCGTAAGATCGTTGACTTTAACGTCCACCAAGCATATGTCGCCGACATTATGTTTTCTCAAGACTGAATTTCCGCATGACTTGTTGGCATTTACTATGCTTTCGCTACAGTTCGTGGATCTTTATAGGTTTCTGTAGATTGCAGAACCTCCGGCTGCAGGAACTCGCACCGGCAATTCAGATGAAATAGACGGACAATGTGTATGATGTTCAAGTGCGGTGTTATTACTTGCTCTTAGTTCGAAGCCATTGATCATCACAGTGTTCGCGCAATTCATCCAAGTCTCGCTAATTACCATATAATCGGAGTTCATCAATATATAGCTTTCAATATCTCCTGCATGGGCAACCAAACTTTGTGCATTGAAAGCAGATACGATCAAAATTAATTGCCGTCGTCGATGTAGGTAGCCACCCTGGTCTTCATTGCGTTCGGCTAGGACGTCTCGCTTACAGAAGGCCCTTGCTTGCATTGACAACGTGGGAAGGCGATGATTGGCCATCCGATCGTACTCGTCGCGGATATCTTTCACAGTTGGCGCCGTGCTGCCTCACCCGTGATAAGATTTAAAATCGTCTTTATCATTGGTGAGATACAGGCCGTCAATCGATGTTACTCTACTCAGCGCAACGTACACAAGCTGTATCTGTTGTGACTTATCGTAGTTGAAAACGACTTCGTCGAATGTGCCACCTTGCGACTTATGAATGGTGATCGCGCTTGCGGACACAACCGGAAATTGGTTACGTCTACACTTGATATTCCCACCGAGCGGTATGTTGGCAGCTCTGGTCACAATAGGTGTCCACTTTAAATCTAACACATCACATTTGCACATAACACGGGGCTTCGCTTTTACTCTACATAGTTGGTCCATGCTTGGATTTTGAAACTCCAGCCAAAGGCGAACTCTCTTCCGAATTCTTGTTGAGGTTTGCGGCTGAGGTTTAACATCTACTTCTGTCGTTCCATAGATTGTCACCTGTTCGTCTTCAGTGAGATATTCTATATACTTAAGCGTACCGATTGCACCATTCACTAGTCCATCTTCAACATCTAAGTTCATAGTAATCATATATGGATAACCGACAGCTAGTTTTAAACTGTACGGCAAGCCGCCCGACTCTACGACGCTCCTTTTGTGCAAGTTGCGGTGAGCAGTCGCGACCTCCGTTAGTGTATTGTAGCCAATCATCTTGTCATCTGCAATATTTTCGAACTCAGGTATGAAAGCGTTGTTGTTATATGCGTCAACGTCGTGGTTGCGATGAAAGAGGCGAACAGTCGCGGGTACGTTTACTTTACACCAAGCTCTACTTCTCAAGCGTGATTCGATCAGAGCAATTTGCTCGGTACCGAGTCTCTCACCGTTACCGATTTTCGTGAGTATTCCCGAGAAGGTGGAATCACTTTGTCTCATTACCTGTTCGAGTGGATAGTAGTCGAGCGATTGCCACAGCACTGGCCCACAGATCGAGTTTCGCGGCCCTTTGTAGACCGGTGAAGCATTTACGGGCGGTAACTGATGAAGATCTCCGTAGAAGATGATGTTAAGATTGTCAAACGGTTGGTCGTGTACACCAGTGATCTCTTGCAAACGCAGGTTTATTTTATGTAGCACATCGCATCCAATCATGCTCACTTCGTCGATTATGATGCATTTCACACTAATGAATGTACTTCTGTAATTTTGAAGCACCTCTCTTGCCATAGTGCAGATACATCTTGATTGAGTCGCGGCGTCGGCTTTGCGACGTTCCAGAAACCGTTTCGCTCGCTCGGCGCCGGACATTGGGGTACCTGTGTGTGGTCCATCACCCCCTCTTTCCAACGATAGCCGTGATTTATATTTCTGGCTGGCTCTTGCACGAGCTGAGGCCGACATAGCAAATGTTTATATATTTTTTATCACTTTCTGGTTATTTTTAATATAAATACTGTCCAAATTACACTTATTTTGGTATGAATCAATCGGTTTCAATAATCTTGATAAACACACGAAAGAATCAACGCGCTATCAAGTCGGAGTTACGAGTTACACTGAATAGAAACGAGCGAGAGCGCCGGTTTCGCACAGTTAACGCAGTACCCCTCCCTCCCCCTCCGCCCTGTTCGACCCAGACCCGGACTCAAGATCATAACAGCGAGCTGACTATATAAGTGAAATATTCACACCACATTTTTGTTTCTAGGACTAATAATTTTGTAATTATTAAGGTACGATGATATAGACCTTTTCGTTACGGTCCACTTTTTGAACCTGGTACCCGTATGTTTCGGCGCGATTTTAAAGACGTTTCACGTCAAAAAAAATGTTGCAAGTAGTCGGATTCCTTAATGTTACTGTACATAAAAAATAAGCAAATTTAAATAATTTAGAGTTGTGAAGTAGTTTTTCCAAATATTTATTTGCTAAAAGTGGATTTAAAGTAATTTAAATACATGTGATGAATGCATTTATTCTTGTCAAAATTATTATTACAATTATTCGCTCAATTTTTATAATCAGTTATAAAACGTAATTAATTATTAAGTTAGACATTATAAGTTTTAATGTACTCAAAAAGTTAAAAAATGAGGTGTTACGAACGATTTATTTTAATCATTTTTATATCGGAGGTAATAACGGTTTTCTTCTTTCATAGTGTTTGTATAATTGCTTACAAAATCCCATTTTACTTCTCGTTCAATACCATTAGCATAAACAAATATACAGGTATTTTTATTACACTCCTAACAGCTTGACCTTTTTTAGAATTTCTCTTGCAATAAAGGGAGCAAATATTTTACTTTTATGTCTGTTTCTAAAGGCCCTAAGATATTAGATTTTTCCCCCTAATTTGATCACAGTATCTTTATTACGACTGAAGGAAAAAGATTGGATGGATATGTATCCTTATTGACTGTTTTTTGATTCCATTCCCTATCATAAAATTTGAATATAACACAAGAAATAAATTTAAAATTAACATAACATTTTCCTTTTTACTTCATTCTCCTTTCTTGATATCGAAATTCTTCAAAATATAGCGTCAACAGTATATATAAATGACCATGTTTTAGAAGCTAAATTAGTAAATCAATAAAACCAGCATCATTTTAATATTGGTGCATCCTCTATTTTTTTTTTGAATAATAGAATTAAATATCATATAAATTTTAACTATCATTCCTTTTTGCATTAACACCGAGAATAGTTGAACAAGAATTTCCGATAAGATGTTCCCTTTATGAGTGTTCCTCTCTTCATTTTAGGATTTACCTCATCTTATTCGATCTGCTCTCACCAGACATTCAGCCGCAACAAGAGAAAGGAAGTCGGTGTCCATTAGAAAGGACGATTGTTCAATCATGGTCTTTGTCAGCTAAGTGCTCTCTTATGCTCTTGGACAGAAAAAAGATCGAGGGTAATATTTATCTCCGTTTTTAAATCTAGGTCATTCTATGCTCTGGAAATGAGAATTACTTTGTAAACAAGTTTCATTTTACTTCAGATGACATTAAATATATATTATAGACCATGAGCAAAATGAAATTATATATACCGTACAATCCGGCGTATAATACGCACCGCCGTGTAACGCGCACCTGTACTTTCAAGCTACACTATTTAATTTTCGGTATATTCGTCGTATAACGCTTACCCCCTTTTCTACGAAGAAACCTGAAATGTACTTGCATCCATGCTCTTATGTTTTGAAGTAATTTATTCTAAGTATTATTCCTAGCTTTAGAAAAAAAAATAGTATACTTCTAGAACTACAATCAGCTCATAATAAATGCCATTTCATTTAAAAAACAGTACTTTGACTTAGGAAAAAGTCTGATTTTTTTCTATGCTCATCCTTTTTGTTTTGTTTTTAAAGCTATCATTTTCTATAAAAAGATGTATAACGCACACCCTTAAATCTCCCTTTAATTTTTTGTGTTAAAAGTGTGCGTTATACGGTGGATTTTATGGTCATTTGTTTCAACTTAAATATTTTGTCATCGGAATGAAGCAATACTTATTAATGTCGATTAAGAACTTTATTTGATTGAAAATAACTAACCGACGTAAAATATAATCGTTTCATTTTATAGTCTGTGAATTATTATTATTAATAATACTACGATTTGAAAAAAAAAAGAAAACATTAATTTAAAAATTTTTGGATGAAAGTATCAAACATCAGGTTTTCATGTTCAAAATTAAGGTCAGAAACGTAAAATCTGATGAAATATTCACTACGTTACCACGAAATTTAGCGCATAGACATATTACAATATCAGGAAGAATATAGCACCATAACAATATGGAAACTACTTGTGAATTAAGATACAAGTCACATCAAAAAGTGTGAAAGCATGAATCAGAGAAACAGCATTTACCTCGGGAATAGTCTGTCTAACATGGAGGGGGCCCACTTAGAACTTTTACATTATGTTCACAATCAGCATCCATACTGTTTATGACGGTTTCAATAAGTATTTCTAGCAACAAAGCCCATTTTTCTAAATAGGAACTTTTAATTCCTTGGGGATCCAGGAAGGGGGCTGTGCTAACAAATAACTTTTTCTAGATCACCCCCTTTCAATAGAACACTGATCCGGAGACCTCGAGGGTCAATCCATACAACGAATACCCACTCCTTCATGAAATTCATCAACAATGCCAGTTCTGTGTGGTTTGACATAATTGTCCATAAAAATATAGTCACCAATCATACAATTTGACGTATCTACATTTTGAAAACTCACTTTAACTTAGGAAGTCGGAGTCGGGCGCAGCGTATCGTCACGCTGAGAAATCATTAGCTCATATTTCCCATAGGAGTCTAGTTGCTGGTTTTGGGATGCGGAGCACCTAGTCTGTTAGGGCTTTTATGTCCTGTCTGGTTATTTGAGATGCACATGATATTACTATTACTTGCCCATTTTTAAAAAGAGTTTAATAATTTAAAATTAGGATACATAAATATAAATAAAGTTTACAGAAAGGTAAGCATAATTTATTTAATGTTAAAATAATTTAAAGAACAGCATTTTTATAGCTACTAAATAAAAGCACTATGTTATTGCATTCAGAAAAATTTAAAATTTACTTGCAACTCCCTCGGCCAATGAGATCCTCGGGAGGTCTGACAGCCTGACCAATGGGGTAGTAGCTATTCGTGGCATGCTGTGTGAGTGAGATGTCCAGTGGTCTTTGCTTCTTTCCCGTGTTTGCAAAAGGGAGCTCTGTGATCAGTTGTTGCGGTAATAAGGTGACTCCAGTCCTGGTAGGGGTACCGTAATCTTGTCCGGGTGCGAGAGCTTCCAGAGGTCGTACGGCCAACGGAGCTCTCCTATTGGTCGTTGTGTATCTGAAACTTACATAGGAGTCAAAGAGAACTCCTGTGCCTGCAGAAAAAACCAGAGGGGAATAAAACAATACTTATCCCTTTCACTCACCTTACCAGGCTTCTGGGTTTGAGACGGGCTGGTTTGGGCCCTAACCAGTGATGGGAGGCCAGAATTTCCTAATTTAGAATTAGCCCCTGAGACGGCTTGGGATTTGTTTGCGAGTCCCCTGACCGGATGCGGTGAAATTCCTTTTGGAGGGGTGCGTCAAGAAAGTTCTCTAAACCCATAAATTATGAGGTGGTGTAGCACTGCGCTGGTCTCTGGACCAATCAGAAACAATTACAGTGGACAAGTCAAAGAGTCCGCTCTAAGATTTTTGTGTGAAAAGTCGCAAATTAAAACGGGACGCACCCCGGTTTTAGACTCAGAGCGATCCCAAAGCTGCAGACAATCTCAAAAAAACTCCGGAGACTCCGGGCATCAACAATGTCCATTCCCTTGCACTTTCCCTCTCTCAATCTAAGTTAATTTTTGATCCTCTTGTAGTGAAGTAAATATCCATATACTTGTGCTTAAAATAAATTTAGTAATGTTTTAAAACTATATACGATCAGTGTAAGATTTAGTGTGAGGTAAGTGTTTTAATTTTAGAATTAGTTAACTGTATTAATTGTCATGATGCGATGTGAAATTAGGAATCTGGGTTCAAAGTTTTAGAAACTAAATAGGTTTAAAATAGCGTCGCTTCACCAGACGTGCCCCTGGCGTGGGTTATTTTTACAACAGCGAGTAACATGAAACCTTCGCTATACGTAAGATAAATGTTGGGGAAGGGTAAATCTCTTGACACAATAACAAAAGATGTGAAGAATAGTAGCCATTTTATATTTTTTTAGAACCCTAGAAATTAGGAAATGACAGTTGTTATTCAACATCGAGGCAAAAACTTTGTTACATAATGCAGCGTTTCTACAACTGTGGGGCGCGCCCCCTAGAGGGGTGGGAACACTATACGAGGGGAGCGCAAGTATATTGAAAAGCCGAAAGCAAAATATTATTTAAAAAAATATCGATTTGCTGAAAGTAAAAAAACAAAATACATTTTGACAAAATTAGAAATAACTACACAATTTCACTGATATAAAACAATTATAAATGTGTCAGTACTGCCTAATGTACTTAATGATTAGTTTAGCAACACTAACAAGTTTGATAATTACCTTTGAACCCATGGGCTTGTCACATATAAAATTACATGCAAAAATTAACACTTATCTTAATAATTTGTACTGTTTAAAATTAATTCCTTTTCCTGCCGATTAAAAGATACGGGTGTACAATGTCACTGTTCTCCAGATAAGCAAGTGCTTGTGATGTATGGGAGGGGAAGAAAAGGAATAAATAAGTAAATTCTTTGAAATATTATATATATATATATATATATATATATATAAATCCTTCTCAAACATTGCCAAGCTCTTTATATTGCATTCAAAAGACATGTGAGTAATTTTATTAATAGCATTGCACAAAAAATATCCTACTTCGGAAAGATGTATATCTGCGTGCGGGGAATTAACGCTTTGGCTAAACTTTTATTCACACCGGTAGCACTTCAGAGGTTAAAATCGCATTGTAGCTTCAACATGAAAGTATAGTATTATTGAATTCAATACATTGCTATAGTATGGAAGAGTCCGGGGTTAAATTTATGATTGAATATTGGGTCACAAGTATTGAAAGTTTGAGACTCACTGACATTATGTAATTATAAACAAAAAGTATAAAATGTATCAAAAAAGCAAATGAATTTTGTAATACAGAATCAGTAATTATCAGTGCAAACAATAAACCACATTTTCTTAACAGTGCATTAATGAACATATGTTTGTGTACCTGCGCGTTTAATATAAATTTATTCTTAAAAATATCTTAATATGTATATTATACATGAATTACAGTTTAAGAGTAGCTATAAAGGTTATATTATACTACATAAATCAACACCATAAAATTCCCCATCATATCTATAAATAACAAATTAGCACTAATGCAACTGAAGAAGCATAAACTATAAATTTGTATGCAATTATATGGGTTAATTATTGATGTAATCATGAGATTGAGAACAGAGAAACTTAAATTGAACAAATTATTTGTAATAGCAAGCCTTTTAAATAGTATACAATTATTATTCTCTTAGTTGCATACTTATCTTTTTTTTGATGGATAAATAAGCTCTTTACTATCGTATTTAAATAATGATTACCTTAGTTAGGTAAAGTTTTAAAAGATTAAAATTTTAATTTTGCATTAACTCAAATATTTATATTGTAAGTATGCTGAATAATTTTTAAGAGCTTTACGGGTCTTACATTTCCTTTTATGTGCGTAAGAAATCATAGTTATAAGTATTTTAATACTACTTTGTACTTTATGTTTAAATTTCTGAACATAATTTTAAATTCTGTGGTGCTTCTGCATCTTTAAATAGTTAGTATGTACATTTGTTACGATTAATAATATATATTTTACATATATATTATATTAAGAATGAAACATTATTTCAGATGCTTCAAAAAAATGGTATGAGAAATTAGAAGAATAGTTCTTAATCCGTTTCAAAAAACAGTAAAATTCTGTAAATTTTTTTCTGTTCTTCTATAATTTTTTGCACCATATTTTATTACTATAAATGCATAAAAAAAGTTAAGGCCTTTTTCAAAAAAGGTTAACTTCTTTCTCCATCACTCAGGTATTCAAAAATTTCTAAAAAAATCAAATGTATGAATTTTGAATGTTTTTCTATGATATTTAGAAAAAAGTTTTATTTGTTTGTATTCTCATAATGAAAATAAGTGTGTAGCAAATTTAAAAATAGATATTTATATGTTTCTATTATGCTTATTTTTCAATAAAGGAAGAAAATGTAATTTCTCTGTATCTTTCTCTCTCCCTGAGTTAAAAAAATGAGTATAAAAAATTAATTCCATACAAGTTAATATAACTAAAGTTAATATACTAAAAATTTATAAATTACATTAATTTAATGTATTTACTAAAATTCACTAATCCATGACACTATAAGACTTTCATACTCTTATTTTTCATTCAAAATACTTTTAAACAACTTCCTCGCATATTCAGAGTTAAGCTTGGGCACTGTGGAAATTTACACTATGCAATCGATTTTTTCATAATTGTTTTACATTTGCTTTTCATGGTTTCAGAATAATTGAAAAGTACTGCTTGGTGAGATTTTCTGCAAAAAGAGGAAGTCCTTCTGCTGAGGATCCCCTTTCAAGCTTGTCTGTAAGACTCTTTGTTGGTGCATTTTCCTAAAATAGAAGAAAACCAATTCAACACGTCAGTGTATTATTTGTTGCTCAATGAGAGACAGTAAAGGGAAGAAGAGAAAAGAAATTCTAATGTCCAGATAGTGATGTTATGTGCAATATCATGTTATTATACACGTTCAAATTTATATTAATAAAAAAAATCATAATCATTTATGTAAAATCTAAAGATGTACGGGGTGTTGGAAAGCTAAACTGTTATTTTTTTGACAATTTGAGATTTTTACATTTTCAAATTGTATAGAGTTTAATCTTTCTAAAAATACCTTACTTTAACCTCTAGGGTAATTATATGGCCTTAAAACCTATTTTTAAATAATCGTGGAAACTGGGCCACACCCATTTGAATGGCGAAAGATGTAAACAAAGTACTTCGTTTTTGCTTAAAAGTTGAACGTCTGATATAAACCAAAACATGTATATCTTTTATTGTAATTTGAGTCTTTTATTTTTTTTTTTTTTATTTCCTAGCCGATTAGAAGCCTCACTGTATACATTAAAATCAATTTATCTCAAAATGTAAATTTTGATCTTCGCAGCATCTTTTCTAAGAAATTACTGTTCACAGGTATGCAAATTATTTATGATATATTTATAATAATAACTAATGTATATTGAAATTGGCTTTTCGTCAAAAACTCAAAAATTTATTTTTTACAAAATTTTTATGAGAAAAATATGTGAAATTTCAGTATGTTTGATAAAATATTTTATAAAATATGAAAAAATTCAAAATTAGCTAAAAGCTCATCTCAGTGTAATTAGAAAGGTGTACTTTAATTGTATGAAAAATTTCAAATATGTACACATAACAGATTTTGAGAAAAGGTACTTCGAAAACAGCCAATTTAACATTGTGGGTATAGAGGTTTCTTACTTTCCAAATAAAATTTGTAATTCAAGATAAAGGGTAGACATTCTAAACTTTATATTTATAGTTAGTGTGAATTAACTACACTTTATTGATTTCAGCCGTAGAGAAAGCCAACTTTACAGTAAAATTACACATTTATTTAAATAGATATTTTTGCATTAATGTTGTGGAAATTTTGTGTGTGAATGATGCTTTTAGTTTAAAAAGATGTATATATTTAAAAATAAGCATTAAAAAAAATTTTTTATCCAGAAATAAAAAAAAACTTGGACGGTGTTAAGAGAAATAAATGTGTTCTGTTTTTTATAAATATATACTTAATTTATAATAAATGTGTCTTAACTAGAGGTTGAAAATCACGAAAATAATTCCCGGTAGTTTTTGAGTTAGTTGTTAGTCAAAAAAAACAATCCATAATTCAACCGTATATAATAACTAACCTCTCTATATATCAATGTACAGAAGCTAAATTTCTTTGTAAAGAATTTCAATTGTACTACTTCAAAATTAATAGATAAACTAATTAGATTAATTGAGAAATGTATGATAACCATAAATATATGTGTAATGTAAATAATCAAAGACTTAACCTTTGTAGCTAAGATAACCATTTGAGTAATATAAAATTAAGAAACGAAATATTTTTACAGTAAAACTTTTACATCAAGTACTTTGCATTGTGCGTAAAATTTATTTTCGCATGCTTTTTAATTAACATATATAGAGATTAATGAAGATTTTTTGTAGAAATTACAAATAAATATGCTTGCATCAATTCTTTATCCTTGAATCTTCAATTTCTTTTATCCCCCCTTCTCTACGTTTTGCAAGGCGCAATCAAAACCTTTCTTAAGAATTCCATTTCCAAGTTTATTTATTACCCAGATAAAGTTTAGTGGAAGCAAAAGGAAGTTCATTTGAATTTTAATAAGCCACTGGAGTGCTACAAACTTTCAAAACAGTTTACTTTTAAATAAAGCGCGTATTTAATCCCTACGAAATATATTTCAAGAAATATGGAAGAAACTTGTGTGTTTCCTTTTCTCCAAGATAGGCAGCGTTCAGTAAATAGGTGTATGCAAATTACAAGAAATAATATTAGCTTTGAAAGGGGCGGGGGGGGTGAGATAATTCATCGCTTGTGTACGCATTTCATGTAATGTATGCAGATTTAACACGAAAGGAAAATCTTTCTAGAATTCAAATTGAAATCTCTGAAAGATATATAGAGGTACTTTAAATTTTCCAGTGCCCCGAGATGACATTTTCTTTTTATCATTCCGGAGATGCTTATCCTGGAAAAATTCAAATTAAATGCAAAATCCCTTGATTATTAGAGAAACAAAAGAAAATGACGTAAAATAAAAGGAGAAAATTAAAGAGCGAGTTGACTGAACCTTACGGTGATTTCCCTAAGGCAAAAATTACTCGCGCTGTAGTTGAAAGAGTAATTCATCCCAAAGTGGTAAAAAGTACGTTTATCATTTTTTTTTGCCCCTTGAAATTTAGGTAAGCATTATTATTGAAAAAGTAATTTTCTCCGAGCTTTGTATAAATAAACCGCATTTAATAAACCTGCACTAGTCAATTTTTATTTAAATAAATAATATTAATTATAAATTACATCAAAAATAATTTGCTTTTCTTATTATCTGCATTCACACAAAATGGATGAAAAATTATATTTTTATTTGAAAGAAGGATGTTTAATTTTTAATGAAAAACATTTTTCAAATTACTACACTCTCTTGAGTTTTAATTCTTTTATGTTTAGGGATAAATAATGCACTGCTTAAAAAATAAAAGCTATTATTTGGATTTTGTGTGTGGCATATTTCAGAACACAGTAATTTTAAACATAGTAAAACAATTCGTCCATAAATTTAAAAAAAAAAAATCTTGATTTATTCTTGAAACTGTAGTACACTGCGCCCTTTAAACACATGAATACTTATACAAGCAATATTTCGTAAAATCTTTGTAACTATATTAGATATATCAAACAATAACTATAAAAAATTTTGTAATGTTAATAGTAATACTTTACATCCTCTAACACTGATGAAAACAATTAAAGGAACGATTTTTTTTAAAAAAAAGAATAATAGTAAAATAAATAAATAAAAATTAATGCCTACACGAAAATAAAGTATCAGATAATAGCTGAGCTCTTCGTAGACCATCTAACGCGCAGTGGCCTGTGGCGTCGCTAGGTTGTGATAGTTTGATCGCGCTTATTTAAATGTACCTCGCTCGCTGAAGCTCTTAGCGTACGGATGTTTTGAAACGGCGTAGTTTAGTCCAATCATCTTTTTAAGAGTTTCTTTGTTTACTCATCGTTAATATGGAATATGCATCAAGATGGTGGATAAATGGATGACTCCAGGCACTCCGATCACAGACAAATTACTGTAGGAACCTCGGGTGTCGAAAAAAGGTGGTGCCTTCTGTGTGGGAACAGTTCATAGAGAGAGGAACAGTGGTCTGCCCACCTGATCAAGGCCATAGAAGGGCAACAACATCGGCTAAGAGCCGTTATTTGATACTTCTAGCCATAATGGATAGGTCCGTCACCTGTATAATGAACCAGGACATTCATTTCACGGAAAACAGTCACTCCTAGACAATGTTGGTGACCAGTATGCCAGGCACCCTGTAGTCAGCATCCCTTTGACTATGAACCATAAAAAGTACCGTCTAGCCAGATGGCGAGAATACCTATTTCGGACAGAGGATTATTGGGGCACCGTTCTATTTAGTGATGAGTCGCGATTCAGTCTGGATGGAGATGAGAGACGTGTTGTCATCTGGAGAGAACCTAAAAGTCAATATCGGCCCTCTAACAATGTCGAAAAGAACCACTATGGTCAAGGTGGTTTCATGGTCAAGACAGGCATCATAACAGAGGAGCATGCCGGCCTTCATGTGTTTGAAAAAGGTACTATAACAGGTCAGGAATATAAGGGCGAGATCTTTACCTCTATCTCACACTTTTTCACTGAGCATGCGGAGCAAATTTCATCTTTACGGACGATAATTTACTCCCACACAGGGCTCAATTAGTGAACGAATACCTCCAATTGAAGATAGAATATGATCGGATTCCCCTGCGATGTACCCTGACCTTAATCCCATCGAATGTGTATAGGACATCCGGGGACGCTCAATTGCAGCTCCAACAACCATTAATGAGCTCAAGAGTGCTTTTTTACAAGAGTGGGTATGGTTGCCGCAAGGGCAGATAAGAACCCTGGTCAACAATATGAAACACTGATGTGATAGTTGTATAGATGTTAGAGGGGATCATACACATTATTAGGCATGATTTTCTCTGACTGATAGGACATCAGTCAGCTGCTTTTCTGGATAAATGCTCAGTTTCTTATTTAGGATGTCGGTTGTGACCAATTTTTGTTTTTATATTGGTCTTATATCTGATGATATTTTAGTTAAGTTTTGTTTTATCTGCTTTGTTGGTTCTTTCTTAATTGAAAAAAAAATTGGGTTTTTAAATGTTTTCACCAATGTAGTTTAAAACTACATTTTTACAAAATGTAATATGAGAGTGCTTTTGTTGTTGTTGTTCTCGTGTCCATGAATAAATGCAGTAGATATCACTAAATTCCGTCGAAAGTCTTGATCACTGCCTCTGCTATTCTGTGAGCATCAGGGCTGTACAGGAGCTCCCGCAAAGAGTCCCTCAGAGGGACCATTCCCATTTTTAGTAACTTTGTTGCGACGGTTGGGCATTCCAAGATGTGATTGGGCGTCAGTTGAAGATCTGGGCAGTGTTTGCATTGAACATATGATCTTGTCTTGTCTGGGTGAATCTTCATGCCCTTAAGGTGTTCAGCTCTCAATCTGGCAATTGTGGATGTTATAATTCGGGGACAGTCAAATTCCGTAACTAGGGGTTTTTTAAAAGTGTGATTCATAATTCTATGTTTGGCTACTGCGATAGCATCATCAAGTGTGATGGTGGTGCACTTATGTTCGATGTCTCTAGCTTCTTTTGGCGAGGCTATATATATATACATATATATCTGCACATTCATTACCCTCAATGTTGACATGTGCGGGTATCCATTGCAGGATACAGGATTTTCTTTTGTTGTGCAGCTGTTCTAGAAGGGTAATAATATCACAATATATGTTAGTCTCTCCGTTTCTTAGAGAGTGCTTTTAAAAATCTGAATTAAAAATCGTACATAAAAAATGGTATTATTGTACTAAATAAATAATTCACGTTCTCTCTACATAAAAAAACACAGTGTTAAAGCCCAAGTAAATTTTGGCATGTTGGCGCCACGTCGTGGCGAATTTTAGAATTGTAAGCAAATAATGGTAACGCATAGGGTTGCCGCAGCAATGTGTTTTGTATCAATTTTAATGTTTTGTAAAAATATATCAGATCGTTCGAAATATTTCATATCGGAAGTTGCATTAATAAAATTTAGATTTTTTTCAAAATAATACTTTTGAGTACAGTCCATTAAATTAGTAATCCAACACACAGTGTTTGCGGTTATATTCATAGTTACATATTTTTGGCAGGAAATGTGTGTGATCCCCTCATCATACGTATTATTACATTTTCTATATTTATTAAATATGGGTTGTTTTTGAGAGAGCTTACAAAAATTGAAACACATGCAATCATATATATTTGGCGCGTTAATGTATAAGTCCTACTATTAGTGAAAGAGCTCTGTTTGCTTCTCATGAGCTGGTTTTCACTTGAAGATTATATGGATTAGTGGAAATTATTAACTTGTTTATGTTCTAATTTAAAACTAATTGCAATTTTTCACGCATTGCAATTAAAAACCACTTATCTTTCGTGATGTGGTAACCTCATTAGTTTTCAGATCTTAGAAAATAAAAACAAATAAATATAATTCTTTACTACCTGTTATCGAGTTATCTACGCCTTATTTTTTTAAACAATTAAAATGTAGCTGAAGGCAGAAAATTTGAATATTTTAACATCCTCTTTATTGGTGAACCGGACGTAAAATTTTAAAATAAAGTACCTAACCATACCACAAAAAAAAGAAGTTTATGTAAAGTTAGCAAGTTTTGTAAATGAATAGATGGTTTTTAAATAATTGCGAAGTTTTAAATACAATTCCTCACTCTAAAACAACATAACTACTTTTTAAGGAAAATCGTGTTCATGTATAAATGTTTGACTCATATACGTATTATATCGTCGATCAATTTCTTCAAATTGAAAGAGACGCCACATGCCACCATAAACAGCCAATAGTGGAAAACCTATTTTGTGCGTTTTTTAAAACAGGGGTGGGCAACCCGCAGTCTACCTTGAATAATTTTGCGGTCCACGAGATTCAATGCAACTTTACAAAATACGATTACTTTGTGTAATATTTTTGTTTTTAGTGTAGAGTTTTCTGATAAATATACCTCATAACTTTTTTCTAGTTTGCTTCTGCTGATATACAAACTTAGACGTTAGCAGTACTGCATTGCAGTGACGCCCCGCAGAATCTTGCTTGACTTATGTAGATTTATCACTCTGCTTATTTCTAGAGCTAGACATAGTTGATCATTGAATTATTATTATCAAATTGTCTATGTTTGTATACATGAAAAATAATGAAAACTATAATAATGATAATTAATTCCGTTTTAAATTTCACTCCAAAAATGATTGCAATGGTTTGAAATCTAATAAAGGGTGTGTTTTTTAGATTTATAGAACTTTAAATTGCAATAAAACAACGATGTATTATTCGATTGACATGATTTTTTTTATTCGAAAGATAATCTTGTGGCATTACATTTTAAATATGATCAAGCAAGGCGTAGATTCGTCGAATGGGCCCAAAACGAGATTGCCGTTGTTCCCGATATTCATAAGCGAATTTTGTTTAGCGATGAAGCGCACTTCTGGTTGAATGGCTACGTCAAGAAACAAAACTGCCGCATTTGGAGTGAAGCTAATCCACAAGTGTATGTCGAAACACCATTACATCCAGAAAAACTGACTGTTTGGTGCGCTTTATGGGCTGGTGGAATCATTGGTCCATACTTCTTCAAAAACGATGAAGGCCACAACGTTACAGTCAATGGTGATCGGTATAGAGCCATGATTACTAACTTTTTCATTCCTGAATTGAACAATCATGATGTCCAGGAGCTGTGGTTCCAACAAGACGGCGCAACATGTCACACAGCTCGTGCCACAATCGATTTATTGAAAGACACGTTTGGTGACCGCCTAATTTCACGTTTTGGACCTGTGAATTGGCCTCCAAGATCTTGTGATTTAACACCGCTAGACTATTTTCTGTGAGGCTATGTAATGTCAATTGTCTATGCGGATAAGCCACAAACGCATGACCATTTGAAAGACAACATTCGCCGTGTTATTGCCGATATACGGCCACAAATGTTGGAAAAAGTCATCGAAATATTTAATATGTAATGCCACAAGATTATCTTTCGAATCAAAAAGAATCATGTCAATCGAATAATACATTGTTGTTTTATTGCAATTTAAAGTTATATACCTCTAAAAAACACCCATTATAAAAATATATTCATATGTGGCCAGTGGGGTTATAATGTTTTTCTGAAGTAGCCCGAAAGGTCATTTGGTTTGGCCCTCTCTGCTCTAAACTGATAATAACAATGGCAACATTTGGCGATGACTTTTAAAAAAGAGACATATTTTTCTTAGCGAAATTGATTAACGGTATAATAGTACGAAATAACTGGTATAAATCTGATATGGGTACGCTACGTGATTTTGTAATCACGGCAAATAAATCTTTGATGGTCAATCTAATAATATAGTAGTGTACAATTATCGCCCCAACTTGGCAAAACTGGAATTTATTGACGGGAAAATCCGTAGCATACCGATATCAAATTAATGCTAAGTATTTCAATTTAGAATTGTAATTATTTATTATAAAGAGAACATAGACAGAGATTTTTATAATTTATTTTCTATGCATTTTTAATACATTTACAAATATGATGAATTATTTGAAAGTATTACTTTTAGATTCCTCTTAGTAAGTAGCAAAATTGATTAAGATCTCTAAACATGCACACATAATCATCAAATGGAAAATATACATCTAAGCAAATATTTTAAGAATTCGCATTAATTTTTAACACTCTAACATGATTTTCGTTATCACTCGCCACTTTTCAAAATTGGCATATTTATTTATTCTGTCCCATCACATTAACATACCTGTTCAGTCTTCAAAAAAAAGAAGTTACTTCAAAATCATTTCAAAACAAATTACCACACCAAGTTGCAAATTAGGCTTAGCATCACATGTCCCGTCTACTTTTATTTGAATTCCAAACACATCGTATCTCATGAAACGTAGGAACCGTACAACTGCAATCGAGATAACTTTCAACTCGAATCTCAGTTCACAAATTACCACTTCCTTTTCTCAAATTGGATTTCACTGCAGACAATGAATTAGCCTGTCTAATTGCGAAAACTGCGAAAGGTTAACCATTTCCCGACTAAGATAGGAGAAAGAAAGAGAGGAAAGAGACTTGGGAATTGTGTACGAGATTGCGAGTTCTAAAAGCCAAAGGTACGTCGCTAATGACATGAAGGCTCAAACCTTTAATGACGTTCTATAGGGGAAAGGAAACAGCTTTTCCTTCTAGCCAAACATCCTAATCCTGAGATCAGTGGCGGTCTTTCCGGCATCTTGTCTCGAATCTGTCTCAACTAATCAAAAGATTTACTCTCTACGAGAATCAGAGAAACCTGGGCTTTGTCTGATAGTTAAATCGATAATAGTCTGAAGATAGTTAAATTGATTATAAATAGTATTTAAAAGAGAAGTTGAGAGGTATTGCAAAGATATATCCTTTTTTTATGAATTCTAGGAATTCAGATATATTCTCATTCATCACAAATATCAGAATACAATATTGTGTGTGTGTGATTCCAAGTTTATCTCAAAGTTAAAGTAAATGAACAAAGTAAAACTAAAATGTGTTAAATCTCATTTACGTACATATATAAACTGTTAGAAATATTAAAAATAAACTTACCATTGATAATTATGCAATTCTAGAGAGAAGTTAATTGCAATAAATCCAACTTTCATTACATATATTCAGTATTATAAATACTTCCAAAATACTATATGTGATTTATAATAAGGTTTCGTTATATTTTTGCATTTCGAATGAAATGGATATAATGAAAAGTAGAGTATATGCGCAAAACCTATAAAGGATAATTGTCTTTTTTTGCTCCATAGATCCTACAAAACTCATAACTATAATTGCAAAACCAATAAGTTTCCTTCACAATTTTTTGTTTCACAATTTAAAATGTTTTTGTCTCCTTTTAAACGTACTATCTTTTTAATCATTTTAAATATTCTATGCTTGAAATCACTCAAACAAGGTTTGATATAATTCCCACTTTCATTTTTCAGAGGACTCGTTTTCATAAAATGTTGCGCATGCTGCTTAATTTTCTATTTTATTAAAACAAAAAAATAGGTAATATTTCATCTGACCAATTAATTAATTCTCTTCTACTAACGTTTTAATTGATTTTATCCTAAGCAATTCAGTAAAAATAAGTAAGCAACCGTATACATTTTTTAAGGAAAAATAATCTCGTAAAAATAAGTGACATATTTCAAATACATATATACTTCCATAAATAAATGATATATTTTACTTAACAAGAATATGTTTTTCCCCCTTCAATTTAATAGTAATATTAATATGTACTAGAAATAGCATTACACACTTGTATGAATTACTGTTTTATAATTAATAAATTATCTATTTAAATATTAATGGAAAATGAATTCTTTTCCAAATCAAAAACTGAATAGTTAATTTAACCATAATTTATGTTCCTGAAGGCGATTACTTATTTTTTATTTTCAAATTAATTTATTTTTCAATTAAGTATTCATATATTTCTTTACACACACACACACACATATATATATATATATATATATATATATATATATATTTACTATTTCATAAAACTACCACAGTATCATTACTATGAAAGAAAATGTAAAATGCGCCATAAACATTTTAAATATGAAATCTGGCTTACAATTAGTTACTTTAACTTATTAAAAGAATATTTACCATTACCATTAGGAAATTGAACAACTTTAGAAATAAATCAGTAACGCCCTTACTAGTAAAAATGGATTCTTTAGGCTTTAATATTGCCTGCCTTATATAAATAACGTATATACACATATATATTTAATAAGAAGTTAAATAAATTGCTTTACACTGAAACGATCTATATTACTCGAGTGTTAATATTTTAAGCTTCCTGTAAGAAAGTATTGTTTAAAAAAGATATTGAATTCACGCAAACTTTTAAATCGAATTATAGCTTGAAACAAAATAATTCAAAAATGCTATATAATGTATTTATTTGAAGGAATCTATATAAACATATTTCCTTGCAAAATATGCTCAGGAAACAAATTCTCTGAATACTGCGCGTGGTATGTTTCAGAACATTTTTCTCACGATAAATGCTTTTGAAAAAGTTAAATATTTATATATTTAATAACTATAAGGAAAACATTTTCCCCCTTAGTTTTCGAAGTATATAAGTTACTTTAATGGATAAAAATTGGAAATAAATTGGTTGTTTGCCTAAAATATATTTACTATTAAAGACTTATATTAAAAACAAAAATATTTCATGAATATATACAGGGGTTTGCACAATTCAATCAACAAATTCAGAGAGATGATAGTAGGTAGCATGGGAATGACAATTACCACACAAAATGAAATCATACACCCCGTGTAGTCGACAAAAATCACGATAATAGTAGACGTCGAAATAGTTAAGTGTTATAGTTAATTTAACAATACAAAGTTAAGAACAAGTGTATAATTACCCCATAAGATTGTCATATGTGAAATTATATACAAAAATTAACACTTGTCTTGATAATTTATATGGTGTTTCTGATTATTCCCTTAAATACCGATTAAAAAGTATGTTATTCGCTTTGGAATGTCAACCGTTTTCCACATGGACGCGCGTATGTCATGTATTGGAGGGGGGGGGATAAAGAATCAAAACAATAATATGAAGTAAATCATTTCCAAACATTGTCAAGGTCCTTTTATTGCATTTCAAAGCCTTTGGAATAATTTTATGGATAGCAGTGCCCAGAAAATAATGCACTTCAGAAAGACGTATATATACGTCCGGGGAAATTAACGCTTTGGCTGAGTGAGACATTTATATCATCCGGTGGCACTTAAGAGGTTATTCTCGTGTCGTAGTTTTAACGTCAAAAATAGTATTATTTCATTCAATACATTGGTATTGGATGAGGGTGGCGCAACGAAAATTTTGATTGAATATTGAGTCGCGAATATTGAAAGTTTGAAAAGTTATTACATAAAATGAAGATTGTAATTACCCGACATTTTGGAATGGGTATCTATGAAATGGCTTCGCTTCTGATGTGTTTTATGAGTTGCTATTCCCAGTGCCTATGTAAAATATATGAATTGGGGAAATCATTAGAATATAAACCATAGCATGTGGTTTCTATAAATCAGCAACGCTAGAGGAAGGAATTGTAAAGCCATATATAGGTGAAATTATATTATACTTTTATTCCCCAAATCATGAATGCGTAACATTTTTTATTTCTCTCTTTAAGGTATCAGACTACGTTCGAAACCACAGATTTACAAACGAATATATATTATAGAGTTCTTTAGGCAGCATTTGAAAATATCAATTCAACTCAAACGTTTCATGTCTTTCGCTTTTCTCATATTTACTTTCGCTATTACGATTAATATGCTCGTACAACACAGCAATCAAAACCACAAAATTGTTCATGGGGGAAAGTGTAGCATGTTCATAGAAAATATTTTTGAACAAAAGTGGTCACGCAGGAAACTCGATCAAAACTAGTAACTTGATTGTAAAAAAAGTTTTCCCCTCTCAAAAAAGAGGCATATTTGTGAGACAAACTGATTTTTGTTCCCATTAAGACTGTCTAATAGGAGGATACTGTCAAGGTCACTGATAACGAATTAACAGTTTTCCCATAATTAACGATTTCGTGAGCCTGGGTTGACTCTGCGCCTCATGCGACTGCTCCCATTTTAAAAGTGTATTAACTATAAAAATATCGATGTCAGTTCTAAAAAATAATTATATAAAACGTTTTTCATTATGCATTATGTGTTTCAGAATACTCATACAATTACATCTTGGCCAAATAATCCTTCGAAGTGCTTAATATGCTTATTCATATATCATAAACTTCATTCACATGGAAAAAAGCAACAGAAAAATATTATTTACAACTTTCCTAAAAGATAAAGAGACGGAGTGAAACATACCAGTAAGTTTGAGCGTCAAATATATGGTGATCAAAAGTAGTATTTTAGGGGTTAAAAGAAACGTAATAAAAATCTCTCATTGTGGTAATACCGTAAAGCAAACAAAATGCCTTTTTTTATTTGGTTATAGGATCAAAAAAAGCTAATGAGCGTTTGAAGTGGTATCTGTTATTTTTGATAATCACAAGATTATAAAAATAAATTATATCAGTGTAAATGTGTATTTTTTATTATTTCAGAAAGCATTTTGTTTTACTTCATACGAAACAAATATTTTTTAAACCATTTATTTTCATTATGCTCGCGCCCCCTCGCAGAAATACAATGCGCCCCAGGGGGCATGGCCCACAGTTTGAGAAATACTAATATATAGGCAAACTATTATTACAGAAGCATTTTCGATAAAAGAAGAATATTTGGAAAATAAATTATTCTATGTTCATTTTTTTCCAAAATATTTCATACAAATCATTTTTAATTGCAATAATATTCTTAAAGAAATTTTATACGTGTATTCTAATCTAAGTGGCCATATAAATATAAACAAAAAACTATATTTGTTTGTATGCATTTAAAAAATCGCGATTCCGAACGTAGTCGGATACCTTAAAGCAATTGTTTGCAGACACTGAGGTTTTTCTGAGTCACTGGGCGCGAATATGTGAACTTCTTTGTCGTAATCCAATACCTCACTCTCTAAGCTACTCAGACATCGTTCCAGTGACGTAGCTACAGCCGTATCAATGATACCCCAAGCTTCAGAGTTCCCAAAATGGGCAGGCGAAAACCCGTAAATCTCAAGAGAAACTACAAAAAGTGCCCCGAGTAATTTTGGGGACCTCTCAAGTCTATCTACACCACTTCCTCGAACATATTATTTGCAGTGTTTTCTTTCCTAATTCCATGTCATCACGCCTTGTATCACGGCCACCTGTTTTCCATTCTTCGAACTAACACTTTTTTTTAATAAATCTCAGGGGCCTGATATCAAGTATCTGTATTTCAAATTTCCAGCCATTATAGCAATTTAAATATGGGATTAAAAAACCCTATATTGTGTTTTCCAAATCAAAATACAATTAAGTATTAGTTTGATGAAATATTTAAGTGAAAGTTATAAATATTGACTTGGTCTAGGTAATGACTGATGTAATTTTCACCATATGTTGTCTAAAAATGTTTCCTGCAAGTAACGTATGTGGTATAAGTTTATTAAGTATTCGGTAGTTATATATATAAGGAAAATAAACTAAAAAAAAATATCTTAGTTTTTTTTTTTTAATATTCAGAATATTACATAAAATTTATTTTGATCTAATGCAGTTATTTTACAATACGCATTAACATGTCAAAATATGTTAAAGGAAGACTATATAATTATTTTTAAAGCTAATGAAACATTTATTAAAACTATAATAAATCTTCAGCACACATTATAAATTAGAACTTCATTTCTGTTGACATTTGGATTATATGAAATTGGTTTAAGTAAACCACATGGATCAGTATAGAAATATATAAATTTATATGTATAAATTCTTAAAATCTTACTGGGTTAAATTTATAAAAGTCACATGATGCATACCATTATGTGTGTTCTTCATTGAATTCAAAACTGTAATAAGATTTTGAGCATGTTTTTCTATTCATAAAATTTAGATAAATTTTCAAATTTGATAGTTGGATAAATATGTTTAAAATTTAAGATTGTTTAAAAAGTTTTTCAAGATTAAAAAAAGAACATTTTCTTACTAAACGTGTTTTTTTAAATCAAGTGCACTTTCTTCCCCTATATTCGTTCTTATTGTTGATAAATTTGTATTTTTTTAAAGAATTATCTGCAAAATACAGGAGTTGGCCGCAGCAAAGTCCATGAATTAATTGGCTCGAAAAACGTTTTAGGTTTTATCACGTGATTATGACGCCACCCAGGGTGTCTTGAGGCACGATCCAGCCGGGCGTTTTCCCAGAGTCTATCTCTCAGTGGCAGCCTCGTATCGTTATCGACTCTCACTTAATAAGAAAACGATAATGATAACTTTAATGGTGAAATACTGTTCCTGTAAATATTCACTGAAAAACATGGAATTTCAAACCGCATGTCGACTGGTAAAACAGATAAGACTGTATTATGTGATGACCGTTGTCCATGTCTAGGCCTAGACCTTATACCATAAGCAATCATTCAACAAATTTAGTTGAAATACGACAATTGGTCGAGCCGGTATGCGTCTAGCTTTGTGAGATTGTGAATAGTGCATATTTACTTGTCTCAAATTACCGTTCGTACGAGTATTCGACAAGGCTTGCTGTATACTGTCTACATTTAAAAATTACAGATTAGGGCCTCATTTCGAAAAATGGATCAGGGTTTCATAAAATCTGAAGACTTCTTTGAGCTCAGGGCCTCGAAATTCTTAAGCTGTCCACAATTGAGAGTTATAGTAATAGCGCATTATAAAGCAACACGAGAATTATTGGCCACGAAGATTTTAGTTTGTGAGATGTAAGTTACGTAAATTTATTTGTTACGTATTACCATTTTTACTAGTACTTGACAACGTATGCTATACTGTCTACCTAAAAGGGTCTCAGGTAGGGCCTGATTTTACATTGGGGCCCTGGGCCTCAGGAAGTCCTAAGGCGTACATAGACGTCACATGAACTTATGAACTTGGTTGTAAAAATGGGATTGTAAAGGGTGTTTTTTTAGAGGTATAGAATTTTAAATTGCAATAAAACAACGATGCATTATTCGATTGACATGATATTTTTTATTCGAAAGATAATCTTGGGGCATTAGATTTTAAATATGATTTCTGGCATAGGAATGCCACGGCTGGCTCGGATGTAGTCCAATCTGGACGTCCAATTTTCGATGACTTTTTCCAACATTTGTGGTCGTATATCGGCAATAACACGGTGAATGTTGTCTTCCAAATGGTCTAGCGTTTGTGGCTTATCCGCATAGACCAATGACTTTACATAGCCCCACAGAAAATAGTCTAGCGATGTTAAATCACAAGATCTTGGAGGCCAATTCACAGGTTCAAAACGTGAAATTAGGCGGTCACCAAACGTGTCTCTCAATAAATCGACTGTGGCACGAGCTGTGTGACATGTTGCGCCGTCTTGTTGGAACCACAGCTCCTGGACAACATTATTGTTCAATTCAGGAATGAAAAAGTTAGTAATCATGGCTCTATACCGATCACCATTGACTGTAACGTTGTGGCCTTCATCGTTTTTGAAGAAGTACGGACCAATGATTCCACCAGCCTATAAAGCGCACCAAACAGTCAGTTTTTCTGGATGTAACGGTGTTTCGACATACACTTGTGAATTAGCTTCACTCCAAATGCGGCAGTTTTGTTTGTTGACGTAGCCATTCAACCAGAAGTGCGCTTCATCGCTAAATAAAATTGGCTTATGAAAATCGGGAACAACGTCAATCTCGTTTAGCGCCCATTCGACGAATTTCTATGAGGCGTGAGTCTATTCATGATGAATTGCCAAACCAAACTGAGAATAAATCACTTGACAGCTGTTCAATCGGTCGCCATCTTGGAAAGTAATGCCAACTTAAACTTCTATACCTGGAAAGAAACACTCTTTACTTACCATGTAACAATAAAGTCATGAAAAATTTAGCTTATTAATTTTTAATAGAATTAAAAGATCATGAACGCGTTAAAAGTACTTGTTAAAATATGTATTATTATTATTATCTATATGCTTTGAATGAAAAAACCACAACACTATATTTATTTCGATAACATTTCAAAAGATTCTAGGAAGTTGCATTCAAAACTAAAATATCTTCAACACGCGAATAACACATAAAACACGTGATTCGATGAAAATACTTGTGAAAAGTAAATTTTTGCTTTATGATTGATGATTGTGATGAAACCCGAATGGCACAAACAAACTGAATCTTACAAGATAAAAGTTATTGTTCTCGAGAGGTTTTATGTCTTGAATTATTCATGCGATATACTTGTTTGACTACATTTCAAAAACTTGAATTCGAGTTTCTATCTCCTACACCTAAGTTTGATTTATGATATCTTGATGTACTTTACTTAAGAATGGGGAAAAATTTTGAAACTACATTAAGTTACAAAACTAATACTAAATTAATATGGTGATCATTTTCCGTATTCCAATATTATTAATAACAAGTAATATATATATATAAAATTAAGTCAATTCCTAATTAGATCAACAAAGAAAAATTTTATATGTTAGCTACTTTTTATTAAATAGTTACGATTAATATAAATATGTATATACATGCCATATCCGCAACATTAAGTGGTGATCAATTTTTATTAATTATCATTAAAGTATCGTATTGTACAGCAAAACAATCGTGTATATAAAATTTCAGTTTAACTGAATAAGTTAAAATGTGAGGAAAAATAATATTTTAAAGTTTTGACTCAAGTCGCTAAAAATGAAGCCAACGTGGCTGTATCTGTAATTCTTTAAATAATTAGTTCCTGTCAATTAGTTTAATTTTAATTAAATATCGTATTTTTACCCAAAACAATCGTGTATAGAAAATTTCAGCTCAAATGAGTTCTTTAAAATGTGAGAAAAAAACATTTTCAAGTTCTGACACTAGTCGCCAAAATGGTCGCTAAGTCGCCAAAAATGATGCCAACGTGGATGTATTTGTAATTGTCTGAATAATTAGTTTTAATCAATTAATTTTTTATTAATTATAATTAAATTACTGTAATGCCATCCGAAAAAATCATGTGTATAAAATTTCAGCTCAATTGAGTACTTTAAAACATACTTTATTAACGATTGAAATTCCTCCAAGATAAATAAATAAAAAGAGTGTGAGCTAATAGTAGGAATTGAAAAAATAGATAGCAAATATGCTCATTAAAAATATAATATAATTTCTATGAGAAACCCGTAATGTTACTAAAATGGCAATATTATCGTAATAATGTGAACTTGAATAAAAATGTAATTTTAAGGAAGAAAAACATTTCCGCATTAAAATTAATGAAATTGATTAAAATCTGTTTTGTGCCGTAGATAGGGAGCGCATAAAAATATTTGAAAATATGTACTTCATAAATTCTTACATATACCAATCAACTTTGTCGACTTACTACGGATTTTTTTTATGCGGTGGAGAGGCCTGCATAAAAAAATCGTACTTAGAAATTGCGTAATTATTTACGAAATTCATAAAACTGTGCTTCTAAACAAAACAAATAAGTAAATTACACATGTAAAGACTTTAAAACATCTAATTTCTTATAGTATACATCAGTGCTTCTCAAACTTTTAATATTTGCTACCCAATTTTTAATCATAATTTCCATCGCGCCCCCTTCTACAACAACTAACCATGTATAGAATGCACTAAAAATATACTTTGACGCTAAAACTACAATAGGAATTTAATTACAAACCTTAAAAATTATCAAGCTAAGTATTGAATTTTGAAAATAAGAAGTTCATGGAAGGCATCACTAATTATTAAATTTGTTTTTAATGTATTAAAAAATAATTATCCAAAACAATGGGCAGTACTGATACATTTATAAGTATATTTAATGAGTGTAAATGTGTATTGAATTTTTATTATGTTTAAGTGCATTTTAATTTGTATACTTTCAATAAACTAATACTTATTTTAAATATTTTGTTTTCGACTTTTCAATATGCTCATGCACACCCAAGTAGAGATATCATGCCCCCTTAAGGGACGTGTCCCACAGTTTGATAAGCGCTGGTATACATGGAGAAGTTTTCCAAATGCACATACATAATTCACTGCTACTCGTTCTAACCCAAATTCGTACATTTTCCTGTGAAGAATTAGTTCAAAATCGCTTTCGTCATTTAAAAATACAATTTCAGTTGATTTATTTGTTGGTACCATTAAGTAAGTTTTAAGTTTTGGCGACGACGGTTGGTTGGTCAGTTGCTTGTTAACTTCAAGGTACCCAGGTATGCATGATTGAAGTTATTTTTAAAATTTCAAACACCTTTCGAAATTGGTATCTATTTTAAGAAAATGTTTTTTCGATTTGTTGGAAAGCTGGAAGTCAATATATGTTTTATCCGCACTCAAATAATCCGGTTCTTCTTGCCCGTATTTATAATCTACGAAGTTATTGATAATGTCTCTGTCATTAACAGTTTCGTCTTCAATCAAGTGATTGCTCCTTGCGAGTAGAGAGAAAGGAATTACAGCTGCACTGTCGGGAGACTGTTTACAACAAATAAACAGAGCGTCTTCATAGAAAACATTAGAGTGCCACCAAAGCCTTTGAAATTCGTTTGCAGCAAAAAAAATCGATTGCACAAAATAAATCTCAGAAAAAAAGGATTCCACAAAAACCGATTCTATTTTATTTGTTAGAAAAAATTAATCGATACTCTTTATTGAAAGATATAGTACAGGTTTCAAATTATAGTAAGTTTTTCTGTATCAATTTACCTTTTAATTTAACCTGTTGAGTGTTTCCCCCTTCTGTTTGCTAGATCTCATATCGAAAAATGTATTTAATCATACTAAAATACGTATTTAAAAATTCATATTCTTTGTTATTAAAAGAAAGAAAAAAAATATTATTTACTCTAATATTTCTTGAGTTTTCTAAATATTCATTGAGCAATATTTTGAGCTACTTATAATTATGAAAAGTCTATAATATTCTGTGCAATCAGTAACGTCTTAAGAATTATCGAGGCCCTCGGAGCCAATGCAAAATAGGCACCACCAGCAACAACTTAAATATTTTAAATAGCTCATATTTATAGTAATTGTCATTTACTTTTACAAATGATCTGTTGTAACAAGCAAAAATATGCATGATTCACATTCCATAATCTTAGCCGCAAACCAACTTGACCGACTGCCACATTTCGGCTGAATAAGTAGTGATGGTGTATTGTAGTAGACCCAGGCTTAGACAAAGACGATGGACATAATAATGCCGCACGCATAATTTGCTACAGGTCCCGATAGCCGAGTTGGCAGAGCGTTGGCCTGAACTTCCTCAGGTCTCGGGTTCGAATCCCGGCCCCGGCAGATTTATCCAAAGACTGGAATTTTGTACTCGTTTTTAATGTATTGTTTCTCTAGGTTCTAGATGAATTCAGATCATTCTTTATAGTGCATACTGGGTATTTCTCGAATATTCCGAAGTGTATAAAAGCAGAGTTCATCGCCAGTTGGGGATGTTCTCAGTCCAGTGTTGTATCGAGCTCCCAGCGTTAGAATAAATGTAATTGTTTGTTTAATTGAACTGTGTACTTCTTTCGAACTCCGTGACAAGTTTGGTGGAGGCGCGGGGTACAATTACGTCAAACGTGGATAATAGCGACAACCTTCGCAGGAGCCTCCGGTTAAGAGGATTATCCCCCGAATTCGGACTGTTAAAAGAAAATAGTAGGAAGAGGACCAAAAATGCCGACCGAGCAAGAAGCCAAGCCCGCTGTAGTAACACCTTCGTTACAGCAGTGGAGGAGCCCATCGACCTTCCGAGGAGCGCCTGGGGAAGACCCTCTCAAATGGCTTAAAGGTTCGATCGAGTAGCCAACTTTAACAAGTGGGATGACATGATGTGCCTGGCTAACGTTTATTTCTTTCTTGACGGTACTGCGAGACAGTGGTATGTCAACAACGAAGACGCCTTAGATTCCTGGGAAGCGTTTAAAAATGGACTAAGTGGACTTTTCGGTGACCGTCAAAAATATACCAGAGAAGGGCAGAAGAACAACTAAAATGCCGAGCCCAGCGTTCAGGCGAGAGTACACAGTCCTACATACAAGGTGTATTAGGACTTTGCCAAGAAGGTAAATCCTCTGATGAAAGAAGACGAAAAAGTGTCACACCTAATGAAAGGTGTTGCTGAGGATATTTATCAGGCCCTGTTGACGAGAGAAATCAACGACACAGCAAGTTTTATCAAATGGTGCAACTATATCGAAGATATGAAGCAGAAGAGGGTTGGTCGACCGAAATTTGAAAGGCTTCCAAACGTCGTACCGGTTGCATCCCTGACGGATGAGACTGATTTGGTCTCTCTTATTCGCACAATCGTACGAAGAAGTCCATCGACTAGTTAACCAGACGCAAGAATCTTTGGACTCCGATCCCAAATCCTTAGAAGAGATCGTTCAAGACGAAGTTGAAAGGGTTTTGGCCCCAGTGTCAACAAAACCTACAGAAACTAGACCACGACCAACATACGCCGCTGTAACCGGGAAATACAGAGCTCCTGTTCAGAAATTCCCACCTGAACCAAGAAAAACAGATGTGTGGAGAACGGCTGACAACAGACCTGTTTGTTTCCACTGCGGACGTCCTGGACATGTAATGCGCTACTGCCGAGAGAGAAAGGCTGTCTTTGACAACTCTCGAAACCGCCGACGGAACTTCGACGACGTTGGCACTGAAGAAGTAATACGCCGACCAAACTCTTCTCGCCGTTTTTACGCCAAGTCCACGAGGCCGATCCCCAATACGTCGTTACAGATCCCCGTCGCCATATCGCCGATCCAGTCAGTCGCCAGGCCGTAGGAGCGAGGAAAACTAAAGAGAGCGACCTTCAAGGAGGTGAGGCCGCGTGTACTGGAAATCCTCCGTCGACCGCCAAGAGGACTGGTAACCAACTAGACGTAATAATAGATAAGAAGCCGATACGTGCTCTAGTAGATTCTGGGGCATCGTTTTCTGTCATATCCGATAATTATCGCCGATTTTTAAAGAAAGTTCTGTTTGCTGATGCCAAGATCGTTATGCTGAAAGTTGCGGATGGAAATTTTGTTCGGCCGATAGGGAAATGTGTTTTACGTGTCCGTATAAACAATCGAGAACTGCCTTTTGAATTTATTGTTTTATCACACTGTAGCCATGACGTCATCCTAGGATGGGACTTTTTAGAGGCGTCTCAAGCCGTTATAGACTGTGGACAAAATGAACTTGTTCTAGAAGACATCTGTAGAGACTCCACAGCGCCTGACGCCTGGAATTTGTATGCCACCAGAGACTATACACTTAAGCCGCATTCTTTAACTAGAATAACAGTATCAGGATATCAAACCCGAGGAGACATAAATGTAGTTCTAGACGGCAGCAAACATTTGCTCTTCGAGAAAAATATTGCTACACCGTCCATGGTATCCACATATCGTAACGGAAAAAGTGATGTCTGGGTTACCAACCTGCAGTTCGAAACAAATCATCCCTAGAGGAATGTGCATAGGCCAAGCTGAACCACTAAATGAAGGGCATCTATGTGTTATTTCCGACACATCGGGTTGCTTGGATGACCAGCAAGAAACTTCGGAGTCACAGATGAATTGTTCATTAATGATGTCACCCGAGTTAAGTGACGAACAGAGAAACAAGCTATCCGAACTACTCCGGAAATTTTCTGGGCTTTTCACGAAGACCGACAAGTTGACAGCCGCGAAGACGAATGTGAAACACAGGATTTTTACTGGTGATCATGCTACAATCAACCAACGAGCCTACAGAGTCTCGCCGACTGAAAGACGCATCATTCATGAAGAAGTTCAGAAAATGCTTGATGAAGGTATCGTCCAACCCTCTGAAAAGTCCTTGGTCATCACCCGTTGTGCTCGTAAGAAAAAGACGGTAGTTGGCGTTTTTGCGTCGATTATCGCAAACTGAATAGCGTCACGAAAAAGACGTTTATCCTCTGCCTCGTATTGACGATACGCTCGACTGTCTGAAAGGTTCCAAGTTCTTTTCTTCCATGGATCTCCGATCTGGTTATTGGCAAATAGAAATAGACGAAGCGGATCGTGAAAAAGACGGCATTTATTACCCCGAAGGCTTATACGAGTTTAGTCATGCCGTTTGGTCTCTGTAATGCACCTGCGACCTTCGAGAGAATGATGGACAATTTGCTACGCCATTTTAAATGGACTATGTGTCTTTGTTACCTAGATGACATAATAGTGTTCTCAGAAACTTTTGAAGACCTTCTTATACGATTAAGACTTGTTCTAAAATGTCTTCAGGAAGCTGGTCTTAAATTAAATTCAAAGAAGTGTCTTTTGCTGCCCAAGAAGTAAAGATTCTAGGCCATCTTGTATCTAGTAATGGCGTTCGTCCCGATCCCGACAAAATAAAAGCCGTAAGAAATTTTCCCACTCCAAAGACTATACATGACATACGAAGTTTTCTTGGCCTTTGTTCTTACTTTAGAAGATTTATTAAAGGTTTCTGTTATCTCGCCGAACCTCTCCAGTCGTTGTTGAAAAGTGGCGTGGAGTTTCATTGGGGTCCTGAAGAGGTGGAAGCATTTAACAGTCTTAAGAAAGCACTTACTTCGGATCCACACACACAGTATTGGGGATGTACGACGAAAGAGCTTCTACAGAAATCCATACTGATGCAAGCGCGTATGGTATCGGAGCTTTCCTAGTACAAATTCAGAATAATGTCGAGAAAGTTATAGCATACGCTTCTAGAAATCTGACAAAAGCCGAAAAGAATTATTCCACCACAGAAAGGGAATGTCTTGCCATCGTATGGGCTACCAACAAATTCCGGCCGAACATATTCGGAAAACACTTTACTGTTGTAACTGACCATTATTCCTTGTGCTGGCTCATGAATTTAAAGGATCCTTCAGGAAGGCTTGCCAGATGGGCCCTCCGACTTCAAGAGCATGATTTTGACGTAAAATATAAAACCGGTAAGAAGCATAGTGACGCCGACGCTCTTTCGAGAAATCCAGTGGAAGAGGAAACGGAAACACCAGACAAAAATTTAGCAGTCACGACGAGTATGAACCTTGCGATGGAACAGAAAAAAGATCAAGATCTTGCGAAATTAAAACTTTTGAGCAACTCATCCAAAAAGGAAGAATTCAGATTCATCGAAGGTATCCTTTGCAGGAAGAATTTTGATCCAGATGGAAAGTTGTGATTACCAGTCATTCCTAAACATCTACGAGCAGACATACTAAGGCATTTTCATGACGCCCCCACCGCTGGACACCTTGGTTTCGCGAAAACTTATGACATGATTCGCAAGAGATTTTACTGGCCGGGAATGTACCGAAATGTCGTTCGGTATGTCATGCATTGTCGGGAGTGCCAAAGGAGAAAATCCGTTCCTCAACGACCACCTGGACGTTTAGTTCCCATCCCTCCAGCTATAGCTCCTTTCCATCGCATTGGAATTGATCTCCTTGGGAGATTTCCAAAGTCTGCTCATGGAAACAAATGGATAATAGTCTACACGGATTACTCAACGCGATATGCAATAACAAAAGCCTTGCCGACAGCCGAAGTCGACGAAATAGCGAAGTTCTTACTTGAAGAAATTGTCCTCAGGCATGGAGCTCCTCGAGTAATTATCACAGATCGTGGAGCCGTCTTTCGATCCAGACTTGTTTCCTCTCTCGTCGACTTGTGTAACATTGATCATCGTTTCACAATGGCGTATCATCCTCAAACAAATGGACTGACGGAGCGCTTCAATAAGACCTTGTCCGACATGTTGTCAATGTATGTGGATGTAGAGCAGAAAAATTGGGATGAAATTCTACCATTTGTAACCTTCGCTTATAATACCGCTAAACAAGAGACCACAAGTTTTACGCCGTTCTATTTACTTCATGGTCGTGAAGCGGAAACGACACTAGATACAATGCTACCATTCTGTCCTAACGAGTTTGATGACAATAACATCACCAAGATAGCAGCCAGAGCCGAAGAATCACGACAGCTAGCCCGAGTGCACACTCTGAGAGCTCAAGACAAAGATCGTCGACGTTACGATTCCAAACACCAAATGGTATCCTACGCTCCCAGAGATCTCGTATGGTTATACTCCAGTGAGAAAGTCGGTCTCTCCGAAAAACTCTTAAGAAGGTATTTCGGACCGTATCAGGTGCTACGCCGTTTATCAGCCGTGACTTACGCAGTACAAGATTTTGATCCTGCTTCACCAAAAAGAAAACTAAGAGAAGCTGTCCATGTACTGCGTATGAAACCGTACCATGATCCCGCCGAGCAAATCGAAACCGAGGATATTCCTCCCAAAGAATCATACAAAGGACCCATCACTCGTTCCAGAATAAAGATCCTTGAACAAAGTGACAGCGGGGCGCTGTCTTCTTTTTCGGGGAGCAATGCCGCACGCATAATTTGCTACAGGTCCCGATAGCCGAGTTGGCAGAGCGTTGGACTGAACTTCCTCAGGTCTCGGGTTCGAATCCCGGCCCCGGCAGATTTATCCAAAGACTGGAATTTTGTTCTCGTTTTTAATGTATTGTTTCTCTAGGTTCTAGATGAATCCAGATAATTCTTTATTGTGCATACTGGGTATTTCTCGAATATTCCGAAGTGTATAAAAGCAGAGTTCATCGCCAGTTGGGGATGTTCTCAGTCCAGGGTTGTATCGAGCTCCCAGCGTTAGAATAAATCTAATTGTTTGTTTAATTGAACTGTGTACTTCTTTCGAACTCCGTGACAATATATTAAGAAAATCCTGATACTGTTTCGAGATTGAGATTCAGAATTCACAGTTGGCTAAGAGAGAGAGAGAATTCTAAGCAAACTCATTTTTTTCGCCTAACTTTTGGTTTGACTTAATTTTTCAAATAAAGTAAATTACTAAAATAGTTTAAAAATTTGTATTTATTTATATATTCTCTTTTATGCTGGTTTAAAATCTGTTGCTAGTTTTTCAATACGACAAATGTTTTTTTTTGTAGTACAGCTGCCTAAACACAAGAATGTGTAATATGTACACGTATTAGAATAGCACAAAATCTTACAAGTGCGACACATTTAGCATACATTTTAAGAATTGCATGATTGTTACATGTTTGAATATCAATATTTTATGGGCTAGGAATTTGCTTTAATTTCGGATCAATATCATTTTTGCGTGGAATACACCAATTTCACAAGAAGCTCTTTTATAACTACATGGTTGAAAGAAAACAACTAAGTTTGAATTAACTCTGGTTGAAGATTTTTGAAGATTTTTTGAAAATTTTTGAAGATTTTTTGAAGATTTTTTCTTCGGTATTTCATAACCAATTTTACACTGAAGTTCAGTGCTTCTCAAACTCTCAGTGTTGGTGACCCATTATTCAATCAGAATTTGTATCGCGCCCCCTTTCAAAACAATAACAATGTATTGAATTCAATAATACTATACTTTGACGCTACAGCTACAATACAACTTAAACCTCTTAAGTAGCACCAGAGAATATAAACGTCTCACTCAGCTAAAGGGTTAAGTGCCCCGGACGTATATGTACGTCTCTCCGAAATACAATCCTTTTTGTGCATTGCTATCCATAAAATTATTCCGAAGGCTTTGGAATGCAATAAAAGAACCTTGAAAATGTTTCTGAAGGATTTTGCTTAGGTGTTCATTTTTTCTCACCTCCCATACGTCACATAAGCACGCCTAAGTGGAAAACGGTGACATTGTGGAGTAACTAGAGTATACCTTTTAATCAACAGTTAAAGGATTAAATTATAAACTGTACACATTATTTACATAAGTGTTAATTTTTATATATGACAAGCTCATGGGGCCACTGGTATTTATTAAAAATGTTCTTAACTTAGCATTAGTAAGTTAATTATAAAATACATTCTGCAGTACTCATAATTTTATAAGTGTATGAAATCTGAGTAAATGTGTAATTTTATTATGTCAGAATGTATTTTGTTTGCTTAATTTTAGTAAATTCATAATTTTTTTAAATAATCATTTGTTTTCGACTTTTCAATATGCTCGCGACCCCCTCGTGAAGTTATCACGACCCTCTAGGGGGTGCTCCCCACAGTTTGAGAAACGCTGTTGTAGTTTCTTTACAGAATTTAAATCCGGAGACTGGTCTGGTCAGCTGATTCTATATTTACTGTATTTTTTTCAAACTATTTCTGAACTACATTTACATGGTGATATGGTGGATTATTATCCTGACAAATTCGTGACTGATCCCCAAGCAGATCTCCCACTGTTGGTATCAGTTTATTGAGTATTATTCTGTTTTATTTTACATCATTTCTTGGTTTTCCCTGTTTTTCTTACGATGTAAAATCATCTAATGACACGAGAAGACACACATCCCTATATCACCACTTTCGTCGGATGTTTCATTTTGCGCCAGACACTGAGTGCTGAAATTTTTATGTCATCTTACACAGGCATTATTTTTGTTACCTGAAAAAAAAAAAAGACTTTCATCACCTTTCCCAAGTCTTTAAAAGTCTATAATAAATGATCTTTTGACCAAGCTAATCAGTTAGTAAGGGTTTTGACGAGCTTTTAAAGCTCATAATCCGATTTCCAGCAGTCTTCCTTTCAAAATTCATAAACACATGTTCACATTCGAGGACAAAATCCATTATTAAAAAAATTGTGGTGAATTAAACCATTTATTTAAAGTGAAATCGTGTGCAATAGCATTAATTAACCTAAAGCTGTCATTTTGTTGGATCATTCAGACCGTTTCCAGTTCGTAATAGTCTCTATTTCAGAATATTTTTTCAACGCTCTCACGTTCGTAGAAAGTCAACATGGTACTTCAGTAATAATCGGGCACATGGAATAATCTTTCTTCAAAAGTATTTTATTTTGTATCTTCCATTATAATGGCGAAAGGAAAATTTACCTATAATTCCAATGTTATCCACCCACGAACTTCAAATTGAACTAGGCAACTAATTTAGAACTAAAACAGGGGCATTGAATATTTTTTGTTCTGCTGGGCCGCATACATATGTCAACTATTTCATGCAGGCAACATCTAGTCATCTCAAGTAGGCCGCAACATGAAGTTAAATAGGGAAGAGGAAGAAATACATTTAGACCAAGATAACATTGGAAATTTAAAATGTAGAAAATTGATCAAAATATTGAAACTTCTGTTTTGCTTTTTTAATTATTCTATTTTTATATATATTTTTATTTTGTCACAAACACGAAATTAGAAGCATTTAAGAAACAATTGTTCTCAGTTTCTGCATCAGTAAACGGTTTCATACGATTATCAATTATATAACACAGTGCTTCTCAAACTTTCTATATTTTTGACCCTACTTTCAATCCGAATTTTCATCGCGCCCCCCTTCCCCATACAATAACAATGTGTTGAATATGTAGTAATAATGTATAATACTTTGAGACTATATATATATATATATATATATATATATATATATATAAAAGCTAAAAAATATATATATATATATATATATATATATATATATATATATATATATATATATATATATATATATACCCAATTTTAAACCGTACGAAATATTAAGATAAGTATTAAATTTTATGTATGATAAGCCCATTGAAAAATCATTAGTAATTATTAAACTGGTTCTTAACTTAGTATTGATTCTTAGTATAATATATATTGGGCCGTACTGATACATTTATAAGTATACTATATCAGAGTAAATGTGTATTTTTTTATTATGTCAGAATACATTTTGCTTCCTTTTCAAAATTGATCATTTTTTAAATAATCCTTTACTTTTGACTTTCCGATACGCTTGCGCCCCCCCTAGGGGGCACGCTCTACAGTTTGAGAAACGCTGATATAACAAACTCTACAGAATATGTATTTGTTACCGCTGTGATATTACCACTGACAAAACACTTCGTTGCTGTGGCAAAGATTATTCAAGAATTCCTATTTATCCCCTCTTGAAAGAGATCTTCGAGGAAAAGTGTCATTGAATGATTACTGTTTATTGGTATTTTTGAAATGCAGCACTTACGTAAGAAATCAAACAATTACTGATCCAATCTGTTTTTCACTACAAAATAGTCAACCACCCAATCGTCTTGAAACAAATTCTTTTTTTTTAATGTTTTTCGCTCGCAAGACACGAAAGATAGTTAAAAATTAGTTCCACCCATAAAGCTGTCGCTACTTCACTGTTACTTGCTATCATTAACCGTAATAGTTCCAAATAGAAAAATAACATACATCTAATCATACTCGTACGACACTGATAGCAAAAAAAACAAAATGGAAATATTTGATTTCTTTTCAAGGAAATACTCATTACGTTTTTAATACAATGTTCTTAAGTAGGTAAATTTCTTTGAGCAAGGGACAATGACCGGGCCTCTAAAAAGGCTCTGTGGGCCGCAGGTTCAGTATCATTGCTCTAAAACATTCTGCACTATCTGATTCCAACCCTTCATTACTTCTGCTCTATAATTGATCGAAGTAATAAAATTGATCGAGTAATGGAGCATTTCAATGGTAGAAAAAATTTAACATTACTGCAATTGCTTTGAGCTTGCGTTTCATTGTGTTTTTTTTGTTTGTTTTTCAAAATATTGTTTAAGTAATTTAATTAGTATGAAAAAAATACTTTAGGGGAACAATAAAAATAGTTAATATAGTCCGATAATATAATAACAAACAATAAAGTCAAACAGGAAAACTAGGCAAAACTTTGAGCATGCTCAGTACTTTGCCACCACTATAGCTCGAAATTCCCAGCTTTTTAGACGATATGCTCAAGAATAACATTTAGTGATTAAAAACATTCGAATCATGGTGTTATAGAGCAGCAGTCCCCAAACAATTTGACCTCACGGACCAGTAAATTTATAATTTAAATCCCTCGGATAACTAATAAGATTGCTTAAGTAATAAATATATTTATAAAAAAAATTGATCTAAGAACATATATAATGTACCTAGTTAATAAAATCAATCTATCAATTATAACCAAATTACGAGAGATTTATAAATAACCTTTATTAATACCTGTCTGATAAATCATGAATATGCAAAAGAAAATACGCAAATACTTTCTTAATATCCCAACTAATATGTTAAATATATTTTATGTTAAACTCAATCCGTCCGTAAACCCATCTTTAAATGCTTCAACTGATATATACACTGCTGGACAATTGCTACGGACGGATAACACTATCATAAATAGCAACCACAAAATGAAAGGAAGCAAAATGTGGAAAATTAGAATAAGTGCGGGATATTAGTAAGAAGTATGAGTATGCAAATTATTTTCCACGTCTGTTCACCACGTGATAGCGTTCGTAAGAGCTTTAAAGGTTTTGACGCGTGTGGACAGTTGTTGTTTCAAATCAAAGTTTTACAGGAAAGCTTTAATACACGAACTTAAAATTTTTGGCATGTCTTCACGACATCACATAGATGATTTTATGCGTGGCCGAATTATTGGAAAGATCGAAGAAGGGCGAAAAATAACAGATGTTGCCAGGGAGTTCGACATCGCTCATAGCGTTGTTTCACGGCTGTGGAAGTCATTTAAAACTACTGGAATGTGTAGTAGACGGCACGGGGGAGGTCGTGTTAGAAGTACGACGCCTGCAGAAGACAGATATATCGTCCTGTCAGCAAAAAGGAACAGGCGCACCACAGCTCAGCAGGTGGCAAATCAGTTTCTTGCTGACTCAGGAAAGCAGATCTCCCGAAAAACTGTTGCCAGACGTTTGAGGGGAGGAGGACTATACGCACGCAGGCCTGTTGTGTGTGTCCCATTGACCAAGCAGCACCGTACTGCCCGTTTGCAATGGTGTCGTGAGCATCACAATTGGACTAAACAGGACTGGGCATGCGCACTATTCTCAGATGAGAGTAGGTTCAGTCTGTCATCGGATTGTAGACGCCAACTGATCTGGCACGAGAGTGGTACTGCTTATCGTCCAGAAAATATCCAGGAAAAGGACCGATATCCGACATGCAGTATCATGGTGTGGGCCGGCATCATGATCAATGGCCGCACGTCCCTACATGTGGTTGCGAATGGGGCTATGACGGGACAATGATACATTGATGAAGTTCTACTTCCTCATGTTCGTCTTTTCTGTGGTGCTGTCGGTGATAAATTTGTTTTTATGGACGAAAACGCAACATGTCATCGAACACTCGCTGTTCAGGATTGTCTAGACAGCGAGGGTATTCAACGTCGCGTATGTCCAGCGCATTCTCCAGATCTAAACCCCATTGAAAATGTGTGGGATGCTTTGGGGAGGCAAGTTGCTGGTCGAAACTATCATCCGACAAACAAGAACATCCTCATCCGTGCACTCACAGAGGAATGGGATAAATTGCCTCAACAGCTGCTGGATAATGTTGTGCAAAGTATGGTACGACGTGTGGAATGTTGCATCACACTCCACGGTGGACATATCCCTTACCGATACCTTTCTTTAAGGTGCCTGATGACTTTTAGATGCATTGTTCCGTTTCTCCGTACGCAGATCAAATGAACATTTTTTTTTCTTTCAGATGTTTCACAGCTTTTGTATTTTCCAGAACAATAAATATTCTTTATTCTAATGTCTGAACAGTGTGGCAACTATATTTTATCCTACTAGGCCTCATGTCTCGCTTAATGTTATGCTACATAGCAATTTGTGATCCGTCCTTAGCAATTGTCCAGCAGTGTATATGCGACATACCGGAGAGTGAAACCTTAAAAGACTGCGAAACGAGACGAGACAAAACGTGTAGCTGAAACAATACCACTACAGCATTACGACATATTTACCGTGGCGTTATTCTATGGAACTGCGTTATTATATGAAGAAGGAATTTTATAGTTTTTCATGTATTGTTATCAGTTGAATTATGTTTCAATGCATCTTAAAACATAACTTAACCTGATAAGAGTATTTTCCTCATTTTTCTCAAAGACCAGCGAAATTTTATCGCTAATCACCACTTTGGCGACCTCTGTTATAGAGAACTAGTCGACGGCGAGACGAAGCTCTCCAAAGCTGAGGCCTTGGGCTAGGCCCTAATGGCCCGTACCTTCAAACACACTTGAGTGCAGTAGATATACATTTTCATTTCTGACTATAAATGCCTTAAATATTAAAATTAGTTTCCGTTCGAAATAAATTCGGAATATTATCAATCGAATTCAAACAGAGACTAAAAAAAAAGCCCACTAACACAAATTGAAATTAAATGCGGACTTTAAGCCGATACTATGAAATATTTATTTCATTTATAATTGGAAATATTTCATACACATTCCATTCCCTAATACGTAATTATCCGTCATTCATCAAAAATAAAAATAAGAAGAAAAAATTCCTTGCCATAAAGGCTTGCAATTCTTTTCCATATTGTGAGAAATCAGTATGTTGGTTTTCCAGTGCTAACTGCCTAATGAAATATGTAAAAATCACTTAACTTGATAGACCTTTTAAAAGCTGTACACAAGCACTGATGCCTAAGTAATTCAGTTCCATACGAGACATCAAACACATTAGCTCTCCACCGCAGATTTACTAATAACTAGATCGATTTATTGCATGTCACTTGGTGCTAACGAATACATAGAGCTTAATAGAAATGTTTATGCGCTCGAGCAGCGTTGCGAAACACTCAACTTCCCTTCGGAGGCTTGTATTTTAAAAATGCAGAAGCCCCGCTGTTCCATTCTTGGAAATAGTCCAGACGCCACTGTCAAAGGAGTCCCTTGACTAAATTATGTCTGAGGTGCAAAAGGTCGAGAACGGAATTTATTAAGTACTGCCAGAACTCATTTATTTTTGTTACGAACCAGTGACGATGCAAGTAAAAATAGGTGGATGCTGGTTTTTTTTTTTTAAAAAAAGAAGAGTTTTCCCCAAGAGTAATACATTTAATTTATGCACTTGCTAAAATAGATTTATATTTTTGTAAAAGTGGAAAATTAATTTTTGTTATTGTATTACATCGTTAGGGGGATTGTTATTACTATATAATAATAACCACTCGGAAAATAATGTAAAAAAACAAACGTACTTAATTATAATAATTTTATGTCAATAAGTCTTAACATAAGTCCACAAGAGTATTTTTTGTATAAAATTCATTTTGGGAAATATATTATTATTATTATTCAAGTATGTGCTACTGAAATTTTATAAGATATTTAACTTATTTATTTGTAACTTTTTTATTATTATTTCTAAGAAACCTTTTATATTATTTGGCCATGAATATATTTTAATATATAACACTTGAAACATTAGATCGACAAAAGCAGTTTCATAATTTTGAATAAAAAATTCTGTGAAAACTTTTTCGAATGTATCAACATTTACATGCGAGGTTTAGAAAAAAGGTCATATATAAAATGAAGTATATATAAATATTTTAAAAAGCGTTATAATTTATATATATATATAACGCTTTTTAAAATAAATATATATATATATATATATATATATATATATATATATATATATATATATATATATATAGATATTAAGATTTAGATAAATTCTACCTTAAAATGGCAATTAAATACGGAATGCCGATTGAAGCATTCAATCTATTTAGATCTTATGTAGCAACAGAAATTCGGGAATTAGATTTTACTGTTGAAAATGAAATTATGTATAAAGATTTTAAATCATCAATAGTAAATATCCAAAATGACTTCGTTATTACATATGTTGATAAGGTCTCTGCTAATTATGCCATAATTTGTAAATATTTTTACAGTAAAATATTAAGTAACCACATTTTAAATAATAATTCATTTCAAAAATCAATTCACAATAATATAGAAGATGGTAATCGTCTTTTAGCTTTTAACAAAAAGACTGAATATTCATCTAAATAATATTAAATATCCAAGTATTTTTAACACCAAAATTTCATAAAAGCCCTATAAAATTCCGTAGTATCACTAATGGATACAATACGTATATCACGAAGTCTGGGAAGATCTTACAATCTCTTCTTCAAAATCTAATTGATAATTTACAAAACACGGCAATTATTAAAAATAGCTTAGAGATTGCTAGAGTTACTAAGGATATGATGATTTTTCTATGCATGGTTTTGATTTCGGGAACCTTTTTAATTCTATAGATATTGACGATATGATTAAGGTCCTACAGTTAATTTATGATAAATATGAATTAAATACTTCAATGAAAAAAAAATTGATATTCTTGTTAACCTCGTATTAAAAGAAAATTTCATTACATTTGATCAGAATCTTTATAAACAGATCAAAGGATTACCTCAGGGTGATCCAGCTAGTAATTGTTTAGCGAACCTATATTTACATTTTTTTGAAATAGATCATGTTGTAAATGATTCTTACTTAATTTATCGTTATATAGATGATATAATAATTTTTGGTAAAAATAGTGAAAACAAACCAAATATTACATTCTACCCTGAATATCTCAAGCTCCTTAAAACTAACTTCAACTCTAATAGGGTGGAATTCTTGGATTTAGACTTGCATCTTATTAACAATAATGTAGTCAGTAACATTTTTGACAAAAGAGATTCGTTTAAGTTCCATATAATTAAAAATCCCGTATGGAACAGTACTTTACATATATCAATTTACAGAAATATCATTTTGAATTTTTTATTTAGAAATGATAACTTAACTACCCACAAAATAGATAAATACAATAATATAAAAAAAAATTTTCAATGTTGTTTAGATCATGAATACCCTTTTAATTTCTTGAGATCTTATATTCATCACAAATACATTAACCGGCTTGCTACTTCGAATTCCAAATCCACCACACAACAATAGGTTTTCAAAGTCAGCATGTTAGTGGTCTTGCTGTGAAGATTATATCATAACACTCATATCATAGTTTACATTTTTCCACACACATCTTGAACATCTTACACATTGTTGACAACCAACAAAATAAGAGCCTAGCAAATATACATTTTTGACAATCAACCAATTCAAATTTTACCATATTTGATTGTCGTTATTTTATACTTGTCTTTTCTGGCTGGTTTAAAAGTCAGCTCAAAATATGTGGTTATGTATTTTCGAATTTTTTTAACTTAGTGAATAATTGACTTTCATTAATGGCAAGATGCTTGTTTCTCTTCGTAAAAGCTTTGTGAGTAAAGAAATTTTGTTAAATTGATTTTTGAATGATACTTTTCTTATGTAATTGTTTTAGCATTTTTCTACTTTTCTTACATAATTATTTTGTGATTTTTCTGCTTTAAGAGTTTTGGGAGAGTTTGTTACATAATAGTAGTGATTGGTTTTATCATGCTCTCTGAGTTATCCATACTCTGAAGTTTTATTTATTTTATTTTATTTTATTTTTCTACCGAGTTGCAAAGGGGGAAGGTTGGCGCTTTTAAACTAGTTTAACCCCACTTATTCGGTCCTAAGTCCGAAATTGCTTTCTGACTCGCTAGGTTCTGCTTTTTTGTAGTTCTTTTATTTCTCTATAATTTTGTTCTTCATGTTATGCTTTTATATTTTTATTATGCTATTTCTTGTTATGTTCTTTATCTATTATTTCTTGTTTTTGATAAATAATACATATTTCTTTTATATATATATATATATATATATATAAAGGAGAAAAGCGACTCACTCACTGACTGACTGACTGACTCAATGTCTAATCACGATATCTCCGAAACTATTAAACCTACCGACTTGAAATTTGATAGGTAGGTTGCCTTCATGGAGTAGACGTCAGCTAAGAACGGATTTGCAAAGTTCGAACCCCAAGGGGTGTTACGGGGGCTTAAGGGGCGTTATAGATAATTATTTCCATTAATAAACTATTAGGTGTACAGTCGTGAAACTTGGTAGACAGATTTGCTTCATAAAGTAGAGATTCCCTACATAACGATTTTTACGAAAATTGACCTCCAAGGGTCGTTGAGTGCGCTTAAGGGACGTTATACATAATTATTTCCATTTTTAACCTATTAGACGTACAGTCTTGAAATTTGGTAAGCGGATTCCTTTCATAGAGTACAGATCCCCTACAGAAGAGGTTTTGTGAAAATCCACTCCCAAGTGGCGTTGTAGAGAATTAAGTGGCGTTATATAGGCAATTAACTCTTTTTTAAAACTATTAGAAGTAAAATCTTGAAATTGAGTCAGCAGATTCCATTCACTGAGTAGAGATCTGTCATAAAATGGGCTTTGTGAAAATCGATTCCTAAGTGGCGTTGCGGGGGCTTAAGGGGAGCTACAGATAATTATTTCCATTTTTAAACTATTAGACGTACAGTCATGAAATTTAGTAATCGGATTCCTTTCATTAAGTACAGATCCGCTGCAACATGGGTTTTGACAAAATCGACTCCCAAGTGGCGTTCCAGAGTATTAAGTGGCGTTATCGGCAATTGACTCCTTTTTAAACTATTAGACGTAAAATCTCGAAATTTAGTAAGCTGATTCCATTCATTAAGTAGAGATCCGCTATAAGATGGGGTTTGTGAAAATCGTTTCCTAAGTGGCGTAGCGGGAGCATAAGGGGCGTTATACATAATTATTTCCATTTTTAAACTATTAGACGTGCAGTCTTGAAATTTGTTAAGCAGATTCCTTTCATAGAGTACAGATCCCCTACAGAATGGGTTTTGTGAAAATCGACCCCAAGTGGCGTTGTGGAGAATTAAGAGGCGTTATAGAAAATTAAGTCCTTTTTTAAACTATTAGACGTGAAATCTTGAAATTGAGTATAAGCAGATTCCATTCACTGAGTAGACATATGCCTTAAGATTGCTTTGGGAATATCGTTTCCTAAGTGGCGTTGCGGGGGCTTAAGGTGCGTTATAGATAATTATTTCCATTTTTAAACTAGTAGACGTACAGTCATAAAATTTTGTAAGCGAATCCTTTTCATGGTGTAGACATCCGCTACAAAATAGTTTTGGGGAAAATTGGTCCCCAAGGGTCACTTAGGGGGATTAAGGGGGGCGTAATAGATAAATATTTCCGCTTTTCAACTAATAGAAACACCTGCTTGAAAATTAGAAGGTATGTTCCGTTCATGGAATAAAGTTCCTTTTACAAATATTTTTGCGAAAACAGACACCAAAAGAGTGGGGCTGCGAGGGATTAAGGCGTGTTATAGAGAAATTCCTGTTTTCGAATTTAACTCATTTACTTGAAATTTGTTGAGCACTTTTCTTTAGTTGAATAGGGTTCCACTAAGAATGGATTTTACGGAAATCAACTCCAGGGGAAAGCGGGGAGAGTTATTGGGGCGTATTGATAGACAAAATTCCCGTTTTCGAACCGCTAAGACTACAATAATAAAATTTGGTTTGCATGCTTCTTTTTGTTGAATTGGAATCCACTAAGAGTGCTTTGAACAAGGTATTGATGATAAAAATTCCGTTTTTGTTCTGTTAGATTTAGACTTGAAATTTAGCACGCATATTTATTTTATGGAGTAGAGATCCACTGAAAGTTGCTTTGGTGGAAATCAACTTGATTATTAGGTTAAATGAGTGCAAAAAATCTTTCTCCTTCTATTTTAGATATAAATAGAAATATTAGATATTTTAATTTATGTCCTTTTTATATCAAGAAGCGAGAGTTTACAGCTATAAATATATTTTTCAATACAATCGAATTCCTAATGCTAGATATCAATAATTCATATACTATATGTACACAGTATACTTTTATACAACATCTTGAAATACCCCGTGAAGCGGGTGGGTAACGGCTAGTATTATATATAAGCGTTATATATATATATATATAACGCCTTTTAAAATATTTATGTATACTTAATATATATAATATTTATATATTCTATATATATATATACATATATTTATATATTCTATATATATATATATTTATATATTCTATATATATATATACATATATTTATATATTCTATATATATATATATATATATATATTTATATATTCTATATATATATATATATATATATATATATATATATATATAAATTAATAAATTGTTTTACGAAGAAGGAATGGTTTTAAATGGAATGAAATGTTTCTTGATTTTAACACAAAGAATAAAATATAAATTTTTTGAATCTAAATTACTTTTTTAAAAGAAACTTATAAGATATTTTTAATAAAGCGTAATGTAAATATTAGAAATCAGTAAGTTTTATATGTTTTTAATTAAATTATGGAAGAATTAATATTTTTATAATGCATTTTATGTTTTGTACAACATGTTTTAATCACGTAATAAAGTTCGAGGTGTGTCTCTTTATTTAAAAAAAATACTTTAAGTTGGTTAGATTTGTACCTAATAATATATTTCATAGTAAAAATCGTTTTTTTTTAAATACAAAACTTTAAATGACTTTTTGTCATTTCCTATCCTTTTATAATATAGGTTTAAGTAAAATAATAATATTAATTTTTTTATTTTTATTTGTTTCACAATAAAATTATTCGAAAGCCATTGAATTTGGTAATTAATATTGGTTTTCATGAAAAGCCTAAACTATTTTCAGATTTTTGAACATGATTAAAGGCAGTGAACTACACAAGGGCGGGGTTTGGGGTTTCCAAATCCTTACCCCCTAAACCAAAAAATTCATAGTTTAGCATAAAAAATACATTTCAATGCTTTCGTCTACATTTCTTTAAAAATGTAAACCTTCCCATGAAAGTGATCCTAAACTGTGCTTATATAAAATAATTAATAATTTTCAAAATCTTTCATATAAAATAGAAAAAAATATGTGCTTGATTGGTTCTTTGTTGTTTTGTTATAAAATTCTATGTAATGTATATAATGTTCTAATAAACAGGTAGGTTTACAATTTTTGTCTAAATATACTCAAGTTCTTTTCCCATATTTTTTTTTTTTTTTTTGAAATGTTAAGAGTAAAAAGAATTTGATTTTGCAGTGCACTTTTATTACCATGTGCATATTTTTATAATTATTATCTATATATATTTCTAATATCATTGAATAATATTAAAAATGGGGAAAACTCAAAAAACGTTTTGTATTATTTTATTCAGAAAATAAAGCGAAACTCATTACTACTTAAATTTAATAATAAGTTTAATTATTTATATATTTATTTGGACTAGTTGTTACAAAATAAAAGGCTTTGTGGTTGTTGTGGTCCTCTGTGACGAATCTGTACGGCACTTTATCACTAATACGAGAGTATTAGTAATACATCACTAATATCACTAATACGACTTTGGGGATTGTAAATTCGCATATATCTCCAACCAGCTCTAAAAGGAAAAACCGGGATATGCAAATGAATCAAAGTATTTAAGGAGAATGTTGTAAGTTAGCAAATAGAAGGCTATTGAGCGCAGAGATACATTGGCAGGGTTGTAAGAAGATTCAAGTGATTGTGTGATTAGTTTCTGGCTGATTATCAGGCAGCAATCTACATTTGGAAAATTTGAGACGACTGGAAAGGAGTGAAGTAGTAAAAATCAGGTGATATTTAAATTTCAATCATTGGATCATAAGAATAAATATATAACAGAGTTAGTGGAAAGTTAATGATTGCTAGTAATTCAAATCGCGCATATACCTCGGTCCTCTTATTCCGGTAAACCCGTTCGATATTGAGTTTAATAGTTGATTAGTATCATATTTCGTGATTTAATTTAATAGTAAAGTTCAATCCCATTGACGTAGACATATTGATTCATATTTGTATTTAGAAGATTGATAATTGATTCAAGTGAATAAATATAATTTGTTATTGTAAAAATGTCGTCTAGTAATTCTTTGCCTCAGTTCAATCTTGGTGTCCAGGGTGGAACCCAGGGGGTCCCACACCTCTTCCTCAGGTTGGTTGAGATGGAGATGTTGCAGATCGTTGATTTTCCTCGGGGAGATCTGAGTGCTATAGTGAATAGCCTGAGGAACCATAATTAGATCGGAAAGCATGGATGGAAGCGTGACTCTTACGAGTTAAAAAGACACAAACACAGTAGAGCCACACCATAAAATGTAGTGTAAAACGCTTTTTTACACAACTCACACAAAACCAATAATTAATAAAAATTGAGGCATAAAAGCATCACAGGAAATGTTCGATATCGCGGCCATTTGCATGTATGCTCGCAAGATACCTATGTGACACGGATTCACGGACATGTTAGAAAATACAGGATGTTAAACGGATCGTAGCAGCAGTGGTAGACTCTCAGCAGGGCACGATGGACAGTTGTTCAAAATCTTCCGGTTGCAAAGGTACAGGAGCCCACAGCCTGCAATATACCCCATTCGAGCATGCGTTTTCGTGCTGTTCGTGGTCGCTCAATACCTTCAATCGTGGCTCTGAAAGATCCTTGTTCCACAAGGTTTTGATGCGCACCAGCAAATGCTTGATAATTCGGTTGCCACTTTATTCGATATATTTTACCATAAAACCGAACAGCAGCACTTTCATTTCCGTTGGCTAGGCCGTAGATGAAGTGGATACCCACCAACTCAGAGTTCGTAAAACGATTTGTGTTTATTTCACGCTGTCCTTATCTGAAATGAGGAAGTCACACTGCAAGCTTGCATAGAGTGCCATCTATCGCTTTCCGGCACTCTTTCCGATGGCTCCTCACGATGTTCTCTACCTCCCCTCTAAGTTTGTACACGGCATTCGGGAACACCTTGTATATTCACCATAATTCTTTTTTTATTAATATAAGCATTAGAACTACTTACGTATACAAATGAATAATAAGAAATGACGGGTACTTATCTAAAATGATATGTTTTATCTGAATCTTGTCAAAGACAAAAATCTTCCTTTAACTTTGAATAACGAAACGACTCTAAGTCCAGTCGATAATTCAGGAAAAAACGACTACAATTCGGGCAGTATTAACGTGCGGATATTGCCCAACTAACATCTATTCTCTATCTCACTGGCTACTTATATTTTATTTAGTAGTGACGTTCATTCGCGGCGTTGAATTATTCTAGCTGAAAGTGTCAACTTAGCTGGATGGAAAAGCTCTAGTTAGAGAAGAAAGATCTCACGGAAATCCTTGTGTCTTATTTGGTTTCTTTGTGTTACGAAGCCATAGAAATTCAGTTCTCTCTAAAACTCTAAAAATCGTATTTGAACCTAAAAGTTACCAATGAACCCATGAAAACCTAAAAGTTCTATTTGAGTTTCGTTCTCATCATAGTAATGCTAAATCAACTGCTAGATTCAAAGATTAAAATATTCAAAGATTAAACGATCTCCATACACGTTAAAATTAAATTTATTATTACAAAGTTAAATTTTACAATTACAAAAAACAAAACAATAATTAACTTAGTTTTAGTATGCTCCAAGACAAGGAAGCGCATGTTGGGCCGGGGTCTAGTTTAGGATGTTATTGCGTTGGCAAATCTATGTTTTTAATCTAGAAATTTTAAGGAAAAATCTCCCCAGATTTGCGCGTGTCTCTTTAAATAGTGAACCAGATCACTCCCAAATCTCGGGTTGATCCTTCTACTGTCTTTCAAGCTGAGTCTCCGAATGGGTGTTACACATTTCATAAAATTTATGGGTCCACCGACCCGAGGGGTGCGAGACGATCCATTTTCAAAAAAATGCAACTGCATTCGGTCAAAAGGGCAACTATAGATATTACCAAATAACGGGGGTCATCCAGCCTCTTATCATTAGTTAATAGAATATTCAAAAGCTTCTTCATTGAATTTTTTCAATAACAGTTTATAAGTATTACTAATTTAAACTTTATTTATGCCGTGAAAGTTAATAATACTACAAAGTTTAATTTACAAAGAGAAGATTCAAGCCCTACACAATGCCAGCATTTTAATTAGCATTACAAAATTTAAACCATTGAAATTTTAAGTAACTATGAAAACTGTTTTCTATTCTCAGTAGGTCAACCTGCTCAATATAAAAAATGACTAAATTATCGAGGGTACAAAATAAAAAGGAAGCAACTACCCTAAGATTACTTACTTAAGAAAAACACTATAAGTATTCATCGATATACTGAGATTTGCATCGAGATCGAATCAATTCCCTTTATTTCCTCAGTAAGATAGGAGATTTAAATTTGCTCTCTTCCTTATCATCAAGAGTTCGTATTAGGTTTCCTGTAATAAGAGTTTCTATTTTTTCTCTCTATCTTTTACTTGAATGTAAAGAAAACAAATTGGTTCTCCTTCATCGGTTAAATTAAATTTTCTCTTCATCCCTTAAGTAAGACAAGTTAACTAATTGCTTCTGCAGATAACGATGAGAAACAGACCAGGATAGCATCTTTTGAAATTTATCATCGGGTATGAACGCCACAATGAGAGCCAAGGAATAGGTTACAGTAGGAATGAAAGAAATGACTTTTGTATTGATTATTTCAACGGAGGTAATGCAAAAACTATTATTTTAATTTTTAATATTTATTTTCGTTATAATTAAAATGTTCCCCCTTTGAAAAGAGTATGACTTCTGAGTAATTTCCTCTTATTAGTTTTCATGTATTTTATTTCTATGAAATAACTATTCACGTATGTATTCCTTTTTTTGTCAAAAGATATGATTTTCATAAATATGTGATTCTTTTCTAATAAATATTATTTCTTTAAAAATATCATTTGTTTGTATTTCAAATAATAATAATGCATTTAGGGCTTCAGGACGGACTTTGGACTTAATTTAATACATTTTTTTTTTGAGGTGATCCTACTTTAGAGGTGCTTGCAGCCTCTGAGAGAAGATGAATACATTTAATTTTAAATACACCTTTTATTTTACACAAACCAAAACAAGTAACAGCACACAAAACCAGACATTAACATTCGGATTTGCATGTCACTCACATCACTATTTGTCAAGCCCATTTGCATGTCACTCATTGTTCGTTCTAGAGACCCCAACCTTTTACAATTTTGGTCAACCGGAAGATGTTAGAATGATATTCTAGGTTCGATACCGCATGAGTCGATAATATTTCTGAATGCGAAAATCTTAGGCACATATATCATATGATTATGTAGCATGTAAAAGTTTCTTTGAGACTGAATTTGGTTTTGTATATGATTCTGACGAGAGCTTGATTTAAGCAATAAATTCACACTTCAATATTTGGAAGCGCAAAGCTTTAGAAAGAGAAAAGAAAGCACTAGATGGTTCCACCATGAAATGGCTCTCACATTTGGGGACTTGCCGCATCTGCGAAAGCTTTGTTGCCAATATGCAGCCCATTAAGTAAAAAAAGAAAGAATATGATTTTCAGCGAAGGCTTTTCTGATAGGTCCAAATACGCGAGTGATGTAAGAATGCATAATTCTGTTTTTAAAATGCTAGCCGTTTAGTTTTTGTGGAGATACAGTTGTGAATGTTCCAGTTAGGCGGGAATGCAAAAAAATAATTATCTTTCAAAATCTTAGAAGGCTCAAGACAATAAGGGATTAAAATCATTCGTGAGAAAACTGAGGTGGATTATTACAATTATCTACTTTTATGTGTGTGTGGGTATATGTATGTTATATATAAACTGTAACAAAATACGAAAAGTGAAAAGAAAATCTTACAAGAAATTAAAATAATATGCAAACATGAAAAGCTTTATAAAAGTTTAAGCATCCATTAATTTTAAAACTTTTGTAGTACAATAGAGTTTATACAACAATTTTATAGAGTTTAGATATAGAGAGTTTTTAGGATGTAATCAGATTAAGGTAATATGTATCACTTTGGAAATGTAAGAACACAACTACTCATGCATGTAGTTTTGAAAATAATGCTCAGTTTATTCCAAATTGCACGTATAATGAATTTAAGAACTATGCTTAGTTATTGTCAAATAGAATTATGCTCAGTTAATTCTCAAATAAAATTATGCTCAAATTGCTATGTATTGCATGTGTAACAACCAATGTCATGGTTAATTGGTTGCGTTTTTGAAATTTTCAGTCATAAATCTCCCAAATCAAATCTTATAAACGATTTAAATAAATAGTTTAAAATTTAATTTATATATATATCAATAATACAACAAATATAACTGGAATAGAAGAATTTAAATGTTGAATCTACAATTTATTTAAAGAAACATTTTCATATATATGCTTCAAAAAGCTCTATGCTCCATATTTTTCCAGAAGTTTCTTTTAAATCCACCTCTCTAACTCCCGTTTCATTTCATAGTACAAGCCCCATCCGGTCTACTTCAAACCTGAAGGTAAGCCCCCTCACCAGGCATTCCTTCCAGGTTGCATGAATACAAGCCCCATAAGTCATGAATGGCTGACGTTGTCCTAACGGTAATGGAATCACAAATCACCCGTCTGAATTGAACTGTCGCAGGCAGGATTTGGTTGTTGTAGTGGGGTGATTGTGTACCACCAACCGGTTCCGTAATTGCATATTTGAACCGTTCTTCGATAAGGAGGTGGAATAGGATACTGTTCAGGAAAAAAGGGGAAAGAGATGCAATACATCGTTGTGATTGCTTAACTTTTTCCCCCTCTTATCTAGAAGGGAAGGATTTTTATTACGTGTTTCAGTCATCTAAGAGAGAAAAACAATTCTATGGAGTGAGCTTTTTCCCCGATTTATTCCTGGAGTTTGAAAATGTATTCAATGAACAGGGATTCTGTGAAACTGCGAAAGTATGTTGTATATTATATATATATATATATTACTTAGTACAGTAAATAAAAAATAAAAGGTTGATTTACCTCTTATCAAGTAAAAGAAATTATTTTATTTCTTAAATGGAATTCCTTAAGGCTACACGGTACCCTTTTTCAAAAAATTTTTCATATGAAAGTTACAGTAAAAATAATTGATCTTTTATATTTAGATTATATTATTAAGCTGATTCTGTAAGCAAAAAGTCGGTTTGACCAGCCATTATTTAACATTTTTAAAAAAATTAGGAATTTTTGAAGTTTTTTCAAACTCTTATAAAATACTCAATTTTTAAAAATTTTTCATTAATTTTACGTTATTTATGAATCTTAGATTATTACAAGCAATATTTAGTATGGATTTGAAAATATATTCCCTTGTTGATTTTTAATAATTATTTTTCTAGAAAAACCTGGAAAAAACACGAAAATTTTGTAAATATCAACTTTGGCATTTTTTTAGAAAAATAACTAGAGCTCTCAGCCCTAAATCCATACTAACTTTTATAGAACATACTTTTGGGAGTATATACAAAAAAAATTCAAGGCTCTATCTTGAACAGGAAAAAAGCCTTAGGGATTAGAAAACACTTATATCTTCAAAATTAAAAGTCTGAGAAAAACGCATTTAAAGTTTGTAAAGTCATAAAACAAAAACTTATAATACCCGTAAAACTCTAATTTTTTAATATATTATTTTCCAATGTATGTTCTACATTAAAACTTGATTTTTATTAAGTATGACTGAAAATTATATTTTTAATTCGAAATATATTTTTGCCTAATATTGATAGCATTTGTTAAGACGTCAGTTTACTTAGCTTTATCTTAACCTAATATTTTACAAAAGTTTTGAAACACGAAGCATTTACGTACAAAATAATAATTATACTAACTGAATATAAAAATAGTCAGGTTTTCTCAAAAAATTTAATTTTTTCCAGTTTTAAATTAGGGCAGTTTAGGAAGTTTTAGCTCTTGTCGTACGACTTTAAAATACTAAAATATAGTTCTACAATATGTTTAGCATTATGTATTTTGGTACATCAAGGAAATATTCAGTTATGTCTGCAGCATTTTTGAATTCAGAATACTTGTATTCGGAAGTCTAATTGCAGAATCAGCTGAGGACTGATTTTTAGATACATCATTTTCAGTAGCATTCCAACTCTTCGAAATGTTGTTTCTCACAGAAACCCAGAACGCATTTGCCATGGCATTTTCTCTAAAGAAAAAAAAATAACGATAAAGCTTTTAAGTTATATAAACTAGTTTTAAAGCAAAAATTGGCCATGAAATTAATCTTTATTAATTAATTATGAGAACTTAAAACATAATCAAGCAGAAACGATTTTAGTAATGAAAATTGGAATTAATAACCATTTCAAACTAAAAGCTCAAAAATATTTTTAATTAATTCAACTTAAGCGCGAAAAAATGTTTAAAAGGAAACCGAAACCAAGACCATAGCTCATAAAACTTCAAATATTTTAAAAGCTAATTTGCTAACAAATCTGAAATTTCTTGGCAAGCATCTCAAGGATATGGGCCACCAAAACATGCAAAAAATTTTTTTTTCGATAAAATTGAAATTTTTAGGGTACTGTGTAGTCTTAATGTAAGACAGGCTTGTCAAACTCGTACGATATTGCTGGCCTAAAGCTACATTTTATGTTAAATTAAGAGTCGCCTGTTTTGAATGTTAAAAAAAAATACTAAATATATGTTCCCAACAAACGTATGCATTTTGTTTAATGCAAAATGGGTGCATACTTAAAAAAAAATAGCGAATTTTACCTACCGTAAAATCTGGCGAATAACGCGTACTTTTAACACAAAAAATAAGATCGAAATTTATGGGCGCGCGTTATACACCAGATATAAAATGGTAGCTCTAAAAATAAAAAAAAGAGATGAGCATAAAAATAAATTATACATTTACATTATCGAAATATTCTTTATTTAAAAGAAATGACATAACTTATGAACGAAAAATTATACTATTTTTTCAAAAATCTCTGGGTTAAAATCTTGAATAAATGACTTAACATAACAGTATTGTATGCATACATTTCAGATATATTTGTAAAAAACGAGGTGCGCGTTATACGGTGAATATACCAAAATTTGTTTTAAAAAATGCAGTTGGGGGGTGTTATACGTCGGATTTTATGTAATTTTTTTATTATGCGTTGGTTTGTTATTTTATTATTTGTTATTGCATGCCGATATATTGACCGGTCCACAAAAATATATGCTAAAGGCTACGAGTTTAACACCCCTGATGAAAGGTATATTCTCAACATTAATGGCTTGTTCAAATTCTATTCAGTAATTTAAACATTATCAAGGGATAATCATTTTTGTGAAATACTCTTCAATTTTTATTTAAGAGTGAAACAATGCAGTATATATTTTAATGTATATGCCGTTGCCCTAAATTGCGAAAAATTGGTGTGTATTAAACCTTTTCTTTCTGAATATCGTATTTTCCAATTCCCACTATAATCTCACACTCTCTATTTATTTATTTATTTATCTTGGTGGAATTTTCAATCGTTAATAAAATACATTTTAAAGAGATCAATGGAGCTGAAATTTAATATACATGATACTCTTGACTAGCAATACAGCAATTTAAATATAATTAATAAAAACTAATTATTAAATAATTACAAATACAGCCACGTTGGTGACTTAGTGACTCTTTTGGCGACTTGTGTCAAAACTTGAAAAGGTTTTTTTTTCTCAAGTTTTAAATCATTCAGTTGAACAGAAATAAAAAAAATGATTGTTTCGGATGACAATACGATATTTTAATGTTAATTAATAAAAGTTAATGTGATTCTGTCATATGTATATACATATTTATAGTAATTGTAATTATTTAATAAAACGTAGCTAAAATAAAATTTTCCCTTGTTGATATAAGTAGGAATTGACTTATTTTTTTATATTGCTTGTTATTTAAGAGTGAAAAAAGGCGGAATATATTTTAATGTATATGCCGTTGTTTTAAAATGCGTAATATATGTATTAATCTTTTTTTTTTCTAAATATCGTATTTTTCCTGCAAATAACTCCCAAAATAAAGTTACCTCATTAAATTGCTGAGTACATCGCAATTTCAAACAAATCCCGAACTCTAAAGCAGGCTCAAGGATTCCCAAAGTGAAAAATGACTGGTTACACTCGGTTTATTAGACTTATATGCTGGAAGGAAAGATAATTTTTCCTTTTTGATAAGCGCTGCCATTTTTCACCATAGATGGGAAAAAATTCCTCTCTATCTCTTTCTCTGCACGCATTCTAGTCATAACGCGGCAAGTGGTAATTAGGAAATGTAACTAGACGGATTACGAGAATTTGAGGTAACTTTTCAAAATTTTCTGCGAAAACCTTCAGCTGCTTAATCACCGAATATGTTTCGTTGGGTATTTTTTTTTTCAAAAATTTGCTGCTAAGAGAGCTTGAATCTCACGTGTATAGAATAATGATGAGAGAGCTGTTTCCACAATAAACCTCATTAAGGTACGACTCAAAGAACTGTAATTAAGGCCACGCAATTCTAATATTTCAAGAGATTTATGGTTTTTCGAAAATTAAAATCTTATAATTATTACTGAAGCGTTGAATGTAGTATTCCGAAGCTTTACCTTCATTGCGAATTACCCATTAGAATAATTCTACGTATCCGATATTCATGCTACACTATAAAAACAAACATAAATTTGTTTTGAAAATTATGTAATCGTTTAATATGCATAATCATGCGCCATGTTTCATTTTGTTAAATATGCTTTTAGTTATCCATCAAGTAGCTGTATGCGTTGTATTTTTAATCAATGAGTTTTCAAAATATCTAGACGAGGTCAAGTGTCGCATTAGATGACGACACGTGACTGAAAAAATGATGAAGTGAAACACTTATATATATCCCATTAAAAAAAGTTTACTTGACTTTTAATATAGCTACAAATTTTAAATGTCATTTTGTTATCGATTTCACAGAGTAGCAAACTTAGCCTTAATGAGTGGGGTGAATGAACTGTGATCTTTTTTATGTGTGGAATTTTCCAACGTAATGTATTTTTGATATTCGTTTTGAAGTTATTAAGGGTTAATGATTTCCTATGAATAAAATTTAAAATGAAAGTAATTCGTTGACAATTTGCTTATTTCTATATATTTACTGCTTTATTTATTCATGCTTCCTTTTTTGAAAAGTGTCTTTTTCCCTACTCGATTTTCCCTAAATACTTTCGAACAACAGATTAAATACCATCTTTATTTCAATAAAGGGAATATATGGACATTTATACACAAATTAGTTGTTACAGTATCGTTGAAGTAGAAGTGGTACACTCATGTGAAACGTGCCTTTTTGATAAGTCTCACGAAAGTATTTTATGCCAGATATGTCTCACCTGGGTATTTTATCTCACATATGTACTCGTATATATGTTTTACGTGAGTATATTATTTTATAGTTCCCAATCTGTTTAATAAATGTTTCAAGGAAATAAATTATAGAAGCAGTGGGCTAAATTTATGACGGTCACATGGTAAATGCAATCACGTGTTCTCCATTGTATTAAAAACTGTTCTTAGGTTTCTACTTGTTATTCTACTGTTAAAATTTGATAGTTAAGTAAGGTTGTCCATGTATTAAAATTACTTAAAAATATATTCAAAGTTAAAAAATTCTTACTTTATATTTGCTTTTTCTAGTCCAAAAGCTGGTAACAGCGAAGCACATTAATGGATTGGCTAGAAGCTAATGATTGCATTCATCATGTGACTCTGACGTCACAAACACTGATTGGCTGGAAACTCGTGCTGAAATTTATCATGTGACTGACGTCACAAACACTGATTGGCGGGAAACTCGTGCTGGAATTTATCATGCGACTATGACGTCACATGAATTACGCTTGTTGTTATAGTACGATGGAACTGCTGAAATTCGCAAGGTAGCAATATGCAAGCATCCAAACGGCATGAGCATCATCATGTCCGAAATGTGTAAGAGATTAATGAATTCTTAGAGCATTGTTTATCATAATAATTATTTTCCAGTCAAGCAGTTCTTTGTCAATTGGGCAAAACATCCCAATTTATGTAGATTGTATACAGAAGTACAATACCGATTCAAATATCTTTACTGACAACATGCCATCGGCTGCATTATTTGTGCTTAATTCGTGATCAAGGCACCAGATGCCTGAAACTATTCTGTTTGGTGAGGTGAGTCACGGTTGAAGTTCGTAAGAGCTGATTGTAGACGTCAAATGGGGCGTAGACTTTGCGATGTCATGGATGAAGAAATTTATTAAAGAATTATGAAGAAAGCATTGTGCAAGATATTATGGAATTAAGAATAATGCTGGCTGAATTTACATGGCACGCAATAAGATCTTTGCAATATTTGACTCAAAATAGTTATTTTCAGATATTTGTCGACTCCGAAACAAAATGATGAGATTTTCAAAGATGCCGATGAGCTTTGTCGCAGGGCTAAAATATTTCATGACTATTTTTCAAAAAAAAAATATAGCAAGGTACTTAATACATTTTTTTGTTTATGCAGCACACAAATAAGCATACTTCTAAAAGAAAAACTGGTATTTAAAGATGATGAGAGATGTTTTCCTGTCTAAAATGTAATTTTGAGTACGAGCGCAAAAGTACCTTCTATGGGTATAGTTGAAATAAGTTAATTTGCAACGCCCTTTTACAATTCTTTGAATTTTTTTATGTCTGTAAACTCAGTGAGTATTTTTGTTTTCTTTTATTTGAGTAGTCTGTTGATTTAATTTTAAACTCACAATCAAAACGTATTTAAAAACAAAAAAACAAACAGAAAACCTTTTTTTTCAAGCATTTATGGACCACGAATATTCCACCTTAAATATAAATTTGAGTGTGTTTCTTAAATTTCTAATCGATTTATCCTTTTTTCATAATGAAGAAAAGTTCTTAGATTCATCGATTTTTTTTTTGTTTAAAAGATTTTTTTTTAAAATTTATAACTGTGTAAAATGTTTAAAACTACGATTAATTATTATTTCTTATCAAGCATTGTTTTTAACATATTTTAAATACACATTTAAAGTTAATACGTTTTTAACCGTGTTTCGAAATATTTACGAAATAGATTCCTGCTCTGAATATGTGAAACATGTATAAAATATTAGTATAATTATCTTAAGATATGCACTTAGAAAAATGAATCATACATATTTAAAACTAACTGGCTGTATTCTAGGATAATATTGTAGAATTTTGCAGCACTTATTTCTTTATATAATATTAAAAGCATAATGTAATATTTTACTTGTTTACATTTGGGTTGTTTACTGCAAAAAAACATGAAAGTCTTTTTCATGCATCAAAAGTTCTTGTTAAACATTCCCATTTATGAGCAATAATAAATCAAGCTTAATCAAAGGTTTTCTTAATAATCATGTAAAAGTTTACTATATTGATTTTTACTTAATTACAATAGAGCGAGATTTGGTTTAGAATAATAATTTTCTGTAATATTGACATTCATACACTTATTTTAAAATTTGTCACTTATGTAATATAGACAAATGCAAAAATCTAATTGCTGCAGAGATTTTATTTAAGAATGAAATCTAATGAAAAAGAATATATGTAATGCATATATCTTATTTTATATTTGATATGATTCTTGTAATACTGTTCCCAAACAACAAATGAAATGGTTTTGAAGTCATATTACAGTATTTGTCTTTTATTATGAGTACCTGTGCTTATATATGTATATGTATATACACTCAGGAACATTGAAAATAGCGACCCAAGAAGAAAGCATCGGATTGAAATGAAATTTTATAAACATAATGACACAGATGAGAGATTCACTTGATCTCAAAAACAAGACAATAAAACGAATACAGGGTGTGCAATGACACAAATACTGGGAAACTTCAATAGCGCGTTGGACTACATCCAGCTGCAATACATGCCGCCCCACGGTCCGGCATTGAGTTGATTAAACACCTTATGTTGTCCTGAGGCAGATGGGCCCACAAATCTTGAACAACAAACACTAAATCATATACAATGTCACACGATGGCATCTGCCATTTTAGCTAATCCAACACGTGCTCTACAGGGGACAAATCGGGGGAGCGGGCCGGCCATGGAAGAGTCTGAAAATGACGTAGGAAGTCTTGAGAAACTCTTGTTGCATGCGGACGAGCATTATCTTGCTGGAAAATTGCCCCTGGGAGACCATTTAGGAAAGGTCCTACATGGGGTCGAAGAATATCATCAACGTAACGTTGACCCGTCAAGGTTCCACGCATCACAATTAAAGTGGACCGGCTATCATAGGCTATGGCCCCCCAGACCATTACACCAGCTGTGCGGGCAGTGTGACGTAGAACAGTGTGGGGGGATTGTACCACTCACCAGAGCGCCTCCACACCCGTACACGGTTATCATCTGTCCCCAAAACAACCCGGGATTTATCACTAAACACAACCTTTTGCCAATCTGTGACATTCCACATTGATCTGACTTGGCACCACTGCAGACACAGTTGCCGATGTTCCGGTGTTAAAGGGAGTGCACGGTAAGGGCGCTTGGATTTAAGATTTGCTTCTGCAAGGTGTCTGGAAATTGCTTGTGGAACAATTGCTACGCCTATGTCTGCTCGTATCGTTGAACGAGTCACTGTGGGGTCCACAAATACTTGCCGCACGATCCTTCGATCCTCTATCCTCGTGGTCTTCCTGGTCGCTCCAGACCCTGTTTTCCGCGCTTGGGTATTTACTCGTGTCCACTGCTCCCAACAGTTTCAAACGGCACACTCAAAATCATCGACCTGGCCAGCAACACGGCGAGTCGACCAGCCTGCAGTTTTCATCCCGATGATCAGGCCTCTTTCAAACTCGCTTAACTGCGAGAAATGTCTTTTAGCACGTTTACCTGGCATGTTTCGCTTACCAAAGTCTTCCTACAATATGCGGGTAATCGTCATGTTTATGAATCTAAACTAAAATTAGATTATCGCGGGCGCCTATTCCCAGTAGGATGGGAGAAAAAGATAGACCATGATTTGAAAATTAAACAAATACCAAAATCTCCCACAAAAACGGGGAGGGATGACATACCCCAAAACACGAGCGTTCTAACGAAGCAGAGCTGTGGCGGGGGGAGGAGAAGAAACGCAGGAAGGAAGACGGGACGGCCGAAGGCTGTGAGTCAAGTCGGTGAAAAATTCACCTCAGGACCCAGAGTGAAAGATGCAGTGCAATGCAGCTAATTCATGCTGTTAAGAGTGAGAAAAGAGTGTTTTTTGTTGTGTTATGGGGGGCGGAGCGGGTTTTTCCACTTCGCTGAAAAGTGTGCATATTTAATTTTAGGATGAGGATACGTAAACAGTGTTAGTGCTTTGATAATTGGATTGTCATGAGATTCACTAGATTTAAATACATTTCTAGAGAGTTTAGTGATGTAATTAGAAATCGGCTCTCTCTATAGATCATTGTGTATCACGTCATTTCGGACGTACCAAAGTGCGTTCGTCGGAGTATTTTGTTTTGGATTACTTGAAACTTTTTCATGTGGTTGGCGGCTGCGGCTCCCCATACGGGCGATCCATAAGTTATAACTGGGAGCAGAATCTGCTTGTATAATATTACTTTATTTTCCAGGGATAGAGGAGACCTTCTCCCAACGAGGGAGATGGCTAAATGATATCTACCCCAGAATTTCTCTGCTAGATAGTCAATGTTTTTTTGAAAGTTAAGTGACTATCTATGTGTAGGCCCAGGTTTATGAATTTTCAAATGTGCACTGGCTTATATAGCACTGTCTTCCTGATTGTAGCGCCACCTCGATGTGTATGAGCATGCTTATTGGCACAAAACTTGGATCATTTGCATATCACATTACGCTGTACTCATTTGCAAAGTTTCGTGATTGTACTTAGCTTCGTTCTTGGGTCGCTATTTTCAATGTTCCTGAGTGTATATAGCTGTATAAATTTTTTTAGTTTATTCAAGGTTAGGGTTCTTACGTGCATTTAACAAACAAGTTATAGATAATTTGGTTTTCTCGCATTCAAATTCTAACCAAACTTTTATATGTTTTAAGGGGAAAAAATTATTGTGTGAATTTTAAATTGTGTTTGAATTAAATTTAGCAAAATAATATCTAATGAACTGCTTCTAGGCTATTTCTACTGTCTAATATTTTTTAGGAAAAACATATATTTTTAAAGGAAAACGCTAGTTAATATCTACATAAATCATATTTTAAATTCAAATTAATTTAATCTCGTAAATTCTTTGTAATAGTTTATTAGAAAATTGGGTTAAATGGGGACCAGAACTTTTTTTAAAAAAATATATAAATTCCATTTCTTTTTTGTTTGAATCTATTAGAAAAAATTAATGATTCTAAATAAGGATTGAAAATATGCTGCTTACAGTCATATTCACAGAAAAAAAAATATAAACATTTAGTTTATGCTGTAATTTATTCAATTTCTCTGTAAGAATTTGTTTATCGAAATCTCTGTAAATTAATTAAATTTTTAATTAATAATAAAATTATTTGTTCCCTTGAGTATTATACTACCTTTATATATATTGAGTATTATACTACTATATATTACTTTTACTTTATAAATTCTAATTATTTCAACTTTCTAATTTTTTTAAAAACCAACTCTTAACGAATAGTGGAAATGTCTTTCTATAAGGTGAAATTACGATAAAAAAATACATCCAAATATACTAAAGACAAATATATTTTCAACATATTTACATTTGTTCATTCAATTTATGTACAGAAAATCAATTAAATAAATACAATTCAAATAAAAATGTCATATATTCACAAGAAAAAATCCAAATTATTTACTAAATTTATAAATTAAAATATTAAAAACACAAGTTTAGCAATAAACAAGGGTAGTCGGCGTAGTATGAATCTTAATGTTTGCATTAAATTAAAAACTATCAAAACATAATTCATAAATGAAAGGAAATATTAATATAGAATTGATACCTAGACGTTTAAAAAAACAATATGATTATGATTAAACTCTTATTAAGACAAAAAAATGTTTGAAATTTATTGATCACACATCAGAAATATAATTCATGTACATATAAAGGAAAATAGAAGAAAAAATTTTCTCTTTTGAAGAAAAATAACTTCAAAATACATCGTTTATTGGTTCCATAACAAATCCATTTTTATAAAAAATGAATTACAGGATGGTAGTCAAATATTTAAACCTTTGATAATATAGACAAATTAAGTAGGATTTGGAAACATTTTAAAAAGATATTTTAAAGATGTTGAAATTTATTATATTATTAATAAAAGAAAAGAATTTAACAAGATCAATAATTAAAAAAATGGTTCTTACTAAAAAAAAATATGTTTATATTGTTTCAAACAGAGTGGATTAAAAGTTATTTTTGTATTTGTTCAATGATCTTTATTGGTATTTGATTTTGCACTGGTGTTGGTATTTGTGTTACAGTACATTTACATGATTAAAAATTAAATTAAATACAAAAAATATGTAAATATTTATAAATACTTATCTTTCAAGGTAGATTAATAAAATATAAAGTTTTTTTTTTACAGAACGAATATTTTTATACTGAATTTATTACATTGCTGTAAGTTTTTAAATACTGATTTTTCTTTTGAAAAATTATTTTTATATTCTAAAAAAAGAGTACAGAAAGAAATTGAATCTAAGGACAAACAAACCGCTTTAAAAATTTCAAAGAAACTTATTTGAAAAGTTTTATTGGTCTTTAAAAATTCATTAAAAATTCCAAATATTTCTTTCGCGTCATTACTTCTGGTTGTTACGAAACGGAAATTATTTTCTAACTATTTGAATGTAGAAAAAATTATACATCATTCAACCATGAATTCCCCTCCAAAACATCCTAGTGTGTTTAATATCAATGCATGTTTTGTTTAATATTTTCAATTAATGTAATATATATATATATATATATATATATATATATTAACTTACTTATCTTACTGTTATTATTTGAAATGACTTAAGTTATTTTAGTTACATTATGACATTAATTTTACAGAAAAAACACAATATTAAAAAAACAAAGCTTATACAACAGGTTTTAAAGCACAGAGAAATAACACATTAAAGATTGATATGTACATGGAGCAATCATAATTATCTTCATTATCAGTTCATTATTATCAGTTTTCCATTTGTTCCCCACTCATTATCTCAGAGCTATTTAGAGACCAAAGACTTTCTATTCACAGGAATTTAAACATCGAAATACGCAAATGTATATGCCATTGATATATGCACGTTATTATAATACTTCCAGCGAGAAGAGGCCAGTGAGATATTCTTTTGTGTGATAATGAAGATAAACTGTGTGCAGCATCTGAAAAAGTAAATATACAAATTTAATAAAAATCATAGCACATATCTATATTCTACAGATTGAAAAAATAATTATTTACAATATAGATTTTAATAGCATTTACTTGCACTTAAATTTAAGCTGGAAATATTTTTAGGCTTATATTTCCTTAAATAGTTAAGAAGTGAATCCAGAAAAAGTTGATTTATGAGTAATTAAACATGCAGAAAAGAACAATAAATATTTAATGATATCACGAATCGAAACCTTAAGTATTCTGCCCATCAATGTGTCTGCCAAAAGTTTGTATTAAATTCTCTGCAATATTTAACGTATTCTTAAAGATAACTTTACCGACAGTTTTACCGAAAACTTTGCTACTGCATAGATTTTGTTAGTTTTCTATAACGCGGGAAACGATTTTATGCATACACATTAAATTGCACAGCAAGTAGAACTCGGGAAATCGACTTACAAATATGAGAATACGTACTGTGTGTAGCGTGGCCTGATTATACGAACATTTCCCGACAGTAATTGTCAAGTTTGATGTACGCGGGTGAGCAGAATGCCTAGATGGGTCACTATATTCTGCAAAAAGAGACCGTGAGCTCTTCTCTCATATCTGGGATAAAACAGATGTTGAACCGATTCTGAAAGCGATATTGTTTGCCAAACCTGCTCCTTCTACGATACTCCAAATGACTTTCAGCCACATTATATCATAGGAAGGAACCTCATGTTGAACACTTTATATTATTTCATTACTTCACACACGTGGGACTTGTCACGTGTTCAAGCCCAGTACCGCAAAATATTCGCCGTGTAGGGGGACGAAGCACGTTACATTTGACGAGAGCTCAAACGTCCTCCAGTTAGTGTGTTAGTTAAGAGAGGGGGTGCAGGCTAAGTTGTCGGCCTCGTCACTTGACCATTGTTCAAAATTACGAGGTCGGTCACCAAAAGTCCTGCTGTAGTTTAACAGTGTGACGTTAATATTTATTCACGCATGTGGGTCACGAATTATTTAGCTGAAAGAAAGTGGCTCTGTTGTAAAAAGACAAACCCGGTATCCTTAGTGTTATAGTGACTATTCGATTGGTAGGCCCTCCATGTGGTGTAACAGGTACTGCGACGAATTTGATCTCTCTCAAAGGAGCTGGCCTATTGTCTCAAAGAACCAACGGAGTTTCGGTGAAAACGAGGAGTATCGCGTGCAGGTCCTCTACGCTCGATAATCAACGATTACTGGAGGCGTGAAAGAGATCTGCCTAGGGGGTATAAAGGTTTGGCTCGAAAGATGGTGAGGATCTTGAGCATCAATCTCTTTCATCTTCTTCGAACACACGTGATAGAGGTTGAGGAAGCAGCCACTCTCCAATGACTAGGAGAAAAGAGCTGCCCCAATTTCATAAAGACGAAGTGACGGAGTCACTTCTCTAGTGATTTGATTAGGGGCCGAGACCAGCGAAAGGGGTTGCAGGGATAGTCACCCTGGGGAAACGATCCTCCTAATATCTAAGAACTTTGTTCCGGGATTGAACATTTTTCCAGAGAAAGGCTATGGAAATTATCATATTTAATAATGCATTTAAATTATGTTTTTAATTAATTAATAAATAAAATGCTCTTTGGCAAATAGCATTGTTACCCCTTTCGCTACCAAGTAAGGATGTAATTTTCAGGACTAACGACACTCAATACGAACACATTTTTCTTCATCAATGTAAATAAGTGATATTTAAACTTATATATTAGTCATTGATTTAGAATCAAACAATTAGTATCAGTCACATCTTTCTAATAATGTTAAGAAAAATTGCCTTAATGAGCTCTTTAAAATATCCGTAAGTAAGAAAATCTTCGTATTTTTAATATGAAAATAATTAGCATTAATATATATATATAGATATACAATTTTTTTTTAATTCAAGGAAGTATAATGTTAAATTTACTTTTGTTTATAGTGTATATAGAGATGGATGAATAGGTATGATAAAATATTAATTTTAAATTTCGGATTATATAAAAATTTGAAATGAATACATTTTTAAATAAAAAATTAGGTTCATATTTAAGTCATAATTTCCATCTAGAATGTTAACAAGCTTATAAATTAACAACGTGATATTTTTTAAAAGAGAGTGTAAACACACTTTTTGATCACAACGACTCAATAATTATTTGATGATTGGATTTATCATAGTATATTAGAACTTCGATATCGTGAAATAAAAATTCATTAATTGCTAAAAAGTAAAAATAATATTTTAATTTGTACTGTTTACACAATCTAATATTTACTTATCAAGAAGCTCTTCCGATATCGAAATTAATTGCAATTACATTATCATATCTCTACAAAAATTAAAAAGGAATCTTATAAATATACTACTTTTATTATATTATTCTACGATTACATTGCATTTATTTATCTTTTATAATTAAGAGATACTAAATGAATTTAAATCAGACTTTAACTAATATAATATTTACTCTATGTTTTTCTATTCCACATAATTATCAGCCCGCTGTAGCATCAGAGTCGTAATCAGGGACTAGTGGTCGGCATGACATGAATTTGAGCCTAGTATCACTGTAGATCACGCCAGGGGCGGCTCTAGGGCCGGACAAACTAGACCCCTGTCCGGGGTGAAAAATTCTAAGGGTGGCATTTTGATTGAATAGGAAAAAAAATTATTTTTGTTATAAAAAATTTGATATATTTTCTGAAATACTATTTGGTGTGAATTTGATATTTCATTTATTGTATCTTACCTTTTTACTTTGTACTCTGCATTTAATGTCAATTTTCTTTTACGGTGAAACATAAGAGTTCGAGGCGGGGTTATATATATTCAATGGTGGAATTTGATAAATTTACATATCTTTGACTAGTAACTTTCTCCCCATCCCGGACAGGAGTCACTATGAACATATCTTTCACACATACCATGTTCGGTCTCAGCTATCCAACATAGACCAGGGGTAGTAATAGTTTTTTTTAGATAGAGAGTCACAGCAAATGTTTCATTTTACTATAAATGTAGTTACTATAAATTAAAATAAATGTTTATAATCCCCGAAATCAGTACATTGTTTTTCAGAAGAAATTGGCATGCTGAAATGGGTGATGTCTTCTTACATTTTACTCGTTTGAATTAATAATAGGTAATTATGTTCCTAATTTCGAATTATTTTGTACTTAACTTAAAATAATATTATATATACGTATTATTATGTTGCGTTTTTGTTCGCAAGAATTAGTAAAGTTTTTAGGTGTGTATCTATGTGAACAATTTTTTTTAATTATATATATATTTTTTTTTGCTTCGGAGAGAGGGGCGGCAATTTCCATTTTCGTCCGGGCCGGCAAAACTGCTAGAGCCGGCCCTGATCACGCGTAGAATGGCCGATGCACGTGAAATATGTTGAGGTGAAATACCATCCTATTGGCGTGTTGGAGGAGTTTGTAGAGGAGATTCTAGCTCAGGTGTTGTCTTCATGACTTGACCATGATTCAAAATTTAAGGTCCATCGCCAATAGCCCAGGTGTTGCCTTACAGATTGTGATGTTAATAAGACACTCAAACTGGACACAGTTGAGAGTAAGATATTAATTTTGCACGGGTTGGGGTTATTGGTGACCGACCTCGTAATTTTGAACGGTCAATTGAGGACACATGAGTTGGCAACCTCCTCTCCTAACTTCTACACCATACCAACGGGAGGAGGAGGTGTAAACCTCAACATATTTAATTTGTAAAGATTCCTTCTAAACAGAGGGTCTTCAGGGGTTTTAGGCTTGAACTCCTGACTCACCAGCTAAAATTCGGATACCTTGATAACTAGGCTACCGTGGACACATCACATACCTGATATGTTTTTTTTTATGTGGAGAAAGGAAACGACGCGTTTCGTTTCTATATTATTATAAATCATACATACGCTGAGCATCATTTTCAAAAATTAAATTCGTTGCTTTTGAGTAAGTATAAAAATAACATAAAAAGAAAATAAAATATTATAAAAATAATAATATATATAAAAAATGTACAAACATTGAGACACTATTGGAAACCTTTCTTTAAATTTGGTATACGCAACTTAAGGTATCCGGCAACTTGCGACAACTTTTTTTTGAAAAAATAATTATTTTACAAATGCCAGGCCATTGACCATCATGTCATTAGGCAACGGGCTCTCCAATACCTTTTTACAATGCAGTTAAGATCATTCAGTGCAGAGCACTCTTCCAAATGAGCGGCAGTCATGTCTTGTCCAGTGTCACACAAAACGCAGATAGGTGAAGTCACTAAGTTAAAACGAAACAGATGAGCACAAAGGCAGTCATGTCCGGTTAAAAGTCTAAATTTAGCCACAGCAGCAGCACGAGGAGAACTTGGAATACCGTGGGATTTCTTACATAGTGTACTCCAAGGCTTATCACGAGCAAGACGAGAAGCTGTAAGGCGAAATGATTCCCTAAAAATCCTTTTAATTTCCAGTTTGGCAGAATGAAGTGTCAGGTCTCTGCGAAAGTTCTGAAGGATACCCGTTCCCTTTTTTGCCAAAAAGTCTGCCCTCTCATTTCCCCAAAGACCACAGTGGGATGGTACCCATTGAAAGACGATATTTCATTTTATCTTTCCCAGGAGTTCTCTACACTTCTGCACACGTAAACAATTATTCTCATTATAGTTGGATTTTGAAAAAATAAAGATATGGGGATTTTTTTTGTGATTTTTAGGTTTAAAGGAAAGAATCGTAAAATTGAAATTAGAAAAAAAAATTATTATTATTAAAATGGGAAAAAGCTGGTGAGAATGTACAAAAAATTACATAAACGGGGTCCACTCTGTATAAATATGTTTTGAACAAAGTTTCGATTTTTCACTTTTAATGCGTTACTTCGTTATTCATCTCTACAATGACCTTCAGGATAATAGATAGTTTAATTTTTACATAAACTAGAGCACTTTATCTTAGTGACTATGAAATTGCTTAAAAAAACAGTGATTATATTCACATAAAGGAATGTAAATTTTGAAATAAAACAGTTATTGCTAAATCTGAAGATCAAAACACTTCTACTGTTATGCGAAAAATTCACAAAAAATTTCAGCAAATTATATTCAAAATGTTTTGAGCAATCGCTGTCCCCGTTTGAGTTTTTCGAAAAAAACACATTTCGAGTAAAACGCATTTTAAAGTTTAACATCTTGTGTAATGTTATGGCATCTTCTTTTATTAAAACACTTGTAGATTTTTTTCTGGTGAATGGACGTTAAAACGCTTGATATTTTTACCAAGTTAATAAAATCGTCTATAAAATAAAATCATAAAAAAATGTCAATTTTTTAAAAAAAGCATGATTTTTGGGTAGTCGGATACCTTAAAGTGTGATTTGTCTTTACCATTGGGATATCGATATCATAAGAAATTACAAACACGATTAGTTATACTGCTGAACATTAAATTTGCAACACGAAGAAGGATTGATCTGACGAGCGTCAAAATCACATGAAAGGAACAAGATATTGGGATATGCAAATTAATAGTATTTCAGCTCACTCATTAAGAGGGAAAAACGACATCTGAGTCACTACATTAAAAAAAAAGTTGTGTAGTAGATTTCTCCTTTTGACAGCATTTTATAAAGTCGGGATTTTTCCAGAATATGCCTCAAGTAATAAGAAGAGAATCTTTTTATATCAATAGTGCGGATTATCGTTCCATGATGTTGCCCATACCACTGGTCAAAATTGTACAATTGTCATGCAAATATAGAATCAATGGTTACTGATTGTCATACTGAACGGCATGCAGAATTCTTTTCCAAGCCCTCCCATAATGAACATCCGAAAGGACATACATTTCATGAGGTCGGCTCTTCAAAGCTGTGCAGCCACATCCCGGACTGTTAGTCAAAAAATGGGTATGTTTGCAGCACACGGAGTTAATGATCGTACGATGCAACGGCGTTTTCTGCAGCGTGGACTGTCAACAAGGCGACCAGCTTCCTTTGAAAAAGCAGCATAGAGAGAAACACTCTGGTGTGTCGAACGATACATCTGTATACAAGAATGACACAGTTTTGTCTTTTCAGCCGAGTCCAGTTCTGCGCACAATATTCTAATGGCCATATACGTATCTGGAGGCCCCGAGGATATCGCTAGTCACCTTCTGAAATTCGATCCTGGCATAAGAGCCCTGCACTTGGTGACATGGTTTAAACAGTCACTGGGTACACTAAACGCACATCTGTATGCAATTTGAAAGTAGACTGGTAAATTTTCTGACATCTTACGTCAAGTGGTTGTGCCTTATTTCGAGGCTTGCTAACTGCCATCTTCCAAAAGATAACGCAGTTCCACATACTGCACGTCATTTTCTGACCTACCTCATTACACAAGATATTCAATTGTTGCCCTGGCTTTTTGTTATCCAGAACTGTCATCATCTGTTCATAAGTTGCTGAGACACTTCCCCACCACCTGTTTCTCGCTAATACGGTTGATGAAGTGTGGCATAGATGTGAAGCAGTATGGAGTGAGTTGTCCTTTTCTGTCTTCTAAGCCCACTTCGAATCCATTAGTAACCTCTTAAAGGCCGTTTTAGCTTCAAGGGTTGGTAGCTTTTTCAACTAATGTCGTACCCCTGTATATTCCAAACTGCTTGTAAATTTAATCATTTTGTTTTTATTCCATATTTTTTACGTACAATAAATAGCTTCTTTTGTATTTGCTTTCCTTCAGAGTATTGCAGTTTTAACGGTCATCAATGTATTTTTAATCACTGTTTATTCAATCCATAAAATTTTTCTTTTTAACTGTTGAAAATAAAATATAATTTTGTTTTCAAAGATAAGAGCACTTAATTATCTGATTTATTTCAGTCCTTTAAACTCTTACATAAATAAGGTCATTAGATAAACTGAAAAGAAAAACAGTTTTATTTCCTCATGTCTAGACACACACAACATTTGTAAAATAAATCAGGAAATAAGACTACACTGATAAATAAGGGAGAGTAAACCCGGCATTGCTTGTAAGAGTTTTGAAAGAATCGTGAATATGTGGCTTAGACTTTTCAGATCAAATAACAATAAATCAATTGAATATAATGAAACTGGAAGTAAAAAAAATACTGAGCCAGAATAATATAGTTCCAAAAGGCAAAATAAAAATTGATGTATTTTTCAAGTTTTTCCATCTTTGCTTTCGAAATAAAGTTCCATGTCATTTGATCTTAAATTTATATTTATTTGCTCTTTTCTTATAACTTCAAAAGAGAAATTCGTTTCTTTATGCATTTATTTTTTGTAGTCATTTATCTAGCATGTACATTGATATTTTTGTATGAATGATATGGAATTTTTAGCATTCAATTTTGTTTTTGTGTGATTTGTCAATCTTGGTAATTTTTTTCGTAATTGTAGAATATTAACTATTATAAAATGAAATTCGAAAAACTCATATTTCCTATGTGATATATGTAATTATTTTATTAAAAATTGCAAACAACTAATAATGACCATTATTTTTTATAAAGTGTAATTAAAAATAACACCCAATCAAATTTTATTCCACATATTCTTGTTGGTTATTGGTACTTTCATTAATGTTTGATAGAAAACAAAATAAATAAATAAATGAAATACAGGAAAATGGAAACACAAAAGATGAAAATTCTAAAATTAATCAATTTTGTTTGTAAACGTATTTGCTACAAATAATTTCTTTAATTAAATATCACAAAAAGATTAAGAAAATTACCAAATATTGATTTACTTATTTAGTTCTGACAAAAATAAGTTTTGATTTAAACTGAACGTGATTTATTAACATATGTAATACAAACCGATAACATTAAAATTATTCAACTTTAAAAAACCCAATCAGTATTTTCAAAGTAAAAATCTGAAAATAAAGTTATTTCACGAGCCTCAAAAAGGAAATTTAACATTTGTTTTAAAAACACATAGTTAAATCATCATAAATTTATCATTTCTAAGTTTAGAAAATTACTTGTACGTATACAAGTTGTGCCGAAATATTGACCACGCGAGGGCGCTGGTGTGCGCACATCTGTATTAAAATTGTAAAGATCGTGAGAGTGTGTGTGTGTAACTTGTATCGTAGGATGTAAGCCGCATCGCGGCAATTCGTATCTAATTAAACATTATTATACCTAAATTATCTCATGGAATTATTGTGAACTGTCTTAACCAATTCGCCCGGATACACACTCCTTTCGTTTCGATAGACATTGCTTCGTTTATAATTCGCTACATGGTGCTTCGGCCTTGAAGGAGCCATTCGCTGCGTGATGGGGGGTGAGTACTTTCGTTTTGTCTAACTTTGAATTCGGTATTTGTCTAGTTAAGCTTATTTCTCATCATTTCTGATTTTGGTTTATTCGTAACTGTCGGTATTTGGAAGGTTGCTCTGGTATAGTTTTGTTTATTTGTATGCATATTGTTAAGCTGAATTTTGTTTGAAAGTTGTACTAAGTTGCATTCAGAATTGGTGTTGTCATTTGTATATTTGTTTGCAATTATAGTGTTTTGGTTTAAAAGGGATGCAGCAAATAAGGCTATATTAGAAAGAACGAAAAAGACTCGGTCTGTTTCGAGATCCCTCGTGACAAAACAAATTAATAAATTAGAATCCGAAATAAGCAATACAGCTGATAAAACAACAGTACATGAGATATATATGCAATTAATTTCTAAATTTGAAGAGCTGAGTACACTCGATAAGGAAATTGAGAATTTAATAGATATTGAGAGTCTAGAAGAAGAAATCGTAACTCGCGAAGAATATCGAGATAAATTTATAATTTGGAAAATCCGTGCTGAACGTTATGTAGAATCAGTTTCGAACACTGCTATTCAAAATTCGGTGGAAAATCAACCACAAAACATAACACTTCCTTTAAATAGTACAGTTAGTTCTGTTTTATCAAATCAACCGCGTTTACCTAAACTCACATTAGAATCTTTTTCGGGCAAGGATATCAGTAGTTTTCCCAGTTTTTGGGCTAGATTTAAATCCGCAGTACATGAAAATTCGAGTTTAAATGATGTGGACAAATTTTCCTATTTGAAATCGGTTGTCACATCTGATGCAGAATTGGCTATACGAGGCTTAACTCTAACATCGGAAAATTATGCAAAGGCAATTAAAATTTTAGAAAATCGGTTCGGACGTAAAGAACTTATTGTTGACTTTCATATGAATCGCTTGTTAAATCTGACCCCTGTCCGTAAATCGTTTGATGTTATTGCGTTAAGAAATTTATATGATCAGTTAGAAATTAATATAAGGGGACTTGAATCTCTTGAAATCTCTCCCGATTCCTATAGTTGTCTCTTGTTTCCGATAATTATGAAAGCTATTCCCCCTGATTTAGCATTAGAATATAATAAAAACATAATGAAACACAATCACAAATCACTGATTTAATAGCATATTTGCGAAGCGAAGTAGAAAGTCGCGAACGCACAGAATTTCTAGTAAAACCGCATGACCTAGAATTGAAAAATAAAAATTCTATTCCAATACTAAGTATTTCGGAAGAACGTCTCATAGCTATCCACAGTCAACTCGAAGGGTTCAAGGTCATTCTCGATTCCACCCATCTCATAAATCGTTTTCCTCTGCAAACGAACTGTTGACGGCTGCATTTTCGGATTGCTTATTTTGTTTCGAGAATACTCATGTGTCTGATTTGTGTGAGAATTTATGCGTTCAGAAAAAAAGAGCTAAATTAATTAAAGAAGGAAGATGTTTCATTTGTTGCAACACTGGTTGTTATGTTAAAAAGTGCAAGAAAGAGGTTTGTTCGTATTGTAAAGGTCGACATGCACGTGCTATTTGTTTTAAGTTAGAAAAATCTAAGCAAAATTCGCATTTGGATTTGAAGGAAAAGAATGTTGACGTTAAAACTACGTCTTCAAATTCTGTTTTTCATAACAGAGATGACATTTTATTGCAATGTGTGAAGGCCGGAATTATAGGTCGTTCTTCATCGGATAAGATATTTTGCCTTTTTGATAATGGAAGTGAGAAGTCGTTCATTAAAAAAATGTGTCTCGGAGGTTGGGGTTGAAAATATTGGGTTCGAAAGGCTAAATATTTTTTCGTTCGGTTGTAAAACTCCTAAAAACAAACTTGTAGTGAGGTCGAGGTTAGGCTAAGGAATATATTAAGCGGAGAAGAGACTGTGATTGAGGCATTGGAAATTGAGGAAATTTCAAAGGCAACACTTAGCCTACCTAATCCAGATGCGTGGGCAGAAATGGAGTCAAAAGGGTTTAGGCTAACATTCAGTTGTAATGAATCTTCTGAGAATTGTGAAATTTCATTGTTAATAGGTTCCGATTTTTATTGGTCTTTAACACATCGGATAAAAAGATTAGATTCATCATTGGTTGCAGTCGAGACTAGGCTAGGATGGTCTCTTCAGGGAAGGTGTGATGAGCGGAGTGATTGTACTTCGGTACATTTGGTTCACAGTGAAGATGAATCGATTTCGACTGAGCTAAGGAGATTTTGGGAGATAGAAAGTTTAGGAATACTTGACAAGGGTTCGATGACTTTAGGTAATGGGGATGAAGAGATACTTAGTGAGTTTGATAAATCAGTTAATTTCGTAGATGGTCGATATCGTGTAAATTTGCCATGGAAATCAGGTATGAGAGAGGCTTTACAAAATAATAAAACTGTCGCACGTAAGCGTTTTGAGGGGTTGGTTCGTAGGTTTAAATGTGATCACGAGTTGTTCTGCGAGTATAAGGATGTAATTGATGACTATGTTAGGGAAGGTATTGTTGAGCGTACTTCTTGTGATTCTTTATTGGATAGTCAGGGGATTTTACCTACCCCATCATGCAGTGATACGTAGCGACAAAACCACAAGTCATATTAGAATAGTATTTGATGGTTCAGCACATGAAGATGGACAGTCATCGTTAAACCAAAGTTTATATACGGGACCAAATTTGCATCCCAACATTTTAGAACTGCTTTTATGTTTTCGAAAAAGTCCTGTAGCATTTACAGCTGATGTAAAATCGGCTTTTCTTCAAATTGAATTAGATTTCCGTGATCGAGATTTTACACGTTTCTTCTGGACTGATAATTTGAATAAAGAGCCATACGTTTTGAATTTCACGAGAGTTCTTTTTGGACTTCGACCCAGCCCATACCTTCTCCCAGCAACTTTAAAACATCATTTTAAGAAGTACAGAGAGCAATATCCTCATACATTTGAGTTGCTAAATAGTTCCATTTATGTTGATGACCTCATTTGTGGTCAGAATGATGTTCCGGACGCTCTACGTACTACCTTGGAGTGCTTGCAAATATTCAGTGACGCAGGCATGTTATTGCGCAAATGGCGAAGTAATTCGAAACAATTTAATTTGTTATGGCAGCAAGAAGGTGTCAAAACGGAATCCTCTGAAACTAGTGCTATTGATCTTAGACCTCCAACGAAGGTTTTAGGACTTGCTTGGGATCCAGAAAATGATTTAATTTATTTCGATCCAAAGGATCTATTGAAGTTTATGTCACGTAGAGGAGAATCGAAAAGATTTATTCTGAGTGTGGTTGGTCGCATCTTCGACCCCATTGGAATTCTTGGCCCATTCGTTATCAAATTGAAATGTCTTCTTCAGGAACTTTGGACTCTAGGAGTTGAATGGGACTCTGAACTTCCCCCAAAGCTACGACACAAGTGGCAGCAGTGGAGTAGCGAAGCTGAGGGCTTGACTGAGATAAAGATACCACGGTTCTATTTAGGTAACATAGATCAAGAAATATCTAAGTGTGAAATACATTGTTTTTCAGACGCGAGTAAATCAGCTTATGGAACAATATTATACTTGCGGTTTGTTACTTGTAATAACGAAATCGAAACTAGTTTCATTTGCTCAAAAGTCGTGTGGCACCTTTGAAATCATTGACGCTTCCTCGTCTTGAACTGACAGCAGCCTTATTGTCAGCTAGGTTGGCCAAACGGGTGTCATCTTGTCTCAAATTTGATGCTAATATATATTATTGGACCGATTCTCTCATTTCGTACTACTGGATACGCGGCGATTCTTCAGCGTTCAAACCATACGTTAAAAATCGTGTTCAAGAGATACAATTGCTCTCTGATCCGATGCAGTGGGGACACTGTCCAGGAAAGGACAACCCTGCTGATCTCCTTTCGCGTGGTACATCTGCCGTCAAGTTAGCACAGAATGAGCTGTGGTGGCATGGCCCACCTTGGCTTAAACTAACACCCAATCATTGGCCAAATCGTCACCGAGATATTTTAGATTCGGAGCTCTGCTCGGAAGAATTAGAACATCGTTCTAGTGTGCATGTGGCAGTTACTCAACAGAGGGAAGCTCTTGTTGACATAAATCGATTCAGCAGCCTTAAGAAACTTTTGAAAACGACTGCTTGGGTTTTCCGATTCGTGAACAATGCTAGAAACATTTACAAATCGATGGACTTCTACATTAAAGCAGCTGAAAGGGAGCTAGCATATTTTGCCAACATCTTGAAAGACAGTGAATTTCAAAGTTTTGTCGCAGATAAAGGTATTCACTGGAAGTTCATAGTTGAACGTGCGCCTTGGTGGGATGGATTTTACGAACGTCTTGTTAAAACTATAAAGGACCCTTTACGTAAAATACTTGGCAAGGCATTTCTAACATTTGAAGAACTTTCAACGATACTTTCAGAAGTTGAAGTCATCGTTAATCATCGACCACTGACATACGTGGAGAATGATCCAGGAGAGCCGGAACCGCTAACACCGGCCCACTTCCTCGAGTTAGGTTATGGTGACTCTAAGTATCCTATACATTTAATCGAACTGATCGACGCCACTACGGCAAAGGAGTCATACAAGAAAAGAAAGACTTACCGAACTCTTCTTTTTTAAAACAACTTTGGAGACGCTGGAAAGTACAGTATTTGCTCCAGTTAAAAACAGCTAATCGTTTTAAAACACCATCTGTTCATAAGAATTTAAAATTAAACGACGTAGTTCTTGTTGAAGAAAATGTAAAATCAAAATTGTTGTGGGAACTTGGAATAATCAAAGAAATATTTATTGGAAGAGACGATAACGTTAGATCTTGTCTTGTAAAAACTTTTAAAGGTCTCTTCAAAAAAACCCATTCAATTGCTGTACCCTTTAGAAATTGTATAATATACTTGTACTAATTTGTTTATATTTTTCAGATTAATGGTAGGAGATTACACATTATTATTTAATCTCTGTTAAATTTATTTTTTGTGAAATCTTGAGGTATGTATCCTAGTATTTGTTTGTTTGTAAATTGAAGCTTTGTCATCTTTAAGTTTCATTATATTGTGTACTTTAATGTATATTTACTTTTTTCTTTCTAATATGTATAATTTAGATTTGATTAGTAGTATTCTATCAGTATTTTCTTTGTAAGAATTGTATTTGAATAATTGTTTGTATTAATTGTGGTTCGATATTTACTGGGTGAACATTCTGTTCACCGGTGGGGTGTGTGCCGAAATATTGACCACGCGAGGGCGCTGGTGTGCGCACATCTGTATTAAAATTGTAAAGATCGTGAGAGTGTGTGTGTGTAACTTGTATCGTAGGATGTAAGCCGCATCGCGGCAATTCGTATCTAATTAAACATTATTATACCTAAATTATCTCATGGAATTATTGTGAACTGTCTTAACCAATTCGCCCGGATACACACTCCTTTCGTTTCGATAGACATTGCTTCGTTTATAATTCGCTACACAAGTGTAAGTGCATAAAAAGAAGAAATACAATAATGACAAAATATTTCTTTTAGGTTTAATTTTTAACGCGCAAAAAATATTTATTTGATACCTTACTAATTATATCCTTTACAAGGAAAATTAAATAATAATTAAAAATATGTAAAATATTTTAATAATAAATTATAAATAATTAATATATTTTAAATATAATTTATAAAATATAAAATATTTTAAAGATGTTTTTTAACTCACTAACTTTGAAAAACAGATTTTCTCTAGTTTTGTTAACTGGACAGATTCGTGACATCAATTAAAATACTAAAAAAATAAAAGATGAGAAATTTATATGTTCTTGTCATAAAGATAAACTAAAATAATAAGTAAAACAGACTCATAAAACTTTAAGCGACCCAAAAGGGGATTAAAGTACAAAAGAGCCATTGAGAAATTTTATGTAGAAGTTTCAGAGGCCTTATGAGTTCAGATCACGATTAAACACCAACGCTCATCACCATATTGCCCTCCATTAGTTACTATTATATAGAAAATATCTGAATAGGTTTAATGAAATCGTAGAACAGTAAACTTTCTTGAAAAATTCATTAAAATTAACCAAATTAATTAAAATAATTAAAAACTTGTTAAAACTACACAAGTTGCAATTACAACGTTAGATTGTGTAATTATTTTCCAATGAATCAATTGATTGATTGATTTAATATTAACGTCGCACTGTTCAGCTACACGAGGGCTTTTGGCGACGGACCACGTAATGTTGAACCATGGTCAAGTTATGTGGACGACACCTGAGCTGGCACCCCCTCTCCTAACTACCACACCACACCAACGGGAGGACGTTTCAGCTCTCGACAGATTTAGCGTGCATCGCTGCCCTACACGGCGGGTCTTTAGTGGTACTGGGCTCGAACTCGTGACATGGCAAGCCACGATCCGATACCTATACCACTCGGCTACCGCGGCCACGTGTTTTCAATAAGAAAGTTAGTACGTGAACTAAGTGAATACTGATGCAACTCTCTCTATAAAGCAGACAAGTATAACACTATGAAAAAAAATTGGAGCTGATTCAAAATTTAAATTACAATTACTTATAAATGAAAATAAAATCTTTCAAGTTCACTTCCTCGAAAAGAATACATGAATCGCTAGATAATAGTTGTAGCATTCATATAATTGCATGTAAGTTGAGAAAATTCCGATCTACCAGACTTGAAATGAAAGTAAACCGACGAATACAAAAGTAGACAGGAAGTAATTCTTTTCAAAGGAAAGAAAATTCAAAGGATACAATAATCTATTCAGAAACGATAGATGTCTGCAAAACATCATTTTTCAAACAAACTACTTTTAAAACCTTAAAGCATATTGCAGTCTAATGACGCATGTCTAATGGACACAGCAGGGCGATCAACATTATATATATATAAAGCCGAAAGTTTCCCAATCATCTTATTTTGTGTAAAAACTAGCCTGTAAACGTTTACAACAATCCCCTTCACAACGAATTTTGCAAATATTTATTATAATTAAATAAATTATACTGTTCTAAATATTCATCAGAGTAAAATAATTTATTGTACCATTAAAAAATTTTGCGACCTTTTCAGACATTTAAATAAAGCTATTGTTATGAATTTTTATTCACTGCTATTTATAAAAAAATAATATATTTAGTGCAAGATACATAATTTTTTTTACAAATAAGTGTTTAAGCAAGATGAATTGCTTACAATTTACATCACTCAAGTTCGAGATAAGATGTGCGATTCAATAATTATACATTAATTAAAATGACTTATCATTAAAAATAAATTAGTTTTCGAACATTTTTTTTTACACTTAATCGTTAATTGTGGGATACAAGATTGATATTTCCAAAGCAATTATCCTTTCTTTTTGTGAATGATATATATGTAAGCATTGTCGCTTTATATTCATCTTAAAATATTTTAAAATATTTATTCAAGTTATAGGGGTTTTTTTAAACAGTACAATGAAAATAAATCATTTAACTTTTATGTATATATTTCCATTTAGAAATATTTTATTTTAAATAAACGTAAAAATGATGATTAAAAAAATCATTATCTTTCATTATGCGTGCCTTTTCATTTAGAAACATTTTATGCTAAATATACAAAAAAAAAAAGATGATTAAGAAATCACTTTATTTACAAAAAAAATAACAGGAAACATTTTAGATACTCTTAATGTCCCTTTAACATTTCATCACAAAAGCCTAAATGTGCTTTTTTGTAAAAAGGCATCCAATATTCATAAGCTTAATTTGAGCATTGAATTCAGATTCATCAAAATGTTTTGTAATTGATAATTAAAATCATGTTTTATTGTATAATATTTAAAAAAAATGTTTTTCTTTTTGATAAGTAAAATTTATATGAACTAACAATTTCACAACTGATTTTATCAACTTCTGGATGAAAAAGAGGAAACATATACTTATATATTTATTTTCTTAAGAAATGTCTCTTTGAAATAAAATAAGCATAAATATTGTATTTATAAAAGGAGTGTTATTTTTTGTGAAAAGAAGTTGATATATTGTTTCTTTGTATGTAAAACTGAAAAAAAATATCATGGATTGACTAATTCTACGAAACAAAAGTCGAATTTTTATTTGTTTTTCTCAAAATTATTATAAACAGCATTCTAAATCTAAATGCATACTCACCAATCCGAAGTCCTTGTATACCTATAAAGAAAAGAAAAATATTTTAGAAAAAATATTTTCAATTTAAATTTAAAAATGAATTTAATCAAACACTTTTTATAGCACATTCGTTAAAAATACATGTGTGTGTTTTTTTAGTATTTACAAATCTAACTTATACACTGCTGGACAATTGCTAAGGACGGATCACAAATTGCTATGTAGCATAACATTAAGCGAGACATGAGGCCTAGTAGGATAAAATATAGTTGCCACACTATTCAGACATCAGAATAAAGAATATTTATTGTTCTGGAAAGTACAAAAGCTGTAAAACATCTGAAAGAAAAAAAATGTTCATTTGATCTGCGTACGGAGAAATGGAACAATGCATCTAAAAGTCAGCAGGCCTCTTAAAGAAAGGTATCAGTACGGGATATGTCCACCGTGGAGTGTGATGCAACATTCCACACGTCGTACCATACTTTGCACAACATTATCCAGCAGCTGTTGAGGCAATTTATCCCATTCCTCTGTGAGTGCACGGATGAGGGTGTTCTTGTTTGTCGGAGGATAGTTTCAACCAGCAACTTGCCTCCCCAAAGCATCCCACACATTTTAAATGGGGTTTAGATCTGGAGAACGCGCTGCCCATACGAGACGTTGAATACCCTCGCTGTCTAGACAATCCTGAACAGCGAAGTGTTCGATGACATGTTGCGTTGTCGTCCATAAAAGCAAATTTATCACCGACAACACCACGGAAAAGACGAACATGAGGAAGTAGAACTTCATCAATGTATCGTTGGTCCGTTATAGTCCCATTCGCAACCACATGTAGGCGCGTGCGGCCATTGATCATGATGCCGGTCCACACCATGATACTGCATGTCGGATATCGGTCCTTTTCCTGGATATTTTCTGTACGATAAGCAGTACCACTCTCGTGCCAGATCAGTTGGCGTCTACAATCCGATGACAGACTGAACCTACTCTCCTCTGAGAATAGTACGCATGCCCAGTCCTGTTCAGTCCAATTGTGATGCTCACGACACCATTGCAAACGGGCAGTACGGTGCTGTCTGATCAATGGGACACACACAACAGGTCTGCGTGCGTATAGTCCTCCTCTCCTCAAGCGTCTGGCAACAGTTTTTCGGGAGATCTGCTTTCCTGAGGCAGCAAGAAACTGATTTGCCACCTGCTGAGCTGTGGTGCGCCTGTTCCTTTTTGCTGATAGGACGATATATCTGTCTTCTGCAGGCGTCGTACTTCTAACACGACCTCCCCCGTGCCGTCTACTACACATTCCAGTAGTTTTAAATGACTTCCACTGCCGTGAAACAACGCTGTGAGCGATGTCGAACTCCCTCGCAACATCTGTTATTTTTCGCCCTTCTTCGATCTTTCCAATAATTCGGCCACGCATAAAATGTGATGTCGGGAAGACAAGCCAAAAATTTTAAGTTCGTCTATTAAATCTTTCCTGTAAAACTTTGACTTGAAACAACAACTGTCCACACGCGTCAAAACCTTTAAAGCTCTTATGAACGCTATCACGTGATGAACAGACGTGGGAAACAATTTGCATACTCATACTTTTTCTTACTTATATCCCGCACTTATTCTAATTTTCCACATTTTGCTTCCATTCATTTTGTGGTTGCTATGGATGATAGTGTTATCCGTCCTTAGCAATTGTCCAGCAGTGTATATTTTATAACAATTTACTTTATACATATATATATATATATATATATATATATATATATATACACTGGCCTCAAAAAGTTAAGGTACAACATGTTTTTCGAAGCTCACCATAAAAAAAATGGCAGTAACAATAAAATGCATAGTTTACATGAATGATAATAACAAACTTTAAAAACATTAATGCAAAAACGATTGCTACAACTTTTATTTTATAGAAAAGAACGTATATTTATGAGTGAGAGAAAAATATGCAAATATCAAGCTTTCGTACTTTTGTGTGTAAGTTGTGTTGATTTTCAACAGTTGTTGGCAGTTTCGGTGACAATAGTCAATAGAGTTTAGAAAATGTCTCAGAGACGTCGTTTACCCAATTCGTTAAGGTGGCGGACAGTTGGATGGATGGAAATGGGATTGTCGCAGGCTGATGCTGCTAGACGTCTCAATGTGTCTCGTAGTGTTGTTCAGCGACTTTGGGATCAATACCAATCCGAAGATTCTGTGTCCAGAAGACCTGTTCCAGGCCGACCACGAGCTACAACACCGGCAAAAGACAGTTTTCTAGCTCTTTCGGCACGAAGGAGAAGAAACACTACTGTGCCGCAGCTCGTTGCAGACCACTTTCAAGCATCAGGAAGAAGAATCTCCGCTACTACGGTGCGAAATCGTCTTCACAATGCAGGTCTGTATGCAAGAATACCAGTTGTGTGCGTTCCCCTCAACGGACGACAGCGAAGGAACCGTTTATGCTGGGCAAGAGAACATATTTCTTGGACGCAGCAACAATGGGCTTCTGTGCTGTTCACAGACGAGTCCAGATTTACAATGGAGAGTGATTCAGGGCGTCTACTGATCTGGAGGGAACAGCGCACTAGATACCATCAATCCAACACTGTTGAAAGACACAGTTATAGAGGTGGTGGAATCCTGGTTTGGGCAGGGATCTCGCTTGGTGGCCACACTGACCTGCATGTGTTCCATGGAGGAACCGTAACTGGTCTTAGATATCGGGATGAGACCCTTGATCCATATGTCCGCCCATATGCTGCTGCTATTGGTAACGACTTCATTCTGATGGATGATAATGCACGACCTCACCGAGCTCGGATTGTTGAGGAGTATCTGGAGGGTCACGGTTTGGAACGAATGGAATCACCAGCTCGATCTCCAGACCTGAATCCGATAGAACATCTTTGGGACTATCTTGGCAGAGAGGTTGCTGCTTTAAATCCTCCTCCAAGGTCGTTACATGAGCTGAAACAAGGCTTACTCTGTGTCTGGTCTTCGCTTCCTATTCCGGTGTCCGACAACTTAATAAACAGCATGGGAAATCGATGCCGCCAATGCATTCAAGTTAGGGGTGGACACATTCCTTATTAGAACCCATTTTTGTATTGTTTTTATGCCATTTTACCACATAACACTGTGATGTGCTGTTTTCTCCAAGAATGGACTTTTCCGCAGAGATTGCTTTTTTTGTTATAAATCATTTTTGCAATACACTTATACAAATTTCTATGCCGCATTCAATAAAAAACTATTTAATGCACATATCCTCCAAATTTTTTGTTTCTACATTCATTCATTTGCAAATTAGACACAAAAACCCGGTTGTACCTTAACTTTTTGAGGCCAGTGTATATATTTAAGGATATAAAATCAATCAAAATTATCAATTGAAAAATTGAAGTATATGAATCTTATAATACTAAGTCCCATTTCAAAATATCAATGGCGAATATAAAAGATAAATTTCCATCGTTTTCAAACAAAATTAAAAAATTATAAAATAAAATAAAAATTTGTAAAATATCCAAGTGCAATCTCGGACTTAAGACCGATAAGTGGGGTTAAACTAGTTTGATGGCGCCAACCTTCCCCCTATTGCAACTTGGTAAATTAGTTGGAAAATATCTAAATTTCAAAAATTTAAAAATTAAAAAGTTAAAATTAAACCATTATACTTGAAAAATTAAAAAGTTAAAATTAAACCATTATACTTGAAATATTAAACTTCGCCAATGCATTTATATATATATATATATATATATATATATATATATATATAGGAGAGAGAAATAGCCTTGAGGCTATGTTTAACCCTATAACCTTAGTTCATAAGGCTAACAATTCCTTATAGTATAACTGAGGCTATCTTAGATTTGACCTGTACTATTTCTAATTATATGGCTTTGTTTTTTAATATTTATAAAATTTAATAAGCATGAAAAGTCCAAAACACATTTTGCGTTATTATTATTAGCTTGTTTAATTGTATCGTTTAGGGAAAAAATGCTAATTGAATTCATTTCGTGCAAAAATATTTTTATTAAATATATCTCATACTTTTATTTTATTTCAAAAATATATTTTTAAAAAATAAACTCAATATGAACACAGGAGAATCTCCAAACTTCACAAAATGAACTAATTCTAATTATTTCGAGAATATACAACAATAACTGAAATGAAGTTGCTTCCTTTTTCTTATGAAAACCTGAGCCAAGTATTCTTAACAGAAATAAAGTTTCTAGGTTTTATTTTACTTCCCGAAGAATACAGGAAATAAAAAAATGCTTCCCATTTTAAGCGGCCGAGTTTCGAGTTTCATCGTCGAATTTTACGATCTTGGTTTAATGGTTTCTTCCAGAATGAAGCTTCTTCGGAAATGAGGAAGAGTTTAGCAACAAAAAAGTCTTAACGGGAAAATCAACAGAAGTGAATCCGATAAGTTAGATATTCTTTAATTAAAATCAGTGCGGCATAATACTGCTTCATTACTTTTCACTAAATGGCCTTCATTTAATAACATTATTTTTCTATATTCGATGAGTTTCATTCTGAATATTAATCTTACTGGAATCTCTTCGGGTGAAAACTTTTATACTTGGAATAAGTTTATAAGATTCTACCTTTTTTTTTTTGGTTAATGAGTGAATGAAATTTTGTCATTATGAAACTATGGTTGCGCCCATATGTGAGCTATAAATTAATTTTTTTAATGTTTTGGGTAAATTATTTTCTATCTATATTTTGGCATTTGTTAATTTTAACTCTAAATAGTGTGTAAAAAGTTATCAAATTAAATGTGAACTTTATTGTTTTTTTACATTATTGCTTCTGCTAATTTATTTAATGTGTGAAACATAAAGGCAAAATATTACTTTTGAAACATTGATGTTTGTATGGCATTAAACCCCATAATGTGCTTTCATATTTATAAAAATATCAACTGAAATAGGAAACATTAAGAAAATAATAATAATTCTTTATAGAAAGACGAATATTTTTTACAGTTGCTTGTATATTATCAACTAAATAAGTTAGTTATACAATTGCATTATTAAAATACAGTTAATGCTGAATAATTAAGAGTGGAGTGAATCCCAGCACCAGAGTACAAAAAATATATCTGTTACTTTAAACCAGAGGTTTCAAAACTTAACTGTCTCATAGACCCCTTGTCATGTTTTTCGGTATGGGGTAGACCCCTGCTTCATTAATATTGCATTTTTGAAAATTTATCAAATTGAATGTCTTTTTGACAGCTACTTCTACTACTTTAAAATAATTAATTTATAACTAATGAACTATAGATTTATAAGAGTTTAAAAATCATATGATAATTAATTAAATTAAAAGTTAATTAAAATACAAAATAAATGTTCAATAATATAACCAAACAAAACATATTTGGTTTTAATGGGAGGAATCAATCTGAGGCAACAAAAACAAATTTTCTACATTTAGTATCTATCTTGTCAGTTTAAACCTTATATAAATCTCCTCTGTTAGTAGTGTCCAGTTTATTTTTTATTTTTGTTTTGGAGATTGGCAACTGCGCTGAAACTCCTTCTTATAGAGGAAAAACTTCCTCACGATATTCCATAATTTGGCACAATTAACAGGTTTGCCTTTTTAAAGCCTAAATAGCTGGCATTCGTTTCTAAACTTTAAAATCTTCATTGGTATGCATCACGATTAGTTCCTGTTGTCATGTGACATTTTTTTTTCAATTTGACTGATCATATAATTTCATTGTTTAATGCGGTATTACCGTAGACAAAAGATTATCAACCCTGGTTTCAAAATCTGAATAAAATGCAGTTAAATGTTGTACGTAGGTTAAAAAGTGCTGACAGATTGTCTGGATTAATTTGAGAAAATTCCGGACATCCAGTACTATACTTCTTTAGTTTAGCTCTGGAAAGAAACGCTGAAATGGTTCCCGTTTTAAAATGATTTATATACTGGCACCTTGTACGGGCAAATTAGTCTCTTAAAATTTAGTAAATGAATGTACTAAATAAGTAAAATTTGGTATCCCCACTTGATTAAATTTTCTTTTAAAATTAAAAAGTCACGATCTAGTTTAATGAGAGCCAATATCATAGACCCCCATTTACACCTCATGGACCCCCACTTTATATTTTGCTGGGGTAAACCCCTTGCAGATCATCATAGACCACTTTGGGAATCACTGGTCTATATAGACCACTTTGGGAATCACTGCTCTAAACCCTCCGTTAGGCACACGGATCTATCAGATGCATAATAAAAATAGTTTCGGTGCTGTGTCCACACGGTGGGGTTGGGAAGTGTCCTTTCTGCTATCTGCCTTTCGTCACTAGCCATAGAATTCAATGCGAAGGACGAGGGCGATTTTTTCATGTTTCGGGTGGCATGGCCATTGAATCTGCGCCAAACAACAACAGTTTTTATGACTTTTAATATTTCATTAGTTTCGATTTTTTCCCCTCTTAAAAAAGAATAGTTTTTTTTTGTTCAAAGTTGAGATGTATTTGAGAGATGTTGCGTGCCTAGCCAGTGGTTGCATTTTATTCAATCATCAATGCAGCACGAATAAACAACCAAAATATCTATGTGGGAATTAAATCACACAGATCTTCGCGTACATACCTATGAAAAATAGGTCACGATCTTTTAAAGAGCCCCTGTGAAGACGGTCTGAGTGTAATATTCACGTAACTCGTTCATTTTGACTCAGGATCGAAAAAAAATATCTGATATACAACACCCCATTCAGGACAAAAAACCAAGAGAAACATCACGAACAGAACGTGGTCCTTCTTGTGAGGGCATCAAGAAAAGATTATTTAAAATTTGTTACGTATTATACGAAAAAACCATGTACCTTGAAAATTGCAAGGTGATTTGTGAAGACTGCAACAATGCATCTTAAAATGTAATAAGTGGTGACTCAGTGATAGCTAACAATTATCTTTTGATGTTTTTTCGTTTAAATATTTCAATTTAAGATTATTTTTTAAATATTATTTTATATCAAATTTACTTCAAATATTATTTTATATCAAATTTATTTCAAAAATTATTTTATATCAAGTATATTTCAAATATTATTTTATATCAAACATATATTTAAATATTATTTTATATCAAATATATTTTAAATATGCTTTTATATCAAATTTACTTCAAATATTATTTTATATTAAATTTATTTGAATTATTATTTTATATCAAATTTACTTCAAATATTATTTTATATCAAATTTATTTCAAATATTATTTCATATCAAGTATATTTCAAATATTATTTCATATCAAGTATATTTCAAATATTATTTTATATCAAATATATTTGTAAATATTATTTTATATCAAATATATTTTAAATATTATTTTATATCAAATTTATTTCAAATATTACTTTATATCAAATTTATTTCAAATATTATTTTATATATCAAGTATATATTTCAAATATTATTTTATATCAAATATATTTTTAAATATTACTTTATATCGAATATATTTTAAATATTATTTTATATCAAACATATTTTAATGCCAAATCTAACCAATGAACAATTAAATTATCTTCAAACGTAAGTAAGAAATGATGCATCTGGGAGATGCCAGGCGCCTATGGAGAGAACTTTTTGAAGCACGCCTAGTGAAGGGTTAAAAAAATTACCCTTTCTGGAAAACCAAGTTTTATTTTCCAAGAAAATCGTCCCACTATAACCAGAGCTTCATGATTTCTTCTTTTTTTGTTAAAAAAAAGAAAATAATAATACTTTCACAGCTATCGCAAAAGAAAAAAAAATATAAGATATAAACACTGCACGCATTAAAAGTGTGATGTATTATTTATTCACACCTTCCCTCAACAAATTTCCGGCCACTTAAATACCACCGAATGAACCATCCTCTGCTGTCAGGATACACGTTAAAAAGCAAAAGGAGTTAAAAATGCACTCACAGAGGATCACGAGACCTGAATCGTGCGATCTAGTCAACTCACATTAACTCGCCTTGTTAAGTGTACGGTGACAGTTTCCTGCAGTCCGGCTCCCTACTTTATTATATTCCATGTGACGTCATGGAGTCTGAGCAATTATTCGCAGCACGTCGCTAAAAGACAGTTAAAGGATCACTTTGTGGGGAAAAAATCTCTTGCTCTATCTTTTTAATACAGAAGAAAAGATATGTCTGTGAAATGACTGTCTTACACGCAACTAATGTAATGTGAAATTGTGGAATATTTTCTGAAATTGTGCCTTTAAAAAAAAATGAAAATATTATTCTTTAATTAGCGTTTCTACGTTTGTGAGATAGTATAAAAGTAGTTTAGTATTTTTAAATGAAATTTGGAGTTGGAAATGAGTCAAAAATTTAGACTCTAATAAATATTTTTTTATGAAAAGAAATGTATTTTTTTTATCTTTAATAGGAATAACTGTCTTTATAATTATTTTTTATCATATTTATGAAAAGAAATATAATATATTAGCTTAAAGAAAAAAAAATTAAATTTGAATTTAATTTTCGATTAATATTATACTTACTTTTTACATTATTATGATATTTTTAGGGGGGAGGGAAAACTATAAGATGTAAGAAATTAAATACTCCTAAACAGCAATTTTTAAGTAACTCAATTTTTTAGAAAGGAAATTAGGGAAAACTTAAAAATTGCTACTTGATAATGAAAGATTTCTTAAAAAAACTATTCATTTTATTGTCTCTCAGTAATTGTCTCAGTACGTATTACAATTACAAACCTAAAAGAGAATAAAATTATAAATAATCACTTTAGGAGAAATAGTTGTGTTTAATTTGGACAGGTCATTTTTTTTTTCAAATTAAGAATAACAGATAAACAATATTCAATTTTAAATAGTTTTATATGCATTTTCTCTAATGCTCTAAATTGATCAATCTTAAAAATATTAAACATTTTCCCAAAACAAAGTAAGGAACTTATTCGAATATTTTACCATTTCATAACTATAAGTTACAATTATAAGTTTATGACGAATAAATTGAAGTGATAAAAATAATATTTAATTGCTTTAAATGCAGTTCATTATAACAAGCAGATGAATTAAATTGTTAAAATGAATTCCTTTAAAAATAGCTTTTATTTAAAGAAAACGTTCTTACAATTCCTTTATTAAACCAATAAATAGTTAATCAGGTGCATTAAATATCATTTGTATTGCCAATGAAAATTAATTTCCAAATTTATATGACTAAACAATATAAACTTATTTTAAAGAAATGTATTCCCAAAACAAAATAAAATTTTACTTTATACCACATTAAATTTCAAAATCGTTTTCAATTTTTTTTTTGAAATTCTAATAATTTTTGAAAATACTTTTGTAACATATGTTACTTACATAAATTAATGCTTAGCACTGATAACAACGCAGATCCTATGAGCAGATTATCTACCTTATAGAAATAAATATGCTAATTGTGAGAAGAGTTTATAATTACGGACACCGGAATAATTATGTATGCAAAAAAATAATAGTTCTTAGAGCATAATAATAAAGAGAATTATTTAATAAAAGGCAATTGATGAGAGACAATAACTTAAACAAAGAAAGAAATAATTCAAATTTCAATTTTCCAAATGATTTTGAACTGAAAAATAAGTATTGCTGCAATTTTTAATTAAAACTAATTAAATCCCTACAAGATTTATATGATGTTCTATTTTGAAAATTTAATCATTCGTATAAAAGTTGAAAGTCATGGAAATATTTACCAGATATTTTGCATATTGATAAAACTTTAGTCATATGGTTTCTAATTTAAAGTTTGTAAAACGTTTTATATTGATAAAATGAGCATACACTTATTATTTGAAACTTTTGACAAGAGTAAATTCTTCAAATTGATTTAGATTATTTTATGTTTCAATTACACTGATAAATATGTCTGCACACGCTTATTCAGTAGGTAAAGCTTCTACATTTTAAATTTGAGCAAACATTATGTATTGAAAATTGGTCATAAAATTAAATAAGTAATATTTTTAATAATCGTAACAGTTGGTGAGTTATTAAATTTAAAATTTTCAGCATAATTTAAAAAAATAGAACTTTTTGCATTGTGGAATGATAATGAGATAAATAATCCCCCAGAGTTTTACAAAATATATACTTTAATAGTACATACGCTATCAAAATCTGAAATAAAGGTAACCTCTTTCAATTCCATTATTATTAATATTTATGTTATTGATAAGTTTCCGAAAAAAATAATTCAATACATAGAATTATCAAACACATAAATAATATTTATAGTAGCTATATTTATATTTACCTTATCAATTATTCACCGTAATGATATTTTTCACTCTGTATCTTTAACTCACACTTGGAAAATAAGAAATAAAAAGGATTTTTTTTAAATGACTATACGGAAAAGAGGGTTCTAATCTATTGGTTAAAAAAAACACATATTATTTGTCCCCTAAGAAACCAATCGGCAGTAAGAAAGTGACTTTTTGCCCAACGTTATAACTGGGGAATTTTAAAGACTTTATAAATGATCAGTTAAGAAAAAGTCTGACAACTTATCCAATAAAAGTGATGGATTAGTTGATTCGTCTTACTTGAATTTTAGGTTGTCAATATATATGCTGCTCATTGATGTTCTCTGCTAGAGATTTTTATATTTGTATACAAAGTAATATCTGTTTAAATTCAGTTACTTTCAAGTATTACAAAATTTAAAATATACTTTGTAAAAAAAAAATAAACGAGGCAGAAATGTAAAACAAGATGTATAGTTTTAGTTTTGCATTTATATATTATAAACGATAAAAATATAACCCTAAAATAACATTTAATCTAATCATTACTGAACACGTTACAATAGATATTAATACGCTTTTGATAAATGGTGATGAAAGATGAAAGATTTTTAAAAACAATATTTCAATTTTACTTTTGTAAGTGTAATCAATAAAATTCCACTCAAGTAACGTAGTTTTTATTGATCCCTATTTTTATGATTCGATTTATATGTTAAGAAAATGAAATTTGAACCAATGGGATTAATCTTACTCTGTATATATATAGAGAGATAGAGTATCTATATTTATATATATATAACTGTACTTGTTTATATCTATCTATATTCCATCTCCTTTTCAGATATGTGTGATATATATTTTGAATATGTGTGATTTGATATTATGAAGTTTATTATTTATAAAGTATTTGATATTATGAAGTTTATTATTTATAAATTATTTGAAATTATGAAGTTTATTATTTATAAAGTATTTGATATTATGAAGTTTATTATTTATAAAGTATTTGATATTATGAGAAATTTATTATTTATAAAGTATTTGATATTTATGAAGTTTTCATTATTACATATAAAAGAAGTGTAGCTTTATATATCTGTCGCTTGGAAAAAAATATCTTAGAATTATTCGCAAAATGGAATGAAACATAACATTTTACTCATAGTGGATGATTTTGTTAAAAGGTGATTGGTAGAAGCTTATTAATCATGCATATGATAATGGAACGTTTGGTTGTATTATGTTAACTGTACCTTTTGGTATTTGATGGCTGTTAACCATGTGGGTGAAGGCAAATTGCAATAAAATAATGAAGTTAAGTAGCTTAAATTAAATAATAAATTGTTAAATAAAAAATAACTTTCTAGACATTCCAAACTTCATCTAATTTACCCTAAAATAAAAACGAGTTTTTAATTCATTATACAGAAACGAAAAAATTAATTAATAATTCAAAGTTTCAAAATATTTAACTTGCAGCAGGATGGGAACATATATGCATTATGTACAACATAATCCTTTAATATTAGGATAGCGTTTCTCAAACTGTGGGGTGTAACCTCTTATCGGAGCCGTGATAACTTAACGTAGGGGGGAAGAGGGGCGAGCATATTAAAAAGTCGAAAACAAAAGATTATTTTAAGAAATTATTAGTTTACTGAAAGGAAGCAAAACAAAATACATTCTGACAATATAAATTTTTTTAAAAAAAACTCATTTGCAATGATATAATACACTTATAAATGTATCAGTACTAAGCTAAGTATAAATTTAATAGTTACCAGTGACCCCATGAGCATGTCATGTATAAAATTAAAAACAAAATTAAATCTTTATCTTGAAATTATTTGTATGATTTATATTTGAAGTCGTATTGTGTGCGTGCAGCTTTAGAGTCAAAATACCAAATGATACAAAAGTCAGGACGAACTTAAAAAATAAATAATTCGATAATGAATTACTATACAAAGATACGGTTTGCCCCATACGGATAGAAAAGAAACCTGGTTTTTAGTGACAACGAAAAGAAGATAGTTCTGTTGGCGACCAACAGATGGTGCTAGATTTCTGATTTTGCAAAGCAACAAACGATATAAAAAGGAGCAACTGCAGCAACTAATGGTAGTCAAAGCTTGTATGCATCGAAATGTTGTCCATAGTAGAGAAAGCCCTCTAAGTTAGACTGCATTATAAGAATTCAGAAAGTGCCATTGCAAACATATCGCTACGTGAAGGATATGCGAGATAGCAAGTGACCAAAAAAGTCTTCTGCATTGAACAAAATGATAAATAAATTTGAAGCTACAGGTTCTTTGGCGTCACGTCAAAGAAGTGGACGTCCCTCAACAGCCGTTTCTGTTGAATCGACAGTGAATTAGACGGTGCAATCCATGTCGGCGTTTGTTAGACATGGGGAGTGCACAGTGCTCGAGAAGCTTCGACGAAGACAGGAGTGTTTTACGTAAATGTCTGGAGAGCACTGCGAATAACTTTGTGACGGCATCCCGACAAGTTGCAACATAACCAAGAATTGAAACCTCCTGACGTCGACTCTCGCTGAGATTTTGCGAATTTGGTATTCAATAAGATGGAAGAGTAGCACGACTGGCTTCACATTGTGCTATGGACAGATGAAGCGCATTTCACACTCTCTGAAATTGTTAACACCCCCAATTGTCGAGTGTGGACCACAGAAAAGTCACATGCATTTGTTGAGGTACCCTTGCAACAGCCTGATGTCACTGGTCAGCGATATGTAGCACTGTTACAGGACAACAATATTCCTGAATTGCAAGCGTGGCAGGCACTCCAAACAGTCATAATTATATAAGATGGAACATAACTTCATATTGCTCAGCCTATAAAATGCCTGCTGCGCTCAACATAAGGGAAGGATCGCATTATCAGTCACTACTTTAATCACACATGACCTCCAAAGTCTTCCAATCTGACACCCTTTCACTTTTGGCAGTGAGTAATCTTGAAGTGAACAGCGTACCGAGACCGAACGGTATCATTAGCAGTACTGGAAGATGTAATTCCCCGAAATGTGTCTGCCATAACGCAAGAAATTCTACTAAATGTTGCGGACGGTGTGGTGATTCGTGTCACAGCTGTACTTCTGAATGATGAGCAGTTAGTTGTACTAATTAACTGCAGTACTAAGTAACTGTAATTAAGCTGACTTGCAAGTTGTCACCATTTTTAATATGTAAATAATCTTTTGGAACAATAAAACACTGCAGCGCCATCTGTTGGTCACAAACAGAGCTATTTTTTTCGTTACAACACAAAACCCGGTTTCTTTTCCATCCGTTTGGAGCAAACCATATATTTGAATCCTGATTCGTTTTCGAATTATTCTTTTTTAAAGTTCGTCCTGACTTTTGGATCACCTGGTATATTATTATTGAAACCAATTCATTGTTATTGTATGGAAGGAGGGAAAGGGGCACCATGAAAATGATAATTGAAAATTGGGTCGCAAATTTTGAAAAAGTTTGAGAAGCTTTTTATAAGGACATTGTTCTATGTCCTATTTTTAGGCAATGACGCCCTGAAGCTAGTAAGATAGTAAGCAGTATGTGACAAAATTATTTTAGTTTCTATCTGAAAATTTTATTTCTTTGTTTTTAATATATTTTATTGATGTCACTTTATTAAAAGTCAACTTAAGTTGAAATATACATATATTATAAATTTGCGCATTTTTTTGGTCACATGTATCTTTATTGGAAATATTTCCTTTAAAAATTAATTTTATTCACTTTTTATTGTTCCGTGTCAAACTTCATGTCCTTTTTGGAACAAATTATAAGAATTATTATTTTCTTACTGTTCGAGAACAGAATGAAGCACTGAGATTTAAAATTTTATAATTTCGCGAGATTAAATTCTTTTTTTACGTTATAAGTAAACATAATAATCTCAATTGAACTGATGTTTATCTAAATGTCTCTGTATTTAACATGTGAATGAATTTTTACGGTAAATAAGATTTTTAACATAAACTTGGTATTAATTCAACTCATTAGATTATAAATATCTTTTCAAATATCTAAAAAAAATTTCACTAAGCCTCAAGCAAACAAGAATAATATTTACTAAGGAGCGAAACACGAAACATAAAATATTTTTGAAATAAAATATTTTCGGGGTATCTTAGCAAATGAATTTTCAAAAAATGAATATTTCTTCCTTGTTGGATGATAGAATTCGAATTTATAAAATCCCTTCCAGGAAAAATAATCTCCAGTATTTCTACAAATTGTTTATATGAGTTTGCAATCCAGAAAATCCAATTAGTCTTGAAACGCCGCTGAAGAAATCAAACATTTCTTCTTAAAAACCAAGAAAAGAAACTATCATACTTTGTTGACTAATTTAATCAACGAATTTTCTTTGGAGTTATTACTACTTTTCTAAAACCCACTCCATAAAATGTCAATCTAATAATGGGTAGGTTCGATAAAATTATGTTAAGAGTTTTGGACTTCGTGATACAAGAAAGATGATTTTTTTGTTAAGTTTAAAAAAAGAAATACAATTTTTCTCCTAATTTCAAACTCCAGTATTTCAAAAAAGCCCAAAAAGAAAAAAAAAAGGGTTAAAAAACTTGAAGCGTGTGTGTAAAATTTATCAACGATATTTTTTGAGGGTAGTTCTTATTTTTTAATTCCCCTTTCATAACTTTTGTATTTCGTCAGATATATTTTGTCAAATGTAAAAAATAAATGGATTTTATTTATCTTATATTAAATCCAGAAAAAGGTATTTGATTCATATATATAAATATATATATATATATATATATCTATTTCACATGCTTTACTTTACTCTTATTTTAAAATTAGACCCTTTTAAAACATTCACCATAGAATGGCATTGTAGATGTCAAAATATTATTTTACAACTTAAATGCAATAGTACACTGGTGTCCAAAATTAAGGTTACAAACACAAAAATGCGATATCCTTGCATATAATATTTTATTTGTGATAACCTTTGTACATACGTTCCTCATACACTGAAAATAATTATGCTAACAAATAAAACCTTAATCGGGGTTACTTCTTGTAATATGCAAATAATATCAAAAATAGTCAAAACACGCTATGTAATAATTAAAAAGCTGAATGTCTAATAAGGAATGTGGTCTCCCCTTGCTGCTATATAGGTCTCACAACAAGAGATATCATTCTACAAATTAAGTTAATACCATCTTATAGTATCAATACCCACTCTTTTATACGCGCAGACTTTTACGACTGACATGTGTTTCTAGGGTATTGACGTCGCACAATGGCCCTTCCTAAAGCATTCAAAACATGCATGATAGGATTTAGGTCGGGGGATTTTACTAGCCATTTCATCCGGCATGTACCCTCTTTCTCAAGAAAGTCTTCGATAAACCTTGCTCTGTGTTGCTTCACCTTATTGTTAAAAAAATAAAATCTTGTCCAATTGTTCCTTAAAATAGTCTCACATGACATTCAAGAACTTTACTTTTATATCGCTGTGCAGTAACATAGCACTATCAAAAATTTATAGCAGTGTACGATCATCGAACTGAACCTCTCCAAACAAGAATTCCACACCCACCAAATCGATCGAACTCTCTTTTGTTAGAAGGATGATAGCAAGTCCCAAGCACTCTCCAAATGAAAATTCGTTTTGAATCAATCACTATTGGTACTGAACTTGGACTCATCAATGAAAAGTTCACGCCATGACTCTTGATTTCACCAGGACACATGTTTTGGTCTGCATAAACAGAAGAGGTACTTTTCTGTTAGGGGTTAAGAGGGACACATACCACTGCCCATCGGTTATAAAGGGCCTTCACAGCTAAGTGTCTGGAAACAGTTTGTATAGGAATTGTTTTTCCAGGGGCATCAACGAAGTTCTGAGCAAGAAACTTAGCTGCCATGTCTATGTGACGAAGTGCATTTGTTGGGAAATATCGACCTTCCGTAGGTGTTGATCGACCTTTCCCAGGCCTTCTAACAACGGTACATATTATTTGAAATTGTTTCCACAGTTTGAATATCATCATTTGAGAAACATTTAGGTTTCGGGCAACTTCTGCTCTAGACATCCCAGCTTCAATCCACCCGATGGCTCTCCATCTCAAATCATCATCTAAACTATTGTGGGAACTCATTTTAATAAAATTAATTTAAATTTGTTTATCACAGTGCGATACAAAAATTTAAACACAAAGTTCAATGCTCTACGGTGAAAACGATTTTAAAGTTTTTCTCTCAAAACAGCCATACCAATTATTTTCATGAGTCAAAATTTTCAAAGTTAGAATATGATACTTGTTTTTGGTCTCATTATATGTATTTTAAAAATAATGCTGGAATTTCTTGAAATAGTAGGAGATTTACGTTTGTAACGTTAAATTTGGACACCAGTGTAATTTTAATTTAAATTTAAAATATGATTAGTTCCACAATGAGATATTTTGAAAAGGAACTGATAATCTTCATATGTATTTTATTTTCAAAATAAGTGTTGTTTTTAATGAATGCTTTAAGTTGAAAGCTAAATTAAATATGCATAAAATTCAATTAAGTTATTTAAATTTACAGTGCAAAATAAGAACATTTTGTTAGCAAACTATATATCAAACAATATATAATTCTCGATCCAAATACTTTCAAAACCTCAATAAATTATTCATAACTTTTAACATTTCAAGTTCAGTGAATAATTTAAAGTAATGCAAGGAACAATTTATAGAAATAATTTTAATCAAATATTCTAATCAGTTTTCTTAATCAAAGTATTGAAATCATGTATTACTTCAATAATTAGACTTCACTCGGTTTCATTTCAGTATATATTAATTTAATCTTAAATTTTTGAATACTATTTCTCCGTTTTGTTTAATTAAAATATAATCTAATGAATTCAATTTATAAAATATTCCTGATGTATGAAATATTAATATTTTCTTACATTTCAAAACATTGGAGTTGTAGAAAAAAAAATAAATGCGTATTTCATCTATGTAAAATGAATATGCATATCGTTTGCACATCAGACCAAATTTCCGAATATTGCTTTTAAATGCACATTATGCATTACACATCTATTCTTATCTTGGGTTATCTTCATTGAATCTACATTAAACTTAATTCATGATGAATAAATGAACTCATTTCAGTTTCCCTATTAACAGTACAAAACCACAAAATAAATTATTTCGAAATATTGAAATTAATAGTTTTAATTTTGATGTTAAATTAGTGCCAACTGGTGTTTAACTAGTGATTCCTATGGCAAAATATAATACTGCATTAATATTAAGTATAAAATAAAATACAGTAAAATTAGTAAAAAAAAAATTCTTCATTTTACTATAATCTTTTAAAGTCTGTCCTAGTTTGTGGAAACACAAAAATAGTACTTCAATTGAAGAAGCAAAATTTAATAATTGGAAGCATAAATTTTTTGTTCATGACGCAAAAAATCCTCAAGTACTAATTTTTTTATAGGTTTGTTTAATTGGTCAACACACATATTTAAATATGATTCTCATTTTTATATTCAATGAAGAACATTTACGATATTGGAATCTAATTTTATAAAGCGATTTTATTTGGGTATTTAAAATGAGTTTAATCATAATATCTAGTTCAATTCATTTTTCTCAATATGTAGAAGTGAACTATATTTAATCACTCAAATACACTAAAGGTTTACTAAAACTGAATTTTATTATTAAAATTTCAATTAAAATCAATAAATTAAGAGATAAACTTCATTTTAAAGTTAACAGTTAAATAAATGATTACAAAATTTCAAATGATCTAATGAAATTTCGTAAAGAATTTCGGATATCTAACATTTGATAAACACAATTTGACTTTTATGTTAAAAATATCTAATTCTTAGGTTTTGATTTGAATACTATTAGCTTTTATATATAATTAAGTTAACTAACTTAAATTTAAAATAAAGTCATTTAGTAATAAAGCAGGCTTAGTAACCCTACATTGCATTTAAGTATATGTTCATGATTCGTTTTATAAAGTCGTTGATGAAATTTAGAATTGAAATATCTAATTGTCAAAAATAAATATGGCATCCTCAATAAAATACATTTTTCACATATAAGGACAAAATAAATATCCATGTTAATAACTGAAAATGTATTCAATTACGATGTTAATGCGTTAAGAAATTAGTTCTATTTCTGTGCAGTCCATTTACTTTCCTGAAAAACTTTCAATGGATTTATTTAATACTTTTTTTTACATCCTGAATTTAAAACAAATTTTAAATTTCTTGGATGCTATTTAATGGTTTCTGAATTAAGAGGATTTAAAAAACTGGTAACTTCATTTTTTTCTATTAAAAACTTTTTAAGATGTTTATATCATTGGATAATTATCTATAAAAATATTTTAGCAGTCAGAAATATTGTAAAAATCAAGTTAATCATGTGTTTACGTATGAAAGACGAATGATACAAATTAATTCTCTTTACTGTTCAGAATTAAAATTTCTCGAAACTTTTAATTAAAAAATTTCACTTAATTATCTCTAATAACCTTGGTAATATTAAAAAAAAACCCGAAGAAACTGTTTTTTGGCGTTTAAAATAATAAGACCCATATATAAATTTTAAACCTTTAGTAATTAGATAATTTTCCATGCAGTGTTGGAAAAAGAAAACACACTTCAAACTTTCTTTTGAAAGAAAATAAAAGCATTAATTTTTAAAGTTATGACATTAAGCGTAAAATAAACTAATAATATATATTTTTTAAATTAAAACACAATTTTATAAATGCTTAATTATTGTACCTAAATTCTATTTTGGATATTTTGTTGATTAACTGCCAACGTAGTACATGGCTCTCTAAAGTGTTTATCCGTAAGTATTTTAAACAAATAATATGATTCAAATGTAAAAATACAGAATACACGCTAATTAGTCCATTTTTACTTCTTTTTATGGTCTTGGAAAAAATAGATTAACAATGGTGAAAAGTTTTAGTACTTAATTACGTACGGTTATAAAACTGAAACTAATCTTTTACAAATAATTTAATTTTCTCTTATATATTAATAATTATGTAAAATTAATTCAGTTTTGTTAAGCATTCCGGAAATTGTCAAGAGTGTCTTATACCATTTAATGTCTACATTTTTAATTTCAGGCAATTTTAATTTTTTTATGGATTCAGTATAGATATGCAGTATAAACAAATGTCGAAACAATTAAAAGTTTAAAAATATCATGTATATTCCACATTATCCATGATTTAAGAAAACAGTCTTATGTAAAAATATAATAATTAGTATTAATATTTAAAATAATAAAACTATTTGATGTACTAAGAATGTTGATACATAATATATATATATATATATATATATATCCTTATTAAATTTAAATATTATTTTTGACTTTCTTACGGTCTCATTGAGTATACAGATGTTACAATAAATATTGCTATTAATGTTTATATAAGAAATTACTTATAACATAAATTGTGGATGTTGAAAATAACAAAACTTGTATACATGTATAATTTGGCAAGTATTTAAAGTATCTGACTACGTTCGGTACCTTGAATTTAAAAAAGCACCTAAATGGATAGTTTTTATAATAATTAGGGTCACTCAGATTAGAATACATGCATAAAATTGATTTAAGGACATTTGACAAAAAATTATTTAAATATAATATTTTGGCAAAAAATTAACTCAGAATAATCCTTTTTCCAAATGTTCTCTTTTTGTGAAAAATGGTTCTATTATTATAATATTTTGCTTGTATATAGCTCAGACCACTCTGCAGAGGCTGAACTAGAATTTTTGAAACATTCACAATATTTTCAGAGTCACCACCAATTGAAATAATTATTGGCGTTTTTTTCTTAAAATTGCTCCCCTCTGTTGCCGTATAATATGAATAAACCCGCTTCTAAGTTAAATATTTCAAAAATTCTAATTGAGCCTCTGAACAGAGGTCTGAGCCATATACAGGCAAATTATTATTGTAATAGAAGTATTTTTCACAAAAAGAGAACATTTGGAAAAAAGATTATTCTAAGTTAATTTTTTGCCAAAATATTGTATATAAATAATTTTTTTTTGTGAAAATATCCTGAAAAAAATTATGCATATATTTAATTTAAGTGACACTAAATATCATGAAAATTATCCATTTTTGTGCTTTTTTAAAACCATGGTTCCGAACGTAGTCGGATACTTTAAGTTAATAAATTGTTACTAAACACAGTGAAATTCACTGTACACGAAACTGGAGGGGCTGGAATATTTGTTCGTGTTGAAGGATATTGCGAAAATTGAAAAAAAGCCTAAATTAAACAAAATTAAGTTTATTAGAGTACATTTTACTTACGTAAATGTGTATATATGTGTGTGTGTGTGAATGTATTTAACAAAAAACCCAATGAAACAAAAATATTCACATGAACTTAAATGAAGTTTAATACAAAATGTGTTCAAGTTTTTTTTTGAAAAGCATAACATTTATTAAGTATTTGGCAAATAATTAGATATTTCTTTGCATTGTTTCTTTAACATCAAATTGTCAAAAAATTGTTCGAATTGTCCATTCTGTTGTTTAATCATATATTATTCTAAATAATTAGCATACTTATCAAGATGCTCCTCATTTCGTATGTCGAGGTGAGGAACTGTATTATTTATTTCATTTTCATCGGCGGAATCAACATCAATTACATTTTTTGAGTTTCGAAAAAAAAATCCAAAATGCACATTATCTGCCATAATTGGAGCAGTACTTAGATTATCATCATCTACTGCAAATAATTTTTTTCAGATGATGTATTAAGACAGTCCAATAATACCGAAACGTTATTTAACATTTCCTGAAGTGTCTGGTGTTTTCCGTATTTAGTTCATTCCCAGAAGGGAACTCTTTTCGTGTTAAGGGATTTTCGTTTCGTGGTAAGAGAAAAAAAAGTGCATGAAAATACATTGTAGTTTGTCGGAGACAGCTGTATTATTTCTTTTTTAACCGATATTACGCCTTAAACGTATTTCACTGTAATTATAATAGTGAAAAGAAGGAAAGATAGTTTTAGTACTCGAAATCTGTGTGCAATAATAATTAAAACTTCCTAAACCTTAAATAGGTTCATTAAATCTTGAGCAAACATTCAATTTAATTAGAATTTTTTTTAAGGTAGGTGCCAGAAAAATGTTTCTTTTAAGAAATTTAAAGTATTGAACGATATTTGTAAGTAATAAACTATACTTCTTGACTTAAATATAATAATTTGTTGCACTAAGGGCTTTAATATTAGTAACATACATATATTGGGAAAGACAGTATCATATCATTTTCTCAACAAGAGAATGAGGTATAAAAATGTTATAAAATGTTAACAAATGATGTGTTTGTATCAAAAATTTATAAATTGCCCTAAAATAATTAAATAAACAAATGAAGATCGTTTCCCATGTTTTTTACACTTAAATTAGCGTTTCTCAAATTTAGGAGGGCGTAATATCCCTACGAGGAGGCGGTGAGCATATTGAAAAGTCGAAATTAACAGATTTAAAATTAGTATTAATTTGGAAATAGGTAGGTAAAAAAAAAAAAAAAAAAAAAACTATATATATTCTCTGACATAATGAAAATTAAATACACATTTACACTGATATATTATAATTATAAATATATCAGTACTGCACAATGTTTTTGATAATTAATTTATCAGCACAAAACTAAAAACGTTTAATAATAACTAGGGTTTACCGTGATCTCGTCATATAAGAAATTTAAGGGAACCAGGACATGCTCGAAAGAGTAAAATGCCAAAATTAAGACCCTTTGTTTATGAGACATATATCATTTCCAATTTCCAATAGAGCGTAGATTTTTGACCTTCTTAATAAAGATAATTTAATTATTCTGTAAAACTACAAAAATAACTTTTTACTCCAAAAGTTTTTTTTTAACTACCTAATTTAAGTAATACATAATTTTTGAGAACTCGTAATATATACTTATGTTTAGGTACCATTTTTTTAAAAAAGTATCTTTTTTTTATGCAAAATAATTTTTACACATATATAAAACAATTTATAAAATAAAGTGAACCCATTTTTTAAGTAAAATGTTAGTACAGTTTCTTTAAAAAAATTATGAAACTTTGAAATTTGAATTTTTTTTTATTTTTCTGCTTTTTTTATGCATAAAACTATTTTTAAAAAATTAGGCACTATCTTAATAGAAAAAAATGAGTTCACTATATGCATAGGCGTATTGTATGGAAGTATAAAAAATCTACAATCATATAGTGCAATAGTTTTTTTTCAAAAAATGAACCTAAATGCAAAAAAATATGCTTTTGAGAAAAAGTGAAAGAACTAAAAAAAACAGTATTTGCTTGCCTATTTTTATATAACTAATAATAATCCCTTATGATTTTCTAGAGTTAAAAAAGTTATTTTAAATTCATATGTGTTTTTTTCCTTTGTTTTAGTTAACATGAGCATAATTTTCAAGATCTTGCAATACATATTTTCATGTATAGGTACCATTTCTTACAAAAATATTCTTTGAATATAAAAAAAAATTACATATATATATATATATATATATATATATATATATATATATATATATATATATATATATACAGCAACATATCAAGCATAATGAACCAGTTTTTAAACAAATTAATTGCATAATTTCTTTAAAATAATCTTAAAACCTTAAAATTATGAAAAACTTAATTTTCTTTTTGCACGTATAAATTTATTTTTTAAAAAATTAAACATTGCATACTAAAATATATTTTATTCACTATATAGAACGTTTATATAGATCAAACAAAGGGGAAACTACATATATAAAGTTCAAAGGGATGTGTCAAAGAGGGCGTGGTCGTTTGTTTCCATTTTTATTTTTCATATTTTAGGGCTATTTTATCAACAAACATATAAGTATTATACATTTTTAGATTCGGAAAAAAAGCACTATTTTTTAGAACTAAAATTGAAAAATTGATTTTTTCAAAGTATATGATGTGTCCCTGTTTTCTTAATACATACTTATCTTGATAATTTTTATGACTTATAATTAAAGTCGTTCTGTAGATTTAGCGTCAAAGTACATTTTTTTGCATTGAATACATTGTTATTGTATGAGGGGAGGTGCGCGATGAAAATTGTAATCGAAAATTGGGTCATAAATATTGAAAGTTTGAGGAGCATTGACAATGAAAAAATTAAATTATTATTTTAAAGACGTATTTTAATGGCGTTTGAGAACACTAAAACCTTTTCAAAATATATATATATATATATAGCAATATATATATATATATATATATATAAATTGATGTTTCATTATGTATGAAATCGCATCCCTCTAACACCGTTCAACCGATCATGGCTAACTGGCATGTGTACGTATATTTTTGTGGAGAAGCTTTTTGTGCTATCATATTTGTTGCAGCTCCTCACGAAGTAGCGCTACAACATGTCATCTTCCACACCGTTCATTGTTGCCAACATTTGCGCCCAAAATAATGCTAACTCGGCTCCATCACCTACATCTCACACTGTTTCCATTGAATCGCAATTATAATGTAAGGAACGAAGTTGTTAGCGAATATTACAATTTTAACATGAAATAAACGCAACAGAATGTAATATTAACACATTACACATCGAGATATAAATTATTTATAGTATTTTAAGGGGACACGGTACGATTCAATTGACAAAAATCGGTCAAAAAATCAAATCTAACTTTTTTAGCCTAAATTATTCTTTATAGATATTTCTTTAACCTCAGAAAATTTGAAATCTCTAAACTTAAAAAACGCAGATTTATTATAACTTTTATGTTAATTTTTATTCACATTCCTATGGCAAATCAAAACTTTAAACGGTCTTATCTCAGAAAGATAAAATAACTGGTTTGTCTTCATTTAAAATGCTAAGGCTTTTTTTTCTATTGTGCCTAATGCTTTGAATTTTTTTACCTATTGCTAATAGTACATGTAACAAAAGTTGGTATGCATTTTTGAATCAAAGCAATACTTATTTTTTAAAAAAATAATTGAACTCAGAATTCATACTTTTTCTAAGGAATTTTCAATAAGCCTTCATAAAAAGAAGTATTGCATGAATACCAATCATGTTATCGCAAAACTCATACTAACTTTTGTTACACATAGTTTGATGTACTTGTTAACCAAATTTCATGCGTGTATGTAAATTTTTGTAGGAGGAGTAGCATTTTAAAATCACTTCCCAAAATTTAAGTTTTTTCCTTAAAAAATTAAGTGGTTAGCCTTTTATGAAATTTTGAGTATAAAACCTGTTTTACATAGTATACGCACATTGGAGGCAACCAAAAAAATTATGAAAATTCTTAAATTAAAAATTTTAGTGTAAATCGTACCATGTCCCCTTAAGCGCTTATTACACAGAATTTAAAACGATGTGTTAATTTTGCTGAACAGTTGATGATTTCAGAAATCGACCCAGAGTTTTATAAAGTGTTAGAAATAAAAAATAAACTTTTTTTTAAATTATTAAATCTACAGACTTAAAGTTTGACAAATGTGCTTTTTTTCACTCAGCTGAGATATGAAAATGCTTTCTTTTGTTTGATTTGCAATTCACGTGAAATTAACACCTTAAAAAGTTCTTTATTCTTCAATCTGTATGGTTTAATTTTTCATTTCACCCGTCCGAAGAACCGGTATACATGCTTTTTACTAATAAAATAACGAAGGAAAATTAAAAATCAATGTTTAATTATTCAAAAATTTTCATAAGTCGAATTATTTGAAATCATTAAGAATCTTAGACAAAATGAATAATATATACTTTCCATTTCCTGAACGACTATAATCTTTCTAATGCTCATTTTTATTTCATTTTTACAGTTACCCTGAGACTACCATTCACGGAACGAAAATGGAATCACTGTATTATTAGGGGAAAAATCCTTCACCATATGTCATCTTGCCTTCGAAATTTTCCTGAATCCCTCTCTAATACATAAATGATATATAGGAATGAATTCTTTGCTGAATACAAATTCAGAAAACTATTCGTCATTGGGGTATTTTTACTTCCTTCTTCTCGGAAATGACTCAAATGCATAAAATGTCGCCGGCAGTACTTCCGAGATAACAGAGGAACTGAATTTTTTCTTTCGTTTTTTTATTAAAAAAAGAACAAGAACAAGTAAGAGTTAGGAAATCAATCATATTTTATTAATGCAAGAAATCTCTTCAAATTTTGTTTCTATTTTTATATCGTACGTTGTCGTCCTTCTATGCTTTTAAATGCATTTTAAGAATCAAGACACATGCACATTTTAACTGGGATTCTCTCTTGTATTTTTCTGTATATATGTTGTAGAAAAAAAAAATTTATATGCTTGGTTGGCCATGACTTGGTTTATTGATGACCAATAATAATAATGCTTTCTTCGGATAAAATTTTTTAATATTTATGGCATTGTGGAAGAATATAATAAAAATAACCATCTGAAAATATAATAGAAAAGGCAGTTGAAAAAGTCAAATTTTTTTGTGTATTAAAAAAATGATAAATGGATAATAGTAATATCGCATTAAGATTTCAGGGATAGACAATAAAAATCAGATGTGTATTAAGGTACCCCTTTATGTTCGAAACCGCAATTTTTCGAATGCGTACAAACGAATAATTTTTTTAATATTTATGGTCACTTAGATTACGTATGAAATTGTTTTCAGTATATTATTAGTACTAAAAATTATTTAAATGAATTTGTAGGAAACTTCTTCCCGAAGTTTCTCTATCTCTGTCTTGTCTATCTAAAGGTGTGGGAGGAATGAAAGCAGAATCAGAGAATTCCATAATCACAATTATTTATTTAGTCAAGCAAAATAACCAACTACAATCTAATCGCAAAGTGAATGTCAAATGAGTAGCAAGGAGAAAGCAAGGATTACAAAGCAAACATGTGGAATCAACTTATTTAACTCAACGTACTCTCTATCGTTGAATCCTAACCACAAATCTATTAATTCAACTCAGTGGCAAAATACCCCTCTTAATCTTTACATGCGAAAGTAAACCTTATTCAAAATTACCTGCGTAGCGAATATAGCTGCTTCCTACTTCCATCTCTATAATTACAAAACTCTGACTTTATGTAGTCGAACTAATCTCAATATTACGGTTTCTTCTTCAGAGGGCTGGCAGTGAATTAAACGCAAATGCTAGCCCAAAGATTCCCAAGAGGATTAGTGTGAAGGTCGCGTACAGATTTATCACAAAATATCTTGGCAAAAAATCAACATAGATGTATTTATTTTCCAATTATTTTTCTTTTATAGGAAATGCTTCTGTAATAACAATATTTTGCCTATACATAGCTCAGACCTATGTACAGAGCATTAACTATGATTTTTTGAAATATATAACATGGATTTATGTATATTTTAACACATCAAAGTGGAGAAGTTTTAACAGAAGATCACTGATAATTATTTCAATTAGTAGTAACTCTGAAAATAATATGAATTTTTCAAAAGTGGTAGTTCAGGCTTACTGGAGAAGTTTTAGCTATATATAAGTAAAATATTATTTTTATAGAAGTATTTTTCAAAAAAGGATAATGTTTTGAATGAAAGTAATTCTAAGTTATTTTTGCCAAAATAATGTGTTTAAATATTTTTTTTGTTATTGTAATAATTTTCTTAAAACAGTTTTATATACGTATTCCAATCTAAGTGACCTTAAATATTAAGAAAAAATATTCGTTTATACGCTTTTGCAAAATCACGGTCCCGAACGTAGTCGGATACCTTAAATGTAAAATTTATCATGCTATCAATGGATATATGTTTGAGCATTAAAATTATAGTAATTTCATTTCATAAAATTACATTTTAATCGTTTATTAATAAAGAAAATAAAGGAAAATATTTGAAGAATAAAAGAAGAATCAAAAGTTTTGAAGTTTTAGTCGAAAACATTTGATGTATTGTCATAAAGTTTCAGTACGTTGGAGTTCGATTTCTTTAAATTACTAAATTGTGCAGTGGAAGTTTTTCGGTACCAACTACATTAATTTGAATTTATGTCTTTCTCATGAAAGGAATTAGAGATTTACAAGTAGTGCATTGTAATTTATAAATTATACTGAATTACGATGTTTCGTTTTGTTGATACAGAATTAGCTTTTATGTATAACCGATGTAAATTGACAACATATACACATAAATATCAGTTCTTGTGGCAATTGGTCCCACTCGTTCAGCAACGCTGTTTTCATTTCCTGGAGGGTTCTCGAAGGGGATGAGGTTGCAAGTGGCAATTGCCTACCCCAGAGCCCCCCAGACATACTCTATAGGGTTGAGGTCTGAAAATCTGGCTGGCTAATCCATACGGCCAATACCCTCACTCTGTGAAATTCCATCGAACAGAAGAGCTCTATGTGACCTCGCGTTATCCTCCATTACAATGAACTCGGGGTCACATGCGCCCATGAAAAGGCGAACGTAGGGCTTCAAGACGTCGTCCCTATACCTCACACCAGTCACAAAGCCTCTTTCAAAGACATGGAGAGGTGCACGGCCATCTAACACGATGTCTGCCCAGACCATTAAACCTTCTCCGCCATAATTGTCGCTTTCGTGGACATTGGAGTGTAGGTAGTAGGTCCCTCGTTCTCTCCGTACGGAAAGTATCGGTGTTTAGGCTAATAACTGGACTCATCGGTGAACAGAACGGCCACCCATTGATCCATACTCTAAATCTCTATGCTGTCTGCACCACGCTAAATGCACTCTCCTGTTCGTAGACTTGAACGGAACGGAAGCAGTAGGTCTTCTGATAAACAACCCTATCTCATGAAGTCTTTTTGAAACAGTCACTCTTGATAAATGTGGTTCCTGTAGGTGCATACAGGTAACGAGAGAGCTGAAAAGCAGTAGTCCCTCTGTTACGCCTCGCTATAATCGACAAATGGTGATTTTCTATGGTCGTGGCTCTTGGATGACTTTGCCAAGGCTTTTACTCGATTGATCCAATATTCTGGAACTGTTTCCATAAGTTACACACGGCGCTGGACGTTAAATTGAACTCTCTACAAATTTGGGCTTGACATTTGCTTGCTTCTAGCCTCCCCTCAATTCACCATCTCATTCTCTCATCTGAACGTTGGTAGTAACTCATTTTTACTGTAACAATTTAAATTGAACCGATTGCTTCAAAATAACACGAAGAAATTTGCCGAGGTGTGCTTGCGAACGAAATACATCTAAACTTACACACGCTTATAAATCCTCTTTTTCTGCTTTCTCCACCTACAGACGCATGCACGTTTATGTATTTGCCATACAAGATTTACAATTTTATCTAGAAGCAGTGTTTTTCATTGAGTTCAGTTCTTTTCATGCAATTTGATAAAATATGCAAATTCTATTAATTTATTTCATCTGTATATTATGAAAAAAGGAGCAAATAATCAGAAAATATAGTAGATAAAAATATATTTGCCTAATATAGAAAAATGAAATATAGTTCTACCCATTTCTTCATTAAACTATTTTTAAATTTATCCTTTGCTTTCCTAACTATCGAAATCAACTGATGTAGTAAATGCAAAGAAAAAGAAAAGAACTAATATTTAATAAGACTAGTTCATTAAATTATAGAAATTAATAATTTTTTCAAGTACATGTAAAGGTAGAATATATAATACGAATGATGATAATTGCTAATTAATTTAATGAAGCTGAGTTCTTTAAGAAAAATAAAGAAAGAAAAAAGAACTTTATCTGTCCAATTTCTGCGAAAATTAATCAAACTGATATAACGTGTCTTAACTTCACTTCTTTGTGCTTTACTAAGTCCCCTCACATCAGCAATACCTCTTTCCATTAATGGTTGCTATCACTTCCCGAGGTTTTGTTTTAAGATATATCCCTTAAGGCTCGGATAATTACGTATTTAAGAAAAAGAGATTAGGAAGGCCTAAGCAAAAGCATTTATCAAAACACTTCGGTACATTAAACTTTAGTTCGGCTGGCATGTGAGAGAAGTAACACCTGGGCAGCGATTACTGCTCTTCTAAAGTTCGCCAACGCCCAACTCTTTATCTATGTCTTCAGCAAATACAAACTTTGGGATTAGATTCTACTTGATATATATTTCCCTTCTAATGCACAAGCAATTTAACACTCTGAATACTTCACGCAACAATACCCTTTCACCTATTAGAAGCAAAGAATTTATTTAAACAAGTTTAATTTTCAGATTTTGATTACTTTTGTTAATTACAGTCTGATACAGTACGTTCTTTTAGCTTGAAAAATCTTGTTGAGCAGTTGGGAAGGCGTTTAGTTTTGAAGCTCAAAGAGAAATTAAGCTTCACTGATGAGATTAATGTAAATAATACGGCAGGGATTTTATATATTTACCATGAAATAGATTACGAATCATTTGTTATCAATTTTAAACAAAATTAATCACAGGCTGTAAACTATGTGTTAATTATTTACAAGTTGATGCAGTAGTTTATAGATATGCTTTTGATTTCGTTAACACTGTTTAATAACAGACTTGGAACGTGAAATATATCTCTTATATTCCTAAAACAAATATTAAAGTTCCCTAATTTATGAAGTAAAAAGTTTGTTACTGTGTATAATTCTGTGAAAGATGAAAATGTAAATCATTTTTCAAATTAAAATAATCAACTCTTTCCAAATTATGCGCAACAGACAAAATATAATTTTCATTCTTATAAAGCATTTGTTAAAGTGTAATTAATGTAATAATATATTAACTGCATGGAGTACGTAATTAATTAAAACATTGTTACGTGGAAATTGGTTTATTAAAGTGATATTTTAGGTATGTAGTGGAGAGGTTTAGACGTTATAAAAATAAATTCAATTAGATATATTAAATTCAACAGTTTTAAAGTAATATTTTTTGAGATAATTATTTAATTAGGTTAATTTAAACATCTAATTTAGTAATTTATAAGGAATCTATTTTACATAAATCTTTTGCAGCAAGTTCTCACGAGTTTTCAATAAACCTCTGGGGAAATATACATTTTTGGCTGTATGATTAGTGAGCCTCTACTTGTGCATGAACCATGATATGTATATTAAAATTGCTATTTAAAGAGCAAAAGTGCGATCGGATGTAAGACAGGGTGATGAGATTGCAAATTTTAATAGTGAATTGGATATATAGGTAATTTTGATTAGATTCTGAGAGGTTTTTCTGAGATGACGAAGAAATTTAGGCAATTTTTCATAGAGTCACATTAAGTTACTGTTTTCTCTGGAGATAAACCCTCTCGCTTCGTATCCTGATATTTCTATAGTCAACGTAAATGTAACAAAATGTGTGCAACTCGCTTTTTTATTGCGGGTATACATTTAATCCGACTATTTAGCTGTGCAGCTCGCATTGTTTCTGTTTTCATTTATGTTTTTGTGTTCATATTTTTATGATCTAGTTCTATATATATATATTACATATTTAAAAAAAAACTATTTAGCAAGAAAACTTTGTACATTTTAACTCAAAAATGTAGATTTAATATGTAGATTTGAAATACGTAATAAAAAATACGCAATTTCTTAAGATACTTTGATAAAATAATTACGAAACGAAAGGGATGAACCTGTGTGGCTTTGCTGCTAAACTGTCTCAGTTAGAGTTCAAAATAATTTTTTTTTTTACTTTTAAATATGCAACAGGTTTCTTTTGCTCTTATAGCACTTTACCTATTTAGATATTTCGTTACATTGAATATGAGTTGTTTGATTTTACAATGCCTGTTATAATTTAGACCTACTCATTGGTACAAATTCCGTGTCACTTTGCTTTTATTATAATACTTATGTTTCATAATTTCATAAAATTACATATATTACAACATTCTAAAATTACTAGATTAAGTTTATCAAAACTTATTAAAAGACTAACTATCAATTTTTTCAGAAAAATTAATAAAAAATTTATATAACATATTTATTATTCTGAAAAAACAGATAAATAAGCTTTTTTTCATATTTATTAAAATATATGTCTCAGTTGAAGTGTTGAAATATTAAAAGCTAAAAAATTTATTTAAATTATATCATCAAATAACAAATAAGTTTTACGTGTTTGACAAAAACAAACAAACATGTATTTTAAGATTTTAATATCTTCCTAAAATTTTTAATGTTTCTTCATTTTTGATCTAGATTGATTAAACTAGTTAGATAATAAACATCTTACAAGAACAGATGTTAGTCAAAATAAACAAATAATGAAAGGGTAAAAAATAAACAAATAACTGCTTCAAAAACTATCCTATCATGTTTTAACTCATGACTAACATAAAGAACTAAAGACAAAGAATGTGTTCTGTTAGTGACATCCTAAAAAATCAACCAGAAAAAATGATTGTAAGAATTTTTACAAGGACCTCTTCGATTTTTAAACAGCTTCTTGTGATGTCTAGCACACCAGGGAGTTATTCTTATAGACCTAGTCCAAGATGAACGGAATTCTTTTCCTTAAACTCATTATTGTTTCTGAAAACTTTGCACATTTTTCACTGGTTACGTAGATTTATTTGGTGAAAGCACATTTATTCTTAGATATTTTATGGTTTTGATTGAGTTGAGAGAAGTTTTGGAACTTATTTTTTGAGAAGTAATCTAAAGAGAGATTTGACTCACTTTTATATGTGTGTGAAAGAATTGGATATAACAAGAAATATTTTTATGCTCTTTTTTACTATATAAATAAGAAAATTACAATAGACCGCCATGATGTTTATTTAATGATTTATACCACGATGTAATTTATGATGCGTTGAAATGTTTCTTTTTCCCCAAACTCATCTGTCTTCGTTGTTTTGCAGTACCCCGAAAATCATAAATTTTTTTCTACTTATTTTCCTTTTTCTTTTTTACAATTTCCTATTACAAAAATGTCGAAATAATTCTAAAGCAGCAACTAAAAAAAGATGCTGAACATATTTCAGGAGAAATACAAACAAGAGAAACAATAAGAAATATAATTTACTAACTCTAAAGAAATCAAATTAGAGAAAAAACATAGATCTTTTAAGACTTCACTGTAAAAAAAAATATATGCTATTATGCTAATCGGTATTAGATTTTTGTTTTCAAACACATTAGCTGGAATATATTTTGTACAGGTATAAGACAAAAAATAATAGGAGTACCTACTTAAAAACGGGTAGTCCTTCGACCATCCAATAAATGGTCACTGTCTTAACAATGTACGGTCATTTATTTCGGGAGGGTATCAGTCAAGAATTTGGCAATGTGAGAGAAAATTGTGTTCCAAGAAAAGCGTGATTATGTCCAACCTCTTCAACATGAAGAGATGCATGGTAATTGGGGCTCATCTGGTTGGAGTGTCTGAGTCCAGAATAGTCAACTCTGCGAATATTTCAAGGGTCGCTGGTTCAGGAGTTTTGATAGCTTACACAAACATAGGTAAGAGGTCTTCTGAGAAGCACAGCAGTGGGCGAAAGTCGAAGATAAAAGACCGTTATAAGCGGGTGTTGAAGAGTATAGTCACCCGAAAACGCAAGACTACACTGCCGCAGATGACGTTCGAAATGAATACCGAGCATCAGAACCTCTATTCATGAACAAAATTCAATGGAAGTCTCATGCTGCAAACATTCATGGTAGATCAACTATTCCAAAACTGTTAGTTTAGGTACATAATGCTATGAAGAGACTACAGAGTGCCGAGACCATCTAAACTGGACTGAATTGCAATGGAAACAAGTCATCTGGTCTGATGAATTCTCGTTAACTTTATTTCAGAACTCTGGACGTGTGTTCATTTGGCGAACACCGGCTGAAGTATTTCATGTGGACTGCTTGGTTGAAACAGTGAAACATGGAGGGTGTTCTGTGATGTTGTAAGGCACAATATCTCTCCGTGGTTTGGGGCATCTCGTTATCTTGACGATCACATGCGACTATTATGGAAGTATTCTCGAAGATCACCTTCTCTCTATGCTTCAGACTCTTTTTCAGAAAAACGTACTGCGTACCAAGATGACAACGTCCCTGCTCACACGTCACGCTGTGTTCATGATTACATGAGCATGATGATGGAATTTAACGTCTAATGTGGTGTTCCTAGTTACTTGATCTGAACATTATTGATCATTTGTGGTGTTTTAAAAGAACAAAGTCCGTGCTCGGTTTCCTCCTCTACACAAACTATCTGAACTCGAGATGACCCTGATCAAGGAATATGTGCGAATTCACATGAACTTTATTCAAAATCTTTCTTTGGCAATCCCATGTTGAATGCAATTTGTCATCCAGGCCAAAAGTGTCCCAATCCTTTACTAAGAACAAATTGTCGTTTTTTTTACAAGTGTTCATATTACATCAGTATTTCAGCAAACTTATAGAATTGATTTAACGATGTGTCTTTAAAACATCAAAAATCAAAGATTCAAATATTTCACACAAAAAACTTAAATGATAATAAGAATATGTCTGGAAATGCATTTATTTTCTTTAAAAGAAGTGTTAGTATAAAAATCAATTTTTTAAAACATTTTTTTAAAGCATCTTTTTTTTTTCGTTTTATGTATTGAGGTTTCTTAGGTAATGAAAATAATTATTAAACATTAGAAACTTTTTTTATGGTTGTATTATAAAAAGTATTTTAATGCATGGAGACGAGATATATTAAATCTGTTTTCTTTTGTTTTAGAATATTTTGTAGGGACCAGAAAAATACCTGTGATTGTCTTATAAGGAAATTTTTTTAAATGATATTGTAGCAACAGTAAATTTCTTCTATTAAAGATTACATGAGATTATTATTTAATGTTATATTATTTGTCAGTTTTTGTGTTAGATTATATGATTAGTGTTTCCGTTTTACTAAACACTTTTACAAGAATTATTGTGAGTTTTATTTTTCTATGTTAAATATTTCATATTTTTTTTTAAAAATAAAGTTAGCACTACAATGATTAATTTGAGAACTAATTACATTCTAAAATATTTCAGACTTATTACTTTATTGAGATCTTTAAAAATCTGAAATATTTACTATATAGTTAAGTAAAAATCCATCCTAAGAATTACATTTTTTTATTTAAAATATCTGCCTGCGTTTGGAACGGGGTTTTGACGAAGGGTACAAATAAATAAATTTTATATTTAGAATCTGGCTCTCTCTGTCTCTCAAAAAAAACTGAACTTGAAGATACATATTAAGTTGTTTTAAGAATATTATTAACATAACAAATTATATAAGTGCGATTTTTTCGAAGAAATGAAGAAAGAATGAGATTTTTTCGAAACATTCTCCTTTCATATAAAATGCTTCTATAATATTGCCATCTCGCCTATGTATAGATAAGACTTCTAAACAGATACAGAACTGGAATTTCTTAAATACATTATTTATAAAATTATTTATTCATATTTTTATAAATCAGATTAGAGAAATTTTAACAAAAAATTATTGTTTATTATATCATTGATTGTAACTCTGAAAATATTGTGAATTTTATATATATATAATTTCAGGTTTTGAAGAGAGGTCTTATCTATGCGCAAGTGGAATATTACTGTTATGGGAACATTTTATATAAAATGAGAATGCTTTGAATGTATGACATTATTTCTTCCTTTTTTTCGCCAAAATCTTGCATTAAAATAATTTTTTACTGTAGGAATACTCTTAAGATAAATTTATATGCTTATTCTAATTCAAGGGGCACTAAATATAAGAAAAATCATTTTTACGCATTTTCAAAACCTTGGTTCTTAACATAGCTCCATTAGTACTAAGTTCTCCATAATAAGTACTAAGTACTCTATAATAAGTACTCCATAGTAGGTGAATATGAAGGATGATATTTCACACATTAAAAAGAAAAAACTTCTTAACATCCAACAAGTTATTTTCACACTTTCTTACATAAATTCCGAAGTAATTAGTATAGTGAATTTAATATTTGTTAAAATTAAATATATTTAGCGTTAAGATAAGTAGGAGGTATGTTTATTTCAAGCGCCTCTACACATTATTTAAATTAATCAGAATTAATAAAGGCCTTCTATGCTTAAAATTTTTAATGAAGAATTTACACAAAACAGAAGAATATCATCAATTGAAATTAATATATATGTTTAGGTGTAAAATATATCCTTTCTTAATTTACTGAGAAGTTGTTAAAACCAATGTTCTCATCGAGCATTAAACATTAAAAATAAAATAATTTCTAAACATTCAAACGGTTATATGCAACCCCGTCTTACATCAATTTCGAAGTATTTTTTAGGGAATTTAAATTTATTTTATTTAAATATATTAAGAGCGAAGATAAGTAGGTGGAATGCTTGTTTCAAACGTCCCTTCATATTATTTAAATTAATTAGAATTAATGAAGGCTTTCTATTCTTGACATCATTAATGTTGAACATACACATAAATCTATGAACATAGGAATAATATAAATTCACATTAACATGTGTTTGGGTGTGTAAAATGTATTTTTCCCCTATATACAGTTTGTTAAAACCAATTTTCATTGAATTATTTCAACTAGCTAGAAAAAAAATTAAATTAAAAACCAGATTAAGGAACACGATGTTTATTTAGTAGCATTCAAACGAAAGAGAGAGTAGTTTTCGCTTTCATTACATTTACTCCTCAGTTACAAATATTTTTATTTAAAATGAATGATGATTCCTACTACGCAAATTACAAGTTGCGCATATATTACGGAGAGCCTTAAATGTTCGTTTCCCCCCTCCCATGTTTTGCATTTCCGTTTATTAAAAAGTCTTGGTGCTCAAGAAAGCGTGAAATCTTGCTTTTGTAATTAACTTTACATAATTAATTATCTTTGTATTTCATTTAGAGAAGGGTGAAGTGTTCAGTGTTCCGCAATACAATTTTAATCCTTTGTTTTGGGAACTAATTTCGTAGGGGGATGTTCGCCTGAAATTTCATTCGAAAGATTAATTGTTCCAAAAATGGAATGGATATGTTTGGTCATTTTATCACTATATGGATGGATAAGTAATAACTGTGTTACCTGTTTTAATAAAACATACGTTGCGGTGATGGAAAATGAGGAAAATATGGTTCTATGTAATTAAGACAATATGAATTTTAATGTTTTTTTCCCGCAAGTATAATGAAAGGAAAATAGTTCTCTGTTAAGACTAATGTGATAAAAAACTCTAGAAAAAAAAGATACATTAGGAAATGCACAAATGAATAAATGATACGTCGGAGAAAATTTAATTATTTGGAAGATGTTCGTCTGAAGTGTGTGTGTTTTCTGCAGATGATGAATTGTGGTCGAGAAATTAAATTTTGCCAGTTTTGTTTCTATTATATATTTCGATGTTATTTTTTAAAACGTTTCCAGGAAATCTTCATTGCAATGAAGGAATAGGAAATGAAAATACATGCTATTAATTTATTGTATTACTGAATGTATAATAAATTCTTTAAATGGTTATCTTAAAAATTCATATAAATTTTTGGGGAAATCTAACTAATACTTTGATCGTTTTGCCCACACATGGAAAGAAAATGAATAAATGTGTAATGAGTTTTAATAAAATTTGCATTTTGATCGAAAGTTAAGAACATTTGATTTTGTGCATCAGAAATGTTATACCTGAATTGCATCACCATTTTTGTTTAGTTATATATTATTTACGATATACGTTGTTGCTGTTACTTATCCAACTGGATCAACAATAACATCATATCGATGGCCCCAAGATTTATCGCGGCAAGAGGGGAGGGGGGCGCTAGAATGCATCAGTCGTTTGGCAGCAACATTGAGCATTTTGCAGGTAACAGTAAGAATTCGCTTCGTTTCCACAATTTTGAGAGAAGGACCATCCCGGAAGGGGAGAGGTCTTTGAATCTCACATCGCTCTTTCCCTACCACCAACCTTTCGAGAGGAATTTCAGCTCACCGAATATTTAGAGTAATCTCGTGACACAGACATTACACATTAACAAACACCAATGCCTTATCCGGGATTCGAAACTGAATCCTTAGGCACAACAGTCAGCGTCAATATTTCGTCTGGGTAGACAATTATGATGTATACTTAAGAAAAGGAATATTAAATAACACTACAAACATGGTTTTTAATGTATTATATTTTCTTTATTGGCTATAACAAACCAATGGAGGTTTTTTTTTCTCATTTTAAAAATTAATAAAGAAATAAATTACAGAAATAAAATAATTAATCTAATTTAAAAAAGAAAAGGTAATACACATTTTTATAATGGAATTAATCCAGGAAGTAGTATTTAAAATATATTTAAAAAAATGTCCTTAATGTAACCGACTACGTTCAGAACCGTGATTTTAAACAAACACATAAATGGATAATTTTCATTATATTTAGTGTCATTTAGATTAGAATAAATGAATAAAATTGCTTTAAGGACATTTTGACAAAAAAAATTATTTCGATACACTATTTTGGCAAAAAATTAACTTAGAATAATCTTTTTTCAAAATGTTCTCCTTTCATAAAAAAAAATGCTTCTAAAATAATAGTATTTCGCTACTATAAATTAAAGACTTCTCCAGAGAGTCTGAACTAGGATTTTTGAAAAATTCACATCATTTTCCGAGTTACCAACAATTGAAACAATCATCAGCGTTTTTTTTTCTTAAAATTGATCCCCTCCATTGTCGTAAAATATGGATAAACCCACTTCTAAAATATATAATTCAAAAATTCTAGTTAAGCCTCTTTAGAGTGGTTTGAGTTATATTCATGCAAAATATTATTATACACTGCTGGACAATTGCTAAGGACGGATAAAACTATCATCCATAGCAACCACAAAATGAATGGAAGAAACATGTCGAATATTAGAATAAGTGCGGGATATTAGTAAGAAGAAGTATGAGTATGCAATTTTTTTCCACGTCTGTTCACCACGTGATAGCGTTCATAAGAGCTTTAAAGTTTTGACGCGTGTGGACAGTTGTTGTTTCAAGTCAAAGTTTTACAGGAAAGATTTAATAGACGAACTTAAAATTTTCGGCATGTCTTCCCGACATCACATAGATGATTTTATGCGTGGCCGAATTATTGGAAAGATCGAAGAAGAGCGAAAAATAACAGATGTTGCCAGGGAGTTCGACATCGCTCACAGCGTTGTTTCACGGCTGTGGAAGTCATTTAAAACTACTGGAATGTGTAGTAGATGGCACGGGGGAGGTCGTGTTAGAAGTACGACGCCTGAAGAAGACAGATATATCGTCCTATCAGCAAAAGGGAACAGGCGCACCACAGCTCAGCAGGTGGCAAATCAGTTTCTTGCTGCCTCAGGAAAGCAGATCTCTCGAAAAACTGTTGCCACACGTTTCAGGGGAGGAGGACTATACGCACGCAGACCTGTTGTGTGTGTCCCATTGACCAGACAGCACCGTACTGCCCGTTTGTAATGGTGTCGTGAGCATCACAATTGGACTGAACAGGACTGGGCATGCGTACTATTCTCAGATGAGAGTAGGTTCAGTCTGTCATGGGATTGTAGACGCCAATTGATCTGACGTGAGAGTGGTACTGCTTATCGTCCAGAAAATATCCAAGAAAAGGACCGATATCCAACATGCAGTACCATGGTGTGGACCGGCATCATGATCAATGACCGCACGCGCCTACATGTGGTTACGAATGGGACTATGACGGGCCAACGATACATTGATGAAGTTCTACTTTTTCATGTTCATGCGTTGGGGAGGCAAGTTTCTGGTCGAAACTATCCTCTGACAAACAAGAACACCCTCATCCATGTACTCACAGAGGAATGGGATAAATTGCCTCAACAGCCGCTGGATAATGTTGTGCAAAGCATGGTAAGACGTGTGGAATGTTGCATCACACTCCACGGTGGACATATCTCGTACTGATACCTTTCTTTAAGGTGCCTGCTGACTTTTAGATGCATTGTTCCATTTCTCCGTACGCAGATCAAATGAACATTTTTGTTTCTTTCAGATGTTTCACAGCTTTTGTACTTTCCAGAACAATAAGTATTCTTTATTCTAATGTCTGAACAGTGTGGTAACTATATTTTATCCTACTGGGCCTCATGTCTCGCTTAATGTTATGCTACATAGCAATTTGTGATCCGTCCTTAGCAATTGTCCAGCAGTGTAATAATGGCATTTTTTACAAAAAGAGAATCTTTTGAAAATGGGTCTCTCTATGTTCATTTTTTGTCAAAATATTGTACTTAAATAATTTTTTATTGTAATACTATTCTTAAAAAAATTATATGCATGTTCTAATCTAAGAGACACTAAGCATCATAAGTATTATCCATTTATACGCTTTTGCAAAATCACGGTTCGGGGCGTGTCTTCTTAGGGAGGTGTGATACTTCTACGATGGAGGCGCGAGTATATTGAAAAGTCGAAAACAAAAGATCTCTTATATAAAGAAATTATGAATTTACTGAAAATATACAAACAAAATACACTCTGACATAGTAAAAAATAAAATACGCACATTGATAAAATACACTTATAAATGTATCGGTGATGTACAATGAATTTTATAATTAATTTAACAGTATTAAGTTATGAACAAGTTTGATAATTACCAGTGACCCCGTGGGCTTCTATTAACACTTAATGTATACTGTTTATAATTAATTTCTTAACTGACTATTAAATGCTATGCGATTCGTTTCCCATGTAGATGTGTGTATGTAATGTTTTTTTTCGGGGGGAAAAGGAATAAATAACCAAATCCTCTAAAATAAGTAAATTTTCGCAAACACTGCCATGGTTCTTTTTTTGCATTCCAAAGCCGTTAGAAAAACTTTATGAATAGCAGTACACAGAAAAGATCGCACCTCGGAAAAACGTATATATACGTAGCTTTAGCGTCAAAGTATAATATTTTTGAATTCAATACATTGTTATTATATGGAGGAGGGCGCGATGAAAATTATGATTGAATATTGGGTCGCGAATATTGTAAGTTTGAGAACTGCAGCCTTAAGCTAAGACACCAACTGAGTAATTGTTAAAATACAAACGAAATATGTAAATGTTTCCCAGAAATGGCCTTCAGCTGCAAATACTTTTATTTTCAAGAAAGTATCTTGGAACTTTTTATTAGAAGTATCACTTGTTATTTCTCCCTAAATTTGAAATAACTGAAAACCTAGTTCTTAAATAGACATTTTTATGGTTATCTGAACACAGTATATATGTATCTTTAAGTTCATTTCTAAAACTAAGCATGAGCGTTCTATCTTAAAATGAAATTTATAACAAATATTCAATATAATATTAAACTACAATTGGAAAACTGAAACAAATATACACCACCGAATTTCAAGGATATGTTAATTCATTTTATCGGACAGAAAGCGATGGCAGACTATGAGATATGTCGGTATAAATGCAGCACTGGAAATAATCAATTAAACAAAATGCTACGAAGCCACTGAAATAGATTCGTAAAATTTCGATATACTGATTTAAAGTTTCCTCTGGTTTCCTAAAAGCCAATACGTTCCGAGTGAAATACGAAACAAATGATAATTGTATTCTCGAAACACTTTATTCAATATCGTTGCGAGATTCGCTCTATTACATTGAATCTTCGTATCTATAAATAATTTGGAGACGTAAGATTAAAGGCGAAAATAAATTTCGAATCAAATTGAACTCAATTTTCGGATATTTTCTGTAGTTGTGAAGCGAAATCATTATTCCTTTAAAATAATAAGCACTTTACTTTCGAATTAGAACGCCGACCTCGTTAATTAATGAGAGAATGCAAACAAACCTTAAATTTGTAGTTAAACCAAATCTATTGTTCTAATCAATTCCAAGTAACGATCCATTTTAATGGAGTGCCCCCTTTGTTAAATTCAGTTTGATATAATAGGGGAGTAAAATGGATTTCTCAAGTCCCGGTTTCGGAGATACTTTTTAAATTTTTCTGATTGGTGTGTTTCCTAATTAAGCTTTACGTTGTTTCAAGTAATTTAGATATTATTTCATCGATTGTCAGCACTGGAAATAATCAATTTTCTTTAGATTCCTGGAAATCAATTTTTAATAGAAATCAATAAAGCAAGCATTTTTGTTTTTGTGGTATAATCTATTGATTATAAACTGAACATTGAATTTTGAGAATACAATCTGTAGTAAAATGTATTGTTTTTACAAAATAGATATAAATATCCAAATAATATTCCTACAAAAATCTGTACATAGTTTGAAATCATATGTTTGCATTTTAATTTTCATATAATAATACGCTGAATTGCCACTGAAAAGGGATACCTATCTAGTACCGAGTTAGGCCCCGTTTGGCCTTGATAATAGCTGTCACGCGACGAGAAATATATTCAACAAGGAAACGTTCAACGGAAATGATTTGCCAAATATTGGCTAAAGTTGTCCATATTTCAGTAAGGTTCATTGCTGTTGTGTGATGACCATTTACGCCTTGTTCTAAGACATTACAAAGATGTTAAATAGGATTTAATGCTAGATTTTAACGTGGCTAGTTTATGACAGAAAAGTCAGAGGAATGCTCATCCAACCAGTAAGTAGTCAACCAGGACTTGTGAAAAGTTATTTTGCTGAAAAACTCCATTACGTTCTGGATAACAGAGCAGCATAAGCGGATGGAGGTGATAACTTAGCAACTCTACGCACCAAATTACATTGAGGCAGGTTGGTACACACACTAAAGATCCCAAAAAGAGTCGCGAAAAATTATTCCAGACTGTGATTGAGCCCCAATGCCCTTGTACAGTTCTAACCTGGCATGCAGGAACCATGACTTCATTGGCCTGACTCCACATTCTCAGCCTCCCATTGGCGTTAAGTAGACGGATTTGAAACTCATTACCCGTTTCTAGTCCTCTACACCAGTGCTTCTCAAAGTTTAAATATTCGCGACCCAATATTCAATCGTAATTTTCATCGCACCCCCCTCATACAGCATCAATGTATTGAACTAAATTATACTCTACTTTGATGATAAAACTACAATATGACTTTAACCTCTTGTACCACAAGCGTATATAAACGTATCGCTCACCAAAACGTTAATTTCCCCACACGTATATATACGTCTTTACGAAGTACGGTCTTTTGCTGTGCACTGCTATCTATAAAATTATTCCGAGGGCTTTGGAATGCAATAAAAGGACCTTGAAAATGTTTTTCGAAGGATTTACTTATTTCAGACTTTTTCTTTTTTATTCCTTCCTCCATCCCAATACAACACAGATGACTTCCGTGGTAAACGGTTGGCATAGGGAAGGGAACCGCATAACTTTTAATTGGCAAAAAATTCTAAATTTAATTCTAAACCGTACAAATTATCAAGATAAGTGATAATTTTTGTATATTATTTTATACATGAAAATCCCATGGAGTCACTGGTAGTTATTAAACAGGTTCTTAACTTAGTATTGTTAAATTAATTATAAAATACATTGTGTAGCACTGAAACATTCATAAATGTATGATATCAGTGTAAAAGTGTAAGAACGAATTTTGTTTGCTTACTTTACATAAATTAATAATTTTTTTTAAAATAATATTTTGTTTTTGACTTATCAATATGCTTGCGCCCCTCTTGTAGAGTTGTCACGCCTCTCAAGGGGGGGGGGCGCTCCCCACAGTTTGAGAAACCCTGCTCTACACTCAAGTCTCTGAGCTCTCTTGCCCAGACGTAAAGTCCGATGGCGAACATTGATCAATGGTATACTCGTATGTCGATGGCATTCGAAACACATATGGTGAAGCAAGCGCTGCACAGTCCGTTTACTGACTGTACGATTGACACCGTCTTTCAACTAAGTTGTAATTTGAGCTAATGTTTGGTTTAGCTGGCTACGCACAATACGCCTAAGCCATTCTAACCACACACAGGAAAGGCTAATTGTCATTTGCAGTTTGACCGATCGCTAGTTTTTGTCAATCATCCATATATTCTTGGTATACTCTTGACACTGTCGACCTTGAAAACCCTAGATGTCTGAGTAGTTTGGAGATTGGATGAACCCTACGTCACACACACCTACAATTTGCCCGCGTTCTAAGGCAATATTATCATGCTAGCAATTTCAACAACAAATTCAGACCAACCAAAATTCTGGTCTATAAAAGCAGTTACTACAGCACCCTCGCTTGCGCATAAAGGATGTCCAGTGCTACACAATTTGCATAGCTCTCGCTATCCCTAATCTAGTGGCACTTCTGAGTATTTCATTATTATGCAATAGCAGTCATATATTATACATATATTTCCAAATATAAACTCATCTGCATTTTAGCTAAGCATGCATTTTTTTCTCAAAAATTTACTAAAAATTCAAAATTAGTAAGTATGTCAATTTGAGATAAAAATGCGGTATTTTTTAAAAGTGTTGCCATGAATGCAAGAATGATATTAAAAGGGGGAAATATTTTCCAATAAAATTCTGTAAAGTAAAACGCCAGACGGCAACGCGATAATAATAATAATAATAATAATAATATATATATATATATATATATATATAATTATCCTGAGAGAAACTAACACATATTCTGCATTCATTTGTTATTTTTTGCAATGTCTATGCTAGCCATACTTTCAACAGCATATATTTATTTATCTGGTAAAGGCGCGGGGGAGAGATTCATAAATGGCGCATAATCATCGACCACTGTTTTTTTCGTCGAGAAGAATCTCGTTGTCGGATGATCACGCGGATCCAGACATCCCTGAAAATTAATGTAAAATTTGCTAATTTTCCACACATTTGAATTCATGCACTGGGAAGAATTTGTGTGATATTTTTAATTTTTCTTTCAGAAATAAGGATTCGTTCAAATAATCCCAAAAGAGCTTGAGATTAAAAACAGTTACCTAAAACTAACGGAAAAAGTAAGTGCAATGTTTTTCTAGGCATTTTACCCTCATTCCACTCCAATCGCCCTACCCCTCGATTATTTTTTTGAGATCCGGATACACAAACACACACACAAGCCGACACTCTTACTTTCAAAATTAAAAAAGTTGCAAAAATTCTTGACTTATACACTGGAATATATGGCACATGTATAATTGCTTAGAATAATGTACTTTTTCTGTATTGTTTTAGCTGTTTTACTTTTAAATTCAATGTGTAAATGTGCGCAATGTTTTTTTGAAAAAAATGCTTAAATTTCTACACATACAATGCTAAATCGCTCATTAATCAGCTACGATTCCACAAAACCTTGTTTGAAATAATATTGCAAATTTTATACGTTAAGCATTTATAAAGAAAAATATATAAAGAAATATTGTGCAAAGTCTGGGTTTTTTTGTAGTAAGTGACTAACCTTGGACTATTATTTATGACCGTCATTAAATAATGTAATAAATTTTAAATTCGACAATACTAAATAACTCTTTTATACAAGAAGATCTGTGACGAATCTGTACGGAACCTTTCCACTAATCTTCTTAGGCGTCTTTTGGGGTTTTAAGTTCGCGTATATTTCCAATCAACCAACTCCAAGAAGATTAACGGGAGATGCAAAGTAGATAAGGTATCTAAGTCGAGCGTTGTAGGCTAGCAGTCATGATGAGGAAGGCTATTGAGCCAGCAACAGTAACCTCAACCTTAGAGGATTCCAGGATATTAAGATAGTGAAGACGTAGTGCTACTATTCTACTGAAGAACGAGGAAGCCTATATAATCAGCGGTAAATATAAGTTATTTACGCTTAAAATAAGCGTTAGTTTAGTCAAATTAGTTAAAGTTAATGAAAGTTAATAATTCGAGTACGTGTATTTCTCGGACCTCCTATTTCGGAAGACCTTACTTGATCTTGAACATAATTATTAATTAGTTGCATAATTCGTTAATTTAATATAAAAGGTAAATCCCTTTATTCGATGTAACATAGAAATATTATGTTATTAGACTTTTTTAGACTTGAAATAATAAATAATTATTATTATTATACAAAATGGCTCTTGGTGGTTCTTTACCTCAAATTAATCTTGGTGTCCAGGGTGAGACCCAGAGGGTTCTCCACAGATCTATAAAATGTGATTATATTTTCTCTCTTGTCTTAGCATTAAATATATTTTATGTGGGTGGAAAATAAACGAACTGTCGATTTAACTTTAACAAAGAAAAAAAGATCATCTCCGGAAAAGGTGATTTTTTTTCCTTTCCATTAAACAACACACGGCATTTAAGTTACCCGGACAATTCAATATTTCATCCTTTATACACATAGTAAACCAAAAAGTTAAGACTCTAAGATACTTTATAGAAAACGTTGAAAAGCAATAAAAAAGATAACCAAAGGATTGGTAAAAAAAGGAAAATTTCTTAAGAGTTTGGAGTTAATCCCGCTTTTGTAAAAATTCGATCTATTTTATAAATCAGCTTTCTTTATACTACCCAATAAAGGGTTTATAATGCGAATAAAAGCCTTATTCTTTTTGGGAACATATTTAAGTTTTGTAACAAAATCTCAGAGCTCAACCTAATTTTTTTCTCTTTTCAAAGCTTAGATATTAAGCGAAGAGAAATACATTTTTTTTGAAGAGATACTTTACTGAAAATCTTTTCTATTCACTATATCAATCCCAATATGCGTGAGGAACAAAACACGTTGGTGTACTATCTTTCTTTGAAAGAAGTGAAATAGAGTTTTGTAGAATTAAATCTCTCTTTCACATAGAATTTTTTTCACCTACGCCGAAGATGCCTTGCATGTTTCATCTACGTTAGATGCAGATTCAATCTTGTTTGTTTTTAAAACTTTTTTTGTTTTGTACGAAAAGAAGAAAAGAAGATAAACAAACAACTGTTTTATCCATTCCAAGATAATACAGAGGGATGGTCCCGAAACATTTGTCACGCCTCGTCATTTTCTCTCACGAGACAATAAGAAGTGGAGAATAGCAATTTTCAAATCTCTGAATGAAATGTTTTCGATAAATTGTGTGTACTTTCCCGATTTTGTATCTTATTTTATTTTTAGCAAAAATACTATTTACTAGTTTCTTTTTTTTTTCGCGTTATTTGTAGTTTCTACAAAATGTTTTCTAGTCCATCTAGTAATTTTCAAGAAGTATCGACAGAAAAAAGATTTATATAAAGTGAGATAAAATTCATTCCATTCAATGTTACTAGGTGCTTTTTTTAAAATTTATTTTTAAACACGTAATTTTTTTACAAGTGAGTTCTTTCATATATTGTTTGCTCTTGAATATGTTGTTCAGATATGAAAAATCTCATATTTTATTTATTTTTAAACTATGATAATTTAGACTGAATAGTATGATTTCTAATTTGGATTTTCTTGGACAAAAAATAACCTTAAAAAATTCAAAAAAAAAACTCGTAACATAAAAGTTGTTTATATAATGTACTAAATTGTCTTAAAATTTAAGAAGATAGCTATACTATATACGAAAGTCATATTAAATTTTTTAGTTGCGGTTTAAATGATATTTTCCTCTCTAGTAAATAGCGCGCGCAAGTTTTATTTTATTTTATCTTATTTTACAAGAATACTAATCTGGACAATTTTTTTTATTAGATTACAAAATCTTGCGGCTCAATGACAAAAAAGTTCGAAACAAAAACATCATTTATAAGAATAAATAGTGTTGAAAATTTCTAAAAAACATTAGTATTTGATTGTAGTGCTTTTTAACTATGAAATTTCAAATTTTGTTTTTAGTTTTTAATTGATTAAGTTTCTTCATATTGCTCTTCTGATTTCATAAACCTGCCAGTTTAGTAATCTAATCTATCCAAATAATAGCATTTACTTTATTTTAAATGGACATATTTTATTTAGAAATAAGTTTATTAAAAACAAGTCTATTGGTAAACGTATTTTTAAATAATTACAAGTCACAGGAGAAAATAAACTTTTACAAATTTAGCTCTTATTTCGGATGAATCATTTTTTAAAGAAAATCGTCTCGTGTTCTACAATTTAACAAGAGGTTTTACAAATTAAATCATCATAGCAAAATAGAATTTTGCGGTAATTATAAGTAATGTATTTCGTATGTACCACACACACATATACAATTTATACTCAATTTAACTAAACTGCATTCTCTTTTTAAGTCATGAAGAAAGCATATTATAACTCCCATGCTAAAAATATGCAATTTAATTCGTTAACTGAAAGGAGTTTCTTAATATTGAAATACTGTATGGATATTGTATTCACTAGGAGCAATATAACATACTAAGTTAGCTTGAAAAATTTAGGTGAATCTTACAATTAAAGTAAAAGCAAGAAGGAAACATTTCTCAATATACGATTTAATGCATATTGCATTACGTAGAACGCTCATAAGTTTTGCTGTTAACCCTTGTCCAGAAATAAATGATATATTTTATAATGATATAAATGATTAAATGTTTTAAAGGGAAATAATGATTTTTTGAAGGGAGCCTTTTATTTATTCATAAAGAACTGATTTTCGTCATTTTCACCTTCTAAAAATGGCTAGCTGTATACATATTTCTTTACAACTAATAACTATTCAAATAAATTTGTTACTCTAAAATGCATGCTTTTAATAAAAGCTTAAAAACCTTATAACTACTTTATCGAATATTAATTGTTTTTTGAGAAGTCATTTGAAGTATTATAGCAAATGAATGTAATTTTTTAGTTGTGCTAACGTCAGATTTTCAGAAAAATAGTGCTTTCGAACTTCCATTTAAGAAATTTATAGTTATTCCATAGCTATATGTAAAATAATTTGTTGGCTAACCAAAGTGAAATATCATGACCGAAATATTCAATAGACGTGAAATTGTCCATATGTTAAAATCTCAATAAGGCATGTAAATGAATAGATATGAAAATCATAATCAAATCATGCATAATAGTAACACCACCTTTAAACGCTACAAAAAGGAGAGAATAGAAAATTGTTTTTATCTGCAAGAATATTTTCCTCTATTTTGAAAAAAATAGGTCCAGTACAAGAAGTGACACAAAAAAGGAGATAAAAGGGTGGAGTTGGCAAAAACTATTTTTGGTGACGTCATTCCACGCACATTCTCCCCTCATGTGGTCAGTTTCACTTTAACCCTCAATGTACGGCTCCTGCGATTTGATAGGGGTATCAATTTCTTCCCCAATTACGGGCCACGAGAAAATCGCTGGCGAAGAATTTTTTTCCTTTTTCAATACTGATCCCGATCTTTCTCCGTGTATGTTAAATACGCATTTGATGCTTTTTTTTACTGCTAGATAGCACTAGAGGCTCAGGAATTTCTTTTCACTTGATTGATTGCCCAACTTTTGAAAATGTGAATTGTAATACACTGCTCGTCAATTGCTAAGAACGGATAACACTATCATCCATAGCAACCACAAAATGAAAGGAAGCAAAATGTGGAAAATTAGAATAAGTGCGGGATATTAGTAAGAAGAAGTATGAGTATGCAAATTTTTTTCCACGTCTGTTCATCACGTGATAGCGTTCATAAGAGCTTTGAAGGTTTTGACGCGTTTGGACAGTTGTTGCTTCAAGTCAAAGTTTTACATGAAAGATTTAATAGACGAACTTAAAATTTTTGGCATGTCTTCGCAACATCACATAGATTTTATGCGTGGCCAAATTATTGGAAAGATCGAAGAAGGATGAAAAGTAACAGATGTTGCCAGGGAGTTCGACATCGCTCACAGCGTTGTTTCATGGCTGTGGAAGTCATGTAAAACTACTGGAATGTGTAGTAGACGGCATGGGGGAGGTCGTGTTAGAAGTACGACGCCTGCAAAAGACAGATATATCGTCCTATCAGCAAAAGGGAACAGGCGCATCACAGCTCAGCAGGTGGCAAATCTCAGTTTTTGCTGCCTCAGGAAAGCAGATTTCCCGAAAAACTGTTGCCAGACATTTGAGGGGAGGAGGACTATACGCACGCAGACCTGTTGTGTGTGTCCCATTGACCAGACATCACCGTACTGCGGTTTGCAATGGTGTCGTGAACATCACAATTGGACTGAACAGGACTGGGCATGCGTACTATTCTCAGATGAGAGTAGGTTCAGTCTGTCATCGGATTGTAGACGCCAACTGATCAGGCGCGAGAGTGGTACTGCTTATCATGCAGAAAATATCCAGGAAAAGGACCGATATCCGACATGCAGTATCATTGTGTGGGCCGGCATCATGATCAATGGCCGCACGTGCCTACATGTGGTTGAGGATGGGATTATGACGGGCCAACGATACATTGATGAAGTTCTACTTCCTCATGTTCGTCTTTTCTGTGGTGCTTTCGGTGATAAATTTGTTTTTATGGACGACAACGCAACATATCATCAAACACTCGCTGTTCAGGGTTGACTAGACAGCTAGGGTATCCAACGTCTCGCATGGCCAGCGCGTTCTCCACATCTAAACTTCATTGAAAATGCGTGGGATGCTTTAGGAAGGCAAGTTGCTGGTCGAAACTATCCTCCGACAAACAAGAACACCCTCATCCATGCACTCACAGAGGAATGGGATAAATTGCCTCAACAGCTGTTGAATAATGTTGTGCAAAGTATGGTAAGACGTGTGGAATGTTGCATCACACTCCACGGTGGACATATCCCGTACTGATACCTTTCTTTAAGGTGCCTGCTCACTTTTAGATGCATTGTTCCATTTCTCCGTACGCAGATCAAATGAACATTTTTTTTCTTTCAGATGTTTCAAAGATTTTGTACTTTCCAGAACAATAAATATTCTTTATTCTAATGTCTGAACAGTGTGGCAACTACATTTTATCCTACTAGGCCTCATGTCTCGCTTAATGTTATGCTACATAGCAATTTGTGATCCGTCCTTAGCAATTGTCCAGCAGTGTATATGTAGATCAAGAAAACATAAGAAAAAAGCTCCCCGTATTTCACGACGGGAAAGTATAAAAAGTTATCCGTACACGGAGGGTTATTCGATGACGCCAGACTGAATTATGATGAATGATCGATGCGCCAGATGAGTGAAAACATGCAACTGTATTCTGCCTGAAAAATGTCGAATGAACATTAAAAACTCTTCTTTTAAAACGTAAAAAATCCGCCACGAAAACATTTCAAGTATTAACCAAGGCTTACGGATATAACACTTTTTCTCGTACACATGTGTTTGGATAGCATAAGTGGATTTTCAGAAGGAATTGATAGTATCAACGATGAATAAGCTGGGTGGCCAAGTTCAACAATTACAGACCAAAACATTGCAAAAAATTGTGATATGAGTGTTTTCATTCACATCAATGACCATATTGTAAATCAACACTACTCCTTTGAAGTACTAAAAAGACTTCGTGAGAAAATTAGAAAAATTAAAAATATGTCTGAAATGGGGAATAATGGACGTGTCTCCCACGAGGACAAAGCATCCGTTCCCATGGCCCTGTCTGTCAAGCAGTATTTGACCAGTAAAGGATTATTGTGATGGGCATCCTTTTTATACACCTGTTAACGCCATAAGACTTTTTACTTAGTTGCTATAACTAAATCTGGCTAAAAGAGAACCATATTTACCTCAATTGAAGGAGTTCAGGCAAAAATAAAAAATTTCCTAAATAGCCTTCCAAAAACTGTAACCAGCAATGGCAGCACTGAATGCAGAAAAGTGTGCATGATCAAAGAAAGTACCTAGAAGATGATTATGTCACGGAGAACTAATTCTGTGTGAGTCCAATGATTTATTGGACCAGTCTCGTTTTTTTTTGTATCACACTTCGCATACCCCACCGAAGCACACAAGTTAGTAAAAACACGTTCCTATATTTTACACAGAATAGTTGTGGTTGACAGAGTTTATTAGATTACTCTCTCAAGAATTCTCTACTTATAGGCAAAATCAAGACACAGTAAAAAATATGGAATCAGTGAATGTAGGGTGGACACTTTTACCTACAACAAAGACTGGTTCTATTATGGGATTGGAAAAAAATATTATTTAAATATACACAAATGTAATAGCGGGTTTAATCAACTTACGAAATTCCTCCTTCAAATCCTTTTCTGCCGATTAAAAGTTACGCAATTCACTCCCCAGATCCACCATTTTTTACATATATGCGTGTATGCGGTGTATTGGACGAAAAGAAAAGTCACAAAAAAGCAAATTTTTCTCTGATTAAGTAAATACTTCACAAACTCTGTCAAGGTCATTTTATTACACTCCACACCCTTCGGAAAAGTTTTTTTGATACCAGCGCAAAGGAAAAAATTGTATTTTGGAAGGACATATATATATATACACTGCTGGACAATTGCTAAGGACGGATCACAAATTGCTATGTAGCATAACATTAAGAGAGACATGAAGCCTAATAGGGTAACATATAGTTGCCACACTGTTCAGACATTAGAAAAAAGAATATTTATTGTTCTGGAAAGTACAAAAGCTGTGAAACATCTGAAAGAAAAAAAAAATTCATTTGATCTGCGTACGGAGAAATGGAACAATGCATCTAAAAGTCAGCAGGCACCTTAAAGAAAGGTATCAGTACGGGATATGTCCACCGTGGAGTGTGATGCAACATTCCACACTTCGTACCATACTTTGCACAACATTATCCAGCAGCTGTTAAGGCAATTTATCCCATTCCTCTGTGAGTGCACAGATTAGGGTGTTCTTGTTTGTCGGATGATAGTTTCGACCAGCAACTTGCCTCCCCAAAGCATCCCATACATTTTCAATGGGGTTTAGATCTGCAAAACGCGCTGGCTATACGAGACGTTGAATACCCTCACTGTCTAGACAATCCTGAACAGCGAATGTTCGATGACATGTTGCGTTGTCGTCCATAAAAACAAATTTATCACCGACAGCACCACGGAAAAGACGAACATGAGGAAGTAGAACTTCATCAATGTATCGTTGGCCCATCATAGTCCCATTCGCAACCACATGTAGGCGCGTGCGGCCATTGATCATGATGCCGGTCCATACCATGATACTGCATGTCGGATATTGGTCCTTTTCCTGGATATTTTCTGGACGGTAAGCAGTACCACTCTCGTGCCAGATCAGTTGGCGTCTACAATCCGATGACAGACTGAACCTACTCTCATCTGAGAATAGTACGCATGCCCAGTCCTCTTCAGTCCAATTGTGATGCTCACGACACCATTGCAATCGGGCAGTACGGTGCTGTCTGGTCAATGGCACACACACAACAGGTCTGCGTGCGTATAGTCCTCCTCCCCTCAAACGTCTGGCAACAGTTTTTCTGGAGATCTGCTTTCCTGAGGCAGCAAGAAACTGATTTGCCACCTGATGAGCTGTGGTGCGCCTTTTCCTTTTTGCTGATAGGAGGATATATCTGTCTTCTGCAGGCGTCATACTTCTAACACGACCTCCCCCGTGCCGTCTACTACACATTCCAGTAGTTTTAAATGACTTCCACAGCCGTGAAACAACGCTGGGAGCGATGTCGAACTCCCTGGCAACATCTGTTATTTTTCGCCCTTCTTCGATCTTTCCAATAATTCGGCCACGCAGAAAATCATCTATGTGATGTCGGGAAGACATGCCAAAAATATTAAGTTCGTCTATTAAATCTTTCCTGTAAAACTTTGACTTGAAGCAACAACTGTCCACACGCGTCAAAACCTTTAAAGCTCTAATGAACGCTATCACGTGATGAACAGACGTGCAAAAAAATTTGCATACTCATACTTCTTCTTACTAATATCCCGCACTTATTCTAATTTTCCACATTTTGCTTCCTTTTATTTTGTGGTTGCTATGGATGATAGTGTTATCCATCCTTAGCAATTGTCCAGCAGTGTATATATACGTCCGGGACACTCAACGCATCGGTTGAGCGATATAGATATATAAGCTGATGACAGTTAAGGGAATTATCAGTCTTTAACTTATTCATTTTCTGACACTTAATAGATGCATTATCATTTCAATTCTTATTTATATGCATGTATTTTTGATTTTTGGCTAAATCTGTACTTACTTAGCATATCTTACGTTCAAGAACGAAGCATATGAATCATTATGATTGATACTAAAATTGCAATTAATGTAAAGAGAATTTCATTATATTCCAAAATCTTCAGATTAGTTTTATTGATATTCATGCTAAGAAAAGAATTATATTTCAGAAGATAGATACATTCGACGTCCGAGACACATAGCGCATTGGTTGAGCAAGACGGATAGATACGCCGAAATCAGTTCAGGGGTGAAAGAAGTAGCGAGAAAATAACCACATGCTTGCATAAAGAAACGCAATTAATTTAATATAAGTGAGAGTTTGAAACTTTAAATATTAAATTTAAAAAATCATGGCACCTAAGTTAAAACTGCAATAGTGAATGAGAATTTTTTCTTTAGATATATGTGCATTTTAAACCTCGTATCACAGCATTAATCATTCCTCTGAATTACATTAACGAGATACATTAATCTTATAACTACATAGCACAGTAAGCTTTCATGTTTATCAATATAAATGTAAAAGCAAATATACTTGCTAAAAATGTACTGATACAAGAATTAATAGCGATTTCAATTAGTTAACTAATTAATCTTAAGATTTATGAATTATGACATTCAAAAAGGAAATACTATGAGATATGTGTAGAAATGTTTCACAAATTTAGATTTATGGAAGTAAACATATAAATAAATACTATACACTTTGTTAATTTCTCTTAGCTTTAACTTTTGAGATAAATGACGAAAATTAGAGCCATATGAAAATTTCAGAATATTAGTAGAAAATATATTTATTTATATTGAGGATTATATTCGAAAACCGACTCGTAGTTATATTTTATGAAAGAAACATCTTTGTTCTAACCTTTCCTAATTGGCTCATTTTTTAAAAATATTTATCTTTTAAAATTTGAAAATGTATGTGTTATTTAATAATCTTATTATTTTGTATTGTACATGATGAAGTTACATATATCTCTTTGGACTTAATAATTGTAATAATTGCGATTTTTGTAGTGACTATAGAAGACGCTTCCACATAAGAAAACCCTTATTATTATTTTGTTTCAAAACAAAAATAAGCTTCTCCAAAAAATACGCTAGGCATATGTTTACTTTTTCGAACAATTCTGAGAAATAACGATATAGTGTTTAATTAATAAATGTCAATGTTAAGAAAAAGATTAAAGATGTATCAAGGAGGCTACCTTTTTGAGAATTGCTATTTTATATTTCGTTTCTGAAATAGTTATTTCATCCTTATGTTTCTCCCAATGCCTTTATTTGTTCCGCATGTGAATTGTAGATATACGAGTTCCACTCTTCATAATGAAAGTAAGTAACATATTGTAATCAAGCTATTTATTTCAATTAATGTTTAAAAGGACAGGCGGTGTTTATAACTCAAACAAATTGCCTCTTTAGATTCTTATTTTTTATCTAAATTAAAAGCAAAAATCCTTAATTCGTAAAGCCGTGAGATATTCTACAGCTTCCACACTTTATTTTTGATTACTGGTCATTAAAGAGAATTTCTTTGCAAAAGAAGAGTTTAAAAATATCACGATGCCTTTTAAAAAGAGGAAAATGTGTTTTCTCGAGAAATACATGTCTTTTTCTTACAATCTGAACTACTTTACGTCTAACGAACAATATTGTCATTATTATTTAATTGGTTATCATGTCCGAAATTTTTTTTAAAAAAATGTAAAAGAAAAATATAATTATTATCCACCTTGCTTATTATCTTACATATACTTATTATTCATATATTTCCGTCTCACTCAACTAATGCGTTAAGTGTCCCGAACGTATAAATACGTCTGACCAAAATACAATTCTTTCTGTGCGCTGATATCAGTAACATTATTCGAAAGGCTTTAATGCAGTGTTTCTCAAACTGTAGGGTGTGCCCCATGGGGGGTGATAACACTACGAGAGGCCCACGAGCATATTGAAAATAAAAGATTTAAAAAATTAATTTACTGGAATGAAGTAAAACAAAATACTTTCTGGCATAGTAAGAAATACACATTTTAACTGATATAGTTTTTATATCATCTGGCAATATTAATCCATCAAAAATAAAAGCTTCTTCAATACTTTAGTGGCTATATTTCTATCATCTATCTCCATTAGCTTCATTCTATTTCCAAAAACAATATAAAAAATCTTTTTGTTTACTTTGCTGTAATCCCATTATGAGAGATTTGTTTATTAACTTTTTCTTTTAAACCTAAAATGCCACTATTTCACAGAAAAACAAAACTCAGACTCAGAATCAAAAACTTTTAGGAAGTTAAAAAATGCATCACTTATTGAAATACTGTACATTAGCAGTAAGTAGCATGACATATTTGCTGAACATCTACTTTGATCTTGAACTTCTGGCACGGTTAATTCCGTTCCCTTACTTATTTGTTTGTTTTTCATTTAGGAAAGTTGTAAGTAATGTGGGGCTTTTTTCGATGTAAAAGAGTTTTATGATATTTCGAAAATCACAGAGAGAGCTCTTTGAAAGATTTCTTAGCCAATATTTATTTTCATGAGTATTCTCAAACAAATAAAGCATAATGAAAAGCGTTTTACAAATTTTTAGAACTTATATATTCAGAACTAAAACATTCATATTATTATATTGAACACACTTTTAACTCGGGAGTGAGAAAACAGAGCTCACAAAATCGTTAACTCTGGCAAAACTGTTCATTTGTTACCAATGGCCATGTCAGTATCCACCTTTATGACAGTCTCCATGGGAACTAAAATATATTTGCCGCATATCTACAAGAACTTGAACAAAATATGAAAGTTTTGACTGCAGATAATATTTCCGTAATGATAATGAAAAGTGTCTGTGATTTGCGTCCTTTATTAAGGTCAAGAGCACATTTAAAAAATTTTAGTTCAGTTTTATTGGATTTTTTTCTCAAATTATCAAAGAAAAATTAAAAACTCCTTGAAAGTAGGTAAATATACTTTCTTATTATTAAATTATTCAGTGGAATTACGACGATTTTTATCGTGTACAATAAAAAAAAATTGGGTAACTCAATCACCCCACACGACCATTAACGTTAGTATCGAGTGTGCTCCATTTTCCGGATTAAAAGATTTTGAAATCTTTTCACCTTAAATATTAAAAAAACACACACAACTATTCTTTTTATCAGAATTTTATAATATTTTTCTTTATTTAACATTAATTCTAAATGCTAATTCTGTGAGGCTTAAAACTACAGATCGCTTAAAACTAAATATAATACAAGCATTCATTAAAAAAAATATCTTAATTTTTTAAAAAAAAATTGTCCACGCTTGGTTTTACTCTCCTTACAAGTCATCTATTATATCAAGAATAATGCTTTATTTTTTTTAAAAATGAACTTGTGCGAAGAGCTGGTACTTCAGTCAATATACTTTTAAGGTATCAGGGCTGCACAAGGTATTTTATAACTAATTTATTAATATTAAATTAAAAGGAAGTTTAATAAGAGTATTAGCGACTTCCATGGACTTGTCTTGCAGAGCAAAGTTTTTCAAAGGAAGGCTTACGATTAGAAATTGACACTCTGAGTTCTTTTCTATATTTAGCTGAGATCTATATTTTGTCTTCAAAACAGACACAGCATTTTGCAATATGTTTCAATTTAAAAATTAGAAAAAAAGCGTAATAAATATATATCCTATTACTAAGATTTCATTAATTAAAAATATATAGTACTTATAGCTGAAACCACGAGTGCAGGGGGGCTGGAGAATATCTCCCTCCCCTCCTTGTCATGCTTAAATTGTGGAGGTGGAGATAGGTGGTGTCACCATCTATCGTAGTCTATCCTGTTACACAGGCTCTGTGACATCTTTTATTCATTCCCTTCTGGAAGGACACGACAACAACAACAACATATAATACTTAAAAGTAACATATAGAAAATTTAATATGCTTATCTTATTAATTTGCACGGTTTATAAATAAGATCGTATTGTAACTTTCACGAGAAAGTGCATTACTATTGCATTCAATACATTATTATTGAATAAAGGGGGGTCGCGAGAAAAATTTTGATTGAAAAGTGGATCAACAGTATTGAAAGTCTGAAAAGCACTGCTTTAGTAAGCAGTGAAAGTACATTGAACGTGCTTGCGAAGATTTTATTTAAGGGACAAATATGCGTATTTGTGCCTTTTCGTTTCCCCCAATAGACAGCATGTGAAAAATGGTGGCACTGGGGATTGATTCGAGTAACTATATATCGGAGGTTAAGTGGTTAAAAGCATTCGGAAGTTACAGCTTCAATACACATGCGGCGCGGTATCCTATTGGTCATGATCACAAAGTCGTGGGTGGTATGGTATGAATTCCAACCCCTATTAGCACTGAAGATTCGCCATGTAGACTACCTGATGCAAGTTAAATCTGTTAGGGCTCAAAGCCCCCCGTTGGCATGCCTTGGTATTTCGGAGAGGGGTGCAAGCTCAGCTGCTGTCCTTGTCATGTTCAAAATTTCAAAGTTCGTCACTAATAGCTATTTGTATTGATTTAAGGTGTGACGTTACTGAATAGATAGAGATGAGGATGTGGTTGCCGGGAGGTTATGATCTGAAATTTGAGGCTGGAGTTATCAGGATGAGGACTGATGATTATGGTGACTGATGGTGAAAACTCACCGTGTTTATTTGGTTAAATCCGAAGCTCAAAGTCCTTCCTTTTGCGTGGTGGGGATATTAGAAGAGTAAGGTGTCGGTTTAGGTGCATTCCTAGGTCAATCGCCCTCTTGTCATTTTTAAAGTGTAACTTTAAGAAACACACACTCGTTTTAATATCGACTTCGTCAAGTATCTTTGTACTGATATTATATCAAAATATTATTGGTTGTTGCTAAGCATTTTTATGCTCATTTTTAGACAATTTAAATTTCCAAAATTTGTTGTTATTTCTCGTCCTATTTGATCGACAGAAACATCTAGATCAAGTCCAAGAAACCATGTGTTTTTGAACAATGGAGCATGATATGAGAAAATCTGGCTCTTATTGGAACCAATACAAGCCAAGATGTATGCATGAACGGCTTGGGTCACATTACAATTTGGATAAGGAGAGTAAATTTTAAGACATGCCACGTGCCGTTGAGCTCGAGTATATCCCCTGCGAAACCTAGCAAAACACGTTTTATCTCGCCTTCTGCTTGTCTCAATAAAAGCAGCACCAGAACAATTTCCTTCGTGCTACTCATGTATGGGGGTATGCCTCGACGAGGAACTGATATCTTGCCTGAACCAAGTAGTAATTTGTGAAAATGTAAGACAGCCACCATAGGCTGTATGTATGTCCCCTAGGGGCAGAGCCTTTGCAATATTGTCCTGGCTGCCCTCTGAAAAATCACTCAAGCAATTTAAAAAAGCTGAAAATTACTCATGATCGTTATGTCACCATACGTCTATTTAGAGAGATGCTGAATAGAGTTGTCACTGGATATCCAAATATCTGTATTGACTCTCTCAGTAATGCAAAAATTCAAAGCCTCATCAATAACATATGCATATCATAGAACTAATGAATAAAATTTGAATTTCTTCCTGCTATTTACATATGAAGACTAACTATTTAATTTATAAAATTGAGACATTTTTGCAATCAAGAACTTGATTGACACCGCAACTCATAAACTCAAGACTTTGAATTTTAGAAAAGTAATCGATTTTGCAAAAAGATATATATATATATATATATATATATATATATATATATATATATATATATATATATATATATATTATAAACATCTTTATAAATAATATTCCGAAAATTTCAGGAACAGCAATAAATCACCATGCTGAGATAAAGGAAGTATTAAGATAAGGGAAATCAATACGTTCAACATACTCAATCACTTAACTTAAAACTGCCTTTCAACCTCTTTGGATGTAATATCTCCTCAGTTGATAAGTTAACATTTCATTGTTCTCAAATTAAGCTGTAAAGTTTCTTTTCATTAATTATTGTTCTTACGTATAGTTGGAGTATTTATTTTTGCTATTAACCCTACCGCATTTATTTCATTTTATATGTTAATCCTTACTGCTAATGCTACATAAAATGTAAAGATATAAAATCCTTTCATTCTAAAGATATCTGAAACTAAAAGAAGGAATTTGAGAACATAAATATATAAATTACAGAACTAATAGCATTATTTATAATGAAGCTTTTGTAGTAAAATTTTGTAAATATTTTCAATCAATTCTTTTTTCCTATTTTTTTTATTTGATAGATTTCGATAATTCCTTCCCTATAATTTTAACTAATATAAAATATAATATATAAAGAGATCATGAACAAAGATATCTCATGAACAAAGAGATCTTATATAAAGAGATTTTATATAAAGATATCATGAACAAAGCTTGTACAGTTACCAGTGTTAAGACCTGTAATCTCATTAATTTTATTTTTCTGTTGTTTTATAACATCAGGACTTAAAAGAATTTGGTAATTACATATTAAATCGTCACCGAAATTCACCAAATGAAAAACATGTCACAACTAAAAAAAACCCAATGTTTTTATTCTTATTACTGTGTTCGTACATGTGTAAGGATGGTTTTTCACTATTGGCTGCATATCCCGTCATTTGGCAATGACTTTTACATTAAGTAAGTACCAAATATTTTCTCTAGATCAAAATAAATGTTTCCAAAATGTGATGAGTAAGAAATATAGCATTGTCATATCTTTGAAAAATACATTGAAAATTCAAAAAAAAAAAAAAAAAAAAGAAAACTATTTTAAACATTTATAACTCAAAACCTTTAAGCAAACTTAACAAAATTAAACTAATTAATTTTATGACGCAAAATATTAATCAAAATCTGCTTTCATAAAGAGAAATATACTCGTATTTGTTGGAATTTCACTGCTAAAGAAATTTTTAAGTTCACTTGTTAATTATTTAGTTGTGACAATCTGCGGTACATATCAATGTTATTTTCATCCAAGCACTGTATAAACCTCAATCGCTCATTAATTTCAAAAAAAAAATTATCCATAATAAATAAAACAATGAAACTAATTCATACCCAATTTTTAATGTTAAAAAATGGTAAGTTATTCGAAAATGCACTTAGCCTTAAAAATATTTGTTTCGGTTATTGAAAGAAAGAAATGTAACATCATAACATCATTGTCCATTCTTTTAGAAATACAACTAAAAATAAAGAGTACGTTGCATTTAACAATTTGAAACATGGGAATTAAACACCCACTTATTAAGAACGTATTAATTTATATTTAAAAAGTATAATTAAAACTTCAAATTACGATAATATGAAAAGAAGTGAATATCATACATCATTCGAAGTTAATCCGATTTTCATTTCCAAGCAACTTTTTAGAAAAATTCAAATGATTAGTTTGTATTCTATCATGCATAAATGCGAAATTAATTTTATATCTGTTTCAGAATTATTTATTTTATTAATAATAAATTGAAGCTTCTAAAACCTCTAAATGTGTGTGTGAGTGCTTATCTATGAAGTAGAATTCATTAATGAATTTTTTCTTAAGCACTGCTATTTCACGTTGCAATGATTTTAATATGTTTTGAAGTGATAAAGTTTGGAATAATATTTAACAGAGAGAAAATACTGAGAATATATTAACGATAACACATTTTATATGAATTGATACATATTTAAAGGGGCCTTTTTTATGCATATTTAAAGTGAATTATACACAAATTCTATAAAAAATGAATTATTTCTAATGAATTAATTTTTCAAGAGGAAAGAAAAAATGCGACTATAATTTGACTAAGTGAAAGAAAGAAATTTAATTAGGTTTTAGAAGTGTCGAAAGTCGTAGAAAAGGATATAATTGTTGAATATTTTTAAAAGTATGCATTTATAATCTAAGAAATAGTTATAAATAAAATAATAAATGAGAAAATAAGAAATATATATATATATATATATATATATATATTTATATATAATGAAAATTTTTTGAATTAATTTTATTTGTGTGTACGTATTATTTTTATAATGAACAAATAATTTTAAAATTTACGCTGAATTATGTTATGTTTCATTCATTTAGAAATTTAACTTTCACTCATTCGTACATAGATGATTCCAGAATAACCTAACGGAGCACAAAACAGATTGGTTTTTAATTTAAACCAATCAATTTATTTTTAATATGTAATGTATAGGCTATTGGTGGAGTGCCTCAAAATTTTGAGTCATGATCAAATTGCAAGGATAGCACTCCCTCTTCAAACTTCCATACCACTATAATGAAAATAATTTAAGGCCAAGACAGATTTAACATCTATCAGATCTTCTACGTGATAGGTTTAAGTGGTATCAGGATTCAAAACTACGATTGAACACAAATCGCAAAGGAATATCATCACTAAGATCAAATTGGTTTAATTAGTTATCGCTTATTCGATTCTCATTACCAAATTGTTTCTTGATTTACTTAAGATCCATTCTTATTCTTTTGACTTCATGAAATATTAATTTAATTTTTTTTTTGTCTTTTAACAGTTATTTTTTCATTTTTTTATATATCTGAATCAATTTTAAACTAATTCCTATTTTTTTTATTGATCTCACTCTCTCTTTCCAAACACACACACACACACACAGGGTACACATGGATTATTGGGACAAACTTTACGGGGTGGTATGCGACATCACCAGATTTCAGATTAACATAACATTTAATGGTCGGAAATGTCTTCGTTAGGTACTATTGTGACGAATCTATCCGCATTCCTTTAAAAACTATTCCTCTTTGGAAATATTGGGTCTTTAATAGATTTTATAGTATATAAAGCTTTCTCCCGAAGAAGAAGATGTGACCATGCGAATTAAGACTAGTGTATAAAGTTCAAACATTCAGGTTAAAGAAGAGAGAGATAGGTGAGAATGCTATCAGCGAGCAGTGATTAATTAAACTTGAGATTGATTATTGTAATATTAAAGGTAACGATTTGTCAACTAGGAATTAAAGTTGATTGGATAGCTAAGAATTAGACGTTACTGCCTAGACGTAAGCGATCTGATTATTTAAAGTCTTCTCGTATCTCGCTTACCTCGTTAATTGCTCGCCATATTTGATATTTGGGTGCATCTCTTAAACTTGGGTAATTGAATTTGTGTTGTTCTTATCAGAGAATAAATTGTACTCATTTTGAATATGGCTAGTCTTCCTTTCGAGTCTCCCACATCATCAAAGTGGCCGCGGTAGCCGAGTGGTATAGGTATCGGACCATGGCTTGCTTTGTCACGGGTTCGAGCCCAGTACCACTAAAGACCCGCCGTGTAGGGCAGCGATGCACGTTAAATCTGTCGAGAGCTGAAACGTCCTCCCGTTGGTGTGGTGGGGTAGTTAGGAGAGGGGGGTGCCAGCTCAGATGTCGTCCACGTCACTTGACCATGGTTCAAAATTACGTGGTCCGTCGCCAAAAGCCCTCGTGTAGCAGAACAGTGCGACGTTAATATTCAATCAATCAATCAACCCACATCATCAATGGTCGCATCGGGGTGACCTTTAGACTAGGATGCGTTATTCACAAGGGCATTGAAGGAAAAAGACCGGCATAGCCGCAATCATTTGAACTGTCATCCCCTGCAGAGCAGTATGAATATTTTTTTACGAACACTGAACTGACAGATGTGCACTTAATTTCCGGATTTGTAGAACTAAATGCATGAGCAGCATAAAGATTGTGTCACGAAAGGTACCCTCAGAAATGCACCTGACAGACCTGATTTCACAATTTGTGTGCATATGGACCATTACAAGGTAATAGACATAGTAAGGGCATGACAAGAGTGGCTTGAACTCGCAGCAAGATCCAACATTGACCTATAGATACTTCAAAAGATTTCAGACTTGTAGCTTTCTTGTACCGGTAATACTACGTTCTCATGATGTTTCTGATCATGGGTTGCTATGCAAATCTTAATTCTTGTGATCTCCATTACCTGCCCTTAAAGTTTATCGAATAATCATGAAGCACCCTGTTTAAATGTGTGTGTAATTTAATACATATTTATATATGTAAAGAGTAGAGATGAAAGAGAGAGAGAGAGAGAGGAGAGCAGGTTACAAGAGAAAAAGTATAGTCCCTATTTACTGTGTGCAGTAAGATTAAAATATTTCTTTTCATTATGAAAAGTGGAAGAAAGATAAATATGTAATGATCAAAAAAGTGAAAAACGAACAGTCAACTTAAAAAAATTGAGTTATTTTTTTTTAAATTAATTTATTAAAGAAATATTTACGTTGTGATATTGAAATGCCAAATGCAGAGAATTTATAAGGAAACAACGATCTTTGGAAAACACAAAACATTTACATTGTCAGTTTTTTATCGATAAAAATAATTAACCGTAAAAAGCAATGACATGTTTAATGTTGCTTGTATTGTGCGGATAAAATCATTAAAGAAATTCACTTTTCTGTCACTACCTGAAGTGCGTAAAAAAATTAAATCTTTTTTGAATGCTTTCTTAAATTTTTTTTTTTCTGAAACTAACTAAGACATGTTACAGATAGAGATTAGGAATATAAAAAGGCGGAAAAATCAGTTTTGAAATACGTTAAAGTATGTAAAGTGTGTGTATTTAGGTGAATGAATTAAAAATCTAATTTAATGGGAAGTTAAATTTAGCTTAGCTTCGAGTTCATTATAATTCACGGGTGACTATAAAAAGGTTGGAAAACTATCAAAAAATTTCTGAAAGGAAATAAACAATTGCATAATAATAATAGGAGTGTTGAAAAAATTACCAAAAATATGTCGTCAAATTAAAAGCTGTTTTTAAACACTTTTACTTGTTTGTCCGTACACCGTACGGGCTACTGAAAGTTAACCAGAGCTAGTTTGCCTATACGCTGTGCAAATACTGACATTTCCTTCTTACTACCTTTGATTCGCACATATTTTTTATTCTTATAGTGAGATTATTAGGGATAGTGAGTTTGTAAGAGTTATAATTTGTTTATGGTACTGAAATACTTCTCATTTGGGATTTTCTTGGTGGTGAAGGTGGGAATTTTCATTGAACGAAGGGTTTTAGATTCTTGAAAATATTCGGTAAATAACAGGGATTAGTTAGGCAAAGGGTAATTTGTTGCTTGAGAAAAAATGAAAAGAGAAAGATAATCCAAAAAAGCTAATATTATCTCTGCATTGCATGTAACGTATCTCTGAATTGCAATTATACACCATGCTTCAAATTGTATATATATATATATATATATGCACACTCCCACAATATTCTTAACCATTTGATAAGATGGTACACACATATATATGAACTTTTTTTTTTAAAAAAAAGTACTTTTTAAATATATGAAACATTCTTCCCTGCCAGCAGAGTGCAGAGTGTACTAATAAAAATAACATTTATGGCATTTTGTTTTGAACAACTATAAAATAAATAATTTATTAAATAATAAATATTCTAGAGAAATTTCAAGAGTTAAGTTGCTCCATGAGGGTGAAAGTACATTCCTTTTACTCACATGCGGACTTTTTCTTCCGAAAATTCAGGATTAGTTAGTGAGAGAAGAACGGAAGGAAAGACTCCACCAAGATAATCAAAGATATGTATTGCAAATATCATCGAAAATGTTAGAGAAACATACTATCCGACTATTGTTGGATGTTAATACGAGATAGGTATGAGATTAAATATAAAAGAAGAACGCCAAAAGATTTTTCAACGTATCAAAATAGAAACTTTATGGACCTGGACTTTGGTGATTTTCAAATCTCATGGATTTGTCTTTTTTTTAACGCTACACAACTCAATTACTTACTCCCCATTTCTTGTTGTTCGTAATGTTATTGAAGAAATTTCTAGGCAAAAAAAATTAGGATGGTGACGTTCAAGAGCTGCTGGATTAACACAATCTTGCTCTGTCAATTAATTAGCTCATAAAAATGCAAGGGCAAGAGCAAGTAATTAAAGAACACGAATCTTCAGACTCAGTTCAATCGAACGATCGAATGATGGTTTGGAATTTGAGAGTTTAGTTGAAAATCGGTTAGGATTTTTTGAAAATATAGATATCAACAATGAGAGTGTGTTTTGAAAAAAATAAGGATTAAAAAAATTATTAGCATGTGTGTACTAAGAGGAAATTTTTCGGAAGAAAAAATAAATTGAGCCAGCAGACTTTTTTGATAGATTTTACGAAATCTACATCAAAATAACTTCGGTTTGTGATTTTGTATTTGTGTTATGTAAAACTTTATTGAACATTTTTTTTCTAAATTATTATTTTCTTCAATCTCCTACCTCAACTAAAAATAACTATTTGTATTTATATCCGAAATTACATACCACTACTTAACGTGAATTAAACTTACGTGGTTATCACTCAGTTTCATCTATTGCGTAAGTTGTTCAAGGTATCGCTATATATATTTAACAGTACAATATTCATATATTTTTTATCACATGTAAATGGTGTTTTTTTAGATAAGGGTGTATAGATCTTTAAATTGCAATAAAACAACGATGTATTATTCGATTGACATGAATTTTTTTATTCGAAAAATAATCTTGTGGTATTACATTTTAACTATGATTTCTGGCATATGACTGCCACGGCTGGATCGGAAGTAGTCCAATCTGGACGTCCAATTTTCGATGACTTTTTCCAACATTTGTGGCCGTATATCGGCAATAACACGGCGAATGTTGTCTTCCAAACGGTCAAGTGTTTGTGGCTTATCCGCATAGACCAATGACTTTACATAAATCCACAGAAAATAGTCTAGCGGTGTTAAATCACAAGATCTTGGAGGCCAATTCACAGGTCCAAAACGTGAAATTAGGCGGTCACCAAACGTGTCTTTCAATAAATCGATTGTGGCACCAGCTGTGTGACATGTTGCGCCGTCTTGTTAGAACCACAGCTCCTGGACATCATGATTGTTCAATTCAGGAATGAAAAAGTTAGTAATCATGGCTCTATACTGATCACCATTGACTGTAACGTTGTGACCTTCATCGTTTTTGAAGAAGTACGGACCAATGATTCCACCAGCCCATAAAGCGCACCAAACAGTCAGTTTTTCTGGATGTAACGGTGTTTCGACATAAACTTGTGAATTAGCTTCACTCCAAATGCGGCAGTTTTGTTTGTTGACGTAGCCATTCAACCAGAAGTGCGCTTCATCGCTAAACAAAATTCGCTTATGAAAATCGGGAACAACGGCAATCTCGTTTTGGGCCCATTCGACGAATCTACGTCTTGCTTGATGATCATTTTGATGAATTGCCAAACCAAACTGAGAATAAATCATTTGACAGCTGTTAAATCGGTCGCCATCTAGGAAAGTAATGCCAACTTAAACTTCTATACCTGGAAAAAAATACTCTTTACTATACCTTAAAAGGCATAGAAATAACATCAAGAAAACTTCATTACTTAATTAAACATTAACCATTTTGCTAAAAATGTGAACTGAATCTCCTTTTGAATATATTAGTTAATTATTTACACACCAAAATTTAAGTTCAAATTCAACTTAAAATATAAATTAAAGTTGAAAGTTACTAAAATCATTAATTTTTATTACATAATTACTTGATATGAGTTCATTATTTTCGAAAAAGAGGGAAAAAATATTTAACTTGCTTCGGAAAACAGTAATTATGAATGTCCTTATTAAAATTTCCGCATTTAATGCCCGCCGTAGTTATAAATAGCTCAGTTTTGCAACAAGTGCCTTTCTACGAGTCCGTCGGAGTTTCAGATTTAATTAACTTAATTGCTCATTCTGGATGCCATCCAGGGAATAATCATCCGACCGAGATTTTCTATTGCACAATTTGAGCATCCTTCAAAGCTTGCCACGTGTGTTCATATACATCATTTTCGTGTATTCTAACGGGAACCATTCCGGCATTCACTAATTTAATCTGCCTTTTGATGGCTTTTGCTAGATGTTTGCTAGGTTTTTTTTTATGTTGCGTTTTCATTAGAAACAACACGGAATAAATCTGCAATTTAATAATCTTTCATGTAACTAATGTTGTAGCAAGTCGTTTGTAAAAATGATTGGAAGAAATTGTAATGAAGCATCTCTAAAAATAAAATATTAACCTAGCTGAAAATATATTTATGATAATAAAATTTCATAAGAATGAAAAAAGTTGTGATAAAATATAAAATCCTCCATTAACTGCAAGTTTGGCAGTAAATTTAATGTACAAATATTACTAATCGAATTTTCAAGAAGTATTGTTTAAAAGATTAGCAGAGGTTTATTTATCATTGCTTAAAAGTAGAGGTGATTTATAAAGAAGTATACAGTTTAAATGCACTATAAATCAGGAACCGTATATGACACCGTTTCTCAAACTGAAGTCCGCATCCCCCAAAGGGGTGTGTTAGCTCTTCGAGGGGGGCGCGAGCCTCTTGAAAAGTCGAAAACAAAAGATTCTGTAAAAAAAATTAATAATTTATGGAAAGTTAATTAATGAAATACATTCTGACGTAATAAAAGAGAAAATACACATTTACACACTGATATAATACACTTATTAATGTATCAGTACTGCACAATGTGTTTTATAATTAATTTAGCAATACTAAGTTAAGAACCAGTTTAATAATTACCATTGACCTCATGGGCTTGTCAATTTTAAAATTATATACGAACATAAGCACTTATCTTGATAATTTACTGGTTTACATTTAATCCATTTCCTAATGATTAAAAAAGATGCGTGATTCACTCTTCAATGCCACCGTGTTCCATGTAGACGTGCGTATGTGATATATTAGGGAAAGAAGAAAAGGAATAATCGCAAACACTGTCAAGGTATTTTTATAGCATTCCCCAAATCCCCCGAAAATATTTTATGAATACCAGTGCACAGAAAAGATTGTACTACTGAAAGACGTATATATACGCCCTGGGCGATTAACGCTTTGGCTGAGTGATACGTTTATATACGTATAGTCGTATCTTAGCTTTAGCGTGAAAGTATAATATTATTGAATTCAACACATTGTTATTGTAATGAGGGAAGGTGGCCTAGATGAAAATTATTATTGATTATATTGGGTCGCAAATATTGAGAGTTTGAGAAGCACTGGTATCAGATATTATGTTCTTTCTATAACAGAATTGGGGGGGGGGTATTTAAAGTTTTGTTAAATATAGTCACATACGTTCTCTGTGTGAACCTTTAGTGCAGTGCTTCTCAAACGTTCAATAGTTGCGACCCAGTATTCAATCATAATTTTCATCGCACCCCCCTTTCATACAATAAAAATGTATTAAATTCACTAACACTATACTTTGATGCTAAGCCTACAATACGACTGTAACCTCAAGTGCGTATATAAATGACTCGCACAGCCTGGGCGTTATTTGCCCCGGACGTAAATATACGTGTGTCCAAAGTACGATCTTTTCTGTGTACTGCTACGTATAAAAATTATTCCGAAGGCATTTGGAATGCAATAAAATGATCTGGACAATGTTTGCGAAGGATTTACTTAATTCGAATGAAGAAACTAACTTAGTATGTAGAAACTTACTTTTACTTAGAATGTAGAAACAAGCAAGCAATGATTTGTGCTCAATAACTCCTTTTCTACCCCCCAAACACCACATACGATCGCCACGTGATAACCGGTGGCATTGGGGAGTGAATCACGTAATTTTTAATTGGCAGTATAGGGACGACTAATCATAAACTATACAAAATATGAACATAATTGTTAATGTTTGCATATAATTTTATGCATGGCAAGCTCATGGGGTCACTGGTATTTAGTAAACTTATTCTTAACTTATTATCGTTATAAATTAAACATAAAATGCATCGCGCAGTAATATATTTATAAGTGTATTATATCAGGGTAAGAGTGTAATTTATTTTTATTATGTCTGAATTTTTTTATTTGTTTACCTTCAGTAAATTAATATATATATTGAAATATTCTTTTGTTTTCGACTTTTCAATATCCTCGCACCCCCCCTCATAGGGTTGTCACGTTCCCCTAGAGGGGCGTGCCCCACAATTTGAGAAACACTGCTTTAGTTAAAAAAGACACTTTGAGTAGGTAATCCACTTCCGCTCAAACAAGTATTTATTTGAATGTCCATAGATTGAAGTTTGATACGCTTTTTTAATTACACTAAATCAGCAGAAAGGGTAGAGTCCTTGTCTCTTATGTAACCGTAGAGGAAATTACAAGGTGTTCAGTCAAGACTTCTGAGGGCCCAGTTGGTGAGGGTATGCTGTAGTCCGTGGCTCATCCAATCCATTGGCGAAGAAGATATTCCTCGAGGTAAAATAGCACATTATCCAACCAGTGTGTAGATACACCATTAATATAGTGAAGGAAGTTGTCACAATGTAGTCCTGCTACTAATGCATTAATCAAAGAGTTAACATATGCAAATAATGGATTCAGAGATTGTTTGCTCGTGAAAAAAGGCCAAACACTTTCTTTCTGGACAGAGCAAAGAACACATTTGTCTTAGGAGAATTTTGCCCATATTGCACTGTGGCTATTGACTGCCTTACTTTCGTCAAGGGCGGGGCACAAACATCAAAAGTAATCTACCTTATGGATCGCTGAGGAGGTGCACGTCTTTGACTATTACTGTTATACAGCATCAGAAACGTGTATACGTCTTTATGACCTTATATGGTCCATTTTTTTCCTCTTTTTAAAGTTTGTATATTACAGTTTAAATATTTTTGAAAGTTACATTTACCATATTGACTCGAAATTGAATTTGATTCAAATGTAGTACATGCTTTACTTTTTAGTTCGATTCACTATAAAAGCGTGATTTTTGGTTTGTTTTTAAACTATAATTTATTTTATAATTATTTTTAATATACACGATAAAAATCACATTTCTAGTGAATAATTTAATTAAGAGAAAATATACTTACCTACTTTCAAGGACTTTTCATTTTTTCTTAGAAAATTTGAGAAAAAATCCAAAAAAACTAAAGAAAATGTTCCAAATGTGCGTGTCCTTAATAAAGGACATAAATCATAGACACTTTTCGCTAACAACACAGGAACGTTATTTTCCAGCTAAACTGTCATATTTTGTTCACGTTTGTAGTTTTGCTGTTGTTTGATGATCTACAAATAGCATTTTGAACTTTTTCTTCCTTGTGTCTTTTTGACAAGGCGAAGTGCTACATTATGGCTTCATACTTTTCTTTATAGAGATCTTTAAGCAGCATTTGAAAATTACAAATCAACTCAAACATTTCATGTCTAAAGCTTTTCTGATATTTACTTTCTCTATCTTGATTAATATCCATTATTTCAGTACGTTCTTCAATTGCTTGATCAGTTTCAACTTCCTTCAGTAGGGATCACAGATGCCCATTTTTTAAAAATATTCTGCTTGTTTACGTTTATAAACCATAATAAGTCGTAAGACACAGCAATCAAAACTGCAAAATTGTTTATGGGGAAAGTGTAGCATTTTCTAAAAAATAATTGTGTAAAACGTTTTTCATTATGCATTATATGTTTCAGAATACTCATGCTTATCCATATATCATAAAACGTTTTCACATGGAAAATGATGAAACAGAAATATGTTATACAACTTCACTAAAAAAGACGGAGATAACCATCCAGTAAGTTCGAAGGTCAGCTAAAGTAATATTTTAGGTTAGAAGAAACGCAATAAAAAAACCTCTCATCGTTTGATATCGTTAAAAGAAAGGTAAAAAAAAAATATTTCATCGTTCTCATGTTGACCACAAAGCAAACAAAATATTTTTTTTTTAAATTTGGTTATAGGATCAAAGGTGGCTAATGAGCGTTTGAAATGGAATCTTTTATTTTTAATGATCCCCAGATGATAAAAATAAATTATATCACTGTAAATGTGTATTTTTTATTATGTCAGAAAGCCTTTTGTTTTACTTCATTCCAAAAAATTATTTTTTTAAACCTTTTATTTTTAATATGCTTGCCTCGCAGGTTTGCCGCGCCCCCGCAGGGGGCCCGCCTCACAGTTTGAGAAACACTGATTTACTCTATTATCGCATCTCCGAAACTATCACATCTTTAAACTTGATGCGTTGCTGGTTTTGTTGGATTCTTCTCCCAAAGCAGGGGTAAGAAGCACATAGATAGAAAATACTCCCTGTTTTTGAGCTATAAGACTTATAGACTTGAGTTTCGGAAATCATGTTTATATTGTTGAATAGAGATCCCCTAAAAAAGAGGATTTGTGGAATTCGACTCTGGATCGGGTAAAGAGGAGAGATATTAAAACATAATTATACTTTCGTTTAAGGATAATAAATACAAATCCTGTAATCTTTAAATCAATACAAAAGGGCTATAAGAATGGGTTTCAGTACAATATAAATTATATTTCTATGACTTAAATATAAATGATACAACATCATGGAATGTACATGGGAGCGGGCATGTAACGGCTAGTATATAAATACATATATTTGTGTACGTATGGGAACCTAAGTATATATATATGTAGTACCTGCCACTACAAGCCAGCTGCAGACGATGCTCTGTTCTGAAAGTTTTTAAAATGTCTGATGGAACACTAAAACAACTCAAATATCATACTAACTGTAGACTCTCGACGACAGACTCTTCATCATAATGAGGACGACGGGACATCATGTTTGTTGTTGAAATTGCGTAAAACGAGCAAGACTGCTCGCAATAAGAAATAATTTCATCAAGTTGTATGTTTTATAAGAATGATTAATTAAACTAAAAAGTTAATTGAAGATGTATTTAATTATTATGATATATATATATATATATATATATATATATACACCATAAATATACCATATATATATACATATATATATATATATACACCATAAATATACCACATATATATATATATATATATATATATATATATATATATATATATATATATATGGAGGGGGATTCGTTACCATACTGACAAACTAACAGGGTATGTAGGAGGTACAGGAACGACTTGGAATCACGTAAGAATGATTGTAGCAAATGCTGCAGTTGCGAGCAATGGTGCAAAGAAGCAGAGAAAAAGAACACAAACAGCAACACATTAATGGGACAGAAAACTTTTTATTAAAATGTTGTATTACAACAGGTGTTCAAAAGTGCATCGACTTTCTCTTTTGTGGTAGAGTAAATAGTTTAATGTACGAGATGCCCATTCCTTTAGTTGAGCATACCATTGCTCGAATATCGTAGCTGCCGTGAGGAACGTGACATGCCATGAATCCCCCACAACGTATTGAATTCCATTCAGTGACGCTGTTAGGCCTGCCAGAGGACTTTTAGTCCTAATTTTGATCCCCTGTTGTACTGCAACCTTTGATTAATTTTTTTCTCTGTCCGGTTAATTTATTACTGTCACTGTTCTTTTTCTCTGCTTCTTTGCACCATTGCTCGCAACTACGACATTTGCGATCTTGCATTCCTGAGTGATTCAGTGTCGTCAGTTTACCTCCTACCTGCCCTGAAAGTTTGTCGGTTTGATAGCGAATCAGTCATGTATATGATATATCCCATTTCTTATTCGTTTGAGTCAAAAGAGAAGTGTTTTTACTTACAAATTATAAAAAACACAAACAAAAACACAATTATATATTCGTTAACGTTACCAATAATGTTCCCAAAAACAGCAGCGGGGAAAGAACTTCATTAATAAAGCGTAAACTAATTCAAATTATTTCATATTCATACCTTTAAACATTTATCATTCAAATGATGAACTATAAGCTTTTTTACTGATTGATATCAGATAAGTGATTTGCTCGGAAAAACCTTTGAAAACTTACAATAATTATAACTGAAACACTTGGAGTTATATCGTTTTAAAAATCAAAAAAATAATAAAAAACTATAAAAACTATAAGTGGATTTCTTCAATTAGAGAGAGAATGTGTTGAACATAAAAAATTTAGCTTAAATTTTGTTTCACCCTTTAAATAATAGATTTTTCCTGTATTGATTCGTTTTTGAATTAATAAAATTTATTACTTTTAACTCTCTCATATATATTTATCATTTTCCTTCAGATTATTCTCAAGATCCCCATATGTATGTATGCAATAACCACTAATTTAATTCACTGTTTGATTTTGCTGAATGGTTATTAATTCCTTGCTTTTTTTTTCTTCCCCTTGTCTTCCCAGAACAGACATGACGTCAAATAAACGACGAAAAACTTTTTTTTTCTATATATACAAGATCAAAATTCATTTTGGACTTTAGGTGCTCAAAGTTTCTTTCCTCTGGATGACTTGCTTTAATATCCTAAAAACGGGGGAGAGTGACGTTGAAAAATATAGATATAAATCCAGAATAAAAAAGGAAAGGATGGTATAAAACTCTCCCCTGGGGCAAGTTCATAAATACATAGCGTACAAAGGTACCAAACAATAATAGAAAGTTTTAAAAGGTATGTATAAAAAAGAAGCAAAAAATATGTATAAAAACAATATATTTTCATGCAGGAAAGATGGGGAAAAAAACCCGGTTTATTGCAGGAAAGTTATAAATGTGAAAAAATATTGCGGACTATAACTCTGGCAAGGTTTATTTTATTTTTGAACTTGAAATTCTTCGCTTTTCTCGATACGCTATTAAGTTCACAGTGACAGCAAACAAAATTGTTTCGAAGAAACCTTAGATTTTTTTTAACTATGTTTTTATTTGTTTTTTTTTTACTTATTTGTGTTTATACTCACTCACATGAGAACATAAGCATATCCGTAGAACGATTTGTTCAATTTTAATATATACGAGCATTTTGTTCGGTATTAGTTGTTTTAAAATATTTACGCAATATTGGACAAATTGAAATTTTTTGAAAAAAGTTTATATAATGAGTGTGTAGCATAAAACAAATATTTGAATACAAGTAATTTTTGGAGCTTTTTTTATTTAACTCTACGTGAAATTTATTTAAACGTGCATTTTTATAGTTTTTGCGTCTAATAGCTCTTAAAGCTTTTATAAACTGAATATAAAACTGGATTTTGATAACACACAATTAATTTAGTATGTTCCAAGATAAAAATAATTTAAATTTAAATCTTTTATATTTCATTTGAAATCAATATTTATTGTGAAGATCTTTTTTACACGAAATTCTTATAAAGAGCAGAATATCAAAATAATTTGGCATGTTTTAATTTTTAAGATCTTATTTAGGAATATATACACTACGAGTCACATCTCAAAGCAGATATATAAATTTAGTAAAACTACACAATTATAAAAATGCAAGATTTCACTTTTAGTAACTCAGAGTGGGAAAGTGCTATTGTAAAAAGAGTTAAATTTCGAAAAATTTACAATTTGATACACAGAAATGAACATGTATAAACAAAATTTTGAATTACTATTACCCAGCCAAAAATAATTAAAAACAAAAACATTGTTTAGAGCTTCAACACAATTTCTAAAAAGCGCTGCTGTCACCGGCGAAAACGCGACGAAGTGAAAAAATGGGAAAATAAATTAGTGTTATTTATCTAGGTTAAAGCCGTTTGTGAGGCAGCATTGGGATATCTTACAATAAAAGTGTGGGGTATTATACACTTTTTATTTCTGGTTCTTGAGTTATGATTATTTGTTAATAACTTCGAGATGAATGCTAAATTATTGACGGGAAAGATCAGACACTGATGTAATTTCTTCTTTTTTTTATAAATTAGTTATTCATCAAAATGTACCTTCACCAAAACAAAATATCTCGTTTAGTATTAATCTATAAAAATGCTTCCTCTTTTCAAATTCCTGTACAAATATTCTTTTATTTTGTAATTTTTAAATTGTTTTTGAAACTTATTTTTTAAATAAAATTTAGCTTAAATTATAATTGGATTTCTGTGCACATTTATGACAAAATCTTGATAATCGCCCCCATCTAAAGTCAAAAAGATATCTGACTACTTGCGACAACTTGTTTTTGAAAAAAATGGAGACATGGGAACTTTTTTGTGATTTTTAGATTTATTTAGTATTATTTAAGAAAAAAATTCTAAAATTGAAAACAGAAATAAAATTTATACCTATTAAAATGGGAAATAACTGGTGAAAATGTATAAAAAATTACATAAACCGAGCCCACTCTGTACAAAGATTTTATGAACAAATTCTTAATTTTCCAATTTTGATGTGTTTCTTTGTGGTTCATGTTTGAAATGACCTTCAGGATAAGAGATATTTTAATTGTTACAAAAACTAGAGCCCTTTATCTTAGTGACTATATGAAATTGCTTAAAAAAACAGTGATTATATCCACATAAAGGACTGTAAATTTTGAAATATAACAATGATTGATGCATCTGAAAAACAAAACACTTCCACTGTTATACAAAACATACACAAAAAATTTCAGCAAATTTTTCTGAAAACCTTTTTGAGCAATCGCTGTCCCCGTTTGAGTTATTCGAAAAAAACACGTTTCGAGTAAAACGCGTTTTAAAAAGTTTGGCATCTTGTGCAAAGGTATGGCATCTGCTTTTACTAAAAGACGTAGAGTTTTTGTTTTAGTGAATGGAAAATAAGAAACTTGGTATTTTTATTGAGCTAATAAGATTTCCTATAAAATAAAATCATAAAAAAATCTCAATTTTGAAAGAAAATCGTGATTTTAGGGTAGTCGGATACTTTAAGGCAGTTAGAAAAATTGGTATTTAAATCACACACACATTTTTTTAAACACAATTTTTATGAGTTTGAAAAGAACAGTTCTAAAATGAGGTACGTCTTCTTAAGATATTATGATTTATGTTTACATATCTCTGAATTCCTTATATATACCGCGTATATTTCCGAATATAACTCAGAAAATGTATCGAAAATTTGAAACGTATATAATCCTAAATGAAAAAGAAAAAAATCTGGTAATTTTCAAACACATCGCGATGATATCAAAAATAATGTTATATATATATATATATATATATATATATATATATATATATATATATATATATATATAAAAAATATATTAAACGTTTTCTAACCAAATTTCTTCAAAGTAATACGTCAGACACCAACGATAGTAGTTTTTTTTTATTTACCCTATTTTAGGCTCTCACAATTTTTCCTTTCATTGGTTATTTTGACTCATCTGTATTAGAATTACTTTCTGAGCCATTTTAAAGGAGGGAAATGAGTGCGAAATGAAATTGGCATATACGGCACCTAATTGCTGACCTATATTTCATGCACTTGGGAGAAATTCTTGCTGTATGAAGACCATTTGCATTCAGACACCCCAACAGGTGAATGAGACTTTTAAGGACTATTCCGAAACTTGTATTCGAACACTGACTTTAAAGAATTTATTATTATTTTTAATATTATTATTTTATTTTTCACACCTTTCAGGATGAAAGTTCGGTTCAAAACACTGTAACAGTTTAAATATTAAAATCTTTTGAGCATGGCTAAGATGAAATATAAAGAAGAGTACATATATTTTTCCCAGACTACATTTTTCAAGAGATCAGCGGATTCGTATAAAAGCCAACCCCTGTATTTTTACCTTAAAAAAGTTCCAAAATTTTCTAGGCATATGCTTGGAAGTAAACGGTAACTTGATTATTGAACATGTACTAATTTGAATTTACATTTTCAGGTGTGCTAGTTGGTAGTAAATTTCTTTGAAACTCGGTTTCACTAAGAACAAAGCCCACACACTCATCGTTAAAAATCTATTGAAATTGTAATGAAACTGCTTTTGAATACATTTCCTCTAGCTTTAATTTTTTATTCAAGCATAACATTTCCATTATTTTTATTTAATGAAAGAAAACACATTTTTATATAAAACCACATTAGAAATGTATTGAATATGTTAAATCTTAAATAAAATTGCTTAAGTATTAAAGAGTGATATCAATTAAAATAAAATAACTTACCAGGATAATAAGCGATTCTTTTAGCTTTAGCGTAATTCGTTCCGGGTAGTTCCAAAGAGCACTCGAACACTGATGATGCCCCATTTTTTGCTAATTCACTGGCACTGAACGTCCTATACAAATAAGCATCGTAGGCACCCGAATATTTGGGTTTGAAATGAGAAACAGCGTCTGTCATCAATTGAGGTGGGCTTCCCGCCGAAGAGCCCAAATACAGTTTCAGTATAGGGGGTGGAAAAAGTCCTTGCGCCTCACAAGTCACGTTTACTGAAGAATCACTCAACTCTGTGTAGGACAGATCGAATTCATTCGCAGGAACTAGAAAAGAAAGAAAAAATGTTGGATAAACATAAATCATAATTTTGTTTTTCAAACTAAGATAATTATAACCTTATTGTTTGTTAAATTTGCGTTATTCTACATTGAAAACATGTTTGAATGTTGCTTACAATTTTGACCCTTTAAAATCTAATGAAAATTTATGAAAAATAATAAGTTAAGGATCACCTTTATTTTAATGTCATATCTTGTAAAAAAACAGTCTTTATTACCATAAAATCCGGCGTATAACACGCACCTAAACTTAAAGGTACGATTTTTAATTTTTAGGTATATTTACCGTATAACGCCCACCTCCTTTTTTAAGAAGAATACTGTAATTTATGTTTGCATTGTTCTTATGTTTTGAAGTCATGTAGTAAAGATATTGTTCGATGCTTTAGAAAAAAATTGTATACATCCTGAGCTACAAACTTTGGGGTTCATAAGGATTGTTATTTTTTTAAAAATAAATATAGTTTTCATATATACAGAAGCATATTTCCTTATGGTCATCCCTTTTTTCATTTTTAAAGCTATAATTTTTATACATCTTACTTACGCATCCTTAAATTACGATATTATTTTTTGCGTTTAAAATGCACACTATACGAACAAAATCTGAAAATCGATAAATTTCATTTTCTTGAGCGTAGCTGTATTTTTTTTTAAAGAAGACCATTCTTAAAAAATAAAGAACATTTAGAGACGTAGAACATTACAGACTTTTTTACAATTGTTAAAATTGCTATTTGAGTAATCTGGCATACATGACCAAAAGAAATTGCAAAAAATATGTATTATTTTTAGAGACATGCAAATACCATTAAAATATGAATAAGAATATATAACAAAAACCTAAGTGCTGACGTTTCAAAATTGAAATCTCTTAAAACATTACCTCCGAATATATATATACATATATTACATCTTCACTTTTATTTTATTATACTATATATATATATATATATATATACAGAGAGAGAGAGAGAGATTAATTTATTAATATTCTTTTAATTTATTTGCTGCTATATATATATATATATATATATCTATATATATATATTGGTTCTTTTTAACACTAGAAATTCCATCGGAGTCAATTTGACACCGAAGTCTGTTCAGTTTGTTCTCTTATCGAATTTTTGCTAGGAATTTGAAAATATTTCGTGACTTTTAATTATTTTCTTTGGTTATTACACAGTAAAAGTGTTGTGGTTCTAATTTAATTAGGAGAAATTTTACAAATCTACACTATTAAAATTCGTACGTAAACAAACGTATGTATCTATGATGCCCTATCTTCTCACGAACCGCACAACTCAGAAACTCACTGTAGGTACCAAAATTTTGGGAATGATCCAAGAAATCCGTTTTGACTATTTATATTCCGATATTTTACTGAGTTAAAAAGATATTAATTAAAAACCTTAAAACGCATAATTAGTACCATGTTTCTACACCAGGGGACACGTTCAAAAATTCGGAACTTCTTTTTTTAGACGTTTTTAAAACGTGATCTAATTTTTTTCATGGTACTTAGACCAAAAATAATTACAGATTCTGAAAGATCATTTATTTTGCCACGATATGGTATAATTTATTTTGCAAAATAATTATATTTTGTATTTTTTACGATTTCTTTAAAATAAGTCGAAATCGATACGTTTTTATGAGTATGATTTCTAAATCGTTCCACTTGCATTTTCTTTCGCTCAAATGAAAAAAAATATTTTACTCTAAAAAAATTCATGCTTTGTTCTTTTAGAATCAGTCATTTAAAAATGTAATGTCAAAAACTGTTTTTTTTTTTACGATTTTTCGAAAAATACTCAAAACTTTAGTTCAATACTTAATAACTTCTTTATTTATAAAAATAGTCTCACGAAACCTTTTTTCCGAGTGTAGAAGATTATTATACGTAATCTGTACAAAAATTGAAAAAATTACTTAAAAATTACGTATTTATTTTTTTAAAAAATTGTGCTTTAAATTCTTTTTACACATATATGAGAATAATGCACTTACCATAATTAATAACATATTATTTTTGAATAATATAATAAAACTGAGAATCTATATTTTTTTTTTAAAAAAGGGTTGTTTTAATTGTTAAGAAAAATAAAATACGACACTTTTATCAATTTCATCTGCCATACTTTACGTTTGTTTTATCAATGCACATCAGTGTTAGCTTTTTTTTTTATTTTGAAAAATACGCAATATTTCTTAGAACTGTAAATCAAAAAAATTTTGATAAAGTATATTTTACTGAAACTTTTACTTATATAAGGACAGAAAGCCCGTGCAAAGCCGGGTCATACAGCTAGTATACATAAAACGCCCGCGTGTTATTTTGTCAGTGAGGCAATTTATCATTATGAACAGCTGTCTTTTATCATTACCATTAGTAAAGCAAGCTTCACAAAGTACTATCACACATTTATCTTACCTAAAATGCAGTGATAGTGAGTCAACAGCGAAAACGAAAATATTTTTCTAAAATTGTTGTGTTTAAGTGTTCCGTTACTTAGCATTTGGTTATCTGCTCATAAAAAAATAATTCGATTTTCGAACTTTGTGCAGAGCAGTCACCCTGAAATGATGACTCGTAGCAAAGGACTAAGCCATGATGAAATTGCTCCTATGTTGCGTGAGATTTCTGAGAATGAATCGAATGTATGAGCTGTCTTGCTCTAATTTAGATACCGATGCAGGTATAAAATTGAATGAAAATGACTGCGAAGAATCTGAAGAAAGTGCAGATGTAATTGACAATATTCCTGTAAAGCCTGATACGCACACACACACACACACATATATATATATATATATATATATATATACATCGCTAGAGATGGAACAGAAGGGATACAACATAACAGTAATATTTCTATCGGATTTGCGACTCGAAATATTTTGTGACAAAGAAGTAATCCAACAAGCTTCACGAAACATAATGTCAATGTCAGAGTCTTTATGATATAAAGGGTCCTAAAATATGTTAAGAACACGAAATAATATTACAAATTCTTAAAACTAAACCCTACTGAACAGTAGTTCTGAAGTTATTTATTAAAACAATTACTTTATATGTTTTATATAGCGATGTCAAAATGACACCGAAGGACCCTTAAGAGTACTCAAAATCTCGAACGTTCTAGTGTTATATAACGCATGATTATTCAGAGTGTTTTTTTTCCAGGTATAGAAGTTTAGGTTGGCATTACTTTCCAAGATGGCGACCGATTTAACAGCGGTCAAGTGATTTATTCTCAGTTTGGTTTGGCAATTCATCATGAATAGACTCACGCCTGAACAACGCTTTCATATTGTTCAATTTTATTTCGAAAATAATGGTCGTTTTTCATAAGCGAATTTTGTTTAGCGATGAAGCGCACTTCTGGTTGAATGGCTACGGCAACAAACAAAACTGCCCCATATGGAGTGAAGCTAATCTACAAGTGTATGTCGAAACTCAGTTACATCCAGAATAACTGACTATTTGGGGCGATTTATGGGCTGGTGGAATTCTTCCAAAACGATGAAGGTTGCAACGTTACAGTCAATGGTGATCGGCATAGAGCCATGATTACTAACTTTTTCATTCCTGAATTAAACAATCCTGATGTCCAGGAGCTGTGGTTCCAACAAGACGGCGCCACATGTCACACAGCTCGTGCCACAATCGGATTATTGAAAGAGACACGTTTGGTGACCGCCTAATTTCACGTTTTGAACCCGTGAATTGGCCTCCAAGATCTTGTGATTTAACATCGCTAGACTATTTTTTGTGGGGCTATGTAAAGTCATTGGTCTATGCGGATAAGCCACAAACGCTTGACCATTTGGAAGACAACATTCGCCGTGTTATTGCCGATATACGGCCACAAATGTTGTAAAAAGTCATCGAAAATTGGATTGGACTACATCCGAGCCAGCCGTGACAGTCCTATGCCAGAAATCATATTTAAAATGTAATGCCACAAGATTATCTTTCGAATAAAAAAAATTCATGTCAATCGAATAATACATCGTTGTTTTATTGCAATTTAAATATCTATACATTTAAAAAAACACTCTTTAGAAACTACTTTAAATAATATTAAACTTTACTGCGTTTCACATCAATTCATAAGTCTTTAAAAACTTGTAGCTGTTTTGATATCTAAGTAATTTTCTTGATGCAGTAGTAGAAATATATTTTAAAAATCATAAATATCTTACTAAATTACTGTTTACACAAATTTATTTTTGGTAAATATTTTTTTAATGAAAGGATTGTAAAAATTCAGTTTATAGCAAATTACGAAATCAAAATTTAAGAATTTTGAGCAGCATTTAATATAAAAAAGAAATAAATAATCACTGTATAGAAGGTTAATAATGTTAATATAAAATTGTTTTCAATTCCACGTAACAGTAAGACACTTATACATATTAGCAATAACTGAATCGTACATGGCTATTTGCCGGATTTTAATGAGATAATTCATAAAACTCAACAACACGAAAAATAACCGTAGTAAATTACGAAAAATTTTTAAGAATTTTGAGCAACATTTAATATGAAAAGAAATACATAATCGCTGTAAAAGGCGAATAATGTTGAAATAAAAATAGTTCTTCAGTCCACGTAACATTAAAGACATACGTGTTTGTAATAACTGAATCATATATGGTCATTTGTCAGGTTAATGAAATAATTAATCAAACTCAATAACATGCCCTATAGTTTGTATTACATACTCTCCACCAAACATCAAAGCAGTACTAGTAAGTCATAACACATTCATTGTACCAACAATCCAATGACTTCTGTTTAATTGGTAAAGCGAGGTTGCAAGCTAATCTATCATTTCGTAGTTTACCTTGTCTTCAATCAAACGTTAGCTAGCGATACATAAGCCTTTTCTCAGCAAACTGAACTGCTAAATGGTGCCATACCTAGATTATAAAGGATTCTAGGATAGTCTATACATGTTTGCGGAAGTGACATATCTTAGATATCATGTAAAATATGAATATCTAGCTTTTAAATTCAAATGAAGTTTGGAATAAACTTATTACATAAATTGAGGTACTAATTTTGTAAAATGTTAGGACTAAAATACATCTGTTTCTTCTTTTGGAGTTCAAAATGTTAAATTTAAGAAAAATTTATTTCACGAGAAGCAAAAAAGTAGAAAAAAATGTACTAAATTATTTTTTGTAATAACCATATAACAGTTGTTTTGTATCATACTAACAGTTACAGAATTTGTTATAAATTTATGCAATTAACTTATGTAATAAAGTTGCATGAGGAATTTAAGTAACTGGAAGTAGGTTCGTGAGGAAAAGGGTAGGTATAATAATATCAACACTACATTAAAAATAACAATTTGTATCGTCATTATTTACTTAAAGGATTTAAATTGAACCGAAAGTAAAATGATATGAATTTTTGTATCAGTAAAAAAGTAAAATCTATGTTATTCCGTATGTTATCAAAATTGTTTTCTTATTATATATATATATATATATATATATAATCCAAATAAAAGTAATGTATACAAATAGTTAGAAACCTAAGTACAACTATTTAAAACGCACACACACACACACACACACACATATACATATATATATATATATATATATATATATATATATATATATACGCATATAAAACTTCATTCTTGGTTCTTAAGGCTAAGAGTTTATTATGGTACTACTGCGGGTAATAATTCTTACTATTATGTATAGTTAAACTTAGCTTAAAAACTATTTCTATATATTATTATGGATTATATAAATATTCGCATTATACTGACCACCTGATCGGGACATCTGCTCATTCACCTCAGCGCTGAATGGTAACGTATAATGGGATGAACAAAGTAGGCCCTGGCCTTCGTGGGATGATGCTTCACTGCGTTTGAATTGTCTTATATGCATATAATCCATAATAAGGTATAGAAATAGTTAGATTAAGCTTTATTTATGACTATTTGCATATATATATATATATATATATATATATATATATATATATATATATATATATATATATATATATATTACACAAAAATATATAAAAATAGTTATAAACCTAAGTATAATTAGAAAAGTGAATAATTTCTTATTTTATCAGTGTTATAAACTTTTAAATGTATGCATGAACTTGTAAATGATATATTTGTGTAACCAACTAATTTTCCATTCTAAGCCGCATCCCATTTTCAATAGCTTCAACAATGGGAAAAAAGTGCGGCTTTTATTCAAGTAAATAGGATGTATTTGGAACATATTCTCCAAACTCTTGAATACTAAAAGAAATGTGAAACGATAAGAATCTACTTGTCTATTTCAAATATTTTATATTTTTCTTTCCGAAGAAACTAAAAGTTATAATACAAACATGTATTAAGAATTAAGGCTGTGTCCATAATAGCCGAGAAGCCATGGTCGCAAACTCATAATAACATTGTTGAGTCGCAAGTTCGAGCTCCAATGTTAGTAAGTGCATATTAACGTCGTTCTATTCAGCTACTCGAGGGCTTTTGGCGATGGACCTCATAATTTTGAACCAGGATCAAGTTGTGAGGACTACAGCTGAGCTGGCACCTTTGTCTCCTAAATTGCACACCACACCAATGGGTAGAAGTTTGATTTAACGTGCATCAGCCCCTACACGGTGGGTATTCAGAGGTCTTTGGCTTGAACTTTTGACACACCGGCCATGAGTCTGTTACCTTGACCACTAGGCTGCCGTGGCCACCCAGTAATAAAGAAGACATACCCTGTAGTGGGATTGATGAATGTTAAATCTATCATGGTTTAAGGCCCTCCCGTTGACGCGGTGAGGAAGTTAGAAAAGTGGGCAATTCAAGCAGCGTCCTCAACACTAGAAAAAATTACGGGGTGCATCGCCCAAAACTTTGACTTGCATCTTAGAATGACGTTATTAAAAACTTCTTAAGTCCATCTTAGTTATAATTTACACAGTAATTGCGAGAAAAAAGTTCACGTTGTTTAATTGTTGTGTTTTTTTAATTGTAACTTTTGGGCAATCGTCAAATATTTAATTTTTTTTTTCGTCTAGAAGTATATACATGTTATACTAAACATTGCATGACTTATTTATCAAATTTGGTATTGTAGTCTGAATTTCCATTGCAATTTTTTTTTCACATTTATATGAGTTTAAAATCAATGCAACGCTATTTTTATGGCAAGAATCTAAAATCAATACCTATAAAAATGCTCTATGCTGACTTCAATATCGAGCGATCATTTTTATTATTTTATTTAAAGTATTTCAGTCATTCTCTTCAATGACCTCGCTTCTTCTTTTCAAAATGTAAAGTAGAGTTCCGTCCTTTAAAAATTTCCAATATCGCATTGATTCTAAGCTTTATGCCCACCCTATAAAGTGACTAAAAGCATCAAAAATCTAAAATTCTGACCATTGATGCAAATTCAGTTTTTAAAATGTTGGATAATAGTTTTAAAACAGATAGTTTTTCGATATCCCGAATCTTTAACAATGTGAATAATTTTTCTTGGTTAATTTAAGTTCTGAAAGCCATAAATTTTATTTTAAGTGTGATAAATAAAATAATTTTAAGAGTTTATTACCTATTGTTCTCCTTTGTAATGTTACAACCTTCTTTGTAAGTGGTAATTTTACTCAATGAAAGTTATGTTTTTAGCACGTACATTAAAAGAGCAATTAAAATTATTTCTGAAGTGTTTTAATAAAAATATTTTTCTAAAGAAATTTAAGCATTATTAATTATTAGGGAAGCGATAATTTAATGTTAAAATATTAATTCACTAAAGGACAATTTCGCAAATAGACATGTAAAATTTAGACTTCAATTGCAATTTAGTTTTTCTGTTAAAATGAAAATATTTTATATGAATTTTAGATTTTTCTGATATCTATTTATCATAATAAATGTTCAATCAGTTACTTATATTTACTAAGTTATAGATTATTAGTTATAGTGTGGCAATCAGTCGGAGTCCAAATATTTTTGTTTGAGGAGTTTAATTTGAAACTTAAACAATACAATGACAAACTTTAAAAACATTAATATTTAGAGCTTCTTTAAGACAATTAAGGAAACTATCAGTATTACAACAATAAATGGGAATATAAGTTGTTTTATGGTTAACTATATAGCTAACATTTTGTAACTAAAAATTAATAAGAAGGACTTAATATATATATATATATATATATATATATATATATATATATATATATATATATGTTTACAAAACAAGTTTTTGTAGTGATAACAGATGTTTTATAAAATCATTTTATTTTCTAAAACAATCAGGTGAACAAATATTATCTTCATTTACTTACGTTTGCTCGAAATACTGCAAACTTTCAAGTGTCTCAAAATAAATCAATAAAAAGAAAAATCTTCTGTATGGAAATGATCCGATGATAGCAATAAACGTTAATGATTGAATACTTTATGTCAGAGTTCCCCAACCTTTTTATCGTCACGGACCTGTCAATGTTGGTTAATTTTACCACGGCCCGATGAGAGGGAGGACGTTGATTGTTTATATTTTAGACTATTTTGATTTAATAATTTTAATTTAAATGTATTTAATCGTGACTTCAGAATAAAATATGGCTCTCCAAAAAGTGAATATAAAATGATTTAGCTAGAAATGTAATGTGATTTTCATAAAAAATAGCCCAAACTCAAGAAAAATATACCTCAGGAAATAAAAGGGAAGTGATTTAATGTTTCTTGTGTGGAAGGGTAGTATTTGATCCATGCATCGGGGGTTGGAGACCACTACTTTAAGTGATTAAATTTATAAGATAGTATCCTTGGTTGGAAGAAATAATATACGTTATTTTGACAAAGATAGTTCTGCAATATCATTGCATTTTTACGTCAAATATTACTTATTTAAGCACCTCAAATAAATCTTTGAAATTTACACGTTTCTTTCATGCTAGCCAATTGCTTGACTAATAATTAGCTTTCAGAGAGTCATATATTAATATTTAATTTAGTACTTAATGTATCCCTTTGATTGTGTATAAAAATGAAGGAAATTTCTTTTTGTAAGGAATTGAGGAAAAAATTACAATAAATTTTATGTAGTCATATTTTTTTAAACATGCTGCATAAACATTTAATTAGTACATTGTTGCTCAAATATAGAAGTATAATGTTAATTAATAATCATATAGGAAAGTTTTACTTTTGATAAACAATTTTCTCTAGGAATTTTAAATGTGAATCCTTATACCTTTCTTTGTACAAATGTACTGAATATTTAATGTTCGAATAAGAAATGAGATGAAATTAGTTTAGTAGTTAATATATAGTAATGCACCCAAAGCATATGGACATGTTTAGAAAATATTTTTAGAAAAGCATGACTTTATTGAAATAGCTTATTTATTATTTGTTATATTTCTTTCGGCTCAAATATAAAATTTTATTTCAAACAAGTATGGGATGTGTTGGTATTGAATTACCTTTAGAGGCAACTATATATTTAATGACGAGTATGCAGCACATATTTTTTTACATTTAACGCCTTATTTATAAGCTCATTCATAGTTAGCAATAATTACAAAATTTCTAAATATAGTTCACAATTTATAAATATCTGACTGAAATTCATCAAAATTAATGCTTAAATATTTCAGAATGATTTTAAGAGCCATTAGTTTCCTCATATAAGAGTCAAAATTATTAATTGTCAACGTAGATTTCATTGAGTAAAATATTGAATATATGTTTTGCCTTTTTTTAAGACTTTTATTTAGAGATTAAAAATATTAAATAGAATAGATTATAAGAAGTATAAACTTTAAATTATATTCCCCTTAAAATGTCTACCCGGTTCCTATAGTTTTTAAAATTAACAATTTTTAACTCGAAATGTTTATGAACCTGCATGCTTATAATGCCGAATAATTAGTTAAATTCATTTTCAGTTTAATAACTTATCAGATCTTCCTTTGGTAATTAAATTTTGGATTATCTTGAAAGGAAAAATAGTTGTCATTATTTTATTTCAAACTCTTGTGGAGGAATTATTTTTAGTTCATTCATTTATGAAAAGTAAAAATACTATGAGTTTAACCTAATAATGTGTCAAGAATTTATACATCTCACAAATGTTACAAGTCATTATTGCATTTTAGTATTTAATTATTTTATCTCTTGAAATTATCAAAATCATTTAATTTGAATATAGGTGAAACATATAATTAAATTAAAAGTTATAATGCCGTATGAAGATCTCTGATCTCAAATTATGCTTTTTAACTCTATTTCTCAAGACCATTTGATTGAAATATTTTGTCAATAACAAATTAATATTATGATTATTACTGTTGTCAATAATAAACGAATGTGAGATGAACTGTTTACCTTATAATAAGTTTTTTTTAAAAAATCCTTCAATGAGACATACAAACACACAATCTTACCACAAGAATATTCTGTAATGAAAATCAGTTCAATTTTGTTTTTGTATTCTTATTTATTTATATAGACAGGACAGGAATTGAAAATTGATAAAAGTTAGTGAGAGGATATGTGGTTTTTAAAAAGTACAAACCATGTCTTATATGCTTTTAAAGTCTGTTTTTGGAATTATTTTCCCATATCCATTCAAATAAATATTCATAGATGTATATCTAAAAACAATAAATGCATTTTTTCGGTTTATTACTAAATATAATAAAATTATTGGTACAAAATTTGTTTCTAAAGGAATATCATGAGAATAGCAACTATATTTTACTTTCTATTTCAGCAATAATAGTTATATAAAATTTCATTGATCTTACAACAATCCCTTTCAAAGAAGAGAACGTGCATTACATCTCAAAATACGATTAGGGAGGAAGCTACCATCATTAATTCAATCATCATCGTGAGAATGTAAGCTGGTGACGGCATTTCAAAAGCTTTGGAGGACGTATGCTGAAGATAGATGAAATGGGCACCGCCAAATGACAGTCCATGAGAAGTGTATTTTAATGCGTACCAGAATGAAAGCATTTGTGATGAAGTGTCATTACTATAGGTGAATAGAAATGACACAGTATATTGTAACAATTATACCATGCAATTGGAATGCTATTAAATTAGAATGTATTGAGAATGAAATAGCTTTCCCTGAGGAAAAAAAAGACTAAATAAATGTATTTCTCAATTAATGTATTTTAATAATTACTAATTTAATAGTTATTCTATGTACATCCAAATTATTTTATAATATCCATCTATTTATCTATCGTATCTCATTAAATACTGTTTAATTCAAAATACCCAAGTAATTTTATTAGTAGTTATTTGTATATAGAAGTTCCAAATTGTAAGGATTAAATACTTTTGAAGATTAATGGTTTTTATTAATTTAGATATTATCATAGACATTCATTTTTTTCAAGTTAGACATACTTATATGTATATAGTTACCTACATTTTCAAATAACAGTTAAAATTACATATTTCTTTAATTTTATTTTAGCCTTAGTGTAATTTTATAGAAAAATACAAATAAATTACTAAAGTTTCTCAAGTAACTGTGGTATTTATGTTAAAACACGTATTGCATAATTACTTTAATATTAATTATATGTTTTACTTTTTTTTTGCTGAGTGTTACAATTCAACCAATAATACTACGATTTGAATTTGTATTTGGGTACAGAATCTGGAAATAACTTGTACATTGTACTCGGATTTAGCACGGATTAAGCATATTTAAATGCAATTTTAGGTAAGTTACCTTTTTCTTGTAATACAATTATAAATTCAATCGATTATTTTCAATAGGATGTTGCTGAGGATTATAAATAGAAAGGGGGAAAACTGGTTAGCGACAAAACTTGTAAACCGTCACTTTTATATAAACTGTTTTATGTATAAGAGCTGTCCTATGTCAGCAATGCCTATATTACTGAAGCATCCATATTTTTTTTTTTTAAAATTCCAATTACTGTTTGTTATGTTTCATTCATCTCTTTAACACTTCATTTATTTCTGCCCCACTAGCAGAGTATTGTGTGTTAACTATATATAGATAGGAAATTAAAATAAAAAAAACCAGACAAATTGTAAGACGAATAGACCAATCGTACAATAAGCAATGCAATAATTTCTTATCCAAAACAAAAGAAATATTTATACACCCACTATTAAAAAAGTAGTATATATACTACCACTATTAAAAATGCCAGGAAGAAAACCTCGTTTTAGTCATTTTAAATCATAAGACATTTAGAGCTAGATAATCTCCATCTTTCTATTTATAATATAGAACGAAAATTCCAAAGATCCATAATGCATTGAACGCATAAACAGTTTTTGAGAGTCGTTTAATTTTTCAAAAATAATGGGAATAAAGCAAAAATCAAATAAACAAATAAAGATATTCGATATGAATCATGTAAACAGATATTAAAATAACTTAGTTGTGATATATGTATTAAAAACGCGCATTCTTTTTCTAAAAGCTTTATACATCAAACATTTAATAGATAAAAAATATGCATTTTAAGAATTATAAATTGCAAAATCTTATGAATGTTTTGAAGTGTTTCTTATTAAAAGGATTAATATATTAAATCGTTTATTTTTGAAATTGTAACAACGTTATATGTATTTAAAAAATAATTTAATTTGCTAGTGAGAAAAAATTAAAAAATAGAAATATTTGAATAATAATAATAAACATCTCTACTTTTTTTTGTTTAAAAAGATGTATAACTATTCCTTGCATTTTATTACATTGGGGGTAGATTTTTCTTCTATTAATATATATATATAAGTAACATACAATAAAATAAAGAGCATTACAGCTGATGGAATTTAACTGAATGAATTCTACATAATTTACTTCAGCTACGAATATCATCTGTGTGTGTAAAACTTATTAAATTATTCTGAAAGTTCAAAACGAAAATGTTTTCGTTTCATATACATTCATAAATTTTGACCATCCTTATTAATTTAATAACACTACTTATTATAAATTTACACGTTCTAATATCTCAAATTTTCTTCGAAGGTGCTTATTAATTCCTTCCCGTACTTGTGTTAATTTAATGTATAATTACATGTTGCACTTTAGAGGTAAATAAAACATATACGATGAGTATCTTATGTCCTAATTTAATTATATTATTGATATAATTAAATTTTATAAACATTCCAGGTAATATTGCTATTGCCATAAGAATATTTTTGTAAGAGTGTTCTTATACTAATCAAATTATTTTCATTAATTGTAAGTTTATACTATATTTACAAGACTAAAATTATGTATAACAATTCGACTTTGTTCCGTCTTTTCAACTATAATTATATAAATATATTTAACATTCAAAGAATATTTCATCTATTGATTTCCATTAACTAAACAACTTTATTTCGCATTTCATCACACATGGATATCGATAAGGAATTTTAAATAAAGTCAATAAAACTAGAATAATAGTTAAGAATATTTTCATAACCATTAGACGCTGTAGGCTAGTTTGAAATTGCGGTATAGGTTCGAACATTTCTATTAATAAGGTAAACACTGCAATGATAAACTACATTAATTAACTTAGGAAATTGTGTCTACCCATCGAAATTTTACTCCAGGGTATATGAGTAATTGACCATCGGCGCACAAGTTATCAAAATAATCCACATTTGAATTTAGTAGAGGTGCTTGTTAGATAAAGTCATTAATTTAATTATAAAGGCATCTGTCAGTTTAGGAAAGTCATTTATTGAGATATGGGTGACAAATGTGTATTTCAATTCAATTAATCATTTTGAAACCCGTTTCATTTTCTTGCTTCTTGGTGGATTTATTAATGCAAGCAATATTAAATGCATTTACTTGGAATAATTTAATAACCAGAAATAAATTATGTGCTTTGATTGAAGTTATCATTGAACGCAGTTTTGCTTTTACTTATTGTAGAATATGTTTAATAATTAAAAAGAAGAAAATATCTTTGATTTTACGTGTTTATTTATTTCTATAAGAAATATAATATAAACTAAATGTAATAATAAGTGATACTTAGTAAAAATGCAGCGAGTTTCACATTTATCTTATCATGGAAGATTTGGTAGTTAGTAACTTAATAATAAATCAAATATATTCGTTGTGTACGTATATATCCCAGAATCTTCCTTTTATCAACTCATTTAAGCAGTAAACATAAATTACATTAACATTATATGTCATAACAAAACAAAATTAAACATTCTAATTCATATTTTTAAGTATATTTGAGTCATATAATACAGCCTTTATTTGCATTAAATCGTTACAAATATTCTATTACATTAAACATGTTGCAGATTGAGTAATAGATTGAGAAAACTTGATATAATATTATAATAATTGAATTTTACTTTTAAACTTAAATTCCTACGGTATAAACGGAAATGAGTTTAGAGAAAGTTAAGTTGTGTTGTAATTAGAAAAGTTTGACTTATAAATACTTAAGAAAATAAGTTCCACGTTTTAAAATTACATGGATACTAATTCTGACTATGTTAAACAAGTAATATATATATAAAAATTAAGTCAATTTCTACTTTGAATGGATGAATAGAAAGTATTTTATTAATGATTGAAAATTTGAGCAATATATACAAATATATATAGGGAGAGAGTGAACTAATAGTAGGAAATGAAAAAAGGAGCATGATTTGTATGCATTGTTGTAACAATGCATACCCTGTTTGGCTGAAAAACGGGTTTTCGACGCCAACTTTTATCATTGTTTTAACAGTACATTGCTGCAACAATGTAGACGAATTTAAGTTGGCGTTTAAAACAGATTATTAATTCAATGTATGAATTAATATTTAAAAAAAAAACTATATTAAAATCAAGTGTCATGGCCTACAACGTTAAAAAATTATTTGAAATTGTTTGGATGAATGGAAAGTATTTTATTAACGGTTGAGAATTTGAACAGGACAAGTCTATATATTGAGAGAGTGAGCTAATAGTTTGAATCAAATAAATACGAAACACCTGACTTTATAACTTAAATTTAGTTAAGCAAAAATGACGCATTATTGCATCACACTAACAATGATTACACCTAATAAGTTCAAAAGTCGATATCAGTATTTTATTTTCACCATCCTTTTATTATTTGTATAGTAACTGTCATTTAAAACTATAAACGTTACATGCAGAACTTCAGCAAAGTAAATTACCATCAATAAATAAATTGGATTATTCATGCAAACGAATTCTTAATTTCTCTGAAAAATAAACTTGAAAGGTTTTGTCATAATATTATTAATATGCTTTTCAAAATATTTCTATCTTAGCTTAGATAAAATGTTTATTAGAAAATATTTATGGTTTTTTAACATTAATTCTGGTTACTTTATTAAAACTAATTCTCTACGAAACTAAAGAATTTTAATTTTTTTTCATTCGGAATAACCAAAGAAAATCATTACAAATCAAATATTAAATCGGATCATAAATAATTTAAATCTGATTACAGACTAACATTTACCGCGAATGCTATCAGAATCTATTGCCGAAGTGATTTTTTTTACTCATCCATGGTTCTTTTCATGACAGTGTCTGATATAAAATATACCTGGTGTTAAAATAGAATGTATCATTATTTCTTACTTAATTAGAAATCTAAATAGATCTTTAATCAAATAAAAACTAGTTTAATCTAAGTATTTTCTAAAAAATGATTATTTAGAAAATAAATCTCTTAAGATTGTATATATTGGATTGGAATACGAGATTGTGTGGTTTATTTGAATGCTTAGGTCCCCCTGCCCCTGTTTATTTTTTCCCCAGGGCTTTGAACCTGAACGACACTGAAAACTGGAAAAAACAGTTATTTTGGTGGTCGGAATGAAACCTGGAACTGAACCGAAAATAATGTTGGTTAATTTCGTTTCGATATATCTACCTCATTTTGTCATTTTGTTAATGTAACCAAATTATCAATATTTTCTAATTTAACGTCAACACCATATAATTATCATCATTACATGTACATTGCTGCTCGATATCCTCTCTGTGTTTATGTTTACTAATACTTTTCTGTTCACCTGAAAGTACTTGTAGAACTCAGATTTAATTGGAATGAACTAAAAATATAGATGGATGTTTTAATATAAATCTGAGTTATATTTTTCGCATCTCAGAATGCTATGATTCATGGATTCATGTATAATACATTCATGCAAAAGATGTATAGACTGCATAGACAGAGAAGCCAGAATCGTGAACCTAGTTTTTCAAATGCGATTTTGAAAATGGATAACAGTGCCAGTTATCGCTTTTCTGCTTACCACTCGTACAATACATTCTGGTTAAATGTATTAATTCACATGTGTTCCAATTAAAGAAAGAACAAAATCTTCTACATTTTCATAGAATCATATTTTTACGGCAAATAAAAATATACATAAAGTAAAATTATTCATTTGGAACTGAAACCCAAACCAATATTTTTGGAGGAAAGAAAACCGTATCTGAACCCATATATTTTTTTCTTAGTTGAACCGGAACGAAAAAAATTACGGTTAGAAGCCCTACTTTTAACTTTTTTTATTTCCCTTGAGATATATATTTAAATGGACTACTTTTTATTACTAAGGCACATGCATTGCTATTCTAATGAAGTCAGTTGTATATTTATATTCTAGTCAAATACATTTCGAAAGTTTATTTGAATCTATAAAATGGTTCGTTAAACAATCATTATTCTCAGAATGAATTATTGTGAAACACAAAAGGGTATATGATTGGTGACTTTAAATAGAATTGTATAAATATATTTAGTAACTGATTGCATTATGAGGGAAATAGTGAATTAATAACATTAAGTTATTTTCAGTGTAATTTATGAGAATTCATTTTTGGAATACATGATGTCATTTTCAAACTGCTTAAAACATTTTAAATCTTTTAAAATTGAAGAGATTTATTCACATTGCTACCTGTATGTCAAATAGATGCACGTAAAACATGATTTGATTTGATTTTTTCAATTAGTTATGTTTCAAAAATAAATGAAAAGAACATTAATTTAATAAAAATATTTTGTTTCCTTGATATCAAATTGTGAATTTTGTTCAGAATATACAATTGAAGCTAATAAACCATATACACGATTTAATGAAATATAAGAGGGAAACACAAGTAAGTTTTAAATGAATATTTAATTTAATAGTGCACTTAAAATATTTTTATTCAGAGACCTAAATGAATTATTTTGCTTATTAATTTATTTACTTCGTTTAAATAAGTCTTTTTCATACGGTAGTAATGAAATTACAATGTAGAAGGAAGGTTTGAAATTAAGCAAAATCCATTTGTTAATTTCAAGCACGTTTCGGAATATCTGACCTATTTCGAAGAAAATTAAATTTAAATATTTACTCTTCGCATGATATTTACTCAGGGATCACCGGGTTTAATTAAAAAAAATCGCCTTTTCGTAAATACCACAGGAATACTTGATTTTTCGGAGCTTTATTAAAATAATTAAAGCATGAGTGTAGCAGTTAAAATAAATAAATATACATATATATATATATATACTGTCACAATTTTGATTATTCTAGCATTTCTATTTCTCTCTAATACGAAATATCCTTCAGCATTTAAAGCTTCTTATTAATTTTTCCTGAATTTGAAAGATTTGAATTTTTGTACATTTAGATCAATAATAGTTTCCTGATTAGAAATACATAGTTATTTAATTTGTCGTTAAAATTATTTGCACTTTAAAAAGAAAACAGAAAATAAATATGTCTTTTAAGTGCCGACATTTTCAACTAAAAACAGAAAATAATAAACAAGGAATATATATTATATACCTCTCTGAGTTGGACTACTATTTTTCCCATCATTCTTGAACGCATATATCATGTATAGTACCTATACTATAAATTTAATTTCATTCATACAATTATTCACTTAAAATAATAAATGCTCTCAACAATTTCAAACCAATTAATATTATTCGCAATAATTACGACTTCATTGTAACGATAGCAAAAATGCATTATAAAAAGGACAAAACTTAGAAAACATTTTCAGATAAAACAGCGTTTCTCAAACTGTGGGGCGTGATAACTCTATAAGGAAGGCACCAGCATATTGAAAATTTGGAAACAAAATACTACGTAAAAGATTATCAATTTACCGAAAGGAAACAAACAAAATGCATTCTGACAAAATAAAAAATTAAATTAACATTTACACTGATATATTACGCTTATAAATGTGTTGGTGCTATACAATGTAATTTATAATAAATTTAGCAATACTAAGTTAAGAACTAGTTAGACAATTACCAGTGCCCCATGGGCTTGTCATATATAAAATTATACACGAAAATTAACACTTATCTTGATAATGTGTACGGTATATAAATAATCCTTTAACTGCTGATTAAAAGTTACGCGATTCGTTTCCCAATGCCTCCGTTTTCCACGAAGGAGCGTGCATGCGATGTATTGGGGGAGGGGGGAATGAATTAATGGGTGAGAATTTGAGTGTTATAACTAAACCCTTCGCAAACACTGTCAAGGTCTTTTCATTGCCTTACAAAGCCTTAGGAATAATTCTATAGATAGCAGTGCACAGAAAAGATTGTAATTCGGAAAAACGCATATATACGTCAGGATAATGTAACGCTGCGAGACGTATATATACACCGGTGCCACTTAAGAGGTTAAAGTCGTATTGTAGCTTTAGCGTCAAAGTATAATGAATTTCTGCATTTTTATTTGTATGGAAGGATTGTGTGGTGAAAATTATGATTGAATATGTGGCTACAAATAGTGAAATTTCGAAAATAACTGAGTTAAAGGAAGGAATTACTGATCAGTTACTTTTATTAACATTGTGACATATCTAAGGAAACACGTGAGATATTGAGGACGCATTTTGTAAATGATGCATGGTCAAGTAAAAAGAATTACGTGAACTGGTACACATCCCTGCAAACCACATTATATCAAAAGTGCCGGATTTTAGTTTTAATAGATTTAATGTATCTCGAAGAATGGCTAATACAAAGAGACTAAAAACGTGTGTGAAGTCAAAATTAAGGAGGTATTATGTTAAATGTAAGGGTAAAAATTATAATTATAAGAAATTTAAGGTATTCGAACATGTTGAAAATGACCAAATTCGGACAAGACCAATATTTTTGTTTTCTATTTTATTGAATACAGCTATCTTTTGGCTTTACAAAACATACTTTGTTTTGATTCTACGCTTCTTAGAGGCTATATTGCAATCATTTTTATTAAGTTAAAAAATCCGGAAGTGGGTCTTTGATCTACCAGAAGTAGGCATTTAAATTGTTCGAAATCTATCATGGCGAGTCTGATCACACAAGATATTACAAATGTATTTCTATAAAACTTTTTGAACCTGATATTTAGGCTATTTTCTAGAAAATGTACTAAATTATTTCTTACTGTATGAATATTTTTTGAGTTAGGGCTTGTTATTTAAATAATGATCTCATAAAGGCGTGATTTTTCTTATAACGTTTACTCAATCAGCTCTAAAATTTTCAAATTTTAATAAAACATAAAACTTTTATTACATTCTTTAGATAAATGCTTCTAGATTGCTTTGTTAATTCTTTTACCAATATAAATTTATTACTTTTTTCTCTAATTGATTTGAAGTCTTACAAAACTATTGCTCAAATTTCACTTATAATTGTGATTTTTGTGAAATTAAGGTAATTTATTGTAAACATTGTTGGTTAAATATTAGTATTTATTGTTATTGAGTCCTAAAAAAGCCTTTATAATGCTTAAATATGTTATTTTTTCAAAAAGTACTCTGAACGTGTTCGGACACCTTAAGTATTAGATTTTATTACAATATTCTTTATTTTAACTCTTATAATTGTATCAGAAATCATGACACTCCTAGTTAATCTCTTTGCTCCTGAATGAAGTCAAAGTCATACCCAAAAATTAAAATAATGCATATAGGCAATAAAAAAAAATTATCTCTTTCAAGTCACAAGTTCCAGTTACATACCTAATCCTGAAATATTACCTGTAGATAACAGAGCATCTTCATAATTATTGTGATACATTCAGACACCAAATGTTATTTTATGCTAAACATGAACGGGAAAAAACAATTCAATCTAAGCAATGAATAATGAAGTACTGTACGCTGGTAGCTCTTGTAGCTTTATTACCCATAACTACGGAACTGCAAATGCAAATTTGAATTCAGTGTCCCTTTGGTGAACATCAGGAAGGTTGATGGTGGTTTAAGCAAGGTTAATAGTCGATTTAGTCCAGCAAATTAAATCTCAGAGTAGAGGAGTTGTTTATGCAAATGAAGCGAGTACGATTGATAAATTGTGAGGCTGCTCTGTTGATTAGCCCCCACGCTTCGCTTTGTACGCAACCAGAGATTGTCACAGGCATTAGGAACCCGATCGAATTATCCTTCCGGCTGGCCACCCTCTGTAGGCACAGAGTTGATAGCTTCATTACCATTCGAAGCGAGATCTGATTGAGGGTATTCTGTTGATTCTTAGTGGAAAAGTTACTTTAATTAACTGGGAAAAGGATCCATAACCAGAGGTATCTGTGTTCTGAGTTTGCAAGAGATTTATTTATTCCATACATAATCGAATATTATTGAATGCCCATTTTATATTCCATCTATTGATTTCCTTTCTATATCAATTAGCTCTGTTTTATAGGAATTAATATGACACATACATTACCTAAGCAACTTCATCTTATTCGGCAAATTAATGCACACCATTTTTTAATAAGAATGTTTAACATAGGAAATTATCATTAAATAAAGAATATGGAACGTTTTTCTGTAAATAAACCTGTCCGGAGGGAATTTTTGCAAACTTATAATGAAATCGTTGTTAGATTAGTATCAAATATAATTTTCTCAGGAGAAAAACAACTCTTTGGGATTTTTTTTCTACATTTTACTTCTGTAAAATGGCCAGTTATGAAAAATATATTCTTTCTTCTTGTTTGTGATGTTTTCTGCGATAGAAGATTGAGAGTTCTTATCTAAATATCTTATTAGTAGTTTTAAAACAGTTTAAACTAGCTGCCACCAACTGGTGGACCGTATGAGAAATGTTTGATTGTCTGCAAGAAAATTGGGGCATTCTTTATATTTTTATATGAAGGTTCAGTTTCACAAATGGTATGTATAAAACACATTATGAATTAGAAATTACACTTTTCTATAAATTACTTTAGCTGCTTGCTGTAACGAAATTCCTGCCCAGTTCAGCGACTTCTAGCTACTTTTGCAGTGTTTCCATAGAAATTGGAAGGGAAGGGTTGACAACGATGTTAAATTAGAGGTATAACACTAAAGAGGTATTTAAAATTTTCGCTTAACGAAAATAATACTCAAAATTGAGTTGCAATGCATATTTTGACTTTCTATTCAGGGGGTCGTTTTTTTATAAATATATAATATGAACATATCAAAATTCTAAATACCATACCCCCATTATTTGAATATAATTATAAGCTACAGTACTGATTTGTAAAGAAATAAGAGCACGTTTTAATATATATATATATATATATATATATATATATATATATATATATGTTTATATGTATATATAACAACGAAATGTTGTATTTCAAAAAAAATAATTATAATATTTTGCTATGCATTGAATCACCTGAATAAAATCTTGAATAGTTAAGTTCTGGATTGTCACGTATAAATTCATGGAGACTTTATGACGTGCTTCCTAAAGTAATTAAATGAAGTGCAGGTCTTGAGGATATTAATAAAATTAATCAGGAATTAGATTATTTAAAGAACTAGTTTTACTCTTTATATCGGCTACCCTCCATTATTTACATCTATTTTTTTTAAATAAATCTAAAATGAAAAAACTAACAAAATGAAGATGCCGGTCATTATGTTTTTGTTACGGATATGGAAAGTAATAAGAGAGAAAAACGGAAAAATTTGCTCTAACGATTAGTCAAACCTTCAGTTTGATTTATTATTAAAACAAAAAAGTTTATTTAAAAACCTTAAGAACACTTTTTATGGGTTAGAAACATTTAAGGAAATAATTTAAAACTTAAGTAATGTGTGTATAATTATTTAAGAAATACTTATAAGATGTAAACTAACCAGCAACAATGGATACAGATATAAAAGTATTAGTATGTTTCGTGACATATACACATCGATTAATGGAAGGAAATTTATTAATTTGTTGAAGGTTCTCAACGTGTTTTTCAAATTAACCTCTAGGGAGATTTATTTTAGGGATTGTTTGATTCGTTTGAAAACCTCACCTTGTGAATGAACTGTGATAAATGGAGTTTAGGTTATCTATTTAATACATTCTGAAGTAAGATGGATGGGAATTTTAAGAATGTGATAGTGAAGAGAAATTTTGTAATTTTTTTAAATATGTATTATTAGAACTAACTAATGAATAGATTAAAACAAGTGGAGTTTGTTTTGATTACTTTTCAAGCTTATACTAGATTTCTATCCCACTTGACTAGGATTGAAGGCGTGCAATGTTAGTTAAGTGAATCTTAATTATTATTGGTAAAGATTTGAGATTAGTGAGATTTAAGATTCCTCTCTCACTGGTTATTATCATTAAAATAATAGATTGAATTTAATAAAAGTTACTGAGTTTGAAAATGATATTGTGTGATCCATTATCCTCAAAAACTAACACGAGCTTTAGATCGTTTCAACGTTAACTCTTCAAGTGGTTTGACCGTACACCGCACGGGCCAACGAAAACTGGTTGCAACTGTTTTGCCCGGACGCTGTACGGACACTGATATATTTTTTTCTTTCTATCTTTCATTTGCACGTATTTTAATTCTTATAGTGATTATTAGTGCTAGTGTTTTGAAGAGATGTAGTTTGTCCATAGTGCTGAAATACTTTCACTCCCGGGATTTTCTTTGTGGTGAAATGTGGAAATTTTTCATTGAGTAAGCAAGTAAGTGAATATTAACGTCGCATTGTTCAGCTACACGAGGGCGTTTGGCGACGGACTTCGTAATTTTGACCAATGGTCAAGTGACCAGGATGACACCTGAGCTGGCACCCCCTCTCCTAACTACCACACCACACCGATGGGAGGAAGTTTGAACTCACGACAGATTTAACGCGCATCGCTCCCCAGTCTTTAGTGGTACTGGGCTTGAACTCGTGAAAAACCAGCCACGATCCGATACCTTGACCACATGGCTACCGTGGCCACTATTTTTCATTGAAGGCAGAATTTAGATTCTTGAAAATATATTCGATAGAGAACAAGGATTGACTAGGCAATGCGCTATATGTGGCTTGAGAAGAAGTGAAAATGGAAAGATAATACAAAAAAAACTAATATTATATCAGTCCCTATTGGAATGTAAGACTTAGTATTACACCATGCTTCAAATTGTGTGTGCGTATATATGGGCACACATACACAAAATCCTCAACCATTTGAAAAAAAGTTACGAGCATGAAATAATTTTTAAAGTATAAGACAAATCGTTTTAAAGTGTATGGAACAATCTTCAAAGCTTGTGAAGAGTATTTTTATAAGCAAACATTCACGGTCTTTGTGTTAAACAATTACAAATTTAAAAATTGTAAAAACTTTAAAATTGAAAATTAAAATAAAACCATTCCACTTTCACATTCTGTTAAGTATCATGCTTAATTGTATGTAATAAAAAAATGTATTTTTTGAAATATTTTGGCCAAAAAATTTATCGCTTAATTACTTAATTAAGCGATTACTATTACTTACTTTACTATTACTTAATTTTACATTGTTTTTTAAACTTAAAAATAAATTTATTTTGTACAAAAAACATTATATTAAACAAATTATTTTTAACCAATACAAAAATTTTGAATTCTCTTAATTTTAAGTGGCACAAGTTAATTTATTGACGTATATAAGCGATAGGATAAAAGTTACGCAGCGTATAAATGTGTTATTTAACGTTATGACTACCTCGAGGCTTATAAAAAAGTGATTTCCTCTTTTTATAGTAATTATCCTTCAAACGCTATACATACCAAACATCTTTGATTAGTTTATCATCAGAGACAACTTTTTTCCTCAGTGAATGTCATCTTTAGTTATTAACGAAAAAAAATATTCATAAGTACTTAAGATAATTAAGTATTTTACACTAAAAACTAAGATGATGGCAAAGATAACCAGAGGCAAATTTTCTAATAATAATAAAAAAAAGAAAGCTTTAAACACACAAAATGTTAGATTATTAAAAGGAAGTATACGGCTACTTTAGCTCATGCACGACACAGAGATAAAAAAAACGGTAATCTTTTAAAGAAAAAGGAAAGAAGACGTAAAAAAAAATTGATAAAACTTTCACTTCATAATTGCTGTCTTACGAAGTGAATAACGAGCATGAAAAATCTGAAATCTTCTCTCAAATTTTCTTTCCAGTTTTTTTTTTTTTTACGTAATCTTTATTGTATGTAGTGAATCGTGAGTATTTCACTTAAAGGATACCGAATGACTCATTTTTCATTTCTGATAATCCTTCGGTTAAGACCACACCCAAGGGTGTTAAAAACGATACCGCCAAGTGACACAACCTCATTAGACTTCGGTTGATAACAGAATGAAATGAGGTGCAAAAATAGATGGAATTGCCGTGGATTGAGATTCTCTACTTCGGAGAATAAAATCGTCCATTACACTTTTACTTTATACATGTATACCCCAGATGAATCTGAGAGTGATAGCCGTGGTAATATTTCATCTACATTGCTTCGAATGTCACTGAAAATCTATGTTTCACTTCCAGTCAATTTGTTAGGAAATTTATGACTCTTTTCAGTCTCTTTTATATATCTTTCATTACTCCGAAATTTTAGTAAGATACATTCGATAGCTCTACATGTTCTTACTTTTAATAAAATGTAATTAAAGTATAATTTACAAAAATTTAAATGCAACATATTACCAGTGAAGTCTTAACACTTCTGTACGCCCTAGGTCTCCACAAAAAAGTAGGCTTTATGACCATTTTTAGTAAAACAATTATATAGTATACATTGTCAAATACATGACCAAACACTAACCCGCAGCAAATAAATGTTCATGTCTCACAATCTTACAAAGCTAAAGATAAGCCGAATCGACCAATTGACTGCATTAGATTAAATGAGTAATCATGGTGTATGATGGTAGACTTAGGCCTAGATATGAACTACGAATATAGCATAATAATGCAGTCGAGATAGTTGTCATATAGCTCAAAATTGCCAGTTTTTGGAGAATATTTCCAGGAATAACATCTGTTGACAAAAATTAGTTTGATCATGATCTTGTTGAGTTCGAGTGGAGAGCGAGACAAGCCCCTTCAGAGGTGGATGCCCTGGTAAAATACCCAGGGTATTTAAAAATATTCAGTTTCCTTTTATATGGGATGTATTCAGGGGTAGGCATTACATTAAAAGAATGCAGGGGAAAATGTTATATTTCTATTTTTGTGACTGACAAGCCACACAAATAAACCCTGCTCCAGTTGCATATTTATGGGCATTTTTTTTTCTGCATAAAGCAAACAGTTTGAACTTTTTTTGAAAAAAAACTGTGAACAATGTAGTTCTTGAAACATATAAAAATATTGTTACGAATTTTGTGTAAATGGTGTAAATAATTTGTATTTGGATTTATGCATTTATATTATTCTGTGTTATTGTAATATTCACAAGCAATGCCGTCCCATATGCTATACTGGTGATTCAATGAGAACTTGGCGACTTTGGCCACTATATTTTGGTGATATTGGCAAGTTCGGGACCCTTTGGATAGTCTAGAAATATAGTATCTTTCTTTAGTCTAGAAATCCACATACTCTCCATCCACATCTAATTTTACGCTCTATGACGCAAGCGGATCTTTCTGGAAGTTTCCGCCGGGTTTATAAATAGAGCAGTGTTCCCTGAAACAGTCAGTCTCGTTTCAACCAGCGATTAGTAAACTTGCCTTGACCATGATTGCCGATTAGCTCGATTATGCTTGTGAATAATCTTTTACATACTTGTATTTTAAACACTGATCATTGTGTTTGCGAGCTGTTAAAGGTGTGAAGACCTTCTGAGATTCATTCTGTGAATATTACTGCTGAATCCTATATTTTGAGAAATGGATTCTCAGCAATAAATTATCATTTCTCTTAAATAAGTGTTTTTCTTCTTTGAGACTGATTTGCACAAAATCCTTGAACCGCGATCAACGCAGCAATATTGATTATATCTTTAAGCAAATCGAGAACTTTCGAGCGTTTCAAATATTTTATGGCGACCTCGTCACTCGCGAATTGAAATTATCAAAAAAGATAACAGCCAGACTACATAACAAATGCGAGTTCCTTTTCAGACTGGCTGTCAAAAGCATTGAAAATGACGTGGGTCTATAGATCCAATAAAAGTCAGATCAAATAATCATGTCACCCAAAAGCCATCAGGATAACAGACAACTGCGATTTTAAAGAGGGACGTGAGGCTCAGTGAAATAATCTCAGTGCAAAAAAACATATTACTAGATTTCTTCAAATCATCCGTCACTATAAGCACAAGCCCTCCACAATATTGCTGCTATGCGAATGTCACATGGAACAGGCCAGCACATTTTATCCAATGTACGCAGCATGAGAGGAATTGTAACCTAGTCTGTCAAGAAATACTAGAAAAAAAACTGACCACTATTTCCACCGCACTCATTGTATTTCAAAACGCTCATTTCAAATGACTTCAAGAACACATACGCTCTACTGATGAAAATACTGAACGCAAATAATTTTTTAAATTTAAAATGAGAATTTTTTAACTAATTTTTAGAGCTTATGGGTAGCAATTTGTGAAATTTTCAATAAATGATCCAGAAGGATTGCTGATTGTATAATGAGAATTTGCGATCTTAAATTTAAAAATAAATACATTTGTCATGTTACTAGACTGTAATTAGACATTTGTTGGAAAACATTTGAATAATTTCTATGTTTAAATGGCATATGCTTTAATATAGGAAACAAATAAAATGTGTAATGAAGAGAGATCTAAAATAGTTGTTCGTTTATTTCGAAAAATACTTAGAACTTGCCATAGACAAAGAACCGTAGTTTCTTTATTTGGTGAATTAAAAATATTATCAGAAAACAGAATGGATATTTTCTAGAGTCATGTTTATTTGACTTCTTTTTCTGGTAAATGCTTTTATTCAGAAAATAACCAGGAAAAAAACTAATTAACTGAGATAATTCATAACAAATAATTTCGATGTTCTTTTATTCATTATACGCATCTACAGCTTTCTTCTTGAGAGAGATAAATAATATAATTAAGCAGTTACTAGAATTAGAGGCAAAATATGTTTAGTACAAATAATATAATTATAAGATTCTGCAATCGTAACTATAACTCGTAACTATAACGTTAATTATAACTCTGACGTTGATCAGATATATCACGAAGATCTACAAATCGATATGTCTATATACTATTATCACTCCATTAATATTTCTCCTATTGTAATATATCATGTCTTCTTTTATATGCTTAGAAATTATTCTTATATAGAAGCTCTATACTCTTTTATGTATAATTTCTAATAGCTTTCTACTAAATTTACAATATACAGGTTGCTGTCGATAACTTCAAAGGTGTCATAGTAAGCAGCATGAGGAAGACATATCAACATAGAACACGGGGTCGAAATCCACTTTTAGTCGGAGTAATTCGCAAAAATAGTTATGAAGGGTGTTATGTCGAGTGGAATGAAAAAAGGTAGTAAGAGGTAAGAAATACATTTCTTAGATGTAAAGCATTTTTTTACAATATGAGCAATGCATCACAGTTCAACGTCAGAAAAACAAATGATTGCCACTGGCACGAAGTTTCAACCACGTAGGTCATAGCTCAGCTGACACCGATTGTCGGATGCGTTCAAACAAATCCGGTTGCGTTTCTGATGTCTATCTGTGATGCATTGTTAGTATTGTAAATATGTTTTATGTCTAATAAATGCATTTCTTACGCCTTATTACTCGTTTTCATTCATCTGTACATCGCACCCATTAAAACTGGTTTGGGGAATTACTCCTACTAAACGGGATTTAAGACCCCTTGTTCTTAAGAGATTTGCTGACAGCACGCTGCCAACTATCACCTCTATGAATTTGTCGGTCGAATTTCGCAACACCCTGTATATTTCTTAAGAATTTCGAAAGACGTGTACTCGTAAGAAGAAGTGTGATGGTATACAAAATGGTCATAAAATATTGAAAGAAAGAGTATAATGAAATTGTGACCTGATATAAGCATCATTTATCAAATACAATTCACTTTTTTGATAAAATGGTCATTATTTTTTTTTCTAGAACATTATTGTTAAAAATATAATGTCTTAGAAAAGATATTATTTGCTGCAAGAAGATAATAGAAGCCAAGATAGAAGAAATTTATTCCAACTATATCTTACTTCAGTAAGCCATAAATGAATTATTATCCATCATTGTAATGATACCAATTATCATGCTTGGTTACTCAAGAAAAAAACACAGGAAATGACAGCTATATTGAGATAATGCTACTGCTTATGATCTCCGGATATGTCTTATTTTTATCTGTAGGTTTCATGTAATACTTTTCTTTGATATCTCATCATGTAGATTGTGGGAACTATTATACTTTTCTTAACGCACACATAAAAAATGTATTGCTGTTTAAAAAAATATGTGATATAAAAAATTAAATGTACCTTTATAACTTTTTATATTTTTTTAAGGAAATAAATCAGATGCCTCTACTATGAATATCTCAGTGTATTTTTATAATTAGTTTCCAACTAGCAAATAATTTGATAAGCCTCCTAAAATCGGAATTATTGTTCGATACGGTTAAATAAATTCTACAAAGTGTATGTATTGCCACTAAAAAGTGCGGAAATAAGATAATAGGTGAATTTACTGGTTAATCTGGACATTAACTAGGATTATCCGTTAAAGTGTAGAGAACTGTTTCTTTTTTTTAATCAACTAGGCATTCTGCGAATTACCTAGATATTCAGCATACTATCGACTAGGCACTTGAAAAAGTAAAAATAACACCTTTGATGACTATACAGCAAAGCTTCCGTACACTTAATTCAAATGTTTATTTATTTTTCAATTTTTAAAGAATCACATTAATAAAATCGAGCAAATTACAAATTAGTTGATAGAATCAATCATCAATCAATTGAAAAACTTTTCAAGGAATTTGTTTCCAGATGACACTGATCACCGTAGTTAAATTTATAATAAAATACACTCATGTCCATAAATTAAGGATAATGAAGTTCAGGTAAAGAAAGAGACAGAAGCAAAACAAAATAGACTATTTTGCAAAGTCTATTTATTAAACAAAAGGTAAAGAGCAAAAAAAAAAAGATACTATATGTTTGATATAATTAATAAAAATTGTGGTTTTCACTCCCTGGAGCAAATTTAAAAAAATAACCTATTTACAAAAAAAAGTATAACATGGTTAGTATGATGGTTAATACGGAGTATGTCTCCCGGACGATGCAACACAGGCCTTACAACGTCAAAGCATGCTGAGTATAAAATTATCAATCAGATATTAGAGAATATTACACCACTCATCAAGCAATGTCCTCCGAAGTTCTGGTAGACAGGTGGGAGGGGTTTGACGGGCTGCAATTCGTCCACCAAGCATATCCCACACATTATCTACTGGATTCAAGTCCGGGTGAGTATGCTAGCCAATCCATACGGGTGATATCCTCCGATTGAAGACATTCGTCCACAATGTTTGCACGGTGAGGACGGGCGTTGTCATCCAAAAATAGAAATTCAGCACCCATGGCGCCCCAAAACAAACGTACATGTTGTTCCAGAATGACAGCCCGATAGTCACTCTCTGAACATGCAGGTCAGTTCTGGAACCAATAATAATTCCTCCCCAAACGCGAGCCATCCTGCACCACCTTAACGGTGTCGTTCAATGGTGTTCTCTTGGTTCTAACGGGTACCTGGCGCTCTCCATATTAAAATCCGGCGAGAGAATCAGAGTGCAAACTAAACCTGGACTCTTTGGAAAACATCACACAAGACCACCGTTGTGGTGTACATAATGCATGCTCTCTACTCCAGGTTAATCGCAGGTGACAGTGAGTTGCGGTAAGTGGAACACATCTGACAGGCCTACGAGCATATAGACCAATGTGCCCTAAGCGTCTGTACACGGTCTGCTTTCAAACTTTCGTACTGGTAGCTGAAGAGAGCTGACGAGACAGGTCTGATGCTGTGCTCCGTCTGTTTCTTTTGGCAGTAACTGCCAAATATATACCGGTCCTCATTTGGCGTTATAACTCGGCGGCGACCTGTGCTGTTACATCTACTCACATTATCATCATCTAAAAATCGTTGCCAAAGCCTGGAGACGACACTCTGGGCGATTCCAAGTTCCTCGGATACTTCCAGCTGGGTACGTCGACATTCCATTCGTCCAATAATTCTACCAGGTAAAAAATCATCCAAATGCATCCATTGTGTCATAACTACGCGGTTATTGCACTGAAAGGCTTCTAAAGCACTTGTGAACAATTTTACTTTATTGCCACCATTCCTTATATACCCCTCTCTTACACTCTCGTCATTGTGACGTTCTATCAGCGCCATCTGTTGGTTTCCTATAATTTGCATATTCTTGTTTAAGATGCGTGATAATTCTACAGGTGAAATTTTTATTTTAGAGTTCAATTTCTGTGAGATTCTGAATTATCCTAAACTTATGGACATGAGTGTAATTCAAGGAGTCTTTTTTCGAATTTAGTTACTGTCTAAAAATGCTCTTCATAAATTGTTTTAAGATGAGTCTCTCAATGCTCAATCAAAATATTAAACGGAAGAGAAATGAGATAAATTTAACTATAAATTAACAACTAATCTGCAGGTTACCTAGCTAAAATGCTGAAAACTCTTGACTCAGCAGTTGAACGGAAAAAAATCAGTCAATTTGTAGTTTATCTAGGTAATCTGCCCATTAACATCTATCAAACCATAAAAGTAATATATATATTCAATATAAAACGTGAGAGAGAATATTATTTAAAAACAAAATATTTCAATGGGGCTAGTTAATTTTTTTTCAACTCAAAAAAGTATATAAATAAGTGCTTTTGCATCACATTGAAATTCTTTCAAAATATTTAAAAATATAATCACAAAGTCATACAAATAAAATTTCAAACAGATGAAATTATGGAAAAATAAGTTTAAGATATATGTATTTCATCCGAAGCAGAAAAATAAAAAAGTGTTTTTCTATGAATTATTTTAAAATTATATATCAGAAATCTAAACAATATATATATTGTCCCAGTATAATATTTTAAAATTATGTATGTTGACTAAAACAAATATTATATGCAAAATGTTCACTGAGAGAATTAACATATACCAAGGATTAAGAGAATTGCATTATATGATTTAAAATACTTAAAAACACAGTGCAGGGCGTGGAATAAAATTTACCCCATATTTAAGGGCCAATAGCAAAGATTACACATCCAGGAATATATATGCGGAATGTTAAATTAAAATTCCTTCAGAATCTATTCAGAACATGACGTAGAAAGTGAAGAGAGACAAATATCTACAAAATAGAGATGGAAACCTTGAAGGATTTATCAAGTGAAAGTCTTGAATTAAAGTGAAAATCAATTGTAATTATAATGCGTAGATAATGAAATTATATAATAGTATCTATATATTTTCGAGGTTTCTCTGTTTATATAATTAAAATTTCAAGGTATAATATTTTAAAATTTTTTAACTATCTATGTGTATAAAAGAAAAATATAAGGATATCAATCTCAAAAACATTTAAAAATCATTCAATGCAGATGAAAAAATTAGCATTTTGCAAAAGATAAAAGATATTTTTAAAGTGATATATCCGATACTCTTGAGAAAACAAGTCATGGAAATATCTTGTTTTCTGTATTAAATGCAGCACCGAAAGCATTAAGCCTCATTGCAAGTCCCAAATAGATGTCAAAAAAATGATTCGGGAATAAATTGATTCCTCAACAATGTAACAGTTATGTGACGGTATGATGTAACAGGACAATGTGTGATCGAATTTTTTTTATAATTCTTATTCAATAACTATATATATATATTAAGGTATTATTTTATTTCTTTTAACAATAACGTAATATCTCTTTCTCTATCTACAATTTCACAATTTAAGCTATTTTTCTTCTAATATATTCTATAATAACCATTCTTTTTTTAAAAAAAATAAATATAAGTACATTTATAAAATAATAACTTTTTGTTGATGTATTTATTTTTACATAATTTTTAACTGTTAGCGCAATAAAATGTCAGTGTAAATGTGTATTTCTTTTTTTTTTTTTTTTTTTTTGCTGCTGTTGTTGTACGGAAGCATACAAATTTTTCCAAATTTTTAAATCATAAAGTTGTTCATGATTCCAATATCAAATACGAATAAACATTAAGCGCATTGGAAATCATTAATAAAATTTGGTTTCATTTTTTTTATTTGAGTGGATTTATTTATAGCAAAGAAAAGTAACAAAATATAGATTTTTTGCTGATACTAGAATTTAAAGTACAATACCTTTTTTTTTGATAATTCTAGACATTGAAACTAAATATAAAATTTAAAAAAAAATAGTTCTACAAGATACTTTTTTTTAATTAAAGCTATTAAATTGTACTCCACACATATTAAAAAAATGAATAATGCGAGGTTTTTCTGCATTGAAGTACCACTGAATAAGGTATACCTACCTAGTAAGCAGTTGGGAGTCATCTGGCCTTTATATTGGCTGCCACAGTACGAGGCATATATTCAACCAGTTTATGGAAACTTTCCAAGGGGATAGCTTGCAAAATATTGTGGGTAAAGCTGTCCATAATTCAGTAAGTTTCGTAAGAGCTGTGTGATGGCCTTTCACGCCTTGTTCCAAAACATCTTAAACTTTCTCAATAAGATTAAAGTTTGGGCTTCTAGGTGGCCAATTTATGACAAAAAGTCAGAGGAATGCTCATCCAACCAGCCAGTAGCCAACCGGGACTTGTGAAAGGTACAGTTGTCTTGCTGGAAAACTCCATTACCTTGCGGATAACAGAACAGCATAAACGGATAGATAAACGAATTGCATTAAGGAAGGTTGTCAAACAGTGCCATGAAAAAACACCTCAGACTAGGACTAAGCCACTATGCCCTTGTACAGTTCCAACCTGACATGCAGGATCCATGGTTTCATGAGCATGACGCCATATTCTCAGCCTCCAGTTGGCGTTAATTAGTCGAAATCGAGACTTATCACTCCATGCTATTTATTTCCACTCATCTATACTCAAGTCTCTGTGTTTTTTTGTCCAGGAAAAAGTGCAGCCCGATGGAGAGCAGTGAGCAATGGTACTGTCGTAGGTCGAATGCCCATACGAGGAAGCGAACGTTGCACAGTCCGTTTACTGATTGTACCATTGGCACCGTCATTCAACTCGATGATAATGTGAGCTAATGTTTGGTTTCGCTGTCTACTTACAATGCGCCTGGGCCATCTTTCACCACGCACTCTCAGAACTAGTTGTCCATTGCAGTTTGTCCTATACTTATTTTTTTGTCCACCATCCATCTATTCTTGGTATACTCTTGATACTGTCAACCTTGAAATTCCTAGCTGTCTGACGATTTTGAAAATTGAATGGCCCATGCGTCACGCACCTACAATTTGTCCGCGATAGAAGACATTCAAATCAGACAGATTACCCATACTGACAATTTCAACAACTAATTCAGAACAACCACAGTACGCGCTATATATGCAGTTGTCACAGCACCCTCACTTGCGCATAAATGATGCGCAGTACTACACAATTTGCATATCTCTTGCTATCCCAAATTCAGTGACACTTCTGTGTATTTTGGGTTTACTTTTATGTAATATTCACTTTTCTACTTTTTAAACTCTTCTATTGAAAAAAATTTCCATAATTTTCTCCACCTCAGCCTTATATCTATATAAATCACTTTTCGATCTCGACTATTAGCTTACACTCTCTCTAAATATATTTATATATCTCGTTCACAGATTTTTAATCTGGTTATTAAAATTCTTTTTATTCATCTTCTCAAGTTCTAATGCATTTTTTTAACTTGTAGTGGATGACACTTCATGTTAATACAGTTTTTTCAAATATTAACTCATTAATTAATTAAATTAATTAATTTTAATTTTATGTGGGGGAAAATATTGCCACTTAATAGTGTGATCGTGTGTCATATGCATATACATATTTTATTAACTGTAATTATTTAATAAAAAAGTAACTAAAATAAAAAATTTTCTTTGTTGAACTATACAAGTAGGAATTGTCTTTATTTTTTTCTTATATTACTTATTATAATATAACTAATAATATAAAATTTAATTTGAAACTTCATTTTTAATATTAAGCGCTGTAATATTTACTTATTTTTACAAAGTATAATTCATTACCTTTTTAGTCCTTGAAGTTCAATCTATCTGACTTGAATAATATATAACGTTTATTTATGAGAAAGGATTGTTATAAAATTAATTTAATGTACTGGGGCTTCACACGGATTACGAAAACCAAATGCGACTTACCAAAAACTGTCATTACTTGTTCTCTGGAATCTTGCCCTGCTAGTGACGTCACCAAACATGTGTACTTCCCACTGAGCTCTGTGGAAGGTTTCTGTATCCTCAGAGCTCTAAATCGCGAATAAGCGTCCTTCGTATTTACAGCGAAGTCAAGATCCAGGCGATTTCTTAATACGCCGGATGTATATCTATTGTTAAGCTCAGGAATCCATTGGTAGACGGGTTCTAGATAGTCTTCAAAGAACCATTTCACCACAAGCCTAATATCGTTCTCATTATATACATATTCGCAATCCAATACTACGAAATCTTCCGTGCCGTTCTGGATCCAACGAGGAACAGATAGGCGTCGAATTTCTACTGCATTAGAAACTGGAAAGAGAAAAAAAAATGTTTAGTTTATAATATGAATTACAATACCTGAGTGTGTCCTATCAATCATTTAACTTAGCGTATTCCGTCAAAAAATTCATGAACTCTATAATTGAACGAGGTTGCACGCAAGTAGCAAAAAATTAAACATTTTAATGAAACTGTAGTTTTTACGCTTTTAGGTCTTAAAATTTAAATAATACATAAAATTTTTTGGTACTTACGTAAAGTATAATCGACCAATTTCTTCAAATAAAAATAAGTTGCTAATTGACGTGATCTGAAGCCATTAGTGAAAAAACCGTTTCCGTGCATGGTTGAAAACAGCAGTAAAAATAACAGCATTTGGCGACATTTTATTAGGTGCAATTGGCCAATGATATAACACGTAAATACGGTTTTTTCTTACTCTTAATAAATGAAAAATAATATGAATATAAAGAAGTTATATCGTGTTATATTTAACAGCGGATAATAGCTTTTGTTGTTCCATAGCCCACTGAATCTGTAAACTGATAAACTAACCTATATTTTTAACACAGAGAAAAATTATGTAAAATACCTTTTAGGTCTAATTCAATTTTGTGGAGAATTTTAAATTATATTTTAAAAACACCACAAATTATTCAAGACTTTATAAATTTTAAGGGATACATTTGTTTAGGACGCTTTAACTTAGGTTTTGTGTTCTTTAATAAGTAAAAATACAAAAAAAAAATACTTGGGTATTGTAAAGAACGATGAAATAATTGGATAAACTTAACGTACGGTCTAAGAATTCCATATACAGCAGATGCATAGGATATTCCTCAAGAAATAAATTTTAATTTTGATGTACATAGATAGAATTAAAGTAAAATACTTAGCTAATATGGGGTTACATACTAAAAAAAATAAAAATAAATTATATCAAATATATATATTATTTTAATTTATTAATTTAGAAATCCGGAAACATTTCCAACTGTTTTTTTCTATGAAATCTAATTTAAACAACGTTATGTTTGTTAAACGCAACTCAAAATGAATACAAATTAAATAATTATTATTCAATATGAGTAAGAGTTAAGATGAGTTATTTATTTATACTAATTTTGTGCATGCTATTATTTTTGTATAGAAAATTTTCATTAAATATTTTTTATTGATTACTTGATGAATGATTAAATAATACGACTTACTCCACAAATAGTATTGCCGTAGAGTATAAACATATATTTATATAATAAATTATGTAATTAATATGAATGTAAGCAACCTCTGACAATAGAGTTCGGTGAATAATCTTGTAACATTAACGTAGATGAAATGGTAGCGAAAGTTACTTTTCTGTCCTTCGAAATAGTCACATTCCATTACTAAGCACAATTGAGATCTGCTATGTATGTCCTGGAAACTTTAAAAGAATTCTTCTTTGGGGATGGAGTTCAAAAGTCTCGTCATGTTTCGTTGGATGTTAGGAATATCGTCAATATCTATAATACGTTTTTCTCATCCCTAAAATCTTTAGTCGCCCGGATTCACGGTTAATCTGCAGTTAATCATCTATCGTGCGTACAATTAATTTACGATCCTTTAGTGATTAAATTTCGTACTTTCTCAATGTTTTCGTCACTGACGGAGGTAGCCAATCTTTCGTTACATGGTTTGTCATAAACAAATTCCCTGCTTTTCAAAACCGGGTGGACAACTCGTACACAGATTTCATTGACATCGCTCATCATAAACACGTACCAGCATCGGATAAGTTTCTTTTGGAGTCTTGCCAAGCTTAAAACAAAACTTTAAATTAAGCTTTTGTAATTTCATTTTCCTGTTCTTTGTTAAGAACCAACGTACTAAACAAACCCTTTGTAAAACAAGATTTACACGGAACACAAATGAATCTCAACTGAACAACGAAAAGGGAGATAGTCAACGCCTGCCGAAACGCATGTGCTGGGTTTTGTTTCACCAGTATTGCCAAACTGGCCACTCTGACTTTATTCACCGAACTTTATTGATAGAGGCTGTATAATTCTGCTTAACAATATTCAAATGCACACAAATTCTATAATTCTTCATTTTTTTTAAAATTTATGAAATTATTCCCTTTATTTCCGTTTTTTTCGTCAAGTACCGTAACACTCAGTATATAACGCACACCTATGCCTTCAAGCAGCATTTCTTAATTTTCAGACCAATTCGCCGTAGTACCTCCTATCTTACGAAGGCACCTGAAAGGTAAGTGCGCAGTGCTGTTATGTTTTGGGGTCATTTGCTCGAGGTATTATCCCAGGTTTTTGAAAAAAAAAATTGTATACTTCTGGGTTTAGAAGATTTAAGCTCAACAGACATGACATTTCGTTTAAATATACAGCATTCTGATCTATGTAACAATTTCCTCTTTTTTTATACTCGGCAAAGAACACGCACCCGTAAATGTCAATCTTATTTTTTTGTGTTAAAAGTGTACATTATTCGCCCATTTTATTTTAATTTGATTCTGTGTACGTTTTATTAAATCACTTTTTCAACTGCCTAATGCATTTAACATCTTTTAAATATTTTATTCACACAAAACTTAAGCTCCTTGCTATTTTGTTGGCTGGATAAGTACATTAACTTTTCTAAAAGAAAGATATTTTATTCCGCCAGGACTAAATTCAACGAATTTTAAATTTTGTCAAAGACAAGAGTCAAAAAAATATCTCTCCTTTGAACTCTACGGCACGAAAAAGGATTTATTTTATTTCAAAGTAACTACTGCAGCACAAAACTGACATTCTAGGTCACGTTTTATGGAAATTCTATTTGTGCAGCGATGTTTACTGTTATTTAAATGGTCTAAGAGTTACTGGCAAGGCTTTTAAAGGAATGCGAACCTTATACTTCGATATTACTTCATATCGTGAACATAATATCCACTATGGATATTTCCAATGAATAAAAGATCAAACACAGTAAAACTTACTTTAAACTTAGACAAGATTTAGCTTATTCTATTTTCATCCTTTTCCTTTTTATTTATTTTGAAAAATGAAAAATAACGACTGAGAACGAATATTTAATCATTTACGTATTTTATGAAAATACATTTTAAAATAAAAGCAAACTACGTAAGTACTGTTTTAAAAATATTAGATTTCCCTGGTTTCTCGATATTATGTTTATTCAAGATCGATTGCCCCATGGTTTAAGATCTTTATAGTTGAAAATCATTGGATTAAAGGGCATCATTTTTGCTTCATAAATAAAAGAAATTTAAGCGCTTAACGTTAAGTTTATTAGTTTGCATACATCGATAGAAAAATGTAAACATATTTTTACATTATATAATGTGGGTATATGTTATTTTTTATGTACCTGATCAACGTTTTGTGAAACATTATACAAGTTGGCAGCAAATAATAGTGGCTTAGAGAACATAGTTCAAGGTTTCAAAGAAGCAATGCAAAGGAAAGGAGATAGCTCGCTAACCTGCTTATAGCAGATGTTAAAAATGACCACTTTTCATCTCTAGGCACCTTTGCACCCTGTTTAGCATGCTGCGAAAAGCGGATTGAAGCTTAACAGCTGGAATCACAGCAAGCACATAAGAAAGATTCTACAGAAGTTTTTAAAGACTGAGGGTTGCAATACACCTTAATACACCTTAGAAATAAGGCTTTCCTACAAAAAGTAATCGCACATTGACTCATCAGGTGATCAGGGTGGCCATATAGGGCCAAGACGAGACTAACCTCAGTTAAAAACTTTGCCAGGGATGAAGATAGTGAGCGAACAACCGAGCTCACTATCTACGAACACTCTACGAATGTTTTAATGTAACTTTCTACAACGAATACCCTCTGTTACAGTGTGATTACCATGTTACAGTCACATTTAAGTCCAATTGTATCAACTTTTCCGGGACACTCTTATTTGCTCCTCCCTGTAGTATACTCATTACAGCATAAGTGTTTCATATTTTGCCATTTCTGTTATAGTATAATTGTTCTATTATAATTCAACTATCTATAGCAGTGGTTCTTAAACAGTAGATTGCGGGTCCCTGGGGGTTCCAGTGCCTTTTCAGGGGTCCACGTAGGTATTCATATAGTGTTAAAATTTCTCTCTTTTACAGACTAAAAGGCCTTGTTTAAAAATTGAAATGTGTGCCATCCTAGACTAGATCCTTAAACTGCACCCGATGTTAACACTCTATTAGAACATGTATAAAGATTAAGAATATTTTGATTTTTTTTTATTGTTTCCAACTGCATTGCCATAACTAAAAAACACTCTTCAAGCTTTTAGTTGAAAAGAAAACTTTTATTATTTATGTAAAATAACGTTTTCAGCTCTTCTGTATCTTAAAAATGCGCAAAGAAACCTTCTAGAAACTGTGGATTTCAAATATTACATCTGATATAACAACAATTTTAACAGAAATGCAACACTATCATTCTTACTAACAATTTTAGTTAATGCAGCTGAATACACTATTTAATTGAAACTTTTGAGGCATCTTCTAGGATTATTGGGGAACCTCTTAAATCATTCAGCCATGCGTTGGGTATCAGAGAAGGGTGTTCAAAGTCATAAAGGTCGATGGTGTCAGGTAAAGGGTGTTTTTTTAGAGGTATAGAACTTTAAATTGCAATAAAACAACGATGTATTATTCGATTGACATGAATTTTATTTATTCGAAAGATAATCTTGTGGCATTACATTTTAAATATGATCAACCAAGGCGTAGATTCGTCGAATGGGCCCAAACCGAGATTGCCGTTGTTCCCGATTTTCACAAGCGAATTTTGTTTAGCGATGAAGCGCACTTCTGGTCGAATGGCTACGTCAACAAACAAAACTGTCGCATTTGGAGTGAAGCTAATCCACAAGTGTATGTCGAAGCACCGTTACATCCAGAAAAACTGACTGGTGCGCTTTATGGGCTGGTGGAATCCTTCTTCAAAAACGATGAAGGCCACAACGCTACAGTCAATGGTGATCGGTATAGAGCCATGATTACTAACTTTTTCATTCCTGAATTGAACAATCATGATGTCCAGGAACTGTGGTTCCAACAAGACGGCGCAACATGTCACACAGCTCGTGCCACAATCGATTTATTGAAAGACACGTTTGGTGACTGCCTAGATTCACGTTTTGGACCTGTGAATTGGCCTCCAAGATCTTGTGATTTAACACCGCTAGACTATTTTCTGTAGGGCTATGTAAAGTCATTGGTCTATGCGAATAAGCCACAAACGCTTGACCATTTGGAAGACAACATTCGCCGTCTTATTGCCGATATACGGCCACAAATGTTGGAAAAAGTCATCGAAAATTGGACGTCCAGATAGGACTACATCCGAGTCAGCAGGGGCAGCCATATGCCAGAAACCATATTTAAAATGTAATGCCACAAGATTATCTTTCGAATAAAAAAATGCATGCCATTGTTGTTTTATTGCACTTTAAAGTTCTATATATATATACCTCTAAAAAAACTCCCTTTAGATGCACGAAAAAAGGTTGCGGCCTACCAAAGTTTAAGAACCACTGATCTACTGTATTCATTCTATGCCTTCGGGTTATAGGTCTAAAAACTCCAATTTTAAGTCCATTACTTGAAAATATAACTTACTTGAAATTTAAAATAAGAAAATATAAGATTTGGCGTATAGCACGCACTTTTAACACAAAAAATAAAATAAAAATTTATAGGTGCGCGTTATTTATCGGATAAAAAAATGATAGCTTTAAAAATAAAAAAAAGCATGCGCATACAGCAATTATATTGTACTTCTACATAAATCAAGATGTTTATTTATAAGAAATGGCATACCTAATGAACTTAAAAAGTTGTTGTTCTATATAGAAGTGTACTATTTTTTTCAGTTTCCTAGGGTAATATCTCGGATAAATTACTTCAAAACTTAATAGTAATGCACTTGTATATTTCAGGTTCCTCTGTAAAAAAGGGGTTGTGCGTGATATACGACTAATATACCCAAAATTCAATTGATTTACCTTCAAATAACTTTAAGAAATCTTAGAGATTATCCATTGAATTTAAAGTTTTAAAAATAAATCACTAAACTATACATAAAAATAATTGCCGTTAAGCAAAGTATTGTGCTCAGGAACCTTCCAAAAATTCAATCCCCGCTTTTAAGCAATGATATATAAATATTCTTTTTTTTTAAGCGTCTATAATTCGATTTCCTAGCATTATAGTACAAAGTTTAAAAAATCATTCCTTTAAAGAATGACTAATAATCTTTCTTTTCTTATTTTATACTTTAAAACTTTGAACGTAAATCCTTCTTGCATGTTACATTAAATATTAACAGATTTCTAGTGCTTTAAATTTTTTATTCAATTTTCTACTGCCAGTTTTTGTTCTTCTCGTTAATGCTTACATAGAAAATCTTTTAAAGATACGGCTTCAGCTTATAAATCAGAATCAATCTTCCCAACTCTTTCCCAATATCTCTAAATTCTTTCTTTTTTTATTCAAATTCTCTTTCATCCCAAATTTAGAATGATAAATAAAGCCAAACAATTAAAGAAGAGTTTAGGGAAAGGAGTCCTGACAAAACGTACATAAAAAAACAACAGTGTAAAAAAATACAAACTTTCCGCAGGAGTATGAATGAATTTGAAAAGTTCCTTTTATATAAAATAATTCACAGCAAATGCATACAGAAGAAAATTCATTGAAAATTTGCAGGAGAAAATTAATTCACTTAGTTTTTTTTTTTAGTTTAATTCAAATTAGGCATATGCTAAATAGCAGTTGACAACTTCGTTAGAAATCTTTTAATGGTTGTGAGAGAACAGAGATAAAGTGAAAGCTAATTTTATTCGAATTTCCCAATGTCAAATTGAAATTCAATTTTAAAATCAAGCTAGATTTAGAATTTATTGACACAATATAAAAGTTAAATTCATAGGTTTATTTGAATAACAAAATTCAAATTTTCTACTATATTTGAGAGTGACTGTTTTATTCTTCATCATTCTTTTAAGAGATCTTGTCTATCAGTTTTGATTGAGTGAACACATTTTAAAAATCTTAAGAATTCCCTAAGTGTGATTTTTTTTATTCTCTCCACACAACTCTTCGTTGTCCTTCCCAAGGTATAATTGAATTACACGATTCATTGGCCAGTTTTCTTTTCTTTTGGCACACCAAAAAAGCTAGCTGATTGTTAAGCAAAAAAGCTTTTATATATATATACACTCATAATCATTGATACCATCAGTATTTTAGAACGGTTTCTATTCTCAGTTGTATTGGAATATCTTCCGTAGATATTCCAAGGCATGGACTTTGAAGCTATCTAGGTGCCTGTGATATTCAGCTATAATATATGTTAAAAAACGATGGGACTCATTTTTAATAAGTTCGTAATTTTTGTATAATTCGTCATTTATTTTCTCCACATTTTCAAGTAATAGCAAGGTAGGTCTTGTTCCCCCCGTAATTTGTGTCTTTTGAAAGTTATCATTCCTCTTTCCATGGAGATTTAATAGCAGCCATTGAGAGTTGTAGAAAAAGACAATAGGTCAGAGATACATTAGTTTTTTATTATGTCATCAAATTCAAAATGTTTGTTGTGAATTTCCATCTTTATTATTGCTTTTTATTATCCGATTCTGGAACGAAGCTAGTTTCTTAGCTCCAAAATGCAAGTTAAAATTTCCTCTGTACCTCCTCTGTTTTTTTTTTTCTCATTAATGTATGTACCTCCAACGTATTTGAGTATTTTACTCATAAAAGACATTTTAACGTACATTCACTGAGCATCTTTATCAAATACATTGACCAAAAATTTGTGTGAGCTAACTACCAGACATTTTAACAAATGAACTGTGATTGAGAGTATTATTTTTACACTTGTGATGTGATTATATACAATTGTCTCGATAATTTCTTATTAATTTGTATTTTTCCCTATTGTAATGTAATGTAATCTTTTGCATTTTTATTACAAATTGAACATGGATTATTCAACTATTTGTTTTTTAACAAATGTTTTCTTTTTTTTAATACTTAATGAAAGGTAAACTTGTGCTACAAACACACACACAGAAGTAAGTATTGCCATTACTTTTTATTATGAATTCTACATGTATTTAGAGATACAGTCGAACCTCCATATAACGAACCACTATATTGCTAATTTTTCTATACTGCAAACTTTTTCCTGGAACCAAGAACATTTCACGATTTTCTTCGTAAAATAACCTCCCAATAGCGAAGATCATTTTCTATGTAATGAACTTTTTCTCTTTTGATTAGATTTTTCCTCCCTATTTTAAAATTATTTCTTTAAATTTCAAGTTATTCTTAATTTTAACACATTTTTTTTATGTTGGTCAGAAATATTTATCCTAACTCGTCAAGAGCAATACTGTTCTGAACGTTTCATCCAAGAAGTGCAACCTCTAATACCAATTGCACAGTTCACTAGAAACATTTTCGATATCCTCTTTCTCCATCAGTAGAGTTGTCCCGTGTCTCGTGTTCTAATTATAAAAAAAATATTCGTTTAATATTACTTGTATGCTTTAAATTAAAAAAAAATATGACCTTAAAGCTGCTTAATTTTAGTATAAAATTATTTTCTTAATATTGAAAATACAGTGAATACTTCGAAATTTTCCCCCTAGATTTCCTTGCTGTTTTTCTTTCTTTCTTTTTTGATGGGAAAGATATATAAAACAAACATATATAAATCTTTTAAAAAAATGTGTGAGTAATTACTTTTTTCCACATATAGTGTTTATGAATTTAAAACTTGTTTTATGTGGTTTATAAAGAAAATTAAAAGATGAACCTCTATATACCGAATTCGCCATATAATGAACTTCTTTTTGGGATTTAGTGACTTCGTTATACAGAAGTCCGACTGTATATGGATGCGGATATATAATTTTTTTTATTTCTAAGAGCAATAAAGTCTCTTCTGGGGAAAGATTTAGATATAGAATCTTTTTTTTCTCGATCCCCTATATTTTTCGAGGAAACATTAAATGTCTGTATTGTTTTTTTTTTTGACATTTGAATTCGTCTTATGCATTCTTTAAGGAATTAGTGAATTGATTCTTTTTTGTAGCTTTGATTGTTTATATGTAATTTATAATAAATCATCAAAATTCTAAGTTAGATTTTCAGTTTGACTTTTCGGTAGAATTCTTTTCCAAAGATTCGGGCAATGTAGCTTGCTGTAAGTTACATAGTTTACTCCTGAAGAGTCTGACGACCTAATTTGTGTTTGACAAGCTATATGAGTCTTGAGAACTTAAAAAAAATTCTCAAAAATGTATTTTTAATAAATTTATCACATGAATGTTTAGCATCCCGTGTTTGCTAATCAGTATTCTGTGAAATCACAATTCGAAATACGATACATTTAATTAAGTTTCTAAATATTCTAAATAAAAGAAATGTTAACTGTCAATATTTATAAGAAAAAGTTTGCATCTATTTTCTTATATAAATAAATGCTTTGTGTAGCCTATAATGTTATAGGAGCTTTTATAAAAACATAAGTAAAGCAGAGATATTAGACGAAGATAATTTTCTCTTCAAACCTTTCGGCTTACAGTCTTTTATATAACAGATGTGGATGTGACATTAAGCATAATGATTCTACGTAAGTTTGACATAAGTATACCGAAATGTTCAATATTATAATAATTTCAGATGGTGAGGGTTGTTATACATAGTAAATTTCAAAAAAATTCATTGAAGAATAAGACTGAAATATCTGTCTTTTTTGTTTGTTTAAATCGAAAACCTCTTAACTATGGGGTTTTGTTCACGTAATAATATTAACTAAAAATGTATATATATATAATACAAAATAAAAAAAATTCCATATATAAATATATATATATATATACATATATATATACATATATATACATATATATATACATATATATACATATATATACATATATATATAAAATATATATATATATGTATATATACATATAGAGAGAGAAAGAGAGTATTTTTAAATTTTCGTTATATATATTTCATATATATGTATATATATGTATATATATATACATATATATATGTATATATATATACATATACAGAAATATATAAACGAAAATTTAAAAATAAACTCTCTTTCTCTCTCTCTCTCTATATGTATATAAAGAGAGAGAGAGAGAGAGAACTATACGTATGTAATTGAGTGTTTCGAAAGACAACGCATAAACACCTGCAATATTTCAACATTCTGGTGTTTTTTTTTCTTGATACGGAATATAGGAAAGTAATAAGGCGTTAAAGATTTAATTATCTATAAAATTTTATAAAATTGCCTGAAAATAATTCGTAAGAACACTTGATCATTTTTATAGTTCTTGGTCAAAATTATTGGATCTGAGCAAAGTTTAGATTTGAAAATGTTCCATGTGAAATAATTTTAAATATACGTCCACGTGAAAGGGTTGAGAGATTTATAGAAGTGTCACGATTAGAATCTTAGAGAAACCATTGTAAAAGTTTACTGCCAGTTCAAATCGCTCGTAAAGACCTCAAATAAAACAGTACTCCAAAAGTGAAGAATTTTATAAGTCACTTTCATACACAACTGGACAATTTAAAAGATTGTCTACGCGACAAAACTTCAAAAACAACCCATTCCAGTTCTTCGCTAACCAAACTGTCGAGAGAAAAGAAAGTTTCCATTAAATATGAGTTTTTAGTCGATAAACTTTGGCAACGGAAAATAACCGGAACGGTTCGGTTCTAAAAACGGAACGAAAAAATGGAAGGAATAAAATTCTTTTAAGCTATCCAAACTTTAAACACGATTGTCACGTCAGTGTCAACTGAACCCATACTACCAAGAATAAATGCAGGAAAAAAACAGGATAAAAAACGGGGAAAGAACTCAGTGGCATTTATCCTAAGGCGCCCGAGGGTAAAATAGATTTTGTCTTCCAAACAAAATAAAGAATTCAGTAAACGTTTCTTGCTCTAGAGGATGAGTAATGTCTACGCATGAAATCCGATCGAGCTAGAAATTTGAAAAGAACTGCTTTCAACTTTTCAGCTAATGCAACAACAAATATATATTGGGATGGATTATTTTCTTCATGGATTGTGTTGTTCTGTTTGTGTCTGTTTTAACACTTCACTATCTGCTTTTCTTTTGCATTTATTGGAGAGATTCTGTGAAATTTGTCACTTGTGTAATGCATTATTATTTCGCTGCAGTGCAAGTGTTTAGACAAGCAGTGTTTGTCAAGATAGAAGTTTTTTTTAAATTTTTCACAGCTTTCAGATGATGCCCATTTTGGTTGCATACTTTTAGAAATAAAATTTACATTTTTTCCATTCTCCAATACTACAGTAAAGAGTTGCTGAAGTTGAAAAAAACAAGCATTTACTCTTTATAAAAGCTCTCTCTTAGTATTAGTGCATTGATTACAATACATTTAAGTATTTTTTAAAAAGAAGTTCTCACACGGGCAGTTTAATAAGATATTTTAAATTTACGCTTTCTAAAAATAAGCATTTATACAGGTATATTTTTATAGTGATTTCTCTTAAATTTACATTTCTAATAGCATTTAACTTTTGTACTCAAATCTATAAAAATCAATTATTCAATACAGACTTATAACTGCTTAATAATGCCCATTAAAATCTACAAGCAAGTTAAAATAGAAAAGCATTAAAAAATATTGATTGTATAATTTAACGATGTAATTTACTTTTTTTATGTAAGATTTACCATTGCTTCAGTTTTGTAAAAATATAACAAATGAAAAAGTTTACTGATCAAATGCTTAAATAATGATTTATACAGATTTTTCTAGATTTTTATATATGTAAATATAATTAAATACATTTCCAAGGAAAAACATATCTTTTTCATACGATTTTATTTTCATTCTATTACTATGATACTTTAATCTAGCGCCTAACAGTTGCCAAAAGTTTTTAAACAAGTGTAAAGTAAAACATAGTTTGAAAGAGATTATTTTATTAATTACGCAGAAAATTTAATATTTTTTATAGCAAACAGGTTTGCAAAAACAAACTTTGCTTCAAATAATATTGCTAATAACTATAGAGGAATAACTTAATATATATATATATAAACTTTAATTTATATTTTACATTTCAAACGTATTTTATGTATCTAATTTCATAAGTAAATCAAATTCCTCGAAACACCTTATGCTTGCTGATGTTATTTTATTGGAAAAATAGCAAATCATGATTACAGTTAGCACATTGAAATGATATATTATTTTAGTAATGGTACGAGCAATATTATTATCATATAATTAATATATGGTTAAAATTGTGTTGCATATTGCATACCAAAATATATATTAACTTTGCTATAGTTTTTAAATCAACTGAATTCTCCTGACAGCAAAAATAATATAAAGCAGAACATTTCAAAAATATTGATGACTGATTGATTTTAATTTAAAGAAACATAAGAGCAATTGGCGACAAACGTCGTGATTTTGATTTACGGTTAAGTAAACCAAAAGATTGTAAGAGAGTAAGGTATATTTAGAGCTGCAATATTTTGTTTAATTAATTAATTCAAATTTTCATGTTAAAAAGAACAAAAAGCTTCTAGAACGATATTACTAACTAATATGGGATTAAAATTGTTTAAAAATGCATATAATATATTTTAAATGTACAGACCAATATGTAAAAGGACACATACAAGAAAATAAATTTTAAAAAATGTCTATCTAGATTATTTTGATATATTTCTGCTTACTTTCATCGATTTAAAAGTTGCATTGATGTTACATTATCTTATAAATTACTTCAGCAATTTTAAATACTTTGTATCAGAGCAATGTATTTCTTTTAATTATATGTTTATAATATCCCAAACATTCATTATGCTTTTAACAACATTAAGTGTAACATACTAAAGTAAATATTTTTTACATGATAATATCTGAAATATTCACTTGTATGATCACATTCAAAGATTTCAATTAACGTTGGGAAACTATTTACTTTCACAGCAAGCATTCTTTAACAAGAAAAAAAATATATTTGTTTTTTGCAAAACAATTTGTCAGAAAGTACGTCACACTTAATAAACCTAGCAAGCTCGTTCTAAATTACTCTTCATAATATTTTTTCACAACCCTCTTCTTAACGAAAAACTTTTCAAAGTAATTCTCGGCGTCCTGAGAATTCCTGCCTAAAGTGTCCCTGGCATTTTCAGCTCCCATCACGTAATTACAACCGCAGCGGAGCTGGAACACCCTCCTGCTATTAAAAGTATGACTAAAGCTATGCGTCGTGCAGTGGCTATCGTGAGCAATTATGGGATTACTTGAGCCAAAGTTACATGCTCTTCAAACATATATCTGTATAGAAAATTCCACTGGGGAGGAATGCGAAAAGTATTTTCTACGTCTTCGGGTTATTCCCATAAGATGGAAAAGTTCTCGAGGGATTGCTTAAGGAGTCTAAATTGGATTTAAGATGACGGTGGTGAGCAAAAATAATCTCACTGCCGTCTTGTTCCGTGGTCGTTCTCATGTAAGCTTGTTAATTAACCTGCACGCCCCCACTGCACGTGACTCTGTAGCAGTCACTAATTAGTGTGCATTATTTCCAAGTCTGTGTTTAGTATTTCAGGCTGCTATTTTTTCTAGCAAGATCCGAAGAGTTTCTATAGTGGGTGGAATTATTTATGAAACATCTGGAAAAAAAAAACTTTACACTTCCTAATATTAGGCAAAAATTGTATTTTTTTTTAAAGTTTTTTTTAATGTTTGTTAGTTTCAACTTAAAAATATTTAATTAATATTTGACGTATATTCTGGAATCATGCACTTTTACTTCCAAACTGCATTTAAAAAAAGTTTTAAGAATTTTTGCCTTTTAATGCGCTTTTTTACGAAGAAACGGGAAATGGGTACGTGTGCCAAACTGATATGTTTTGAGGTAATTTATTTTGAGATATTTTGCCAGGATTTGGAAAAAGAATAGTATACTTCTAGAGCTACAACTCTTTAAGTTCATGAGGTATGTCATTACTTTTAAATAAACCGTATTTCTATACATATAGAAAACTAATTCGTTTCTTTTATGTTCATCTTTTATTTTTAAATACATCACTTTAATGCTCGACGTATAACGTAATCCTATAAATTTCGAACTTATTTTTTGTGTTGAAAGTACGCGTTATACACCGAATTACACGGTACATGAAAAATAAATATATGTTTTTAAAGTTTTTATTTAAAAACCATATTAATAACTTTTAAATGAATTCGAGTATTTTATTTAAAAACACATTATATGTTTAGAACATATTATAATTTTAATTTCGATATCACTCAATCGTTATTGATGAAGAATTCTTCACTTAAATTATTGAAAGTTTAATCAAAGTAACGACGAAAAATACGAGAACATAAAAATTAATAGATGGTTCTATTCAGGAATAGTGCAAGTAATTAATTCTTTAACTTCTGGACATTTTTTTAATGCAGGGAGTTTTTAAAGTAAAACATTAATAAAGTTTCAACTAACGATTGATTTTGAATATTATATTGAAACTATATATATATATATATATATATATATATATATATACGAGTGATTTTTTTAGATGTTTTAAATAAATTATAGAATTTCATGTTTTTTATTTACTTTTTAAAACCATTTTTTATTTAATGGAAGAAATATATACTTATCGATTATTAAAATCCGCTCCGATTTCTACTGTTCCAAAATCAATTAAAACTCAAACATATTTAAAGCCTCCGTTGTGCAGATTAATTTTGTTACGTTAATAAAAAAATTATCCAAACATGACGCTTAACTTCATATGGTCATAAACCTTATTTTGAATTTATAAAATATATTACAAAAATGTGTATTACAAAATTACAAAATGTATTAGAAAAACTTATTTTATAACAATTGGATTTTCTAAAACTATTTGTTTCATTAAATCTTTTTTTTTCATTTTCCTGATTATTTTTTTCAATTTTGTTAGTTATTGTGTGTATGTCCCAGAATTAACATTTTTAAATAACCCGGTTTTTATCCGATCTACATTAATTCTACTTAAGAATTCTTTATTCTACCGAACAAATCAAAACACTTCATGCTACACTTAGTAATGAAAAAAAGTCTTTAAGTAGATAATTCTAATGTAAAGCATGATTTCTGTTTTTTCAGAAACTGATTATTCTTCAGAACATGACAACTTTTGGAGAATATCACAGATAAATTATCAGCATTGAAATGAATCAAAATAATTGATTTGAAAGTTAATATTTAAATAAATCTCTCTTGACAAAAAATATTAATTGATTCTTAAAGATTTTTTTGGGTGTTAAATTCAATTTCATGAATAAATAACGATTGATTATTTTTTTTTACTTTTATAAAATGTACCTCTAAGTCATATTCAAAGCATTTAAATAGTATTTTCAAGCATTTGATGGAACAACTACTATAATTTCTGTTGGAATTTATTTTAGAGTTAAAGTTTAATTAGCTCTATTCTAAGATATATGAATTAAAAAAATGAATTCATATAAGATTAAATAATGCAGTTTAAAAGTGGCCACGGTAGCCTAATGGCTGGACACGTGGGTGGCGTGCCATGAATTCCAGCCTAGTACCACTGAAAACCCACCGTGTATGGGAGCGATATCGAGAGCTGAAACACTCTCCCGTTGGTGAGGTATGGTTGTTAGGAGAGGAAGGGGGGGTTAAAACTCAGGTGCCGTCCTTTTTGTTTTGATCATGGTTCAAAGATACGACGTAAGCCCCAAAAACCCTCGAGTAGCTGCCGAGTGTGACGTTAGCATTCACTCATTGAATGTAATTAATGATATTCCTGAATATCTTCAGTACTATATACAGTCGAACCTCCATATAACGAACTTCTACATAGCGAACTTTTTCCTGGAACCCTGAACATTTGACGATTTTCTTCGTAAAATAACCTCTCTATAGCGAACTGAATTTTCTATGTAACGAACTTTTTCTTTTGTGATTCAATTTTTGTTCTCCCTTTTTTAAAAGTATTTCTGGAAAATTTTCAAGTTATGCTCTCTTTAACACATTGTATGGTGATCATAAATCTTGAAATAGTTTTGTTAGATCCTGATTCGCCGAGAGCAATAGAATTATGAACGTTTCATCCAAGAATTGCAACATTTATCCCAATTGCCCAGTTCACTAGAAACATCTTCAAAATCCTTTTTCACCCTCAATGAAGTTGTCCCGTGTATCCGTCTTCAAATTATAAAAATGAAGTATGTTTACTATTACTTGTAGGCATTACATAATTAAAGTGTCCTTAGAATTCATTAATTTTAGTATACAATTATTTTCTTAATTTTTTAAATGCAGTGAATTCTTCGACATTCGTTTTTTTTTTCTTTTTTCCTTGCAGTTTTTCTTCCTTACATTTTTTTTTGATGGGTAAGATTTTTAAAATAAATGTATATAATTTTTTTTAAAAGGTGTAATTAATTACCTTTTTTTTAATAATTAGTGTCCATGAGTTTAAGATTTGTTCTATCTGGCTCACAAGTATAGTAAAAAATCAACCTCTAAACAACGAATTTTCCCTTTAACGAAGTTTTTCCGGGATTTAGCGACTTCGTTATATAGAGGTCCGACTGCATTTAATAGCTCATTCAATATTTTAATTAAATAATTACACGAGCTCTTTATTTCTTGAGTACGATATGCAATAGCTAAAAACAAATATATTTTTAAGTTATTAATTTATATGTGCATAAAATCATAAACCTGATGCACACGCATTTCAAAAATTCCTCTGAAAGTTTTAATAATATATACCGCCTGGTTCTTACGTTAAGGTATCCGACTACGTTCATAACCGTGATTTAAAAAAACGCATAAATGGATAATTTACATGATATTTAGTGTCACTTAGATAAGAATACTTGTATAAAAAATTATTTTAAGAATATTATTACAATAAAAAATTATTCAAGCACAATATTTTGACAAAAAATGTGAACATAGAACGACCAATTTTCAAAATATTCTTTTTTTGTGAAAAATGCTTATATTATAATAATATTTTGCCTGTATATAGCTCAGACCACTGTACAGTGGCTCAACTACAATTTCTGAAATAGATAACTTTGAAGTGGGTTTATCCATGTTTTACGACTACAGAGGGGCGAAATTTTAAGCAAAAAACAGCCGATAATTATTTCAATGGGTTGTAATTCTAAATTTAATGTGAATTTTTCAAAAAAAAAATAGTTCAGACTCTCTGGAGAAGTGTTTACTTTATAGAAGCAAAATATTATTATTTTAGAAGCATTTTTTATAAAAGGAGAACATTTCGGAAAAGGTTATTCTAAGTTAATTTTTTGCCAAAGTTTTGTATTTAAATAAATTTCTTGTCAAAATGTCCTTAAAACAATTTTATACGTATATTCTAATCTAAGTGACACTAAATATCATGAAAATTATCCATTTATGCGCTTTCTTTAAAATCACGGTTCCGAACGTAGTCGGATACTTTAAAGTACTCGCACTCTAAAGAATTTTTTCCTGAATGTCATCTTTAATATATCGATACATATATAATTTCAGAACCATTTCATAAAAGTGTTTACTTTTCATCCGTTTGTTGTCTTTCGAGCAAATGGAATTGGACAAAACATACAAAAATCAAAAGGGGACATTATCCCTCTAAGCACAACTTTTTCTTGCCTCTCCCCCTTTCAAAAGCCAGTTTGAAATAAGAAATGCATCACTTGGATGATATGATGAATTGGAAATCAATAAAATGTCGCGGCAATTTTACGCAAGAAGCTTTGTAGATGTATCTCCAAAAGAAGAAGTTTGTATTTTACAAGTACACTTTAAATAATAAGTTCCATTACCGAAATTAAAATGCATTAGTTTAAACATCGATGGAATGAATTTGTTGGATAGTTCTTTTGAGTATTTGGGAATAAATCGTTTATCAAGATGCATTTCATTTTGATCTGTGTTTTCCATGTCTTTTTGTGAAGTTCAATCCTCAAAAGAAAAGAGAACATTCTGCGTCAAGGTATCGAAGAAAATGCGGCAAATTCAGTTACTGCGACACGAAGTTATATGTTTATGTTTTTGTGCCATTTTCACATCATTGAGTAAAACTATAAATATTTGAGATTAGAATATATATATATATTGGTAGATTTATATTTAATTATAATCAAATCTCGGAGCTCCTAAGTTCTGAATCATGTAGATGCAATCTATATCGAGACTATATTGATGATTATCATCAGCACGTTGTCACAGGAGACCTTAGCATCGTGAAAGATGATTTGTTAAGAAATTTTATGGAAAAGGGTACCGGTTTTAGACTTATGATCACAAAAAATAAATCTAATGTTATGAAACAAATCATAAAAGATTTAGATAAATTTTACCTTAAAATGGCAATTAAATACGGAATGCCGATTGAAGCATTCAATCAATTTAGATCTTATGTGGCTACAGAAATTCAGGAATTAGATTTTACTGTTGAAAATGAAATTATGTATAAAAAGATCTTAAATCATCAATAGTAAATATCAAAATGACTTCGTTATTACATATGTTGATAAAGTCTCTGCTAATTATGCCATAATTTGTAAATATTTTTACAGTAAAATATTAAGTAACCACATTTTAAATAATAATTCATTTCAAAAATCAATTCACAATAATAGAAAGATGATAATCGTCTTTTAGCTTTGAACAAAAGACTGAATATTCATCTAAATAATATTAAATATCCAAGTATTTTTTTAACACCAAAATTTCATAAAAGCCCTATAAAATTCCGTAGTATCACTAATGAATACAATACATATATCACGAAGTCTGGGAAGATCTTGCAATCTCTTCTTCAAAATCTAATTGATAATTTACAAAACACGGCGATTATTAAAAATAGCTTAGAGATTACTAGAGTTACTAAGGATATGTTGATTTTTTCTATGCATGGTTTTGATTTCGAGGACCTTTTTAATTCTATAGATATTGACGATATGATTAAGGTTCTTCAGTTAATTTATAACAAATATGAATTATATACTTCAATGAAAAAAGAAAAATTTGATATTCTTGTTAACCTCATTTTAAAAGAAAATTTCATTATATTTGATCATAATCTTTATAAACAGATCAAAGGATTACCTCAGGGTGGTCCAGCTAGTAATTGTTTAGCGAACCTATATTTACATTTTTTTGAAATAGATCATGTTATAAATGATTCTTACTTAATTTATCGTTATATAGATGATATAATAATTTTTGGTAAAAATAGTGAATACAAACCAAATATTACATTCTACCCTGATTATCTCAAGCTCCTTAAAACTAACTTCAACTCTAATAGAATTCTTGGATTTAGACTTGCATCTTATTAACAATAATGTAGTCAGTAACATTTTTGACAAAAGAGATTCGTTTACATATAATTAAAATTCCTGTATGGAACAGTAATTTTCATATATCAATTTACAGAAATATCATTTTGAATTTTTTATTTAGAAATGATAACTTAACTACCCACAAAATAGATAAATACAATAATATAAAAAATTTTTTTTCAATGTTGTTTAGATCATGAATACCCTTTTAATTTCTTGAGATCTTATATTCATCACAAATACATTAATCGTCTTGCTACTTCGAATTCAAATCCACCACACAACAATAGGTTTTCAAAGTCAGCATGTTAGTGGTCTTGCTGTGAAGATTATATCATAACACTCATATCACAGTTTACATTTTTTCCACACACATCTTAAACATCTTACACATTTTTGACAACCAACCAAATTAGAGCCCTAGCAAATTTACATTTTTGACAATCAACCAATTCAAATTTTACCATATTTGATTGTCGTCATTCTATACTTGTCTTTGCTGGCTGGTTTAAAAAAGTCAGCTCAAAAGATGTGTTTATGTTTTTCGAATTTTTTAACTTGGTGAATAATTGACTTTCATTAATGGCAAGATGCTTGTTTCTCTTCGTAAAAGCTTTGTGAGTAAAGAAATTTTGTTAAATTATTTTTTGAAAAAGATACTTTTCTTATGTAATTGTTCTAGTATTTTTTCTACTTTTCTTACATAATTATTTTGTGATTTTCTGCATTAAGAGTTTGGGAGAGTTTGTTACATAATAGTAGTGATTGGTTTTATCATGCTCTCTGAGTTATACTTTCTCTGAAGCTTTGTTTATTTTATTTGGTTTTCCTACCGAGTTGCAAGGGGGAAGGTTGGCGCCTTCAAACTAGTTTAAACTTATTCGGTCCTAAGTCCGAAATTGCTTTCTGACTCGCTAGGTTCTTCTTTTTGTAGTATTTTGTTCTTCATGTTCAGCTTTCATATTTTTATTACGTAATTTCTTGTTATGTTCTTCATCTATTATTTCTTGTTTTTGATAAATAATACATATTTCTTTTTTATATATATATATATATATATATATATATATATATATATATATTGTTGCACCTTTATATAACGAAGTTAAATAGCGAAAAAAAGTTCGCTGTATGGAAATTTTGTTATATAGAGGTTCATCTTTCAATTGCTTTTTTAACCAAATAAAGCAAGTTTTGAATTCATAAACACTATATATTAAAAAAAAAATTCACAACTTATTGTAAATTAGAATACATTTGTTTCATATATATTACCTATCAAAAAAATGGCAAGAAAAGTTTCTTGACGCCTTTATCCACTTCCGGAAGAGTTAAATGTTCTTCTTTGATGCTCAAGCACTTACGTTTTGACATTTCTGAGATATAAGGAACGGAGTTCCTAATACAACTGTTCAACTCTACAATTGAACGGATACTATTTCAAGGACACGGAGACACGAGACAACTCAGTTAAAGGTGAAAGGGGATATCGAAGATGCTTCCAGTGAACAAGACAATGGAGGTTAAATGTTGCACAACGAGAGAGCTCTATGCCGAGAGCTATAGAATTCTGGTGTTTATCCAATGCCATAATTCAATAGCTCTCGGCTAGTTAGACACCTAATAAATCCAACTCAAGATTTTTGGCCACCATAAAACGTGTTGTCCAGAAATACTTCAAATATAGGGAGGGAAATAATTTAATCACAAGTGAAAAAGCTCGTTAGATATAAAATGCACTTAGCTATTGGAAGATTATTTTACGAAGAAAACTGTGAAATGTTCTTGGTTCAAGGAAAAATTTCGCTATGTAGAAAGATTCGCAATATAGAAGTTCGTAATATGGAGGTTTGGATGCATACAGTAGAATCTGTTTTTGTGCGGTCCTTTATTATGCAATTTTATTTTTGTGCGACCGCATAAAAAATGTAGTATTTCAACGAATTTGCTAGTTATATGTAAGAATTCATGAAATTTTCCAAAATTTTATTTTTGTGCAGTTATTTTTATGCGGTCCCTATCTACCGCACTAAAACAGGTTCAACTGTATATATATATATATATATATATATATATATACATAGGTAGTGCTGGTTGTAAAAATAAATTTTAAATTTATTCTCCTAAATTTGCTTTAAATGTAATGATAAATTTCCTCAATCTTCCTCCTATCTTTTTAAATATACATTAATTAATACTTCAAAAACATAATACATCTTCCAATTTTTTTAAACTTTATATCTGGTTTAAGTGTTTCCATTTACTTAAATATACTTTAAAATGGATTTTAATTACAGTTTTAAACACAAATCAGAGGTATGCTATTCATTTTCCTTATATTTATGAAATCCTACTTTTGTTCTCATGAAATAATTTCATTGCATATTTTTTCGATCTTCAATATATTTTAACCTGATAAAATTATTCTTTCTTATCATCTAGACAACTAATTTGAATACAACTTGAATTTCCTTTATCTTTTTCTTTAAACAAATCCATTTAAGTATAAAATAGTATTATTTTATAAATATAACTCATTGTGTGCTTAAATATTTGAGACAATATAGGTATATCCCTAGTAATTTTTAACTTAAAAATATATTTCTAATACTATTCTCACATTCATGAAAACTTTATCTGTTCCCAGTACATTTCGGTTTCATATTTCATGTATTTAATTAGAAAATAAATATAATTTTTGACAAAAAAAAAGATTCCTGACATTAATGTGAATTAAATACTTTATTAATTTCTCAATCACTTTTTTCACTTTGAAAAAATAATATTTAAGCACTATTATTCTTCTTTGAATTTCCCTGAAAAGAAACGAAAGTAAATTAATTACATTAGTATGACTCCATAACATAAAAAAACATAATTTCATATCCAAAGTATTATTGAAAATATGTAGCTCCTTTAGATAATTGTATGCATAACAAAGTATTAAAATTCTTTATCAGTTAATTTAATAATATTTATAATTATAGGGCTTATTTTATAATGACCAGTGGTCGAATGGTAGCGTATTGCGCTTCCACACCACAGGTCCGGGTTCAATTCCTAGGCTGGCCAAGGTCGACTCAGCCATTCATTCCTACTGCAGGGGGTCGGTAAATGAGTACCACTCTTGCTTGGGGACTAAAACACTGGGGGTTTGACTTCAGACTGACCACCTGATCGAGACATCTGCTCATAAACCTCAGCGCCCATTGGCCACATATACTGGGATGAAACAGTAGGCCTTTTCTCTCATGAGCTGTTGCGCTACTGAATTTGAGTTGAGAATTGTTCAAATTTAAAAATGAAGAAACAGGATCGTGAAGCTTGATGGTGACAAAACTAAACTGGTAATATCAGTACTTGTTCAATGGTCTACATATTATAAAAACCATGTATACTCTAATTAAATTACAACACTAATGCTAATCAAATTATGTTCATAGATATTATCATATTTTTAACGTATAAAAAAGGAGAAAAGATTTCATTGAGAAACGTATTCTTTTCCCCTCTCTTGTGTATACAAAAAAATAAAGCATTTACACTAAACTCAATGCTGTACACGACAATGAATATTTACATCGCCAAATTAGCTTTAAAACAAAACATATCGATTAACAAATCAATGTTTCCCTTACAAGTTTGCTAAAATAATATCAAATCAATATAAACGCATTAAACTTCTTAATAAATAATACTCAAATTCCTTAATAAAACATTTCGCTTCCTTTCCTCCAATGAGAAAAGCAACCGTCCCAAGGCTCAGCTACCAAATTAGGAAAAAGCAAGCCATTTCAGCTTGTTATTCCAATTCCGTACAAGTGTACTTCTGAAGTCAACACGCAATAAGGCAATTTAAGAGTATCCGTTAAGCACTCGATTTTAATAAGGCATCGTGTAGATGTTGGACTTAACGGTATGCAATGTTAGTTATCGATAACTGGCTTTTTATTCCCTCCCCGCCAGTTCATAAACACCATTGCGCCAAACATGTAATATTTCTATTAAATAAATGAATGAATTTTGGCGCAGAATGGTAAGTAGCTTCCTGGCTTAAGTGTACTTATCTTCTAGCTTTCTGCTCGTATTGACCACTTACCTTGTTATGCATTTATCGGTTATGTAAATGCACTGCGAAGAACGCGTTTTGAGTGAAAGAAAAATGTTACTGCACGGAGAATTTTTGAATTTCTTTCTTTCGCTCTTCTGGCTCTGGATTTCGATCGAAGCAGTAAAGGAGAGGGGGGATTCTCTTGCTTCCTGCTAATGGAATTCGTGCCCCGATTCTCTGTTTGGGAAGCAATGCGGTATATGCATGCGATTCTAACTTTTTAAAAGTGAAATATGACGGATGTAAAAAATAAATGGGGATAAGACATTTATCAGATAGGCGAAGTAACTATAGAGTGCTTCTTGAGCCCGAATCATAATGCATTTCTTTTTGAGAAATGTTCGACTGTACTGCGATGTCTAGAGAATTTATTGTAAGCCAATAATGAATTTCAATTTTTTTGTGCGTATTGGGTTTTTTCATATGCAAATTCCACTAACGTAGGTGACCTATTCTGACAGCTGGCTTCTTGATTTTGATTTTAGATGTAAATGCGTTAGAAAATTGAATAAGGGCTAAATTAATTATATGCAGCGACATTTCATTTAAATCATGGAAAGTGAGTTGGAAAAAGAATGATATAGGTGATAGGTGATAGGCATATATCAATATACAATGATCGCAAAGTTATATATATATATATAAATATATATATAATTATGTTATTTTAATAAATATGTTTAAATAAAGAATGATTTTGATGAAATGAGGGTGTTCATTATGATAGTCATTATGACTTATTTTGACGTATGAATTCAAACCTCTTAACATTTATTTACGTTTAGGTTACCGTTCTAGAATATGTATATATATATATATATATATATATATATACTAGCCGTTACCCACACGCTTCACTGGGTATTTCACTATGTTGTATACACTGGTGTACAAAAATTAAGGACGAAGTCGAAAAATTACCGTATCAGCTGAACGAAGAGGCAGAGCGGACAGAAAGACCAATCAGGAGATTAAGTAAGGTGATGTACGGTAGCACATGCACAGATATGAAGGTAGACGCAATTGGGGAGTGTCTAAGTAGTATAAAGTATGTTGTCGGTGTAAGATCAGTATTTCTGTCAAAGAGATTTCACGCCGTTTAGAAGTTAAAATCACACCGAGTTGCTGCGTCAGCGAGAAATGGCAAATAATCAATCTGTTAGACGACATCTGGATGCTTTTACCCGAGGTCGAATCATTGGGAAGTTGGAGGAAGGCCGCAGTGTGACAAGTGTGGCTGCAGAGTTCGGAATTGCTCACAGCATCGTTTCACGACTTTGGAGACAATTTCAAACTACAGGAACAGCTATCTGGGGGTTCAGTAGTGGTCGTCCACGTGAAACCACACCCGCAGATGACCGGTACATTGTCTTACAGGCCAGAAGAAACAGGCGGCAGACAGCGGGAGAAATCGCTAGACACACGACACAGGCGACTGGACGACCGATATCGCGTTTTACCGTTGCCAGAAGACTGCACGGTGGTGGTCTGTTTGCACGACGCCCTGTACGGTGTGTACCTTTAACGCCTGCCCATCGGAGAAGGCGTTCTCTGTGGTGCCGGGAACACCGGAATTGGAGAAACAATGAATGGGGACGAGTACTCTTTACAGATGAGAGCAGATTCAGTTTGAGTAGCGATTCTCATCGCATACTCATCTGGAGAGAGCGGGGAAGCCGCAATCATCCTTCGAACATCATTGAAAGGGACAGGTATTGAGGTCGCGGTGTTCTCGTTTGGGGAGGCATCATGCTTGGGAGTCGTACAGACCTTCACATCTTCGACGCAGGTTCAGTCAACGGGACCCGTTATTGTAACGAAATTCTTCTTCCATGGTAGCGTCTTTTTAGAGACGCTATGGGTCTGCAACAATTCCTTTTCATGGACGACAATGCACCATGCCATCGCACAGTAGCTGCCGAACAGCTCTTAGAGAGTGAGGATATTGAACGTATGGATTTGCCGGCACGATCTCCGGATCTCATTCTCATCGAGCATGTATGGGATTTTCTAGGCAGACGCTGGGCAGCTCGTACCTTACCATAAGTAACGATTCGGAAGCTTCGATTGGCGCTGCAAGACAAATGGGCAGCAATGCCTCAACAACTCATTGACACCCTCATTCTGAGTATGGACAGACGCTGTGAAACCTGCCTAGCAGTCAGGGGAGATCATATCCCCTACTAAAGGCCGGATGTTTCTTGCTGGACACCCATCACAGGGACCGGATGTTTCGGCCTTCAGTCGCATTGCGCTTCACGCTACTTTTTCAATAAAGCTTCTTTTTATCCCTCTGATTTCTCTTTTAGTAAGTGTTGCTTACATTACACATGTCCTTACGTATTGGTGATCTTACGGTATTAAATGTGTTGATTTGGAAAGCTTTTGTACAAAGTTATATTGAAAAAACCGTCTCGTCCTTAATTTTTGCACACCAGTGTATATGTATACTGTTTACATATGTATTAATTATTGATATCTAGCATTAAGAATTCGATTATATTGAAAAATATATTTATAGCTGTTACACTCTCGCCCTTTGATATAAAAAGAACATAAATTATAATATCTAAAAAAATTCTATTTATATCTAAAATAGAAGGAGAAAAATATTTTTCTCTCACTTAACCTAATAATCAAGTGGATTTCCACCAAAACAACTTTCAGTGGATCTCTACTCCATAAAATAAACATGCGTGCTAAATTTCAAGTCTGAATCTAACAGAACAAAAACGGAATTTTTATCATGAATACCTCGTTGACCGCATTCTTAGTGGATTCCAATTCAACAAAAGAAGAATGCAAAACAAATTTTATTATTATAGTCTTAGCAGTTCAAAAACAGGAATTTTGTCTATCAATACGCCCCAATAACTTTCCCTGCTTCCCCCTGGAGTTGATTTCCGTAAAATCCATTCTTAGTGGAACTCTATTCAACTAAAGAAAAGTGCTCAAGAAATTTCAAGTAAATGAGTTAAATTCAAAAGCAACAATTTTTCTATAACACGAACTTAATCCCTCAGACCCCCCACTCCTTTGTGGGTCCGTTTTCGCATAAATCTTTGTAAAAGGAACTTTATTCCATGAACGGAACACACCTTCTATTTTTCAAGCAGGTGGTTATACGCCCCTTAATCCCCCTCAGTGACCCTTGAGGATCAATTTCCCCCAAAACTATTTTGTAGTGGATCTCTACACCATGAAAGGAATTCGCTTACCAAATTTTAAGACTGTACGTGTAATAGTTTAAAAAATGGAAATAATTATTTGTAACGCCCCTTAAGCCCCCGCAACGCCACTTAGGAAACGATTTTCACAAAGCCCATTTTATGACAGATCTCTACTCAGTGAATGGAATCTGCTGACTCAAGTTCAAGATTTTACGTCTAAAAGTTTAAAAAAGGAGTTAATTGCCTATAACGCCACTTAATTCTCTACAACGCCATATGGGAGTCGATTTTCACAAAACTCATTCTGTAGGGAATCTGTACTCTATGAAAGGAATCCGCTTACCAAATTTCAAGACTGTACGTCTAATAGGTTAAAAATCTAAATAATTATGTATAACGTCCCTTAAGCGTCCTCAACGCCCCTTGGAGGTTGATTTTCGTAAAAATCATTATGTAGGGAATCTCTACTTTATGAAAGAAATCTATGTACTTAGTTTTTTCAAGACGGTACATCTAATAGTTTAGTAATGCAAATAATTATCTATAACACCCCTTGGGGTTCTAACTTTGCAAAATCCGTTCTTAGCTGACGTCTACTCCATGAAGGGGACCTACCTACCAAATTTCAAGTCTGTAGGTTTAATAGTTCCTTAGATATCGTGATTAGTCAGTGAGTCAGTCAGTCAGTCAGTGAGTGAGTCGCTTTTCTCCTTTATATATATAGATATATGCTGTTCAAAAGATTTTGGGAGCAAGCCCATGATTTCAGTGTAATTACGCAAATATTGCACGCCATTACTCGAGTTTTGTTTTCAGAAAATGTGAAAAGGTGCCCCTGATTTCCCGGAATTGTTAGTTTGGTGAATAGTTTGAGGAATCTTTAATTTGTTTCAACCTAAAGAATTGAAACACTCTTTCGGAAGGGAGGAGAAATATCATTATAAATTTATGAAATACATTATCTTCCAAAGAAATAAGGTTTTATAGAATTTGATCCAGATTAGGACGTTCACATGATATCACAGCAGTTGATGGTCAATGTCTGCTGTCAAAATCTGGTCAAGGGAAAACAGAGAATACTAATAAGCTACAAAAATCAGTGGTGTTTTGGCAACAGAAAGGAGAGTGTCAAGCTAGATAGACCGACATAGACTTCACCAGAGAGGATAGTATCTATTATCATAGGAAACTATCAGAGGATAACATCTATTATCATAGGAAACTATCATGTAATCCGTTGAAGTCAATACATCGTGTGGACTACAGATAACTGGATGCTTGTGGAAACCCTCTGGGTCCCACCCTGGACACTAAGATTAATTTGAGGCAAATAATGACCAGACGCCATTTGTATAATAATAACATATTTATTCTCTTGATTCAAATATCAAAAACTCTAATGACAAATAGTATCTATATGCCTACGTCAAACAAAGGGTTTAATTTAATACCTTTAGTATTAAATTAAATTACGAAATATGAAAGTAATCAATAACTACGCGCAATATCAATAATGTTTACCGGAATAGGAGGTCTGAGAAATACACGCAACTCGAATTAAGAGCTTTCATTAACTGAAAATAATTTTATTAATCTAACGCTTTTGGTAAGCGGTATTAAACTCGAATATATCACCTGGTAGTACTTACGATCTCTTTAGGTATATGAACTTCTTAAGGTTCCTTCGTTGAGTATTAACAGCAATACTTCGCTATCGTAATCCAATTCAATCCTATACACGTTGTCATTACTTCTGCTGGCTCAATTGCCTTCATCTCCGCTAACTTACAACGCTCTACTTAAATACCATATCTACTTTGCATATCCCGTTTTCTCCTTTCAGAGTTGATTTTAAATATACGCGAATTTACGATCCTCAAAGACGCCTAAGAATATTAGTGGGAAGGTGATTCGTCTCATGCTGAACATCAAGATTGAATGCAACGAGATTGAAGTCTGATGCTATGTACTGACGAATAATGATTAAATCTGGAGCGTGATATTTGATGTATTTTGGTATATCCCTTTAAGACTCAACCCGCACGATTGTGCGGTTAGGTATGCTTCTGCGTTTTTGCAATTAGAATAGTCGTAAGTAAGAAAATTGCGAATCTAACGATTGAGCCGGTTTGCAGAAAGAAAAAAGTGTAACTTTATATCAACAGACGATCGTTGTGGTCCATGCTTTACTTCCAGCTGGCAAATGTAGCTTTGTTTCCAAATACAACGAAAACACGTCTTCTTTTTATCTGTCGTAAAAAAGGTAATTATCAATATATTTCTAATTGTTTGGATACCAATCTTTGTATTAATGTTTAAATAATTTTAAATCAAAAATGTATTAATTAGACTCTATTAATGTGGTTTGTAGAACATGGGATTACATTACCGCACAATCGTGCGGGTTGGGCGTTACTTGAGTCACTGCAGCTATAACGATATGTTCATACTATACTATGTGAGTTTTTATTCCGTTTCAATACTTTTGATGACAATTAATACTAAATTTTCTTGGGGGTCGCCATGGATGAGTCCCTTTTTCTTTCTCTCTCTCTCTCTTATTTTGTAATTAATTTTCTTTCCATACTATTATTGAGGAGTATGGCATTTTTATCATCTCCACTGATATCTGCATCTATAACTCTTCCCCCCTCCTCCCAAAAAAATCTGGGTTTTCCGGTGGTACCTAGTATGGTGTGGTTTAAAGATATATATATTTTTAAAATATAAAATTTTCTGATACATTTTACTATTTTTCATGGAATACTTTGTTAACTCTTAACCAAAAACTTTTTCAGGGGTCTAAAAAATGTAGAATTCTCACAGAAAAATTTATTTCAGTTAATGAATAAATTAGATTGAACTTAAATCAGAACTTAGTGATCTCTAGAGTGATGACAATGTTGCAAACAAAACATCTGAATCACGTATACAGGAAGGAAAATCAAGTTCAGATGAGAGCAATGAAGAAAAACATGAGGGTATTTGAAATGGAAAGACAACTTTGGATCATTCTTTACCATAAAAGTCTCTTGAGCCCATTCATTTCATTGTTTTAGTTGTAATAATTTATTGGTTTCTGTGCAAATAAGATGCAATATCAAATACATTTCTAAAAGTCAAAATGGGTCACTTAAAATTTAAGTTAGAGATAGTTGAAGTGTTATCAGCCTGTCCAACTACTAACAAAAGTATTTTAACTGATGATGAGAATAACAGTCTTGTAATTTCACTCGCAAAAATATCAAAGTGTTATAATTCACCTACTAAACATATCATGGCTTGTATCCTGGTCATTCCAGGATAAAAGGATTGACATGTATTGCCATTTTTTATGTGTTGATGACATTTTACGGCCTCGCAAGTGCAGATTTGAAAACTACGAAAGCATTTCGAAAACTTGTTGGGAAAAATGCAATGGTTATTTATACTTGTCAAAAACAAAACAAAAGATTTTTACAATAAATAAATAATGAATTAATAAAACAGTTATTTACACATCAATAATTTCTTTATTTGTAACAATTTTAGTTGAATTAAGATATTGTTTTTTGTATCAACTTTGAGCGAAAAATGTATAGGTCGTAACATTTCATAGGTGACCTGTTTCACAAATAACTCACGAACCTAACGATCGTGCGGGTATCGTCTACGTTTCAGGAAAGGGAACGGGAATTTTTTATTATTTTTCCAATGTCATTGGAGTCCATATAGTATTAATAACCAGAAGAATTTAATATTTGAAGATAAAAATAATTCGGGTTTTAAAGGGATATAAAAATGATAATTCAAAAGAAACCTACATTATTTGTGAAAATTCACAGTACAGGTGAAGTGCGTCCATGTTATCAGCTAGAATACGCGTAGGTGGATGTATAAATAATCATGCTATTTAGAATGTTGATTTGACGGCCTAAATGTATGGGGACAAGATTCTGTGACCTCATGTCGTAGCTTACTACTTTCATTCGTGATTTCTTTCCTTTATGGCATGGTAATGTTGCACTTCATAAGCTCGATTTGTGAAGAATACGCTTGAAGATGAAACGGTGCAACCTATGGAGAAAATAATATTTTCTTTTAATATAAATTCAATTGAGCATGTTTGGGGTTAAATTTCAACTTCCATTGGCATTTATCCTTTTTCTGTCTGAGACTTAGATATTGTACGTCCTCGAAGACTAGAACAATATCCTTCAGAATCTAATCACAAACTAATCCCACACTCGGAAAACAAACTTTAATTTTTGAGTGGACCACACACATATATATTAAAAATACTACATCGTTTCCAAACATTATTTTTATGTTCGTCCCATGACTTTCAAGGATTTAAAGCTCCAATTCAATTTCTTTAAGGGTCTTCTTCCTAGTATTGCGTTTTAATTCGTGTGTAAATGCTTGTCTCATTGTCTCAGTTTTTTTCATTACTTTGACTGCTCCAATAATTTTTTTGAGCACTGTGTATGTATATGTAAAGGAATTTTCCCTGATAGAAGAAGGTATAGTTGTTAGTAGGGGTTGTATAGAAATTTCTATTCTCGTATAACATAATAGTTTATGATCTAGAAAGCTTTATCTTGTTTTCTGTGAAAGATGACCCTTTCAAGTCATGTCATGAGAGATGATAGGTAAGAATTTATGACTTTTTGAGCCCATCATTGAATTGCCATTGCCTTTTATATCACTATCCGTGACAAAGGAAAGCCTATTTTAGTAGACTCCACCCATCTGCAAAAACAACGAACTTAATTCAGAAATAGAACTTAAATTTTAAAAGGATAATTTTAAAATTTAATGATAATTTTTGAAAGCTATGATATTAATTATTTTTGAGAAGTAAGCTATTTGTAAAATTTTAATATAATTCAAAATCAATCATATTCTTTCTTCTCAAACGTAGGATGTGCTAAATAAGTAGTAATTTTGCCAAAATTCAATAATACACATGCATAAATAAAAAATGGAATGGTAATGCATTTACTAAGTGAAAGAAATATGAATAATTAAAGACTTATTAATTCCTTAACTGGCATTGGCGTATGTATCCGTCTCGCTGAACCAATGCGTTGAGTTCCCCTAACGTATATATATGTCCTACAAAAATACAATTCTTTTCTTTACGCTGTTATCTGTAAAACTTTTCCTAAGGGTGTGGAATGCAATAAAATGACCTTGATAGTATTTACGAATGATTTACCGTAAAATCTGGTGTATAACGTGCACTTTTAATACAAAAAAATAAAATCTAAATCTATGGATGTCGCTATGCGCGGGGTATATAAATGAGAGTTTTAACAATAAAAATAAAAAGATGAACATAGGAAAAAATTAGACTTGTGTTCAAAGATCGAAATACTGTTTATTTAAAAGAACGCATGATCGTATAAAGAGTTGTAGTTCTCGAAGTATACTATTTTTTTTTTCCTAAAACTTTGAATAACTCGAATAAATAACTTCAAAATATAAGACCATTGCGCACGTACATTTCAGATTTCTTCGTTAAAAGGGCTTCATATTCCTTCGCGTTTTGCGTTGAACATATTTAAAAATAAAAATTACAGCTTGTAGATCAGTGTTCCTCAAACATTCAGTATTTGCGGACCCAATATTCAACCATAATTTTCATCGTGCTCATACAATTACAATGTATAGAATTCAACACAATACTATACTTTGACACTAAGGTTATAATACGACTTTAACTTCTTAAGTATCTCCGGTGTATATAAACGTCTCACTCAGCCAAATAGTTAATTCTCCCGTACGTATATATACGTCTTTCCGAAGTACGACCATTTCTGTGCACTGTCATTCATAAAACTATTCCGAAGTTCTTGGAATGCAACAAAAAAGGACCTTGGCAGTGTTTGCAAAGGATTTACTCATTTCAGAGGTTTTGCTTATTTATCTCTTTTGTTCCCTTCTCCTTCAATACATCACATACACACGCCTGCGTAGAAAACGGCGACGTTGATGAGTCAATCACGTATCTTTCAATAAGCAGTAATGAAATTAATTACAAACCATTCAAATTATCAAGATAGTGTTAATTTTTTGTATATAATTTTTATTTGTGTCAAGCCCATGGGGTCAATGGTAATATTAAAATCATTCTTAACTTAGTAAGATATAGTGTGCAGTACTAATATATTTATGTATATTATATCGGTGTAAATGTATATTTATTTCTTATTATGTCAGAATGTATTTTGTTTTTTTACTTTCAGTGAATTAATAATGTATTAAAATAACCTTCTGTTTTTGACTTTTCAATATACTCACGCCCCCTTGTAGATGTATCACAGCCTCCTAGGGGGCACGCCTCATAGTTTGAGAAACGCTGTTGTAGGTACAGGTGCGCTTTATATGCCGGACTGTACTTATTTCAAAGAAAAATTCGATTTTGTGTCCTTTCTATTCCCCCAATTCACCGCATACGGTCCCCTATGTAAAAATCAGCGACACTGAAGTGCGAATCGGAAAACTTTTAATCGGCAGTTAAGGGGTTAAACTACAGATTTAAACGGCTTATCAAAATGTCGTATATTTTGCATACAATGCAACTCATATTCACACATGCCTCTGTTGTGTAAACTGTTAACAGGAAGATAAAGAAGCCTACATTTTCTTTTCATTGCTATTCTAATACGATAGAAGATGTGAGACTTGTTTAAACTAAACTATTCTTCTTTAGAGGAGATAATGCAGACATTATTTCAGCTTTCGTGCTAATGATACTTCTTCCTAATGATATGTCTGGATCATCCAGAATGAGATTACCATAATTACGAATACTCAAGTAAGCGATATGGCCAAAGTATCTTCAAAGTACATGCAGAAGGACTGAAATGTCTGATGATTTAACAAAATGCTTGTATAATTCTTGTAGTTCGATGATACTGTGTTTATACACTTATCATTAAATAGAACGATACTTGTACTAGTCTAGACATGGCCATCACTCACATACAGAAACGTATATGAAGATAGTGCAGTCCATGAGATGTTTATGATCATTTCAAAGTATTATAATAACATTTTTTGTTGTAATATACGTACAACATGCTTCATTTCAGAACACACATATAAAATTGTGTCTCCCATCAAAATTATGTAATATTTTCCCACAATGTTAGTTTTTTATGGGATCTCAAATTTCTGCGAATAAATGAATGTATTTATTGTTTCGTTTTTTCTATACTCCACTAATCAAGTAAAATGCTTTATAGTAGTTAGCCTAATATACTTATGAAATTTTATATTTTTACAGTGACATTTGTTTTAAAAATTAAAGAATGTTTTTTACAGCAATTTTAGGACAAATAATTGCTATTGATAGTAAATAAATTTGTTAAATGCTTTTTTACGTGTGTACAGTTTTTTTTTAAATAATAACATAATTTTACAATTTTAAAGAAAATCTTATTTTACAAAAAAAAAACATTTTTGTAAATTATATTATAAACTTATCAATTAAAAGTAATATTTTGAGTAATATTAAACTTTTTTTTGTAAAAATATATCATTTTATAATTCTTTTTTGTAAATTATACGTTTGCAACAAACCTAAGTATTTCTGTGTATAACCCAATAATTTTTTGTAGTTAAAATAAAGGTTTGGCATTGCACACAAACTCACCAAATTCGAAAAAAAGAAAGAAAAAACGCTACTTTATTTAAACATTATTTCTTTTGACTTACGCAAGAAATTTGAATTTTTTATAACTTTTTGAATGTTTTGTGAATGGAGTTTTAATCAAAAAGAAAAGTGGGAGGGGGCTGTCACAAATGTAGTTTTTGCATAGTTCTTAAAATTTACATTCACTCACTGGAATGTATGGATACAAACGCTCACTATGCGGTGAAGATCACCTCAATGGCAAGAATTATAGGTCGACGATTACTTTTCGTAAGCAGATTTATCTTACTCTACATTTTCAACAAATAAAAATGATGCTGAAATTAGACTTGCAACTAAAAGTGTACAATGTAACAAATGAATGGAAAGAAATGAAGTAATTTAACATGATTACCAAACTAAAGCAATGCTTTGTAATTTACAACAATATTTCGTCGTGTTTACCCACTTAGCAACATATTTGAAAATTAAGAGGCTTTTATCCCCAAATTTAGCTTGTATACACTTTTCACATTTGGCTAAAGTTATGAAAAAAAATCCACTCTTGGATTATAAACGCATATTTATAACCAAATATACGGAAATGTACTGTATACATTAATTAGTATGTTTTAATATTTCATTTTTAAAAATAATGCATATTTTTAAACCTTTGAATGATACCAAACATAATTCTCAGATTTATAATTTTTTTTTGAAAAGAAATCGTTTTTGTATAGGATTTGAAAACTAAAAATTAAATGAAACGGCATAATTATAGTTAACAATTTATATATATATATATATATATATATATATATATATATATATATATATATATATATATATATATATATATATATATATATATATATATATATATATATATATATATATATACATATATATATATATATATATATATACACACATATATATATATATATATATATATATATATATATGTGTGTGTGTGTGTGTGTGTGTGTGTGTGTGTGTGTGTGTGAAGAAAACAAACACACACATTAAATTTGATAAACAAAGTAGTTTTACCCAAAAATTCAATAAAATATAACTTTAAAAACAAACATATCGATTTCGTACTCAGACACAAAAAAATTTGAGGATAATTTTCTATTTCACTCATAATTTTCCGTTATTGGTTTAAATTTTATATCTTCGGTTTATAAATATTTTATTTCAAAAAATTCCTCAATATTATCCAAATTCCTTAAAATGTATTGATACATTGCGATCTAGAGTATAGATACAGTGTCGCAAGCTTGTTCAAGAGAGTTCGTATTTCCCCTATCTCATCTATCTCTGATTCTCTAAAGTACTTAGGTCTCCAAACAGTTTCTTTCTCTTTCAAAGATGTAACAGAGTAACACTTGAAGACATAAAAGAAGATTGCGTCTAGACATCGAAAAAGAACTTACTACTTCTTATCAGTTGTAATCTAACTTTATATCAATGAAGAAATAATGTGTAGGGAAAAAAGGGGAAAAAAGTATTCAAGGTACTTTTATTGACCGAACAAGTTGCGGGAATCAGAGAGGAGTTTTCCATACTCGTAGAAATAAAAAGGGAAAAAACTAAATTAACAAAAAATGAGGGAATGGGTTTCTAGATTTAGGAGCTTAAAGTACATAAATTAGAATAAGCAGAAAAAAGTAGAATTCACCCTTCAGGAAAATGATTGGTGTGGAAAAGGGAAGATGTATAAACTAATTAATTTCCTCTAAATTTATTTTTTTTTAAATAAACGATACACTAGTGGTATAAAAATAATAAAAAAATTCTAAATTAATCGAAACAAATATTTATTTACTAGCGACATCATTGAAATTCATAAGTGTTCCTTCCAAAAAAAAATAAACAGTTGTGACAAGCATAGTATTTTTTTTTTTTTTTTTAAACGAAGTGTTCGGAAATTATGTACCGTTTTGGAAAAAAAACTCATATAAACAATATTTTTTAAAATCAAAATTTACCTTTACATAAACATTTTTCTACTTATAAGGGTGAGTTGGAAAATAAGTTCCCCCTGTCGTCTGTGGTCAGTGAGAGAGTGAGTGAATATTAACGTCGCACTGTGTTCAGCTACACCAGGAGTTTCGGCAACGGACCATGTAATTTTGAACCATGATCAAGTGACGTGGACGACACCTGAGTTCGCACCCCCTCTCCTAACTACCACACCAGCGGAAGGACGTTTCAGTTCTCAATAGATTTAACGTGCATCACTGCCCTACACGGCGGGTCTTTAGTGACAGTGGGCTCCAACTCATGATATGCCGGCCATGATCCGATACCTTGACCACTGGGCTACCACAGCTCTTTCGACTGTGGTCAGAGTTGTGTATGAAAGTCAAAACGTAGAATGTGACATTAAAGTTAAGGTATAGCTTTATTTTTCCTCGTAAGTACGAAATACATTGGGGTATTTGTCATACCGGTTGATACATTTGTGGCGGTGTGATATCTATATAAACTAGTACTAAACATCACGCTTCGTCGATCGTTTTAACGTGGTCGATAAAGTACTTGCGTATGGAAAGGAAGGCGCTCAGAACGAATCCTTTCTTCATTCATTGGTGACCCTGGCCGTGCAAAGTGAACCGCCTCCTTCAGGTGCCACAGTCGTGATGCCATCTATCCCCTGCAAAGGCAGCCAAGCCGTTAAACATTGACGCAAATAAGTCGTCACTACACAAAGCCGTCTCACACAAATCATGCAATTCTCAACCCGTCAAGCACGAATGACGCAACGGCCCACATGCTCGCCACAAATATGGTATCGTTTGTTCACCTATTTGCCTAATCACTGACATAGGGGTACGTGGCGGTGTGATATCTATATTAACTAGTACCAAACATCTCGCTTTGACGATCGTTTTGGCGTGGTCGATAAAGTACACACGTGCAGAAAGGAAGGTTCTTAGGACAAATCCTTCCTTACTTCATATTTAATGCCTCATTGTATGTTTTGACTTTCATACACAATTCTGACCACAGTCGACAGGGGAAACTTACTTTCCGACTCACCCGTGTAGTAAAAACCATAGTGCAGATATTTTTCATATCATGAGCCAATTTTTCTGTATGCTCTTTAAAGAAAGATAACACCTGTGAACCACATAAGAAATTTGTGGAAAATCATTACAAAGTAATCTTATTATGAACCGTCTGTTTTTAGGAATTTTCTCATTCGTTTTTTAATCCAAATCATTACGAACAGAAAATCGTCTATTTCACATGATTCGCTGTCCAACAACCCCATTTTCTCACTATTTTATTACTCATTGCATTTTCACCGTAAATTTCTACCAGTTGACTATGGATTTCAACCAGCTTAAGATTCCTTGAGTTAAAAAAAAAAACGGATTACAGAACGCATTTAACAGTCGACGGAATCGGCAATGAAACATTCTAAACACTCACTAACACATGTTGCATAAACAACACAATCTATCTATAACAGCATCGCTGAACTAACAGTCAACATCAGACACGTGTGCGCAAATGTTGAACTGCAAAACTACCATCGCAGTTTTAGTAGAAAGAAATGTGGTACTTATAGTTTTCCGGACACGCCACGTATAATCAATATTTCCTTTTTGGATACTTAAGAGCTTCATTATTTCTTTGCTAAATTTATTTAAATCATTTTTCTTTGAAAAAAAAATTATAGTATTTATCGGCTAAAAATTTATTTTAGTTACAAATAGAGAATTATTTTTGTTAGTTTTACTCTATTATCTAGATATATATTATAAATGCGAAATTTTGTGAGGATGTTTGGCCGTCTTTCATGCAAAAACAAGTGAATGAAATTTTACAGTAACATAGCTTATACATCAGAATAACACATAGGCTATAATTTATAGCATAGGCTATAATTTAAAAAATATTGTGTGAAATGTTCAAAATATAACGATATTTGTCAAGTAAGTAGGAAAATCTGCCATCTGCAAGCAATTCTGGCGTGTGCTGCAAAAAAAGCCCACAGCAGCATGTATCTATATTTTGTTTCTGAAGAAACCCTTATTGTTTTGGCTACGCAAGGCACTCGCTTCTAATTAATTCCTGTGATCAGCATAATCCCTATAATTTTTTTTAATTTCAAATACGTGTAATGGTTACAGAGTTCCTGTTTCCCGCAGGGAAACTTCACCTCCAATCCTCAAAACTTTGGGTGAGTATTACATCGACTTTACTTTAGTCCAGAACTGCATTAAAGTGTTAAAAAATTTAAATAGTTAAGAATTATGAAAACGTTTTAATTTAAAGTGTTTTGAAATAAAAATGAATACTTAATAAGTAGAGAAAAATGCTTTAAGTTTGAGTTTTTTTTTTTCATTTCAGAATAAAACTAAATTTTGAAGGGAGAGGTTGTTATAAATCTCTCTTTATTTGAATGTTTTCTTCAATGATTTTATTATGCACATTTGATAGTAAGAAATTGATCTTTTTTCAAAATAAATGCTTTTATCCGTTCTGGTACTTAAAATAAAGAAACTTTCTCTTTCACACTACATCATTTGGACAAATTTTCAAAATTTGATTGTGGTTAGTAGTTAATTATAACGCTATAATTTTAACTGAATAGGCAGATATTGCATTTTTAAGTATAAAAATAATTATAACTACTATACTGTATTTTTTGGAGTGAGTGAATATTGACGTTGCACTGTTCAGCTACACGAGGGCTTTTGGCAACGGACCACGTAATTTTGAACCATGGTCAAGTGACGTAGACTACACCTGAGCCGGCACCCCATTTCTCCTAACTACCACATCACACCAACTTAGAAGGAATATTCTACTAATACTTAGCAGGAAAATTCTTTGAAATCCACTCTTCCAAGATATATGGATGCATGGGTTCTATGATAAGTATTTTAGCAGGGAAGGCGAATAATTTTGTAGCAGATATTGGTTTTCAGCTGACGGCGTTTTCAGCGAAATGCAAATATTATTATTTTTGTCCCGAAAAAATAGTTTATGTCAAAATTTAACTGGCTTATGTTTTTGTATGTTATTTAAAACCTTAGAAAACGATTTGACTATTTATTTTAAGAGAACGGTGTACATAGTTGATTTTACAGTGGAATATCTTTAATTAATTTATTAGCTCTAACGGATTAAATTTTCCAATGTGGACTATTTTGTTTATGTACATCTCTGAATTTTCAATGTAGTGATAAAAAAAATATATGATCTGAAAAAACTGCAGTAAATCATAATGCGGTAGACAAAGTATTAACGTGTATCGTTTCCCTACACGGCGGGTCTTACAAAGCTCTAATAAAGTTTAAGCTATGAAAGTAGCTAGATATTTGCCAACTTGACTCTATCGTTAACATTTCGCTGTTTTTCATTGAATCACCATTATAATTTAAGAAACGGCGTTGCTTGCGAATATTACAATTTTAACATAAAATAAATACAACAGAACGTAATATTATGTATTACACTTTCAGATATAAGTTATTTACATTATTTTAAGCGTTCATTACACAACACTTTTAACAATGTGTTACTTTTGCTGAGCAGAGATCCGCTTAGGGAGGTATTTTCAAAAATTGACCCTTAAGCGTTGTACGGGGAGTTATAAATGAAAAAAAAATCCTTTTTATCAGCCATTAGATCTAAATACTTAAAATTTAACAAATGTGTTTTTTTCTTTCTTTTTTGATGTTTAGCTGAGATATACAAAACGCTTTTTTTTTGTTTAATTTAAAATTCACGTAAAAGTGACTCATTAAAAACGTCTTCATCCTTCAATCTGTGTTGTTAAATTATTCAGTTCACCCGTGCGAAGAACGGGTATACCAGCTAGTATTCATATAAATTCCAGTCTACTGTTAAAATATCACTTTTTTAATAATATTATTTAAATAATATTTCTGTGATAGAATTTAAATTTAAAACGTAACAATAATATGTTTATAATAATTGGAACATGAGCTTTTTTAAAATAAATAAATTGTAATCTAGAAATATTTAAGAATGATAGTTTTAATTCAATGTGAGATATATTTGGTCTTAACATTAAACAAGCAAATATTTAATGTATACAATAACGGTTTAAAATCTCTCTTTTTATACAAAACTGTAAATTTATTTCGGAATGTGTTTTCCTCACAACCGTAGTGGAGCTTTCTTTTCAGGATTCAACTTGTGAATCTAGTTGGTTAATCATTAACCATGAAATAACCACAGTATAAAATGCTGGAAAATTTCATTCTCACTACTTTTAAATATCAAAATAAAACTTATAGTAATATGGATTTTACATCATATTGAGAATAAAAACATCTCCGTGTTATGATATATGGATTAGGCTCCGTAACCGCAAAGGAATTTTTTGGTGAAATGGTGGCTTAACAATGACTAATAAAAGCCTGCTTTAGCAAAAAAAAAAAAAAAAAAAAAAAACTCGGACTTGAAAGGTAATCAATTACCGACTTATAATGATCATTAAAATCAATTGTAATAAATCTTACTTACATCACATTTTACTTATCATAGTCTTGCTTTTATTGAAAACATAATATAACTATGGTTTAACACTTTTGTCATTGCACTTCTATTTAAAATTTGAGAAAAATACTTTCTTTTTACGACTAGAGTATAGTATAAAACTTTTCATATATAATATATTTATGCATTTTAATATATATTACCTTAAAATTTCTCATATTCCCCTAATATTGTAGGGAAAAAAACAGTTCACTTCGGTTGTCATGGACACGATCTACTGCTCGGACTCACGCGCTCGGTTCCGAGAGACTTGCCAAAAATAACTTCTTTTGTTTTCTTTGCATTAACTTTACTTTGTGTATCACGTACTTATATTTATTAATTGTAATTCCTTCTTACCTCGTGCTTTTATTTTTATTGTATTTGTATTTATAAAAGTTAACTGTAGTAATAATTATGGAAAGTTCTGGAACTTTCGATGGTAATATATAAGGGAAGAAAATGTTCAGTTTTTAGAATAAAGTATTAAGTTGCGTCTTGAAGAATTGTTGTCACTTTATTTGAGTATCGAATTATCATGTTAATTTAATCTACATGACAATATTATACAATATTATGAACGATTTATTGCGTATTACGTTTTTTTCCTTCAATGCATTATTAAATTAATGCTATAACAAGCAATGTTAAAAAGATTGGCAGCATATTTTAAAGAAATACAAAAATTATTTAAAGATCACCCCACGTATTTTTATTTAAGTGTACTTTGTTTTCAAATCATACGTAATTTTATGGTAGATTTAATTTTCTGTACTTTAAAAAACCACGGATGAGCTCCTCCAGATTCATATTTTTTCGTCCCAAAACATATACCTATTTAAATTCATATTTTTTTCGAACACAATTTAAAGACAATTTTTAAATTGAAAAATATGAATTCGAAAAAAAGTTTAGAAATTATTTCTTTCGTAATTTTTAATTTTTGATGGAAAATAAATCTTTAAATATTTCTCCATAGTTTTTGTAACAAATTAAAATGTAGGAGAAATATTCAGGACATCAGATTATTCTGAATTATTTTCAAATTATGAAAATAACTGTAAAAAAGTGGATTGAAATTATTTTAGGACCAGTCATTTTAATATTGGGCTAATGTTTATAACCTTAATCCCCACAATAAGAAATTCCTAAATTTAAAAATTTGTTTGGTGTTAGTTTTTTGTATGATGTTGACACATAAAATCATTTATCACACTCTGCTTTTAACTTTTGGTAGTTTAAACTGGGAATACATCGTAATCAAATGTCTCGAAAATGGCAAGAGTTGAGGAGGAATTTTTATCCATACAAAATGAATTTCAGCTATTAACTTAGACCAAACGTAGTGCCTTATTCACTGAATACTCAAAGTTAGCTCTTTTGAAAACAAAGAAAGCGAAACAAAAGCTCATTTCACAAGAGTAAGTGTCACTAATTAAGAATAAAACTACCATTAATATCTTTTGTATAATTTATTTCCCAGCTTTGAAAGTCAAACCCGCAATTGGTATAACAAATGTTATAGTTACCATTCATGGAATAGCATTATTGTTTAGGATAATCTTGATAAGTGTATTTAGATTCTAAATATTTAAATTACTAGTTAAGCTACAGAGTTCAGGCTACAAGCTTAGGTTGAATTTAGTTAGTGATTAGAAGGTCGAAATAAATTGCATATTTCATGTCTCATCAATTGGTGAACCCTCAAGCTTCAGCGGGTGAGAGTTCGCGACAATATACATATAAATTCTTTAATTTTTGAACGCAAAATATTTATATTTCCTTCAGTTATATTTTAGTATTTACGAATGATTTTTGAATATCATGTGAAGTAATATAAAAAGAAATGCAAAATATATAAGATGTGCCCTACCTGTAAATAGCTCCGAGTAGGTGGTGGAAAGCATACTTCCCTTTAAAACAGGGGTAGCCAACCAATCTGAGAATAGTGCTACTATCTGACAAAAAATATTTATGCGTGCCGCTTCCTACGTTTCCAACAAACAAAAGAAAATAGAAAGGAGAGAAGATGTTACTTATAGGCTTATTATGGAATTTTTAATCAAATGGGCCATGGTGTATGTAATTGTATATATATATATATATATATATATATATATATATATAAATAGCGGAAATTTAAAAACAATATAATAAATAAAATCTAAAAGGACAAACTTATATTCTAATGTTTGTACTTTTTACATGGTCAGATATCAGTTAGGTTAGATATAAAATACAGAGGAGTAATTTAAAGCATTTAGTTCTTAATTATTAAAGAGTCAGTATTTTCTGAATGTGTGCTTTTTGAATTCATTGTGTTTTTTTTCTTTTCATCAATTCATATATATTTGGATTAGTTCTTGAAGATGCTTACAGTGTTAGGTTGTTTTAGATGTGTATTGGTTAATATTAGAGTGATATTTTGATTTTATTAAGCTCATAATAAAAAATATTTGTTTATAAACATGTGGATCAAAACCCACGAAGATACCTGACCATCAAATCATGTGCTTTGGGAGAATTGCTTGTTAGTACAACTTTCCAAAAATAGGTATTCCGGATCTCTTGCAGTTAAAATAAGTTCCTTATATTTGCCTATCAGTGTAGTATGATGTTGTTGGTCAATAAGTTCGATTTGGATTTTAGGTTATTAACAACGAACGTCTTACAGAGAACTTACGAAAAAGGATCTAGTACTGAATGAATCCAACAAAATGGATATTAACTTTTAAATCTATCTTGGCTCGTACTAGTATTAACTTTGGTAAATAGTTCCTGCATTATATTGCGGAATAAGTTAATCTTCCTCCAAAATCGAGAGAAAAAAAGACGCAAATATTTGTAGGCGAGAGAAGATATTTGACCAATTAGGGAAGGGAAAGTGTGTGTGCTGTTTGTGTTGTGTGTGTGTAGTGTATAATATATTTCCTTTGTAATCTTATTTTTATATGTTCATCAATATCGGTAAAAAATATTAAATTCCAAAGTCAATCTTTATTTTTTGAAGAAAGCACTGAGAGGTTCCCTGTTTTCTTGTGGAAATACTTTAAAACACGCTTCATCAAATAGCAACATCTCACGAGCGTACTTCCTTCAGAAAGTCAACGCACACAACAATGAAGGAATATTATCATACACAATTATTTAGTGTAATGCAATTAATCATATTTAAAATAAAGTTTGATTTTTTTCTCCCATACAACTACATTTCAATAAAACTTTAAAAATTTGGTACTTATTATTATCTTTTCAAATTGTTTGATTTTTAAATAAGTTTTTACGTGTGGCATTGTTACAGCTCAAACGTGCCCCAATATGACATGTGTGTGACGGATTGTACACACCAGCTCTAAAACAATGATCTTAAAAGTCAAATTAATTTTAAGGAATAAGCTGAATGATTTTCCTTTTATAAATCAAACCAAAAGTCCCCAAAATATTTCAATATATCATTATTGGAAAAAAAAAATCTTATAAAAGCTTAATTTACTACCTAATTCGAGTAGTTAGCATTTTAAAACGTTATAAGCTTCCTGCAGTTCTCTGTTTATTATGCAATTTATCTCCTTTTATTTGTAAACGACCATTATCAAGGGTAAATACAAATACATCTGAGTATTATCAAGATAAATATATCAATTTCATTTTTTCAATCTATACATATTTTCCTCATCTTTATCTCCTTCCTTCCTATGAGATAAAGGAAATTTTCAATCTGTCATGTAAAGGAAATCCTTAAATAATATTACGAATAGATTTTCTCACCAGAAAAGCATGCTATAATACGTCATTTGCAGCTGTTACATTGTAAATGGACGAGTTCCAATAACGATTGCTCTTCTCAGCTGAATCCATTGGTGCGATGAGTTTTACAACGAATGTTTCAGCTAGGTAAAAGAACACAGCGAGCGTTAAAAAAACGAGGTACTGATTTCAATTTAAAAAGCTAAGGAGAAAAAAAAAATTCTTCGTTCTAGAATAAATTATCCGATTTTGTCTTGTTTCTTTAGCTTAGTTTAAAACATTGATTTTTTTTCTTTTTCCTATTTTACGCCATCAGAACCATACGAACGATATGATTGGAAATAAATGCAGCTTTGATTTAGATGGAGATGCAAAGGATTTTACTTTAAAGTAGATATTTTTTTTAAACTCTGCCTAATGATTTCCGTTGTGTAATTGGTGTTAGATTTCGTCCTTTTTTTATTCGTTCTCTTATCTGAGATGATTGTTTTCAAATAATCTATAGCTTTAGAATGACAAGATAATTAAAGAAAAGTTAATTGGTACTTAAGGCTCGTTGCATTTTTACTTACTTTTCGTTAACGTAAGCCTGATGTTTTAAGATAGTAAAGAAAATAATTAAAAAGATAAACCGTTTTCTTTCTATAAATAAATACAGACAGAAAAAACTAGGTTTCTAAAATATTTAGCTACATTTTAGATTTTTGTTGCATTTGAAATCCAGACAAGTTTTTATGAACTTGTGACGTCTTACGCGTCTTTTCTTTAACAACTCCTTTGGGTTATTTGGGCCAGAATTATTGGCAACTCTTTTCCAACCAAATCCAAGAAACGAGAAGTGAAGAGATGCAAATAATATAGGATAAATATAGGATATTAGAGTAAGCGTAATGGCAATGTAAGGGAAATGTAAAGGAATGTTAGACAATTGACGTGCGTTGTGGCAATTGATGATTATTGAAGTTCGTCGTTCAAGATTTAAGTTCTAAGTGTCGTGGATAAACATATTGGCGATCGATTAGAAGTTAAACGGCAAGCTACATACCATTGTAGATAAAGAAAAGTTTATTACAGAATAATATAAGGTAGGATTGATTACTTATTATTATATTTGAAGATTAGGCGGTTCGAATATTGAGATTAGTATGAATTATATTGTGTGTTACGTATTACGTCATCGTAGATTCTCTCATTAATTATTAATATTATATTTGTTCAAAGTTTAAGTTGAATATCTTAATAAAGTCATATTAAGATAATGTTTGATTCTAGTTCTTTCGTTGACCCTACACCTCTAGCTCACGCTGATGCTTCGAGGGATGTACTTCCAAGGGGAGGTACATCACAAACTCTAGTACGTTTCTTAAATAGAAGATAGTAATGTTATGAAAACTCCGACATATGTTTTATGGTATTAGCAAAGGTTAATTAATTTCCTATTTTTTACATTTGTGATATATTTTAAAAATCATAAATTGAAACTTTTGAGAAAAATAGGGTTATTGTTACTTGAGGATTAAGGAAATATATAATACGATTGCTATACAACCATACAAGAGCTCATTACAAGAAAAGTGTTTTAATGTATACTATTGAATGGATACCTACGTATACAATTTGCGTATACGTATGTTTTCTACCTATAAAATACGATCAATAGACAAAGGATAATAGGACACCAACCTAAGAAAAATATATTTTTTTATCAAAAAATAAATTAAGGCTATATCTATTAATTAAGACTAACTGTCTAATACGAGTAACTTTTTTTTAAAAAAGACAGCTTTTTTTGGTATAGTCATATTTAGAGATGTTGTCAGATGCCACGATATGCAGCTAGTTATGAAATCATACATACGCATGTTTGAACACAATAATAAAAACAATAATAAAAATTTGCCAAAATTTTTTGACTTGACTATGAATTTAGAGATAGTAAATTTGGTTGTCAGTATAACACGCAAGCATTGCTTTTCTTATAAATTTTTCTCCAAATTTGTCATTTTAATCCAATTTATATATTTTCATTTATATTGTGATTCAGATACATGGATTAGTTTAAATTACCGTAAAATCCGGGGCGTATAAAGCGCATTTTTAAAATTTAAAAAATAAGATCAAAATTTACGGGTGCGCAGTAAATGTCGGGTCTAAAAATGATAGCCTTAAAATGAAAAAAAAAAAAAAAGAGACGAGTATAAAAAGAATTATACTTGCATATTTATCTATATAACGTTTTTTTTAAAACGAATGACATATCTTATGGGTTTAAAGAGTGATAATTCTAGAAATATGCTATTTTTTCAAAAACCTGAAATAATATTTAAAATGGAAGACTTCAAAACATAGGAGCACTATATACGCAAATTCAGATTTCTCGTAAGAAAGGGGATGCCCGTTATACCGCGAATGTACCTAAAAATTAAAAAAAAGAAGCTTGGACGTACAGGTGCACGTTATATGTACGCCACATTTTACGGTAATAAAATTTTTCTTCCTATAGGATACGTTTGTAAACTCTAAAAAGTATTCTAAATGTTTCATTTAAGCCCTAAGTAGTTTTCAACGTCAAGGTGTGTGTGTGTATCACTTATATTTAAAACCTTATATTAATATGTATTAAATTTTTCGTTCTATATTTCACTTTGTATGACTAAATTTTACAAATAACTCAAGAATTTATCAAGGATTTAAAGCTGCCATAACTAAGGCATTTTTCTACAAATTAAAGTATGAATTATATGAATAAGTGCAATTCACTTTCTATTTTAGTTCATTATATTGTTTAATGAAATTCTGTAGTTATCTTTTAAGGCTTTAATAAATAAATAAATAAAAATAAAAATAAAAACTGTACAAAACAACTACCTTAAAATTTAACAGTTACGACTGGGTTGAACCGAGTCTTAAATTCAATGGTATCAACCAGCAACATTCAATCTTTAAAATCACATGTATAATTTTATATTTTATTTTTTATGTCATTCCATATCCCTGAAAGGAAACTTCACGCGAAATAAATACAAACTGGCAACACAAATTAATATCAACAAGTTGAATGCCACAAATTTACCATAGTTACCAACTATCACTTTCAAAAGTCGCTAAATATTCATAGAAACTAAGCTAAAATGGGCTAAACTCAGAAGGAATTTTTATAAAAGTAGTTGCTAAATTTCAACAAAAAACTATTATCCGTATTGCATAAAAACGTATATCTAGTAAGCTATTTATCTTTTTTTTTCAAATTGAAGCTTCATAAAAATATAAATAATGTCCTAATATTTCTGCGAGTGATCAAAACCTTTTCTCAGAAAAAACAATTAAGCATGACTTGAAAATAATAAACAATATTTATTTATGATTAATTACTAGTTGTACATATAATATAATAAGCAATGACTAAAGATATGAAAAAGCTTTAACCCGTATAAAGAAAATGATATTCACTGGCATAGCTACAACAGATAAAAAATTTAAATTCGATAGTATGATAAAATCGCAAGCAAATTGATTGCACTTTTCATAACTTTACATTCTATATGCTTAGAAAAAGTTTAAAAAGCAAAATCATTTCCAGTTGGAGCATCTTTAAAAATACATGGAAGCAAAAAGAATGTTGATTGTCTAATCAAATTCATACACAGCGCAATAAACTTCAACGTACTCTCCGTAAATAGCCTTATTAAGACCTTCCCAAGGACTCTTTAAAGAATTTGTTTGACCACATCTAATCTGGAAAGTTAGGTAACAAATCAATGTAATGACCACCTTTTCCAACTGCCGTTAAGTATCCCTTATGTCATTGAATGTCCTTCGCAAAGGAGATAGTGTCGAGTAAAATTGCACCCAGAGCTTGACAAATCGTTTAAAAGATCTCGGTATTCTGTTAAAGAAGCGATTCTTGAGTATTACTTTATGGCCATTCCAACCCAGCCGTTTTCTCAACAGAGTTTTAGATTAAAAAAAGGGGGGAACTAAAGGGAAAAAGAATACGTTGCTTATCAGGAAAAGGTAATATCCTTTCGCCATTCTTCCCTTGCAATCTCTATTTTGTATAATGGAGTCGTAAATTCTGAAGGTGGCTCTTTTTTGTGGTAATTGTGGAAGGTAGGAGATGCAGATATCCCTTCGTTGAATGTTTATGGAAACGTGAATTGAGAGTAGATTAAAATGGAGAAACACAGTTCAATGGTGGTTAGAATGCTTTTCAATTCTAGCATAATACTTCTTGATTTTTGAAAATAATTCCCTTTTTATAATTAAAAAAGAGAAATGTTCATTAAATAGCGTCTCTACTGCGTCAAGTATTTTTGAATAGTATCTAAATAAAAAAATTGAAATAAAAACAGCAACAATAATATTTTAAAGAAAAACGTTGTGCATTTTTAATTTTTTCCCAATAATTCAAAAACAATCCAAATTACGCATTGTTTTTTTATTTTAATACATGTTTCATTGAACTGAAAATAGAGCATAAATATAACTAGTAACTTATGTATGAATAACTATGACTTTTTTTAATTTACGAACGAATAGCTATAAACCCTAAGTATAACTAGCCAAGATAGTAGGAAATATTAGCCACACAAGTAGAAAAGCAAATTTCTGGCCATAGGAACCAATATTGCAGTTTTAAATAAGTTTTGGGCCTAGCTTACCTTCATCTGTAATTTGCCTATACTCTGGGACATAGGAAAAGGGAGGAATAGTATTAGGATAAATTTAAATATTACAAATAAAATACACTACACTATTTAAATATAACGATAAAATTACAGACTACTCGTATTTATATAGCTACGAATATATATATATATATATATATACGTATAATTTAGGAAATTAATATTACATATATAAAATAGTATTTCTGCTCTTGTTTAATACGTGTCTAATGTTACATTTTTTTTATTTTGAACTATGCATTCGATTTATTGTAATTTGCTATTTCATATTTCCATTTAGAAAATTAATTCTGCTATTTATTGCATTGTGATATTTATTATATATTGCAATGAAAATGCAGAAATATACATCAACTACGAAAACTGAATAATTACATGAAATTATTTATCCGAATCAATAAAAAAATGATTTCGATCTTTAAGATATTTTAAAACAGTTTTTTTTATTTGAGTACAATATATATAACTCTTCGGCAATAGAAAGGTATTTATGTAAATTGCATGTGTATATTATAGATTTTACTTCTCCGTAAATTCAAATTCTAATAATTCCCAAAATTATTCATGTATTTGAAAAATATGCAAAACGTATGGTATTGTTTTTTTGTACTGTTGTTGAATTCGATAGCAATGTAATTGCAGAACTATAGATCATTACCAAACATTCAAAATGTTTTATTCTTTAACGCTAAGTCTAATGTCATTTTCCCAATTTTATATTTTTAAAGTATTTGCTTCATATTATATAGAATAACACATTTATTTCATATGAAGTATTTCATAAAGGTTGCCCAAATGCAAAGTGGACCGGTCGAATAAAAATAATACCTTTATTAGAAATCAAAATAAATTACCATGTGCGTTGTAACACAGACACCATCGTTTCGATAGTAGGTCTATGCCTTCCTTCTCTGGAGAAAGTTCGTAGTTAATGTCTGAGGAAATCCTGCAGAGATTTCTTCACTCCATCGTCCAATGGAAACATTAATGCTCCCTTAAGTAACGACATGTATGGAAGGTTTCAGGAAGACAAATCTGGACTTTACGACGAATATTTTAACTCTTTTAAGCGGAATTATTCAAGGTTGCTTGGGTTTCATTGGGGACGTTTGGGCCGGCATTGTCATGGGAATCTAATATCGTTAGCCGGCCTTCATGAAAGGTTTTGTATCAATTGTTCGTACTATGCAGTGCTCGCGATAGACTCCCCAATTTACTACAAGATCCCGTATCCAGCTCACCTTCTGCAATCATAAAAACCATATTACAGCATATTGTTTCTATATGGACGCGTCCATGAATAGCTCGACTTTAGTTTTGATCTACTTCTTCTACCACGAACAAGTTTCATTATTGCACATCGTATACGGTATATAATTCCTACCTCCATGGTGGAGCTGTTCTAGCTGTCATAATTCTGACACAATTGCAAGTGTCCACGTTTCATTTGGGCAACACATACACTTTCAAACTTTTTATCATATCCAATCAGATAATTGTTAAATTCTCCAAGTTTAGAATTTAATATAAGAAGAAACAAAGAATTGTTGAATTTTTAAAATGCTACTTTTTATACGTATTTCATAACTAAAAGATATGCTTTCATTTATGAAATATAGACTAAAAACGATTTTTTTAAAATTTTTGTTATATAGTTCACTTAATAGGGTTTCCACAATAATTATCTTAATTACTTCGAATTTACTCATATTACTCACTGATTTGCAATCTATAATTTATGAATTTTCAGTATTATTTTGGCATTATCGAACCATTCTTATTTCATTAATAGCGCTTTCAACACCAATGAACTTTGGTTAATTAAATGAAATACAAAATAGAAATCTTCAGTAGTACTTAATTTTTTCAAAGTTCTTTTATGAAAGAGGAAACTTTCACCATTTTTTTTTATTATGCATGGTGTGTCTTATATTTCATAAAAAAAACCCGAATAAAATTTTTAAATACATTCAATTTTGAAAAACCAGAAGATAATATTCATTGGTTATAAAACCTGAGCACATTACGAGATTAAACAATTAAATAGTAAGACTCTCTGAAATATGAATAATGACAAGGCATTTCGATGTGAAAAAAATTTAATTAATTAAGTGATCGATTTATTTTGTCCAAAATGCAGAAAAATCCACATTTTCTTATTGCATGTTACTAAGTATGATATTTAATAGAATGAGAAAATGGAATACTTTTATTTAATTTTAAATTTTAAATTTTTTCCAATATTTTTTTTTATTTTATAATTTTGAAACACAAAAACTTTAAGTGTTTGCTTTTTATAGGTAGATTCTCCATGCGGCGGAGACTGTTGCGTAGATCTTAAAAAAATTATCTCATACTTGCAAACAATTTTCATGTTTGTACTTATTTTTCATTAGATTGAGGATTTTGTGTGTGTACACATACACACACACACACATAATTTGCAGCACGGTGAAATGCAAAATCTTACTTTGCAATCGGGACAGAAATATATATCAGCTTTTTTTTAAAATTATCTTTTCATTTCCATTTCTTCTCAAACTACAAACTGCACATTGTCTTGCAGATCTATGTTCTTCATCAAAAGTTTTCAATAATCTCAATTCTTTATTTTAAACAAATATACCAGCCTTCGCGACAAATACAATCTCTGATGAGATTGAGTACCAGGGTCTTAAAAATACTAGCAATAATGATCTTACCATAAGAATTAAATTACGTGCAAATCAAAAATAAAAAGAAAATATCACTGCCCGAACTCTGTACGGGGAAACCAGTTAAGGGGCTAGTTTAAAAGGCTGCATCCCAGTTACATGACGAAGGAAAGAGATTCCTATTATATTATTATAAATAACATACCAGTGAAACAAACGAAAATGTTTAAAATTTTTAATTTGCATATATATATTCCCCCTTAAGATCATTTTAAGGAGACGTGGTACGTTTTAAGAAAGCATTTTTAATTTGAGGATTTTCAAAAAAATTTTGGTTGCTTCCTATGTGTGTATACTATATAAAATAGACTTTGTGCTCAAAATTTCATAAAAAGTTTGACATTTAATTTTTTTAAGGAAAAAAAATTGTGAAGTGATTTTAAAATGCTATACTCCTCCTACAAAAACTTACCTACATGCATGACATTTGATTTACAAGTACGTCTAACTATGTATAACAACAGTTGGAATGGGTTTTGCGATAACACAATTGGTTTTTGTACAATACTTCTTTTTAGGAATCCTTATTGAAAATTTCTTAAGAAATTTGAAAGTTCTAACTTCAATTATTTTTTAAAAAATAAGTATTGCTTTGATTCAAAAATGCATACCAACTTTTGTTATGTGTACTATTAACAATAGGTAAAAAAATTCAAAGCATTAAGCAGAATAGAAAAAAAGCCTTAACATTTTAAATGAAGACAGACTTGTTATTTTATCTTTCTGAGATAAGTTAGTTTAAAGATTTCGATTTGCCATAGGGATGTGAATAAAAATGAAAGTAAAAATATCATAATTCTGTGTTTTTAAATTTAGGGTTTTCAAATTTTGTGACGTTATAGAAAAGTATATAAAGAATAATTTAGGCTAGAAAAATCACATTTGATTCTTTGACCGATTTTTGTCAATTGAATCGTACTGTGTCCTCTTAAATTATAAATAGAGTCACATAATTGTATTAGTAGAGCTTTAGAAACTCCAAAAAGTCTACACTTTTCTTTAAACAATCTAGCAAAATTATGTGCATCTCATTTGTCATTGTTCATGAATCGAACGATGATCGATTTTTCGCGATGCTCCAGAATGTCTGAAATTAGTCTCAATGTCAGTCAGAATAGGCTCCAGACATCCTGGAACTCTTAAACATAATTGTTAAAGATATCAGCTTCATTCATCCTTTGGATGTAGTCTCGCTAAAGCAATGCAACTGGAAATAGGAATTTCGCTTTCACCGATAAAAGATGGATGTATTCCAACGTACTGAAGTATTGCAAAATAATGGAATACTATGTAATAACTCAAATTGTTGAAACGATAGTTTTGGGTATCCGAATACGTTCGGATTCGTGATTTTAAAAAGGCGCATAAATGGATAATTTTTATGATATTTAGTGTCATTTAGACTAGAATAATGTATAAAATTGTATTAATGATATTTTGACAAAAAATAATTTAAATACAATATTTCGGCAAAAAAATAACTTAGAATAACCTTTTTTCAAAATATTCTCCTTTTGTGAAAAATAATTCTATTATAATAATTATTTGCTTGTATATAGCAATAAATCTCTTTACAGGGGTCAACTAGAATTTTTGAAAAATTCGCATTACTTTCTGAGTTGCCACCAATTGAAATAATTATCGGCGTTTTTTCTTAAAATTTCTGAAAACATAGATAAACCCACCGCTAAATTATATATTTCAAAAATTCTAGTTGAGCCTCTGTACAGAGGTCTGAGCTATATACAGGCAACATATTTTTATAATAGAAGTATTTTTCACAAAAGGAGAATATTTTGAAAATGGGTCATTCTGTGTTCATTTTTTGTGAAAATTTGGTATTTAAATAATTTTTTATTGTAATACTATTGTTAAAACAGTTTTATGTACATTTTATAATCTAAGAGACACTAAATATCATAAATATTATCCATTTGTACGCTTTGCAAAATCACGGTTCCGAACTTAGTCGGATACCTTAATTGTGGATAGCATTTGAAAAGAAAATAGTAATATTAGAGGATAATACGTGTCTGAATCCGAATGTCATTGAAAAAATTTGCTATTTACGAGTAATCGCTTATTAAGTAGAAAAATAAAAATGATGCGGAATAGTGAAATTATAAAATATTTATAAATAGTTTTGTGATTTGAGGTTTGGAAGGAATTAGGGAAACAGAAAGAAAAATATATTCAAATAATTTATAACTACAGTACACTTCATGAGAAGGTTAATGAGAATGTATTTCATTATGCACTTACCCGTTTCACGTTGTTCTAAATGGTACATTTTAATTAACATGACACAAGGGTTAATGATGATGAACCTGAGCTGTTATCTCACTTTTCAAACGTCTACATCACATCGTTGAGAGTTTAGAGGTTTAGCTTTATTTTTGTGAAGTCATCTTTTATTTCCTATGATGTATATTTGTCTAAATCAGGAAGTATAAGCGTGCCTAGACTTAGATGATCTATCCTATGTTAAACATATTTATCTTAAATTTCATTTTTCAGAAACAATTCAAGCTTTTTTCCAGTTTATGGCAACATTTTAACTCATAATAATGACTTTTTACCAGTTGCTTATGATCTTGATGATCGAAACTAGTTTAATGCTGGACAAATCGGCCGAGACTCAAGACTGAAGCACCAAAATCTGAGAGAAATACTGGAAGTTGCAGCCTCATCAACCCAAACAAACCTACAATTTAAAAAGTGATGTAACACACCGAGTATAATCTGTGTTTAAAAAATGGAATTTAATAATTGGATTAAAACGCTTTTGTTATACATTGATCTACAATTCAAAATAAGTTGATTTCATTTCATTCTTAGTTCTTAGTTAACCATTTAAAAGGTTAAATACCACTTTAAAGAAAATAAATATACATAAAACTTAATAATATTAGAGTGTTCGTATAGGTAAATTTTAAGAATATAGCATCGGAATCAAATTTGAAGTTTTGAAAACAATTTAAACGTTCCTTCTCTGTTGAAAAAATATCATGTTTTACATGTGTGGTTCTAAACGTTCGAGTTCGTAAAACTTCATTCTAGCCCTTAAGAAATGCATGGTTATTCGTAATTCCTTCCTGCGTTTAGAAGAGCTGCAGTAAAAAAATACTAAGACGAATAGATAAAAAAAAAGAACACCGAAGCAATTCAAGTTTTATTCACATATTTTACAAGTATTCTATGTGTGAGTCCCTAGTTACACGGCATACATTAATGCGATATTCCAGTTTTTGCCACATTTTACTCAACATAGTAGAGAGTGTTTTCTTTCCGGGTATAGAAGTTTAAGTCGGCATTACTTTCCAAGATGGCGAACGATTTAACAGCTGTCAAGTGATTTTTTCTCAGTTTGGTTTGGCAATTCATCATGAATAGACTCGCGCCTGAACAACGCTTTCAAATTGTGCAATTTTATTTCGAAAATAATGGCCGATTTTCATAAGCGAATTTTGTTTAGCGATGAAGCACACTTCTGGTTGAATGGCTACGTCAACAAACAAAACTGCCGCATTTGGAGTGAAGCAAATCCACAAGTGTATGTCGAAACACCGTTACATCCAGAAAAAACTGACTGTTTGGTGCGCTTTATGGCCTGGTGGAATCCTTCTTCAAAAACGATGAAGGCCACAACGATACTGTCAATGTTGATCGGTATAGAGGCATGATTGCGAACTTTTTCATTCCTGAATTGAACAATCATGATGTCCAGGAGCTGTGGATCCAACAAGACGGCGCAACATGTCACACAGCTCGTACCAGAATCGATTTATTGAAAGACACGTTTGGTGACCGCCTAATGTCACGTTTTGGACCTGTGAATTGGCCTCCAAGATCTTGTGATTTAACACCGCTAGACTATTTTCTGTGGGGCTATTTAAAGTCATTGGTCTATGTCAGTGTTTCTCAAACTGTGGGGCGCGTCCCCCTGGGGGCGCGATAATCCTACGAGGGGGGTGCGAGCATATCGAAAATAAAATATTTAAAAATAATTAATAAAATATTTAAAAATAACTAATGTACAGGAATGAATTAAAACAAAATATATTCAGAGATAATAAAAAATGCACTTTTTCTCTGATATAGTTTATAGGCTCGCGCGATATTAAGTCAACATAAATAAAAACTTCTTCAATACCTAATTAGCTATCTTTGACCTTATAACCAAATAAAAAAAACTTTTATTTGATTTGCTGTAATCGCATGATGAGAGATTTTTTTACTACGCTTTCTGTTTAAACCTAACATATAATTCTTCCAGAGAAAAAAACAGATCCCAGACGCAGAATCAAAAAAAATTAGGTACATAAAAAATTCATCACTGTAATTATTTCTGAAATACTGCACATTATAGCTGAAATCTTTTTAACCTTCTAAGTTATTGGTACAGTTAGTTATGACCCCTCTCTTATGTGTTTGTTTATCATTTAGGGAAGTTGTAAGTTATGTATTTCTATGTTACGCTTTTTTCCATGCAAAAGAGTTTTATGATATTTGGAAAACCATGGAGAGCACACTTTGAAGAATTACTTGGCCAAGACTTATTTTTACGAGTGCTCTTTACATATAAAGCATATAACGCGAATAACTTTTTACACAATTTCATATAATCATAATGAATACACTTTTTACCCGGAAGTGGTCGTGCGGGACGCACAGATTACGAAATCGTTAATTCTGGCAAAACTGTTTAATTGTTACTAAAGAAAAATTTAAAAGTCCTTGAAAGTAAGTATGAAAACTTTCTCTTAGTTAAATTATTCACTGGAATAACGATTTGTATCGTGTACAATAAAATAATTTTAAAAAAAAGGATTAGGGTGACTCAATAACCCCGCTCGACCGTATCCAGTGCGCGCCTGCTCCCGGGTTAAAACATGTTGAAGCCTTTTCCCTTTAAATATTAAAAATAATACATTTATTCTTCATCGGAAATTTATAATATTGTTCATTATTTAACATCAAATATAAATGCTAATTCTGTGAGGCTTAAAATTACCATTCGCTTAAAACTAATTATAATTTGAGCAACCATTTAAAAAAAATCATTTTACATTTTTGTAAACATTGTCGAGCATTTGGTTTGCACCCCTTATAATTCATCTATTATATCAATAATGTTTTACTTTCTTATAAATGAACTCAGACAAAGAGAAGGCACTTCAGCAGGTATACGTTCAATCTATCAGTGCTGCACAGAGTATTTTATAACTAATTAATTAATACTAAATTAAGAACAAGTTTAATAAGTATTAACGACTTCCATAGCCTTGTCTTGCAAAGCTAAGTTTTTATAAGGAATGCTTATGATTAGAAATTCACCCTCTGAGTTCTTTTTGTATATTTAGCAGATATATATATTTTGTCTTCTAAGCAGCCACCGCATTTTGCAATGTGTTCAATTTAAAAATTAGAGAAAGGAAAAATAACATAATAATTATCCTATTATTTAATTTATTTATTTATTGCTTAAAAGTAGTATACAAAATTTTAATACTTATGTTACTAATTTGTATGGTTTATAATTAAGATCGCCTATTGTAGCTTTAGCGTCAAAGTGCATTATTATTGCATTCAGTACATGATTAATGTATAAGGGGGGCGCGATAAAAATTGTGATAGAAAAGGGGGGCGCCATTATTGAAAGTTTGAGAAGCACTGGTCTATGCGGATAAGCCACAAACGCTTGACCATTTCGAAGACAACATTCGCCGTGTTATTGCCGATTTACGGCCACAAATGTTGGAAAAAGTCATCGAAAATTGGACGTCCAGATTGGACTACATCCGAGCCAGCCGTGGTAGTCCCATGCCAGAAATCATATTTAAAATGTAATGCCACAAGATTATCTTTCGAATAAAAAAAATTCATGTCAATCGAATAATACATCGTTGTTTTATTGCAATTTAAAGTTCTATACCTCTAAAAAAAACACCCTTTACTAACAGTGTTATGACAGCACGTTTTATCCTTTCCCTGCTATTCATATTACCAAAAAGCTTGGACTTTTACATAAAATCAAGTTTTCGGTCTATCCTGACTGCGTGATGTAACAAAGTTGCTTAAAATAATGACAATAGTTGTCAATTCCATTGATAGTACCATGTTGAGTAGAATGCGGTAAGAAGTTGACTATCACATTAATGCATACCGTATAACTAAGGTTTTACACATGGAACACTTGTAATATATGTAAATAAAACTTGACTGGTTGCTGTATTCTTTTTAATGTTCTTTTTAGTTGTGTATTCGTCCGCGCTCTTAGTTTTCTCCCTATAACAATTTGAGACCCTGGACGGAATTATGAATAGCTCTGTATTAGTAATTTCAACTGCAAGAGAGAGAGAGAGAATCATATTTCTATTAATTAATACCTGATAAATAATCATTCATAATTTTTTGGTTTAGGTAAATGTTGTTCCACTTGTGTTAATTGCACAGTGTATGTTCTAGAGCAGGGGTTACCAACCTTTTTGTGGGCAGAGTGCCACTATTTGATAAAAAGAAAATTAAACGTGCCAGTTCCACATGCCACCATGCCATGTTTCCAACAAGCAAAAACACGAGAGGGTGAAGAAACGTTATTTATAGGCTTAATATAGAATTTCTAAGTAGATGAAAATATAGTGTTATTGTTAATAAACGTTTTACAGGTTCAAATCAGTTAGGTTGAGTATAAAATAAAAATTAGTATATATATAACTTGAAGTTTTTAATTATAAATAAATATTAAAGAGTTAGTACTGTCTTACGAGGTTTTCAAATTAGTAGTTTTTTTACCAAGTCATCTATTCTATTATTAGTTCTCGATGCTAAGAAAATTAGGTTGTTTTAGTTGTGTATCAATTATTTTTGAGTGATATCTTCATTTAACTATTTCCATGAGAGAAAAAAACTTATTCGTAAACATGTTGATCCAAACCTACAGCAATATCTAAAAGCAAAGTCGTGTAAATTTGGAAAATTACTTGTTGGTCAAACTTTCTAAAAGTCCACATTATTCTATATTACAACTTTTTTAGTGATTCAAATAAATGTATTAAAAATAAATTTTAATGTGTTTTTTTTTTATCTGAGACAACTGCATTTTAATAAAACTGTAAATAGAATTGCTACTTATTATCTTTTCAATTTTTAAAATGTTTCAATAAATAACCGTGTGTCAGTGTTACAACTTAGTCGTACCACTGTGTGGCTCAGGTGCAGCGGATTGACCACCCCTGTTCTAGAGCTCTGGAGTCTGTAAGGAAATAATTACAAGCTAAGTTGATCGTTAATGGTAGCAGCAAAAGAACGGCACTTCAAACTAAAGACGGGCGTGATTTAACTTCTGCCTTAAAAGTTTATAAAGCCATAGACTAGAGCGTAGGAAAAGAAAAGAAAAAAATCATTAAGTTAATTTCACTCATCAACGGTGGCGTAGTCTTTGAAGCCTTTAAAAATATTTTCGTTGACACTGACACGATGCAAAAATCGATGCATCTAGGTAGATGTTCCAAGTTGCAAAAGTGCTGAAAGGCAATTTACAGCACCTGGCTGTCTTTAAAATTGGTATACGGCACCACGACACTATCGAGATCCGGATAGTTTTAGGGGACGAAATAGAAAGGAAAATTTATCGACATGATCACTTTGGAAAAAGAATGCCGGAGCGAAGAGAGGGAAAAAAGTGAGAGAAAAAAATCCAAATCCGTAGAATAATGGAAGGGGATAGCGTTGCTCTAAAAGTATTTCACCCTTTCCGGTTTTGTTAAGTCAGATGTACGGCTTTTCGGTTTGCCCTTTTCTATTAGCTGATATTGCGAGAATCACAGTACGGATTTCCAGATTCTTTACGAAAGAAAATTGGAAGGGAAATGGAATGTGTGTTTTTAATTCTGGTACCATGGCGATAATTTGAAGAGAATTATTTCGGCTTTATCATTTCTATAATATTGGATATCGTTTTTGTTTTCTTTCTATTATTAGTTTGGGAAATTCTGAAGTTTACTATTAAATAGGGAAGAAGATGTAATAACATTTTTTTTTCTATGAAAGTAAAGGGTGTTTTTTGGAGGTATAGAACTTTAAATTGCAATAAAACAACGATGTATTATTCGATTCACATGAATTTTTTTTATTCGAAAGATAATCTTGTGGCATTACATTTTAAATATGATTTCTGGCATATGACTGCCACGGCTGGCTCGGATGTAGTTCAATCTGGACGTCCAATTTTCGATGACTTTTTTCAACAATTTTGTTTAGCGATGAAGCGCACTTCTGGTTGAATGGCTACGTCAACAAACAAAACTGCCGCATTTGGAGTAAAGCTAATCCACAAGTGTATGTCGAAACACCGTTACATCCAGAAAAACTGACTGTTTGTTGCGCTTTATGGGCTGGTGGAATTATTGGTCCGTACTTCTTCAAAAACGATGAAGGCCACAACGTTACAGTCAATGGTGATCGGTATAGAGCCATGATTACTAACTTTTTCATTCCTGAATTGAACAATCATGATATCCAGGAGCTGTTTGCAACAAGACGGTGCAACATGTCACACAGCTCGTGCCACAATCGATTTATTTAAAGACACGTTTGGTGTCCGCCTAATTTCACGCTTTGGACCTGTGAATTGGCCTCCAAGATCTTGTGATTTAACACTGCTAGACTATTTTCTGTGGGGCTATGTAAAGTCATTAGTCTATGCGGATAAGCCACAAACGCTTGACCATTTCGAAGACAACATTCGCCGTGTTATTGCCGATTTACGGCCACAAATGTTGGAAAATGTCATCGAAAATTGGACGTCCAGATTGGACTACATCCGAGCCAGCCGTGGTAGTCCCATGCCAGACATCATATTTAAAATGTAATGCCAGAAGATTATCTTTAGAATAAAAAAAAATTCATGTCAATCGAATAATACATCGTTGTTTTATTGCAATTTAAAGTTCTATACCTCTAAAAAAAACACCCTTTAATTGTAGTTGATGCGAAACATTTTAGCGATCCGTATTTATTTATTGGAATTAAAATATTGGTCAAGTTATTGGAATCAAAATATTGGTCAAGTTACTAGAATCAAAATATTGGTCAAGTTATTGGAATAAAAAAAATTATAAAAAAATCCTTGATATTGAATGCATTGATTTGTTTGGGAGAGTGTTTCAATAAGTTTTTATTTTAAAAGATTACATAAGAAATGCTTCGGTTGTTTTGTACCCGGGTATTACGCAGATACGTCATTTTTGATTATTATAAATTATAACAAGACTCTTCGCAATTAAAATGCAATATAAAACATGTTCTGGTTAAAATTAATGATTTTAACTATCTTTATTTTTTAAAGTACAAAACAACATTTCTTGTAAATTTAGCTTTAAATGGAGTTTATGAAACAGTCTCTGATTACCTACAAAACCAGTTAAATGAAAGTTTCATTAGGTATCATTAAAACATGGTATTTTAATGTTGAAGAACGAAAATAATGATAGAAACGGCTATTAATTCCTCAAAGAAGTTCGTTACGCTTTAAACACTATTAGTAGTCATATATACTACTGAAGTAAAATGAATGCAATAGTTAAGTTCCTAGTTACTTTTCTTTGTTTAAAATTAGATTTTGATTGTGAACTCATTTTTTTAAATATATTTCTTATCTAAAAACGATGTCATTTGGCCTTTTCCTCCTTTTTTTTAATGACGGTATATAAAATTCAAAGAACCTTTATTACAATTTATGCATATTTATCTTTGAAATTTTGCTTTGAATAAGCAATAAAAATCTTACAACAAAAAAAAACAAATTAAATTGTAACGGGTCTATCCACGTATTCAAACTAATAATTCTCTTGGGGAATATATAATATAATGGGTTTTTAAAACTTATACTATTGAAAACTTTCCTCATCCGAAGAAGATGTATTTATGCAAATCAAGACTTGTATATAAAGATTAAACATTCGAGTTAGATGTGAGAGGTTAGACTGCTTAAGGATAGCAGTGATTGATTAATATAAAGCTCGGAGAGAGCACTGCGTAGCTCATTTGTTTATTTTTAAGATTGAGGTTTCGATCACTTAATGGTCAAACTGGATTAGGACGATTTGAATGAGAAGGTATATTACCTCGACACAAGTGATCCGATTTATTTATCACTCTTCTAATATCTTGTCTTACCTCGCTATTGCTCCCGATATTTAGCAATTGGTGCATTTCTTAAATTATGTTGGTGAATTTGTGTTATTATTGAGAATTGTTAATAAACAGAGTTTGTATTGACTAAGGCTCATCTTCCTTCCGACCCTCTCACACTACTGAATAGCACAGGTCGTCCATTAAAAAATGTATGTTTTCATTATTATAATTTTTTGCATCCATGATATAAACATACCCAAAAGAGAATATCTATTTTTATTGGTAAATTATGCATATACTTTTCTACAGAAACATTACAAGATAAATCAACAATTCACTTGAACAATGTCTAGTAAATGGAAGGAAGTTATTCTATTGTCTATCAAATTATCTTATAAAGAGTTTGCCAGAATCACAGTAGAATACATTACTTCGTTCTTCAAGTGCTTAAGTGCTCACCATCATTAATTTTGAAATTTGTTTACATTGTACTATGATCTTCAGACTAGACATTTTTTAAAAATATAGAGAGATAATCTACGTTTTCCTACTTAGAGTTTATTATTTAAGAGAAAAAGAAAATATCTGTTGTGAAAATAAATGTCCAAAATGTTAAATTTTTCGGAAGGAAAGTAAAATCATTTTTGGCATTTAGCTGAGTTTTTGATCCGTACAAATTTCCTGATAATGAGCTGGTTGATGAGGGTCACATGATAAAGAGAAACACGTGTTATCCATTGAATTCAAAACACAAATTAAACGAATTCTCCTTTTTGTTCTGTTTGTAAAACTTAGATAAAATTAAATTTCATAATTGGGTAAAGTGTTCAAATGTTATGAAAAAAGAATTCTCAAAAAAGATTTTTAAATTGGAAACAAAAAATATTACTTTATACCTGTACACTTAAATCAAATGCATTTTGTAAGCCTACTTACGTTATTTTGTATGAGAAATATGTGTTTTTTAAGATAAAGTTTCTTCCAAGAGCAAAAGTTGGGAACGAAACTCATAAATTAATTAGCTGGAAAGACATGATTGTTTCTATTATGTTACTATGACGTCAGATTATTTTTTGAACTGATTGGCTAGAAACACGTTGCTGATATTCTCATGTGAGTATGACATCACATGAATGTATACCATTAAGGGGTTATGGTCACAAAGTCGGGACTCGCATTAATTCTTTCCAGACATAAGTTCGATTTCGTATGTATGATAGACCTAACGTATAAAAGTGCTGTTGCACGTTAAATATGCCAATGTTTTACTTTCCAACGTTGACGTAACATGAAAAGTTGAAGAGTAGGGGACTAACTTAAGTGTCCTCCTCGTCATTTGACCGTGGCTGAAAACTGCGAAGTCTATAATCAACAACCGTTATGTTGCTTCTAAATGTAACATTAATAAATAATCAACCAGTCTATCTATCTGAAAAACTAGAGATACTAATGATAACAACACATCAATTTTATTGGATGAAAAATACTTTAAAAAAAATTAAACTTTTTACAATAGGTGTCTCCCTCTAGAAGAGGAAATGGGCGTCAAAGTTGCTTGCGATGATTTGTAATCCACCTATATGGTTCCACACTAAAAAGAGATACCAAATTCTAGGGAATGTAATGCAATGATCTGCAATGGTAAAAAATCAATACGCATCCTATCAGAAATAAAAAAAATATTTATACAACATGTTCAAGGAAAGTTTTTACCTAAATACATACGTTCAATGGATTAAAATAAGGAACTGTCATGATCAAATGACAAATGCAATCAATCCATGTGTCTCACTTTTGTCAACTTTTGCTTTTAATAGAAATTCTTCTTTGGAAGCGAACATTTAGGAACAATAATAAAGCACTGAAGTAAAAAGAAATGTACTTAATTAAAAAATACCAGCGTAAATTTTTTTATCTTTTTTTAAAGAATATGAACATCTAAATATCTTAAATATTTTATTAAATTTGGAAAAGGAATTATTTTACAGGTAAACACAGAATCGAGTATAAAAAGTATGTGTTTGCCAAAATAAGTAAACAAAAAAATATTACAAAATTCTTACTTAAAAATACAAAATAATTCAATTTGGTAAAAATAAAATACTTTTTGAATTAAACTATTTTATAAGAATAGATAAATCCTCAGATTAGTTAAACTTTACAAGCGCGTTGTTTATTACAAAAGTCGTAATCCGCTTATTGCTTGAGTAAATGGATCATAAATCATTGTCAAGATTAAACCGCTCGAGACCGTCATTGTCGACAGAAGACTCAAGCGATTTGCGGTAACGGAAGACTTTTAACCGAGAATAGCTAGTTAACCAGACGGGTACCACATGTGACATTAGTCGAGTCATTAAGGAGACTGTCATTCTTTTACATTTAACCGAGACTGACGGCTCTTCTCTCAAATCTTCTACTTGAAGATATTTCGATAAAAATACGCTGCCTTGCAATACAATGAAAACTTTAATTGAATATATATTTAATTCTTAAAAATAATATATTATATTTTTGTTAAAACCTTAGTATTAATGTGTAGACAGAGATACAACAGTTGAAGAGTCTTGGTGTTGCTCTTATTATTTAAGTATTTAAATAACTTTACTTAGTTTATATTTATATTGATGCAAACAATTTTGTGTATTTATTGTCATGCTACATTTAAATCAGTGATTTCATTGCTATGAGTTTCAATTTGGAGTAAAAATCTGGCAATGACTTGTTTATCGTTCACTGATTCATCGTGATCTTAGAATTTTTGAATGCATTTTTAGGTAAGTTAACTCATTATTTTGAATTTAGAACTTCTATTCATTATTTCCAATGGGATATTGCTTAGTATTATAAACAAAATGGTTGAAGGTTGGCTTGCTACAAAACAGTTTAAACTCCATTTTTGCATAAATTATTAAAATCTGTTCTTAGTCTACATTGTATATTCATACATTCATTGTATAGTTATACATTGTATACCGCCGCGTCCATATTTTAAAGTTTCCATTCTCCCTGGGCTCCTTTCTCTCCAGTATTCAAATAATCTCTCTCTCTCACACGCGCGCGCTTCCACATCACAGGGCCCAGGTTCAAACCCCGGACTGGGCAAGGTTGACTCAGCCTTTCTTCTCTTCAGTGGATCGATATATGAGTACCAAGCACCTGACCGGAACATGTGCTGTTGCACCTCAGGGTCCAAGGTCACGTATACTGAGTTGGACACATTGGGACTTGACTCTCATGGGATGTCGTGCTACTGAGTTAAGATAAGTTATAAACCCAGGTATATTAGATGTACAGTCTTGAAACTTGGTATACTAATTTCTACTTTCTTGCATAAAGTAGACATTCCCTACATAATGATTTTTACGAAAATAGACCTCCAAGGGGCGTTATGCATAATTATTTTCATTTTTAAACTATTAGATGTACATTCTTGAAATTTTGTATATAAGCGGATTCCTTTCATAGAATAGAGATCCGCTACAAAATGAGTATTGTCAAAATCGAATCCCAAGTGGCGTTGTAGATAATTAAGTGGCGTTATGGGCAATTAACTCCTTTTTTAATCTATTAGACGTAAAATCTTGAAATTGAGTAAGCAGATTTCATTCATTGAGTAGATATCCGCTATAAGATGGGTCTTGTGAAAATCGCTTCCTAAGTGGCGTTGTGGGGACTTAAGGGGCGTTATAGATAATTATTTGCATTTTTAATCTATTAGACGTACAGTCTTAAATTTGGTATAAGCGGATTCCTTTCATGGCGTAGAGATCCGCTAAAAATTGTTTAGGGGTAAATTGTTTCCCAATGGTCACTGAGGGGGTTTAAGGGGCGTAATAGATAAATATTTCCGCTTTTCAGCTAATAGACCCACCTGCTGGAAAATTAGAAGGTATGTTCCGTTCATGGAATAGAGTTCTTTTTACAAAGAGTTTTGCAAAAACGGATCCCAAAGGAGTGGGGTTGCGAGGGATTAAGGCGTTTTATAGAAAACTTCCTGTTTTTGAATTTAACCCATTTACTTGAAATTTGTTAAGCGCGTTTCTTTAGTTGAATAGAGTTCCACTAAGAATGGATTTTACAGAAATTATCTCAAGGGGGAGCGGGGAGAGTTTTTGGGATGTATTGATGGTCAAAATTTCCGTTTGCGAACTGCTAAGACTATAATAATAAAACTTGGTTTGCATGCTTCTTTTGTTGAATTGATACCCGCTAAGAATGCTCTCAACAAGGTATTGATGATAAAAATTCCACTTTTGCTCTGTTAGATTTAGATTTGAAATTTAGCACGCATTTTTATTTTATGGAGTACAGATCCACTGAAAGTTGCTTTAGTGGAAATCCACTTGATAATTAGGTTAAGTGAACGCAAAAAATCTTTCTACTTGTATTTTAAATATAAATAGAAGTTAGATATTTTAATTTTTATCCTTTTTATATCAAGAGGTGAGAGCTACAGCTATGAATTTATTTTTCAATACAATCGAATTATTAATGCTACATATCAATATTTCCTATATATGTAAAAAGTATACATTTATACAACATCGATAAATACACAGTGAAGCGAGTGGGTAACGGCTAATTAAATATATTGCAAATAAAATAAACAATACTATTAATATAGCAAAATAACATTTATTAGACTACGAGTGTTTCTTAGTATAGAGTTAAAATCAATGTAAAACAACGAGAAAATCAAGCTTACTTCGTAAGCACAGCATCAGGTTTATGTTTCCCGCCAAATACAATTGATTATTATCATACCGCATAAAAGTAAAAATAGTAAATTATGATATGAAATAGTAGGTCTATATATATACATATAAACATCTTAAATATTCATATAAAATTTATTGAAAAATAATGTATATATATATATATATATATATATATATAAACATATATATATATAAATATATATATATATATATATATATATATATATATATATATATATATATATATATATATATATATATATATATATATATATATATATATATGCAGCCTAACTTCCATATTGCGAACATCAGTATTGCGAATTTTTCTATACAGCAAACTTTTTCCTGGAACCAAGGACGTTTCACGATATTCTTCGCAAAATAACCTCCCAATAGGGAAGTGCATTTTCTATTTAATTAACTTTTTCTCAAGTGATTCAGTTTTTTTTTCTTCCTATTTTTAAAGTATTTCTGGACGCTTCAAGTTATTCTCTCTTCTAACAAATTTTATGGTGGTCATAAATCTTGCACTTTCGTGAATAACTCACTGAGATCAATAGAATTCTGGTGATTTCATCCGTGCAGCATTTAACCCCTATTGTCCAGTCCACTAGAAACACCTTTTATATTCCCTTTCACTTTCTGTGGAGTTGTCTCGTGACCCGAAAAGTCAAACATCAATTTCTAGTTAGAAAATAAGTGTTTAAAATTACTTGTATGCTTTAAATCAGAAAATGTCCTTGAAGTTCATTAATTTCATATAATTTTTTTTCTAAATGTTGAAAAATTTAGTGTGTTCCTCGGTATTCTTTTTTTAGTTGCTTTCCTTGCAGTTTTTTATTAATTCTTTCTTTTTTTGATGAGTAAGATATATAAAATAAAAAGATAATAATTTACAAGAAAATGTGAATAATTACTTTTTTGATATACAGTGTTTATGAATTTAAAATTTGTTTTATGTGGTTTATAAAGTATATTGTAAAATGAGCCTCTATATAATGAATTTTCCATACAACGAACTTTTTTTTCGGGATTTAGAGACTTCGTCATAAAGAAGTTCGACTGTATATATATTATTACGTAGATCCAGGTTCGATGATTTTATGCAAAACAATCGCAAAGAAAATAAACAGTTCTTTAAGAGCGATGTAAATTTATGATAAAAAATCCAATCCTTTAAATACAGGATTCAGCGGCAATATTCACAGTGTAAATATCCGAAGGTCTTCACACCTTCAACAGCAATTAAACACAATCATCAGTGTTTAAAAATATACGTAAGTAAAGATTATTCACAAGCACAACCGAGCTATTCTCTGGTCAAAACAATCCTCACTACTCACTGGTTTGATCAAGACTGACTGGTTGCGGCTGGCACTCCTATTTATTAACCCGACAGAAACTTCCAGAAAAATCCGCACTCTTCATAAAGCGTAAAATTAGTGGCGAGATCCAATATTTCTAGAAGAATCCAGAGGGTCCCAAAGTCGCCAAATTGGTCAACAAAAGTGATGCCAACTTGGCTCTACCGCCAAGATTGGGCCAAGTTCTCATTGAATCGCCATTATAACGTAAGAGGTGGCATTGCTTGTGAATAGTACAAATTTAACATGAAGTAAATAAAGAGTGTTTTTTTCCAAGTATAGAAGTTTATGCTGGCATTACTTTCCAAGATGACAACCGATTTAACACCTATCAAGTGATTTATTCTCAGTTTGGTTTGGCAATTCATCAAAACGATCATCAAGCAAGGCGTAGATTCGTCGAATGGGAACAAAACGAGATTAACGTTGTTCCCGATTTTCATAAGCGAATTTTTTTTAGCCATGAAGCGCACTTCTGGTTGAATGGCTACGTCAACAAACAAAACTGCCGCATTTGGAGTGAAGCTAATCCACAAGTGTATGTCGAAACACCGTTACATCCAGAAAAACTGACTGTTTGGTGCGCTTTATGGCTGGTGGAATCCTTCTTCATAAACGATGAAGGCCGCAACGTTACAGTCAATGATGATCGGTATAGAGCCATGATTACGAACTTTTTCATTCCTGAATTGAACAATCATGATGTCCAGGAGCTGTGGTTCCAACAAGACGGCGCAACATGTCACACAGCTCGTGCCACAATCGATTTATTGAAAGACACGTTTGGTGGCCGCCTAATTTCACGCTTTGGACCTGTGAATTGGCCTCCAAGATCTTGTAATTTAACACCGCTAGACTATTTTCTGTGGGGCTCTGTAAAGTCATTGGTCTATGCGGATAAGCCACAAACACCATTTGGAAGACAACATTCACCGTGTTATTGCCGATATACGGCCACAAATGTTGGAAGAAGTCATCGAAAATTGGACGTCCAGATTGGACTATATCCGAGCCAGCCGTGGCAGTCATATGTCAGAAATCATATTTAAAATGTAATGGCATAAGATTATCTTTCGAATAAAAAAAAATTCATGTCAATCGAATAATACATCGTTGTTTTATTGCAATTTAAAGTTCTATACCTCTAAAAAAACACCCTATATAACATAGAGTTATATAAATGTATTAAACACCCAAATACAAATAATTTTCACTATTTCCATAAAATTCGTAACACTATATATACATTTATACAAATGAGCTACATGTTTGTAATACTGCAGACTCCTTTATATAATATTTAATTTCGGTTGCTTATGTGGCCTTTATTGTGGGATTTTCTTACTGTAAGTGCTTTTCGAATGTGATTGATGAATGTTTGTCTGTCGTTTGTGGAGAACTAGACTTAGACTATATATATATATATATATATATATATATATATATATATATATATATATATATATATATAATGTATACTATAAAGCAACGTTATATATATTCGTCACACTATAAAGCAACGTTAGAGCTATTGGTAACAGAGCTTTTAATTTTGAATCTCGGCCATGTAACGAGAACGACACGTGAGCAGGCTTAGACTTAGACTACATATATATGTATATATATATATATATATATATATATATATATATATATATATATATATATGTTTCACTGTCAATTCCTGTACCACTGTCCTAAGCCAGTGACAGCTCGGGAAACCATAATAGTTTTTTTACTATAGCTATATTTCTCTTCTTTGGTTTGTAAGGGCTCCATGTTTTTGGTTCTTTCGATTTGTTCTTAAGATGTTTTTAGGATTTATTAGTCTTCTTTTTAATTTATTTACTGTTATGTATATATATATATATATATATATATATATATATATTATATATATATATATATATATTTATATATTTATATATATATACACGTCACACTATAAAACAACGCCCAAGCTATTGGTAAAAAAGCTTTAATTTTGATTTTCGGCCATGTAATACGAACGAAACGTGACCAGGCACCACACTCTCTCCTAACTACCACGCCACATCAACTGAAGAACATTAAGTTTCAACAGATTTAACGAGCATTTGCTCCTCTACACGGTGGTTCTTGAGTGGATCCAGAGCTCCTTCCCACGAAACACCAGCGACAAGTTCGTTAATATCTGTCTATATTCATATATATAAGCCTTGGTAATTTCTATTTCAATCAGTCTTTAATTATTTTAATTAATATTTTTTATTCGTTCCTGCTTGAAAAACATTATACATAAAAAAGTATTAGTTTATGCTACTTAATGTGGTTTTATCATCGTAAACACATTAAAACGAATTAATTACTCATACTGTCAGCGGTATATATAAAGGGTGTTTTTTTGAGAGGTATAGAACTTTAAATTGCAATAAAACAACGATGTATTATTCGATTGACATGAATTTTTTTTTATTCGAAAGATAATCTTATGCCATTACATTTTAAATATGATTTCTGGCATAGGACTGCCACGGCTGGCTCGAATGTAGTCCAATCTGGACGTCAAATTTTCGATGACATTTTCCAACATTTGTGGCCGTATAACGGCAATAACACGGCGAGTGTTGTCTTCCAAATGATCAAGAGGCCGCGGTAGCCGAGTGGTATAGGTATCGGACTGTGGCTTGCTTTGTCACGGGTTCGATCCCAGTACCACTAAAGACCCGCCGTGTAGGGCAGCGATGCACGTTAAATCTGTCGAGAGCTGAAACGTCCTCCCGTTGGTGTGGTGTGGTAGTTAGGAGAGGGGGGTGCCAGCTCAGGTGTCGTCCACGTCACTTGACCATGGTTCAAAATTACGTGGTCCGTCACCAAAAGCCCTCGTGTAGCTGAACAGTGCGACGTTAATATTCAATCAATCAATCAATCCAAATGATCAAGCGTTTGTGGCTTATCCGCATAGACCAATGACTTTACAGGGTCCCACAGAAAATAGTCTAGCGGTGTTAAATTACAAGATCTTGGAGGCCAATTCACAGGTCCAAAGCGTGAAATTAAGCGGCCACCAAACGTGTCTTTCAATAAATCGATTGTGGCACGAGCTGTGTGACATGTTGCGCCGTCTTGTTGGAACCACAGCTTCTGGACATCATGATTGTTCAATTCAGGAATGAAAAAGTTAGTATTCATGGCTCTATATCGATCACCATTGACTGTAACGTTGTGGCTTTCGTCGTTTTTGAAGAAGTACGGACCAATGACTCCACCAGCCCATAAACCACACCAAACAGTCAGTTTTTCTTGATGCAACGGTGTTTCGACATACACTTGTGGATTAGCTTCACTCCAAATACAGCAGTTTTGATTGTTGACATAGTCATTCAACCAGAAGTGCGCTGCATCGCTAAACAAAATTCGCTTATTAAAATCGACCATTATTTTCGAAATAAAATTGCAGAATTTGAAAGCTTTGTTCTGGCGTGAGTCTATTCATGATGAATTGCCAAACCAAACTGAGAATAAATCACTTGACAGCTGTTAAATCGGTCGCCATCTTGGAAAGTAATGGCAACTTAAACTTCTATACCTGGAAAAAAAACTCTCTGTATATATATATATAAGTGCAATGACACAGTTGTTTGTTAAAATAGATGTATCTATACATGAAGTAGTTAAAACAAAATTTTATTTGAAGTTCTGAATGAAGAATAACAAACTCCATCAGATTTAAAAGTATTTAACTATCGTTATTACCTATAATTAACAAGTATACTTACAAAACAAAAGATGAACTTTAAAAAATACAAAACAATCATTAACATTAATATAAATGCACATATAGATAAAATTGAAATTCTTCTCTAGTGTATTGTTCATTTTCAATCTGATGAAAGAAGAAAGCAAGTACATAAAAATAGGTAAAAAAAATACTTTGCATTCTTTAGAAGTATATTCTCGACAACTTTTTTTTAAATTCTCTTTGTTTATTTGTTTTTATGTTCCATGATACGTTTACAACTTAAAAAGAACTTTTCTCTTACTGTACAATGATTTCAGCGCGATATATCCTCAGAGCTTAGATTTATTATTCAAAAACAATTTTACAAACCAGGTAAGTGTTTTGTTTCCTAATATTTTTTTCTTTTCTTTTAATCAATAGATTTTAAAGAAAGTAATTCAATGCTAAAATGATCTGAGTTTCTTTTTTTATTACTCCGTTTTTTGTCCTTTTCTCTTTTTTTTACGTATAGACTATCACAATATGAATAGAACTCCCACATTTTAAAACTTTATTTAATAACATATTCGCTATTTTCATCAAAGCGTAGACTGTTTTAAATCTTAAGCATTAAAAAATTAGCTGTTGACATAATTCATTAAAGGGAATTTTAAATAATTTTTTTACAGATATAATGAACTATATTATCTATAAGTGGATTGAAGAAAATATAATATTTCGGGTTTAATTAAAATAAGTAATTGTATCTATGTCTAAGAGGCTATTTTTTGTATATTTTAAAAATGATACATTATTTTTATTACATAATGATGACGTCTGACATTTTTTACGCATTTCAGTTTTTTTTTGTCTTCTACGGAGCTTTGTGATCATCTGTTACTTTGAATTAATTTCAGAACTATTACATTTACTATGTATTACGTTACACCTTTTTGTAATACATTTAGTACTTTAAAATCTTTAAATCTTATTTTTCCCCTAATAATTTGTTTCATTTTTTCCCTGTTCGTAATTTTTGTTTTAACCTTCTTAAATCTTATTTCATTTCTAATTTACGCCACAATGTGAAGTAACATGGAGGATACTGGCGACGGATCTCGCAATTTTGAGCCGCGGTCGACTGACGGGGACGACACCTGAGCTGCCCTCCTTTTTTCTGAACATTCATTTAACACCAATGAGAGGGTATGACCTCTGTAAAACACAATTTAAATATTTGACAGCGGAGTTTGTGTTTGAATATATGTAAACAAGTAGTTTAATTTTAATGATACACTGAAGAAAAATTAATATTAACTCTCCAATAAACACTAATAACTAATTATTTTTTGTGTTTATATTAACTTGTAATGTTGGATCTTAAATTACTTTCTTCACGGATTTAATTTTTATTAAAACCTATTTTTGCAATTTTTGCAACTCACAACAATTTGGTACAGTGAGGGGTGCGGGAACTTCCTATTTTGAACATGTTTCACAGATGTTTGTAAGGAGAGTTAGGTGTGGAGTGGGATATTTGTGTTCCTGCCCGTTTCAGTTTCATGCTGAACATGTGGTTGAGGCAACAGCGCGCTTTTTTAGTGCTGGCGTAATTCTCTAACAGTCGGTTGGAGATTGCAGTGTACATGTCATTCGTTGTCCCTTCAATATTCCTCTGCGAAGTCATGTTCCTGATCGGTAATGTGTTTTATTGTGGATGCATGTCTCCAGAGCAACGAAGAATGTCTCCAGAGAGGAAAAAAGGGCCTCCGAAGACTGTTAGAACACCTGAAAATGTGTAATCAGTTCGTGTATCAATTCAGACCGATATGTGACAGTGATGCAACAATTCTTCTTACGCGCTTTCCAAGAAAGGAATCTTGACAACTTGTGGTTACAAGAACATCGGGTCACAGCCTACACCTCCAGGTTTTCCATGGGTATTTTAAGAGCAGCCTTCTCCGAATGACTAGTCTCCCTGCGAGGAGACGTAAACCGGTCTGCGTTCTCACCTAATTTATCCCTCCCTGATTCCATCTTGCAAGCTCATCTCAAGTCCCTGGTTTACAAAGATGACTCCAAGACCTTTGAAGATCTAAGGAATGCCATCCGAGCTGAAGTTGACAATATCCACTGTCGATATGCCTGGAAAGATGACTCAAAGTTTTCGAAATCGACTGCTTCAGTGTATTGATAGTGGGGGGAGTCATTTAACAAATATTGTTTTTATAACTGTGTAAATTCATATTTCTAATGTTGTATGGAAGGTGGAAAATTTCAATAACGTAAAATGAAACATGTAGTGTGTTTTATTGTATTTTCAAAAAAGGAAGTTCACACACCCCACCCTTTTTTTAATTTTGGATGAATATTCAAATAATCTAAAGCTGCATAACTCTGAACCAGTTTTACAATAAAATATTTCTTTTAACCAGCTATGATTAATCGTTTTAAAATAGAGTGCAAGAATCCTCCCTATAACTCACATTACATACACATTCACACGCACACATCTATGTGTATGAAGTCGTCAAAATGTAACGATGATCACTAAATCCATGTTACAACTTCACATGATTCAAAAAATCAAATACATAAATTATAAATTTCCAACCATCATAAAATACTATAATTAGTGTTGATTTATGTCGGGAAAAAATCATGAATCGTGCGATACAGGAAAAGAAACAAACGGATTTGTCAATCTATTAAAAATAAGGCAGATAGCTATTTTAATAGAAGCACCAGTAACACATTGCATGGCTCCCGCTCTTGTCCAATGTAATAAACTTAAGCATGTGTTCTCACCGTTGCTGGATGTCACGCGATGACCTAATATGTCTCATTCTATGTGTATCACGCATGTCGGATACTCCACTCAGTTGAATGAGTTATTGCGTGATAGAATACGAATGCACATTACGGGGCACCATGTAATTTCTTACAAAAGAAACATCTTGTTAAAAGGACAATCGAGTAAATCAATGGTTAAAAATGAAAGAAAGGCTATACATTCTACCTGCCAAATGAAAGGAGTGTGCTGTGTTACTAGGTGGCATTTTAAGGTTATCTATATTGTGTCACTATATATAAATGAGTCGTTTTTTTCTGCTTCAGTTTTTCGTTTTTGATTTTAATCTAATATAAAAATACATCTTTGTATAGTTGAGATGCAATCAATACGTTCTTTAGAAATACTTCCTTTGACAAATTTTAATTATCATGTTTCTGGGTAACTTTTCATATTGGGGTGGTTCAACAATTTTTAAAACTATGTTGCTGCCTATTTATAATGTGAGCTTCCAGTGCTATATAAATCAATGTTTTGCGTGAAGTGAGGGTATTTTTGAAAAGTTTGTCTTTATCTGTAATTAAGCCGAGTTTATTTGGAAATGAGTGAGATGATGTATTATTTTTTATTATGCAAAGTGTATAGTTGTTAATGCAAAACGGAACAATTATTGGTAAGCATTTGATGACTACGATCAGAAATATGACTTAGGTAAAGCGTGTAAATGAATATTTATTTTTTATGTATTTTTTATGTTTTTACATGGAAACATTATTTAAAAATAATTTTTTGGTCATAAAGGACGAAAGAGAGAATGGTATGTTTTCAAAATATTATTTTTAATGGAAAATGATTCTATAACAATGTTATATTGACTATATAAAGCTGCGACTTTTACACAGGGACTGAACTGGGATTTTCGAAGTTTTCACATTGTGTTTTCAGAGTTACTATCAATTGAAACAATTTGCTAAAGTTCTTCTGCTCTGATTTAATAAAATAGGAATAAACCCCCTGCTAAGTGATATATTTCAAAAATTTTAGTCCAACCCTAGTATAGAAGTCTAAGCAATATATAGCCAAATCCTTATTATTATAGAAATATGTTTTATAAAAGCAGAATATTTCGATACTATGAAATTTTCTAACTTTTTTGCAAAAAAAAAAGTTATAATTTTTTTTCTATTAATATTTTTAAAGAAATATTTTATGTATATACTAATATTCAACCGACACTCAATCTCAAGTATATATATATATTCATATAATCCAAAAAATAAAATCCAATATATAAATATAAATATATATATATATATATATATATATATATATATATATATATATATATATATATATATATATATATAAACGAAAATATAAAAATATACAGATAGTTATAATATATATATATATACATAAATTGTTTTTTAAATCAAAACTCCAAACACACAGTCGGTCAACACAAGTGTGGCCAGAACTAATATACATGACTGGCAGAATGGATGAACAGTTTAAATGTGGATCAGATATTTAGATTTGTGTATAACAGATTTTAAATAGTTTTTTTTTCTTTCGTAATGTGACCTTTTTTTATATATTGATTAATATATAATTCTTGAAAACACATATTCACAATCCATGAAAATAATAGGTGAAATCTTACCTTATATGGTATTGTAATACTTTAAATGAATAAAATTTAATAAACGTACAGCATCGTTTAATAATTTCAATACTTTTAAAAGTTTTATGTTATTTAAAGTCCCTGATAACAAGTAAAAACTCAAATGATATTCACATATAATTGTGAGTGGTTATTTTTTTTCTGCACGGGCTTGCGTTGTTGAGGTAGCCTAAGGGTTATGATCCCGAACTCGGTGCCGTTTTATCTAAGATTTGAGCCCTTGTGTCGCAGAAGACTCACCGTGTAGAGGGGTGATGTGCGTGGAATTTTTTGAATCTCAAAGCCCTTCCATTGGTACGATGGGACAATTTAAAAAGAGAGGAGTTGCCTGAGGTATCCTCCTCCTCACTTGAACGATGTTCAAAATTAAAAGGGCTATTGTCAATAACCCTCGTGTTGTTTTATAGTGCGAAGTTAATAAACACACACTTCCTCAAATGATTTTGCGTATCTAAAACACATACGACAGTGGTGCCATCTTGCACTCAATGCACAACATTATCATTAGATAGATTTTTTTTATATTATAGTATTAACTATGTTCTACAAATGTAAATGATGGTAAAGGAAGTGTAAGCGAAATGAGTACTGTAAATATAAATGACAATTCTAAGAAATGAAATAAAAATAAATGACTAAATAACGTAAGTTTGTGTTGAAGCGTCACATATTTTATTTTGTTGTCTTACACACTCAGCGCACGCGAATGACATTATAAATAACATGTAATACAAAATCAATTCTTAACTAGATCAACAGAAAAAACTTTTATTTTAGCTACTTTTTATTAAAGAGTTACAATTAATATAAATATGAAAAAACATATGAAAGAGAGAAAATCACAGCATTAAGTGGTAATTACTTTTAATAATTATTATTTAAGCATCGTATTGTCATTCAAAACAATTGTGTCTATAAAATTGCAGTTCAACTTAAGATATCCGACTACCCTAAAACCATGATTTTTTTCAAAAATTGGCAAATTTTTTTTTTATGACTTTATTTTATAGACCATTTTATTAACTTAATAACAATACCAAGTACTTTATTTTCCCTCCACTAGAACAAAAACTCCAAGCGTTTTAATAAAAGCAAATGCCATAACTTTACACAAGATGACAAACATTAAAATGCGTTTTACTCGAAGTGTGTTTTTTTCGAAAAACTCAAACGGGGACCGCGATTGCTCAAAATGTTTTGAAAATAATTAGCTGAAATTTTTTGCTTATGTTCTGCATAACAGTAGAAGTGTTTTGATCTTCAGATTTATCAATAACTGTAATATTTCAAAATTTGCAGTTCTTTATGTGAATATAGTCAATGTTTTTTTAAGCAATTTTGTATAATGACTTAGATAAAGTGCTCTAGTTTTTGTAAAAATTAAAATATCTCTTATCACGAAGGTCACTTCAAACAGGAATAACAAAGTAACACATCAAAATTGAAAAATTGACAATTTGTTCATAAAATCTTTGTACAGAGCGGTCCCCGTTTAGGTAATTTTTCGTACGTTTTTACTAATTTTTTCCCATTTTAATAATAATATTTTTTTTCTTTTACCAATATTAGGATTTTTTCCTTAAAATATACTAAATAAATATAAAAATCACAAAAAGATCTCCTTATCTCCTTTTTTTCAAAAAAAAGTTGTCGCAAGTAGTCGGATACCTTAAGCTTTAAAACGTGGGGAAAAAACATTTTCATGTTTTGACACAAGTCGCCAAAAGGGTCGCTAAGTGGCCAAAAATGATGACAACGTGGCTGTATTTGTAATTATTTGAATAATTAGTTTAAATAAATTTATTTTTTATTAATTATTATTAAATTACTGTATTGCCATTCAATATAATCATGAATATAAAACTTCTGCCCAATTGAGAACAATAAAATGTATTTTATTAACGATTGAAAATTCCTCGAAGGTAAATAAATAAAGAGAAATAAATATAGATAGATAAATAAATATAGAGGATTTATTATAAATTTAAATATATAGGTAGGAATTGAAATAAAAATAATCATTAAACTGCGTTAGCAATTTTTTTCTAAAACAATTTTCTAGAAATTACACACAGGAAATGCTTGTTTTGTAGTGAGAAAAAAAAATATTTCGCAACACAGTTTTTATTGTGTTTATGTTTTCAGTTTCACCAACTTAAAATTCCATTTCATGTTTAAAAGAGAATTTCTTTTTTTATAAAAATTTTGGTTATTATTTTTAAATTAGAATTTATGCAAAAACGAACAAGTAAAACAAAAACTAAATTATAGGCATCCTAACAAGAAAAAAAAGAAAATTTCCCCGAAACCGATATGAAAAAGCAGATGTGACGACCTTCTGTGATATTTTGTAGACTAAGCCTCTGAGTTATGGACAAGATACTCAAACACCGATTATCGACAAATAATATGGTGTTTTTTATATCTTTTTTTTATGTCCAATTTTGTCATGAAGTACAACATTTATAGCTCTGAGAAATGATGCTTTGTGCCGATAGTGACAATGATGTTGAACATCTGTCGTGTTTTTTAAAATATATTTCTAACTACTAAATTAATTACAAATTTGAAAATTACGTAAAAGGAAACAAAATTTAAAGTGGTGATCCGTAGTAATAATTTACTCCTCTTTTTATCCAAAATTAATTTAATTGACAGCTAAAAGGAATTTAGAGGAGTGAAATGCCCATTTTTAAGTAATCCCTTAGTCTGAAATTTAAAAAAAAGAACAAGATATATATACTGTCAATGACGTTTATTTTAAGTTGGATTCAAAATCCATACATCTGACAATGCATTTTAACAAAATTGTGTTTCAACCAAAACAATTTTAAATGCAAAATGTCGCTTAAGACAATATTTGATAACTCATAGGAACATAGAATAAAATATAAAATAACATATACCTTACTTTTTGACAAGTCAGTAGAGTCACCAAATATCGCCACTTGATATCCGGGCAGTACGGACAAATTGGTTACACCCTTGCAGATCGAGAACGATACCTAGCAAGGCATTATATTCAACGCAGACATTATTGCTACTGCCACAGTTAATGAAAAAATGTCGGAAGAAATAGAGACTTTAAGGTTCAGGTAACCGTATTAAATCCTAAAATCTTTCATAGTGAGAGACTAAAGGCTGTTGAAACTCCTCTTCAGTAATTTGAACAATAAGATGCGCCGGTAATGAACTTACTGTAGTGCTTCTCAAACTTTCAATATACGTGACCCACTATTCAATCATCATTTTCATCGCCCCCCCTCCATGCAATAACAATGAATTCAATAATACTATATTTTGACACTAAAGCTGGAATATACGACTTTAACCTCTTATGTACCTCGGACGCATATAAACATCTCGCTCAGCCAAAGTATTAATTTTCTGGACGTATATATACCTCTTTTCGAAGTATGAACTTCTCTGTGCAGTGCTATCCATAAAATTATTCCGTGGACTTTGGAATACAGTAAAAGGACCTCGACAGTGTTTGCGAAGGATTTACTTATTTCAGAGGATTTTTGTGTTTATTTATTTCTTTCCTCTCCCACCAAAAAACAGCAAAATACGCTCGTCTACGTGGTAAATGGTGGCACTCGGGAGTGAATTGCGTAAATTTAGACTAACAGTTAAGAAATTAATTATAAACCGTACAAATTATCAAAATAAGTGTTAAGTCCATAGAGTAACTGATAATTACCAAAAACTGGTTCTTAACTTAGAATTGTTAAATTAATAATCAAATATACATTGTACTGTACTGATACATTTATAAGTGTATTATATCAGTAGAAACATATATTCTATATTGTATTTGATCAGAAAGTATTTAGTTTGTTTACTTTCAGTAAATTAATAATTTTTAAAACACCTTTTAGTTTCGACTTTTCAATAGGCTCGCGCCCCCCTTGTAGAGTTATCACGCCCCCCCAAGGGAGGCGCGCCCCACAGTTTGAGAAATGCTGACTTACTGTTTAATAAACGTCCTCGTGATGAAGAAGCAAAACGCTGAGATTACAATACAGAAGACAACAGAACATTGACACTTTTTTAAAATAAAAGTAGCCATTTTTTGTTTAGTCGGTACATAATTTTCATTATAGAGAACTTAATGCCTTCATAAAGTACTGTGTATTCATTTTAATTTTCTTTTTTAAGTAGTAAATATTCTATGTTTTCATAAAGCACATATTTTTCTTTGTTCAAGGGTAACTGGGCAGTTTATTTTATGTTGTATTCTCAAAAAAACTGTAAATAGAATCATAGTGAAATATTTTCTGAAGAAACACCGCGTGCTCAATCTTTTTTAATCCCATTCCTGATAACCCGGCATTTTCGCAAACTCCGCCACCCTTCGGGCCACTTTAAAGGACTGCGGTAGCCCAGTTGTCAAGGTATCAGATCATGGCAAGCATGTCATGAGTTCAAGCCCAGTACCACTAAAAACCCGCCGTGTAGTGCAGCGATTCACGCTAAATATATCAAGAGCAGAAATTTCCTCTCGTTGGTGTGGTGTGGTAGTTAGGGAGGGGGTGCCAGCTCAGGTGTCGTCCACGTCACTTGACCATGGTTCAAAATTATGTGGTCCGTCGCCAAAGCCCTCGTGTGACTGAACAGTGCGACGTTAATATTCACTCACTCACTCAGTCCACATCACAGATCAAATTTTCGAGACTACTGTATTAATTTCAAGTTATTCGAAATTAAAGCAAACTACTTGAATATATCAGAATTCCCATTTAAATTTTTAACTCATAATTAGTTCTGGATATGTTTTTTTAAGTTGAATTTTTAGACCGAAAAATTAGATACTTAAAACCTTTCAAATGAATGACTGCATCTGTCTCAGTGTAAATATAATTGTTAGAAGAAATGTCATAAACTAATTTACGGAATTGGGAACTATAAGAACATTTACTCAATTAATGTTAATGGAAAAGTAAGTGACGTATAAGAACATTCACGACAAAAAAAAAAACTGTGTAAAAAGATTTAACCCTTGAGAAAAATTTTAAATGAGCGCATTTTTTTACTTATTTTTTTAACCTTTTTAAAGAACAGAAGAACATTTTTGCTTCTTCATATGCAAAAAATCAGATTCCTTCAGAGCATAAAAAGTGTAATTTTCAAAAACAAGGATGAAATAAATTTTGCGTCAGTAAGTATTAAGGCTTAGAAATTTAAAGATTTTCAGTTTTTTCTTTACTTTCATTTTTTTATCGAGCAAATCGTTCATGGCACATAAAATCAAATTTAGGAAGTGAAAAAAAAGCACGACATAAATGCATAAATGTAAAATAAGATCAAAGGTGCTATAGAGCTATGAATTTGCTGGTAAACAGATTTTTTTAGAAAAATCTTACGATGATAAAAAAAGATAAGAAATAACTTAAGTATTTAATTGAAAATGCTGATGGAAGGGCATAAAAAATATCTTTAAGTTACACTACACTTCGTTTTCTTTAAGTTTTTACCATATAGTTCTATGCGTTACATTATTTGCGGTCGAAAAACAAATTTTTTCCACCAGTAAGAGGGAGCACATATTAAATTTGTGCAGTGATTTACCCTAATGTTCATTTTGTTCAATTTGCATTTTTACTCATAAGTTTTTGTTTTTTTTAAAGAAAAACAACATACTAAATTTATAACCAATGTGATGCTTTTTTCTTCCAAAAAATACGTATTATCATAATTTAAAGGAATTTTTTTCTCCTTACGATTGAAATATTTTCTTTTAATAAAAAAAAAAAAGTCAAAGTCTATCTTTAAACTTATTTGTATATGAATTTTAAAGGTTAAACATTATTAAATTTTTTCAAACTATTTTTTTTAATTTTAAATATATTGCCGTATGATTAAAGATTATGGTATCGTCTCAGCTGCTCTGCTAAATTTTAATGAAAGACAGCTAAAATATTATCAAAAATAGATCTAAAATATTATTTAGAATATTCAGAAATGAGAATAAAATAGTCATACAGGAGTTGCAGTATAAGTTTGGATTGGTGCGCATTAAATATCGCATTTTTAAGTGAACACATAAAGCTGCCTATTTTTTTTTCAAATGCTGTTAAATCAAAATATGCTACATTTGTTTAAATACACGTTTCCCGGTAAGATTTTATAATACATAATTCTTCACTTCGGAATCAATAAACTCTACGAAGTAGTTTTACTGACTGTCTTCTTTTTTATATTGCTTAGCCAGTAAAATTTATTTTAATTTTTTTAAAAAACAGAAATTGTTTGGGGAAGGAGATCTAATGTATTAGCTATGTACTATAGAATTCATACTTTAATTCATTTAATTACGCATTTGTTTTAAACGTCGTATATGGCCGAAAGTTGTGGTAGAGCAGTGCTTTTAAAACTCTCAAAATTTGCGACTCAATTTTATATCATAATTTTCATCACCCCCACTCCCTCCCTCCGTTCAATAACATCACATAGAATGCAATAATAATAATGCACATAGACGTGAAACTACAATATGACTTTAATTATAAACCGTACAAATTATCAAGATAAGTATTAAATTCTCTATATAATTGAGAATATGACACGCCCACAGAATTCACTAGGAATTTTTGAACTTGTTCTTAATATAGTATGGATAAATTAACTATCAAATACATTGTGCAGTAATGACCTGCTATAAGTATATTATCAGTGTAAACGGATCATAATGTATTTTGTTTTGCTTCATTTCTGTACATTAATAATTTTTTTGTAAAAAATAATCATTTACTTTCGGCTTTTCGATATGCTCGCGTCCTGCTCCTCCCACGCAGGTTTATCAAACCAATATTGGGAGGGATGCCTTACAGTTTGAGAAACGTTGTCATATATTGGACCCTGACGATTAACAACTGGGTGTATTTTTATCAATTTTTCGTGCATTTCATCAATGTACTGGCGCGCGCAGTACAATAGATATATTTGAATTCATTCCCACAAATATTTTCGGAGTATCATTTTTTACAATATTTTGGAGTTACTACGGAGTTCAATTTATAGCAGTTTTCAATTTATAAAAGATTTAAAAATAATTTATTTACTGGAATGAATTAAACCAAAATACTTTCAGACATAATAAAAAATGCACTTTTACACTGATATAATTTATAAGTGCACGATATTAAGTCAACAAAAATAAAAACTTCTTCAATACCTAATTAGCTATCTTTGAACCTATAACCAAATAAAAAACATTTATTTGATTTGCTGCAATTCCATGATGAGAGATTTTTTTATTACGCTTTCTGTTTAAACCTAACATACAACTCCTTCAGAGAAAAAACAGATCCCAGACACAGAATCGAAAAAATTTAAGAACACAAAAAATTCATCACTGTCATTATTTTTGAAATACTGCACATTATAGCTGTAATCAGTTTAACCTTCTAAGTTATTGGTACAGTTAGTTATGACTCCTCTTTTATGTGTTTGTTTCTCATTTAGGGAAGTTGTAAGTATTGTATTTCTCTGTTACGCTTTTTTCCATGCAAAAGAGATGATTTTTGGAAAACCACGGAGAGCACACTTTGAACGATTACTTGTCCAAGACTTATTTTTACGAGTATTCTATTCATATAAAGCATAGCGCAAAAAACGTTTTACACAATTTCATATAATAATAATGAATACACTTTTTACTTGGAAGTGGTCGCGTGGGACGCATGGATTACGAAATGGTTAATTCTGGCAAAACTGTTTATTTGTTAAAAAAGAAAAATTGAAAAGTCCTTGAAAGTAGGTAATGAAACTTTCTCTTAATTAAATTATTCACTGGAATCACGATTTGTATCTTGTACAATAAAATAATTACAAAAAAAAAAAGATTAGGTTGACTCAATAACCCCGCTCGAGCGTATCAAGTGCGCGCCTGCTCCCGGGTTAAAACATGTTGAAGTCTTTTCGTTTTAAATATTAAAAATAATACAGTTATTCTTCATCGGAATTTTATATTATTGTTCATTATTTAACATCAGATATAAATGCTAATTCTGTGAGACTTAAAATTACCATTCGCTTAAAACTAATTTTAATTTGAGCAACCGTTTTTAAGAAATCATTTTACATTTTTGTAAACATTGTCGAGCATTTGGTTTGCACCCCTTACAATTCAGCTATTATATCAATAATGTTTTATTTTCTTATAAACGAACTAGTGCAAAGAGCGGGCACTTCAGCCGGTATACTTTTAATGTATCAGTGTTGCACATAGTATTTTATATCTAATTAATTAATACTAAATTAAGAACAAGTTTAATAAGTATAAATGACGTCCATGGGCTTTTCTTGCAAAGCAAAGTTTTTATAAGAAAAATACTTACGATTAGAAATTCACCCTCTGAGTCCTTTTTCTATATTTAGCAGATATCTATATTTTGTCTTCTAAGCAGCCACCACATTTTGCAATATGTTCAATTTAAAAATTAGAGAAAAGAAAAATTACAATAATTATCCTATTATTTTATTTATTTAATGATTAAAAGTAGTATACAAAATTTTAATACTTATTTTACTAATTTGTACGGTTTATAATTAAGATCGCCTATTGTAGCTTTAGCGTCAAAGTGCAATATTATTGCATTTAGTACATTATTAATGTATAAGGGGGCGGGATAAAAATTGTGATCGAAAAGGGGGGCGCCAGTATTGAAAGTTTGAGAAGCACTGATTTATAGGGAAAAAACCCATCAGACCGAAGTTTTTCAACCTGACGCTATACTTTTCAATCGTGAATAGTATTCTCCTTGAATGCCTGATGTATATTACAGTTTAGTTTTTGCAGCATTATTACCAAGCTTATACTCATGTAAAAACAAACTACACTAATTTAGGTTGAATTCATATATATTTACGGTAATAATAATAATAACAAAATGGAGCAGTTTTGAGAAAATCTACTGTTAAATGTGACACTAGCGATAGGCAATACCAGATTATGACAATTAAAAGCATAAAAAGAGAGAAAGAGAGAGAGACAAATGTTCACATTTCATTTGCACCAACCTAATGATGAACATATATCTTCTTAAAGAGCCACATTTTAGCAACTAAGCTGGTACGGTAGGTCTCCAAATGTGAGAGGCATTTCGGGGTGGCCCCATCTAGTTGTCACCCTCACTACCAAAATTTCGACGCTCGAATGATTTTAATTCAAATTCTCGTTGGATGCTAAATATTGTCGTGTGTGCTAAAACCAAACTGATACTCGTGTAATCTTTTACATGCCACATACTCATATGACATGCTTACCTACGATTCCTAGCATCCAGAAAATCTATTGACTTCAGCCGGGATTGCCCACAGTTTTTGGCTTACGAAGCGAGCATGCTACCTCTAAACCACCAAGCCAACACAAACAACATATAATGGAAACGTTCTGATTATAATGTGTAGTGGATAGCTTCGTACATTAAAATATTGCTTACACTTCACTGGAAAAAATTGTATGTCCACCCTTTTATCGAGCCATACGATGAAAAATAGTACTGTAAAATAAGTATCAAGCCTTTTCTTTGTAATTTACTGAAAGTGAAGAAATCATACGCCTTCTCTTACAACACCAGAATTGCACGATTTCATTACTTTGTAACATTTCCTTTTCAAATTGAACACGCTTCTTCTCAAAGGAAAAAAAAACAATATTTAGATACGTATTGAAAAAAGTATTTCTATTTTCATTTCGTACATTAATCTTTTTCTATCTGAGTCCGAAATTTCAAATCTTTCTGTTCAAACAACGCGACGTAGTGTTGTTAGAATCATAAAACGTGAGATTGTTTTTCTCCGGATTCCTCATATAATTGCGAATCTTGTTATTTCGGCAAAAACTGTGGATTCGCGATTTATTTAGATATTTGATGCCAAGGGCAATTTTTTCCATTTGATTTCTGTTTCCGATACATCTGAGTATTTTGCATCGCAGTTTAATACAGGGTAGTGGTGTTGATTTTGTGAATTGAAGCGAAAAGCAAATAACCTAAAATAAATATTGTTATTGAGTTTTTCTTTGTAGCTTATATTTAGAAGAGAATTAATATGAGATGGTCTAGTTGACATTAAGTTATATTGAATTTTGTTTTTAATTTAATGAATTATTTATTTTGTGCATAGCATCACGCAAATTGGTTTTGTAATTCTTACAAAAACCTATTTTTTTTTAAAAAAAAAACCTGAGATAAAATATATAATACAGATAAAAATTCCAAATTTTTTAAAAATGTTTTTAAACAACTTTAACTTGAAATTAATGATAAAAGTACCATAAAACCCGGAGAATAACATGCACTTTTAACACAAAAAATAAGATCGATATTTACTGGTACGCGTTACACGCCGGGTATAAAATAAGTACTTTAAAAATAAAAAAAAGATGAGCGTAGAAAAAAAATCAGACCTCTACGTATGTCGAACTGCTGTTTATTTAAAAGAAAAGGTATTTGTTATAAATATAGAGTTCTAGAGGAATACTATTTTTTTTAAAGATCAGAAAAATAAGTCGTAAAAACGACTTCAAAACATAAGAACATTGCATACTTACATTTCAATATTATTCGTGAATTAGGGGTGCGTGTTATACTTTGAATGCAAATTAAAATTAAAAATTGCCACCTGACAGTATGTGAGCGCGTTAAACGCCAGATTTTACGGTATTATGCTGTAAATAAGGGAGTTCTTTTAGATGAATTCAGTCGAGCACACACAAGGAGAGGAGGAATCTACATGTCCGGACTCCCCCATTACTCTTTATTTATTTTCTTGAGCAAATAGTACGTAACATGCATATAGTACGTAACATTTAATTAAATATCTGCAACTAATAATTTATTTTATTAATTGATGCGAATTTTTATTCAATAATTCATTTCTTACTGCCTTTTCCTGACAATTGTTAAAATAAAAATATTATGTTTTGCGGGGTATTGGAGTTTGATACGAGAATAGCGGCCTTATAACCCTGGCACCCCTCCCCCCCTTATTGAAAAATTCCTGTCTGCGCCAATATGTGAATTTACACATTTATCTTAGATATAAGCATAGTATACTTAAACATTATCATGCTTGAATACATTTATACATTAATGTAAGAAATTTGTGTTTTCTTATCTTTATTATATTTACAATAAAATCTGACACAAAATGTAGAAAAAAGTACTTTTTTCTTAATTTGAAATTTTAAAAAATTATTTTTTTGTAAAATTAGAGAGAGAGAGAGTAAAAAACGGAAACATTGAAAAGAGAAAACAAAAATAAGAAAGAAAATTGAGAAGATTTGTTTATCGGAAATTTGTTCTAAATATTTTGCATTAATTTGTCCGGCAGGAAACATTTACCATAGAAAATTTTGCGAGCTAGGCAGAGTAAAACGTCATTTTCAATTTAAATGTAATAATTTTTAATATATAAAATTAATAACTTTTTTTTTAAATAAAACATTTTGTTAAAAAATACGCATTTTCCATTGAAAAATAAATCACATGCATCCATTTAAATACTGAAAAAAATATGTATATTTAAATTAACTAAACTAAATATATATTTTTTTCCTTATTTTTAATTTTTTACTTTGGTAAATCAGCGTAAGTTTCTAATATTTAAAATTTAATATATCATTCGTATTCTAAATAATTTACGAAACTGATACTATATCCAAATTACAATTCATAATCTCTTACGCAATTAATGACCTAAATTATATTATATATATAAGCTTTGTGACAAATCTAAATATAAATGTTTCTACTTATACAGTTAATAGAGAAAAATATCTGCGAAGTGTAAAAAATAAATAAATACAATCATTGTTTTTATTTCGTGGGAGAATACAAAAATAACTCACCCAAATATTGTCTCAGCCTATCGTAACAGAAAAATGATTTTATCTAACTAATATTATTAGAGGATCAGTTTAGGTCAAATTAAAGATATTCTACCGCAGTTGCGAGAAAAAATATAGTAATACGGGTAAAAAATGAATTAAAAAGAAAATTAAAATTATATAAAAATCAATATTCAAATTTTTCCAGTTAGATGCAAATATCACAGCGTATAAAAAAATTAATAAACTCAACATATCTTAATTAAGGCGTTAATAAGTGATTCAACTACAACTATGAAGAAGTATTAATCATTACAAGTATTAACTAACTGCAATAATTTTCTACTCGGGAAAAAATGCAAAGCAAGAATAGTGAAAAAAAATGCCTGGATAGAGTAAAAGATGTAACATATTTTAGATGACAGCTCATCCATTTTGGAACTTACAACGGTTTCCAATACTAAAATGAATTATATGTTCCCATCTTTTAATGCTTGAACTTTTGCAACAGTTTTGGGGAAACATTTCAGTAAGAAATATTAGCTCCATATTTCATAAATTTGTGTAGTATATTGAAGGAATAGAGTCAAACCAAGTAATTTTTATTTTCGAAGCTTAAAATATTAAATAGTGAGTGCAGTAAAAATAATTATTTGCTTCTCAAAATGTATATAAGGAAAAATGAAAAAAAATGTATGGATTACGAGTAATTAAAAAAATATCTATTGCTTTTAATTGCTTAAGAGCACTTTAAATTTTCGCGCCCTTCACACTGAAACTGGTATGTTTACATTTAATATTTAAAAGTTTCTGCACACGCGCTTAGGTAAGAGATTACATTGTTTTATTCTGTTAACATTTTCGATAAAAAAGCTGGTATTGTTCAATACGTGGATTTAATGAAGATAAAAGATGATTTTTGATACGAATTTCTACTATTATATTCACGGTTTTTTAAAGAGGCAAAGAAAAAGAATCCTAATAATATTTGCTATAAACTACCTTAAACGCAAAACTTACTAATTATATATATAGCACTATACATTTTAACATTCTCAAAACGCGTGTTTTATTTTCTAACAAAACATCCGTATTAATAAAGAAATAATAATAATTTATGCTTTTCCCAAATAACGCTTTACACATTAACTCCTATTTAATTTTTAATCTTCTTCCTCAAGAACAATTTTTTAAGCAAGATGATTTGAATAAGTATTTTATTAAAATAATTTAGGAACAAATTAAATCAAAAAAAAATATATTAATTCATTTAGTCCAAAACTATTTAAAATAATTTAATTCTACTTTCTTCTACCTAAAGTGATGAAATGAGTATGCACAAATAAGCTTTTCATCTTATATCTGCTTTGTTTTATTTCTAAATTCACGTATAAAAATTCCCACAATCGCATGGACTTTTATTTTCTCTCTTAACATATAAATATTAAAGGATGGATTATCAGAAAAAGCTAAATTTCAAAGTATTTCTGTTACGGTATCCGACTCAATCGGAACCGTGAATTTTTAAAAGTGCATAAATGGATAATTTTCATGATATTTATATTAGAATTCACTTAGATTAGAATACATGTATAAAATTGTTTTCAGGGCATTTTGACAAAATAGAATTTATTTAAATACAATATTTTGGCAAAAAATACACTTAGAATAACCTTTTTTCAAAATGTTCTCCTTTTGTGCAAAGTACTTCGATTATAATAATAGTTTGCCTGTATATAGCTCAGACCTCTGTACAGAAGCGCAACTATGAGTTTTGAAAAATTCACATTATTTCCAGAGTTACAACCAATTGAAATAATTATCGACGTTTTTTTCTTAAAATGTCTCCCCTCTGTTGTAGTAAAATATGGATAAATCCACTTCTAAGTTATATATTTCGAAAATTCCAGTTGCGCCTCTGTACAGAGGTCTGAGCTATATACAGGCAAAATATTATTACAATAGAAGTAATTTTCTTAAAAGGAGAATATTTTGAAAATGGATCATTCTATGTCCATTTTTTGTCAAAATATTGTACTTAAATAATTTGTTATTGTAATAATATTCTTTAAACAATTTTATATAAATTTTCCAATCTAAGTGACACTAAATATCATTAAAGTTATGCATTCCCACGCTTTTGCAAAATCTCGGTTCCGAACGTAGTCGGATACCTTAATTTTATTTTTATTTATTTAAAGTTTCAATAATTTTAACTGGATTAACTTGGCACAATTAGAACGCATAATTGGCTTCAAGAATGTCGAATAATGACTACTTTAAAACGATTTAAAGTTCTGTGCGAATGCGGTAAAAATACTCACCATTCAAAGTCCCAATGAGTATCAAGAAACAGCAAAAAGGAAAAGTGTTCGTAACTCTCGTCATTAAATGAGAAAGAAATTTCTCCATAGTGGAATAAAAGTTCGTAGGTTAGAATAAAAAAATGCAAAAAAGTCTGCAAACTTTCTCAATGTTCGGTGAGTTGGAAATTATCGTCCTTTTCCATAATGCTGAATGATTTTTAACAATCGAGTCACATGAGTTGGAAAACTCAAGTTCTCCCTTGGAGCTGCTAGACCCTTCTCAATTGTGAGAATTTTCCTTTCTGTTCCAGTGAAGCCATCGCGGGAAGGATACATTTCCTTCTGACATCACTTCACTTTGGCCAGAGAATGTATAGGAGAGTTCTAGGGCAGAGCGCCCTGGTGGAGATCTCTGATACTAGCTGATCGAGAAGAGGCAGGAAAAAAAAATGATTGAATGACTTTCTAAAGCGCTCAAGAATTTTTCAGATAATATAATATAATTCATTTAGTGTTTTTATTCTTATCAATGTCTCAAAAGTTAACAAGCTGTTTTTTGTAGAAAAAGAAAAGGAGAAGTGGCGAACTATTTTCATGAAAATAATATTTTAATAAATGCGAACTAAATACAGAAATTGTAAAATTCCTCGATTTGTTTAAATGTTTTTCCATACATTGGAGGAAAAAAGCATATAGCGTGACTTTTCAGCGCAAGTGTTACATTAATCTAAATAAAGTATAAACAGTATATTGTTGAGTTGCTATTAAAATAATTCAAATAATTCTAAGAACAGCTAGTACTTATTTCAATAAGAATATTTTAATTATGTACAATAATCTCAAAATTAAAAAAATCCAGAGTTATGACAACTTTTATGTTCGTTTTTAATCACATTCCAATAGCAAATAAATAAATACAATAAAACTTGAGAGTGACTTATCTCCAAAATGACTAGTGTTAAAATGTTAAGGCTTTTTTTCCTTTTGTGCCAAATACTTTGACATTTTCCCTACCTTTTGCTATTAGTACATATAACAAAAATTGGAAAAATGCAATCAAAGCAAAATTGTTTTTTTAAAAAAGAACGAAATTTAGAATTTATACATTTTCTTATGGAATTTTCAATGAACATTCATAAAAACAAATTACGAATATCAATCATGTCATCGAAAACCCATACCAATATTTGTTATCCATAGTATGAAGTACTTGTAAATCATATTTTATGTTTGTATGTCACATATTGTAGAAGGAGAGAGAGAGAGAGAGAGTAGCATTTTAAAATCATTTCATAAATTTTAAATTTTCCCATAAAAAAATGTTCAGCTTTCTGTTCTATTTTGAGGACCAAGACTACTTTACATAAGTGATATACAAAGGAAGCAACCAAAATTTTTTGAATAATTAAATCAAAAATTTCGTATAAATCGTGCCATATATTCTCTTATTTTACATGACTTCAAAATAGCCAATGACTTCTTAATGATGAATCACAGTCAAGTGGCAAGGACGGGTCAACAACCATTTCCTAATATATCCACACTGCACATTTTGAGAACTTTCAGCTTCGGTAGGTTTCATGGGTATCTATTCCATTAAATATCGGATTTTTAAGAGTACCCATGTATGACTCCACGTATACAAAGCCAGTTAATATTTCGCAAGCAAGATAACTTTGCTCTTGTAGGTATAGGATGCGTATAGAGACAAGTAGAAGTTAAAAAATAATGAAAAGGCAATAATGTTTAAAGATTATCCATTTATCAAGTTCTTACGGGACGAATTAATTTTTCAAGCTTTTAGGTTAATTTTGGAACAAAACTTTACTCATTTTTATCAGTGAATTCCACTTTGCTCTACTTCCTGTTTATGTTTTTTTTATTATTATCAGTGCATGGTGTATTTTAAGCTATAAAAATAATATGGGAAATAAAGTGATGATTTGCTTAATGGAGTTCAAAGTGGGTCGTTGAATGGCAGAAACTATTATCTTATTTGTCCAAAACTTCGTCAAAGGACCGTAACCGAACTTAAATTTGCTCATCATTTCCAAAAAGTTTGAAATTAAGAACAGAAAGCCTTAAAAATTAGGACTGTAGACGTCTTTTTGTGAATGACGACAACTTTAAAGTCATATTTTGTGAAGCGGATATGAGAGTAAAACAAATCGAAAAAATGCAGAGGAATTAAACTTTGATTACATATTCAGCAGTTCGACATTTGCACTAAATGGGTTTGATTAATTGAATATTAACGTCTCGCACTGCTCAGCTACACGAATGCTTTTGGAGATTGACCACATAACGTTGAACCATGGTCAAGTGACGTGGACGACACCTGAGCTGTCATCCCCTCTCCTAAATACCACACCACACCAACGGGAGTTTGTTTCAGCTCTCGACAGATTTAACGTACATCGCTGCCCTGCATGGCGGATGTTTATTGGTACTAAGCTGGAACTTGAGACAAGGGAAGCCTACAGCGGCCACTGCAACAAATGGGCAAATTATTCATCACCAGAAGAACGAAAATGAAAAGCTTAGCTAGTACGAGAAGTGGGTTCAGTGCTTTTTCGTTACAAAAATGATTCATTTTTTGATCGCGTTGTGGCATGCGATGAAAAAATGATTCTATCTGACAATAATCGTAGTTCTGTACAGTGGTAGGATAGAGATTAATCACCAAAACACGTACTTCAACGAAGCATCGTCAAAATAAAAATAATAAAAGTAAATGATATGTTTGTTATTTGGCAAATAGAATCATTCACTACAACTTTTTTATTCCTTTCAAAACCATCGCATTAGATTAGTATTGCCAGAAATAGAAAAAAATGCCTCAAAAACTGGAACATTTGCTTACAACATAGTTCAATAAAAAATAACTCCTTCTTCATGATAAAACTAAATAGCACGTCTCACAAATTGGTGGTTTGAAAGTAAATGAAATACAGTAAGAAACACTACCTCATCCAGATTATTCACTACATTAGTATCTGAACGACTATCACTCTTTAAAGACATAGACAGCTTCGAGAAAATAAAATATTTAACAACCAAGCAGCAGCTCAAAATGACTTCGAGAAATCCATCAATTCTAAGAGTCCATAATTTTATCTTGCTGGAATAAATCACAAGGTTTCTTGTAGGTAAACATGCATGAATTCTAATAATTCTTATTTTCGTTTAAAACTTTAGTGTTGACTACCAAAGACTGCTCCGAGTGAGTGAGAGTTATATTTAAGTCGTATTATTAAGCTGCATGAGGGCTACTGGCAACTAGCATCGTAATTTTGAACAATGGTCAAATGGCGACACCTCAGCTGGCACCCTCTCTTCTGGCTTCTAAAGAGTGTTTTTTTTCCAGGTATAGAAGTTTAAGTTGGTATTACTTTCCAATATGGCGGCCGATTTAACAGCTGTCAAGTGATTTATTCTCAGTTTGGTTTGGCAATTCATCAAAACGATCATCAAACAAGGCGTAGATTCGTCGAATGGATTCAAAACGAGTTTGCCGTTGTTCCCGATTTTCATAAGCGAATTTTGTTTAGCGATGAAGCGCACTTCTGGTTGAATGGCTACGTCAACAAACAAAACTGCCGCATTTGGAGTGAAGCTAATCCACAAGTGTATGTCGAAACACCGTTACATCCAGAAAAACTGACTGTTTGGTGCGCTTTATGGGCTGGTGGAATTCTTCTTCAAAAACGATGAAGGCCACAACGTTACAGTCAATGGTGATCGGTGTAGAGCCATGATTACTAACTTTTTCATTCCTGAATTGAACAACCATGATGTCCAAGAGCTGTGGTTCCAACAAGACGGCGCAACATGTCACACAGTTCGTGCCACAATCGATTTATTGAAAGACACGTTTGGTGACCGCCTAATGTCACGTTTTGGACCTGTGAATTGGCCTCCAAGATCTTGTGATTTAACACCGCTAGACTATTTTCTGTGGGGCTATGTAAGATCATTGGTGTATGCGGATAAGCCACAAAACGCTTGACCATTTGGAAGACAACATTTGCCGTGTTATTGCCGATATACGGCCACAAATGTTGGAAAAAGTCATCGAAAATTGGACGTCCAGACTGGACTACATCCGAGCCAGCCGTCGCAGTCATATGCCAGAAATCATATTTAAAATGTAATGCCACAAGACTATCTATCGAATAAAAAAAATTCATGTCAATCGAATAAAACATCGTTGCTTTATTGCAATTTAAAATTCTATACCTCTAAAAAAACACCGTTTATATTACACTAATGAGAAGACTTTTGAGCCTCGACAGTTTTAATGTGTAGTGGTATCCTTTATACATCAGGTCTTCAGAGGAACAAGGCTCGAACTCATTAAATACTATTAATGAGTGCATGACTTTTGACCACATTAACATAGCTACTAGACCACTTTGAAGTTGATAGTTAAAAAGCGGAATTATTTTTCCATCAACTCAATATTAATATTTGTATAATTATTTAAATGTGATAATATATGGTTGCCCTACAACTTATGTGGGAATTCCCTGGATTCCACCCTGGACACCAAGGTTGAATTGAGGCAAAGAACGACCAGACGACATTTTTACAATAACAAATTATATTTATTCACTTGATTCAATTACAAACCCTCTAATTACAAAGATTTATCAATATGTCTACGTCAATGTGATTGACCCTTAATATTAAATTTAATCACGAAATATGATACTTATCAAATATTAAACTCAATATCGAACGGAACTACCGGAATAAGAGGACCGAGAGATACACGCAATTTGAATTACTAGCATTCATTAACTTCCCACTAACTTTATTATATATTTACTCTTATGATCCAATAATGTAAATTTAAATCTGATCTGCATTTTACTTCCTCACTTTCCAGGCGGATCAAACTTTCCAATTGTAGATCGCTGCCTAATAATCAACGACATGCTAATCGCACGATTAACTTGAATCTTCTTAGAACTCCGTCAATCTATCTCTTGGCGGAATAGCCTATGCTGCTGACTTACAACACTCTCCTTAAATACTTTGACTAATTTGCATATCCCGGTTTCTTCTTTTAGAGTTGGTTGGAAATATACGTGAATTTACAATCCCCAAAGAAGCCCAAGGGTATTAGTGATAAAGTGCCGTACATATCCGTCAGATTTATATAATTTACTAAATATTTTATTCACAGTTCCAAACGAAATAGTAAGTTATATAATGTAATCATGAAGTATAATTATGAATAATTATTAGCAGCCGGTTCATGTTAGAGCAATTCGCTATAAATATAACTGCCATTATTAAATATGTTCTAAGAATTGTTCATAAAAATAAAAATATTCCTGTAATCGTAGTCGCTTGCTATTATTTTAACCCTAACTTTATACCATAAACATATCCAGAAAAAAAGAACTTTTAGAAACTTACCAAATGATAATCGTCTGAAAATTCTGACTGTGATATTTTCCTTTCCTTCGAATTTAAATGCATATGCAAAATCCATTGCGAGAAATGTCCATCACAGTGCATTTGATCCGAGTAAATTTTCCTTGAGGGAATGCGTTATTCCGAAACATTATTTTTATTCATATTTGGACAACTACGAGGGAGATAGGAAACACGATTGGCATCTACATGTTTTAAATAATCACAATCTATTCGATTTTAGAAAGAGCTGGTCGGAATTGATGTTATTTTATCATAGTAAAATTTCTCCGTTCATGGGATGCTTGATTTTATTTATATTTGCATTGCACTATGATGCCAAGTTAGGGCTGTTGGTGTCGGTTCTAGTAATTTGGAGCCATTGTGAAGTAACGAGGATGACACCTGAGCTAGCATGCTATATACTTTCTTTCCAGAAGTACCACACTACGACAATGAAAGGACTTTGAGCCTCAACAAATTTAACAAACTCCAGCCATACTATATGGCGAATTTTCAGTGGCACTAAGTTTCTATCTCAAGCATTCTTGGAGTAAACGCGATACACAAAATTAATTTAGTTGAATAGCGAATCAAAAATTATTTACTCAGAGATAAACATATTGCATTCTCTGAAGAGCTATTAGACTGAGAGTAAATTTCTCGAACACACCGACCACAGAATTAGAGAAGTTTCTTACTGTATTTATGTGTTCCAAATGGTGATTTCACAAAAGCGCGTAAATGACCAATTTATTTATTCTTTTATTTAGCTTCTCTTGAATTGGAACATACATACAAAATTGTTTTAAGAATATTATTACAATATAAAATTCTTTAAGTGCATGTTTTTGACAAAAAAACTGAAAAAGAATGACTTATTTTCAAAACATTCTCCTTTTATGTCCTTTTATGGAAAATACAACTATCATGATATTGCATTGTCTATATAGAACTATGACTTCTCTACAGAGCCTGAACTAGGAATTTTGAAAAATTTACGTTATATTCAGAGCTTCTATCAATTGAAATAATAAAAAGTTATAAAAAAATAGGGGTTGAAACCCCTTTCTAATTTTTTTTTAAAAAAAAAATACTAGTTCAGACTCTGTACAGGAGCATTAACAAAGAACAGGTAAAATATTATTATAGAAGCCTTTTTTTAAAGGAGAATATTCTGAAAATATGTCGTTCTTTTTTTTCATTTTTCACCAAAGAATTTCATTTAAATACTTTTATCTCGGTTGTAAAATCTAAACCAAGTGACACTATATATATATGTATATATATATATATATATATATATATATATATATATATATATATATATATATATATATATATATATATATATATATATATATATATATATATATATATATATATATATATACGTTCAAATTAAATCTATTTTTAACTTAGAGTGAGAGAGAAATAGTTCAATATTTTATTTAAAATTCCTTCTCTAATTAGTATATTTCTTTAAAAAAAACTAACATTTTTAGCGCTTATTTTAATTTCAATTTAACTATCTAGTGTATAATTATCTAAGTAAATTTACTTTTAAATGCATTTCTATTTAATATTATCTATTCTTAACTTTGTTCATTATTTTATTTAAAATTTCTTATGTCTTGTTTATTTTAAAATATCTTAGTGTTTAGTTTACTTGCAAAATAACTATTCGGGTGGCGCCAAGGTTTTTACTTTCTTGTGTTGACGTTCCAATCTTTTAAGTCATTTCGTGTGGGATCTTAACGGAGAAAGTTGGATTTTTTAGATTTCCAAAAAAAAAATTTATATATATTTTACATGTAACTTTTTTATCCTAATTTTGTATATAAAGTTTTTTTTATTATTCCTCTAATGTGAAATTCATTTTTGTTCTCTTTTCTTAATTTTATTTTAATATATTGTTAGGTTCAACATCCACGTGGTAGAAAAAATAGGACAAACTTTTCAACATGGCTCTATTCTTTCCTATTATGTCGAAAATTTCTGCTGCACGGGGAAGGTTGGATTCATAAAGCATTGCTAACCCTAAATAAATAGCCTAATTCAGTGACAGCTTTAGAAATCATAATAGGTCTCCAGTATAGTCCATAGACTTTTTTGTATCGACATTTGTAGTGTCTGGTGAATTCCAATTTCTTCCTTCTTTAGTACTGTAGGTTCTAGACTTCTTCACTTTTATTTTATTATACTATATAATATATATATATATATATATATATATATATATATATATATGTATATGTATATATATATATATACATATACATATATATATATATATGTATATGTATATATATATATACATATACATATATATATATATATATATATATATATATATATATGTATATGTATATATATATATATACATATATTATATATATATATATATATATATACATATATATATATATATTATATAGTAAAATAAAATAAAAGTGAAGAAGTTCTAGAACCTACAGTACTAAAGAAGGAAGAAATTTTCATAATCTTTATAAACAGATCAAAGGATTACCTCAGGGTGGTCCAGCTAGTAATTGTTTAGCAAACCTATATTTACATTTTTTTGAAATAGATCATGTTATAAATGATTCTTACTTAATTTATCGTTATATAGATGATATACTAATTTTTGGTAAAAATAGTGAATACAAACCAAATATTACATTCTACCCTGATTATTTCAAGCTCCTTAAAACTAACTTCAACTCTAATAGGGTGGAATTCTTGGATTTAGACTTTCATCTTATTTACAATAATGTAGTCAGTAACATTTTTGACAAAAGAGATTCGTTTAAGTTCCATATAATTAAAATTCCCGTATGGAACAGTAATTTTCATATATCAATTTACAGAAATATCATTTTGAATTTTTTATTTAGAAATGATAACTTAACTACCCACAAAATAGATAAATACAATAATATAATTTTTTTTTTCAATGTTGTTTAGATCATGAATACCCTTTTAATTTCTTGAGATCTTATATTCATCACAATTACATTAACCGTCTCGCTACTTCGAATTCCAAATCCACCACACAACAATATGTTTTCAAAGTCAGCATGTTAGTGGTCTTGCTGTAAAGATTATATCATAACACTCATATCACAGTTTACATTTTTCCACACACATCTTGAACATCTTACACATTGTTGACAACCAACCAAATTAGAGCCTAGCAAATTTACATTTTTGACAATCAACCAATTCAAATTTTACCATATTTGATTGTCGTCATTTTATACTTGTCTTTGCTGGCTGGTTTAAAAGTCAGCTCAAAAGATGTGTATGTTTTTTCGAATTTTTTAACTTGGTGAATAATTGACTTTCATTAATGGCAAGATGCTTGTTTCTCTTCGTAAAAGCTTTGTGAGTAAAGAAATTTTGTTAAATTATTTTTTGAAAGATACTTTCTTATGTAATTTTTCTAGTATTTTTCTACTTTTCTTACATAATTATTTTGTGATTTTGTGATTTTTCTGCATTAAGAGTTTTTGGAGAGTTTGTTACATAATAGTAGTGATTGGTTTTATCATGCTCTCTGAGTTATACTTTCTCTGAAGTTTTGTTTATTTATTTGGTTTTCCTATCGAGTTGCAAAGGGGGAAGGTTGGCGCCTTCAAACTAGTTTAACCCCACACATATTCGGTCCTAAGTCCGAAATTGCTTTCTGACTCGCTAGGTTCTTCTTTTTGTAGTTCTTTTATTTCTCTATAATTTTGTTCTTCATGTTCAGCTTTCATATTTTTATTTCGTTATTTCTTGTTATGTTCTTTATCTATTATTTCTTGTTTTTGATAAATAATACATATTTCTTATATATATATATATATAAAAGAGGTACCGAAAATTTTAAACATTTAGTAGAACGTCAGTAGCGTATATGCATACAGTTGTATGTAAGAAAAGCGTACAGCCTTGTTTGCGGTACATGCAACAGTAATGTGTGGCTATATATGCATACATGCAGTTTAGATGGGTATGTTTGGATGTTGTATTGAAACAAACGCGCTGCATAAGACAATATTTTTTTATGTATCTTACGAAATACAATTTCAACTTTAGCAGGATGAAACATTTTATTGCCTCAAATGATATTCCCATTCTAATTATTGTTATATAATCAAGATAATCGTATATTTAGCCTCATTTATTATATAGTTACCTAAAAATGTTTGAAAAATATTTGTAATTGTACTTCCTTTTGTGTCTTTAATTTCAATTAAGTAAATTTTACTTATGTATACGAAATGTTCTTATAAAATGCATTAGATATTTCAAAAACGAACAAAAAAAATAACAACCTCTCTAACACATACGACATTATGCAAATATTCCTATATATGGCATCTTCTGTCAAAGAAAAAGACATAATGAGAAATGAAAGAAAAGGTTTCTTTGTGTGTTGGCAATCAACCAAAGAAAAGACACACCCAAATCATTAAAACAAAACTCAGACTGTTAAGAAGAACCAACTAGCGAAATATCTACTCAGAAATGAAATCAACATTTTTCTTGAGCATGAAGTGATATTAACACAACAATGGAATTTGGGACCGAATCGGTTGGTCACGCTTCGTAATGCTGTATTTAAAATTCTTAAGAAGAAATTGTATAATTATTTTTTTTGCCTGATAATTTTTGTTCCTTTCTGTTTCTATTTAAACTCTTAAACAGTAAAACATACCTATAAGCTTAAAAAATATTAGTCAGTAATTTCGGACATTTATTTTATATTCTAGTATGCACATATTTTTTAAGTTTCTTACTAATTAAATAATTTTAACTTAATATTTAAAGAACGTTTAAGCCATTTTAAAAAGTAAAATGAAAATATATTATATATCAGAAAAAAAATCTAACACCAAGACAGGTTTGTGTTAGATAAACAAAATTTGGTAGGCTTGATTATACATAAAGATAATAAAAGATAGCCATCGATTCAAATTCCGCGCTTAGGTATTGCGCTGATAGCACCATTCATTAGTCGCAAAACGGGGTTGCTTTAAATGTATGCTGTAAAGTTTGTGAGCATTATTTTCTGGTGAAATTTGACATATTGAATTGCTGTTAGCCAATAATGCCTTGAAAAAGACGAGAAAGCCATTATGAACAGCTCACCGAGTTGAAGTACATGGCCGGAATGTATTCACTGTGCATGATTGTTGGGATCAGTGGTCAGGGGATTGTTTCAAGAAGACCGTATAAGTACAGCTTCGTGACACTGCTAAGAGAAAAGACCACCACGTTCTGCGTAGGAATGTGGTGTATCGTACTGCGTCTGCAGTACTATTCTAGGTGCAATTGCTACTAAAGTGACACAACGAACTGTTAGAAATCGAATACTTCAAGAACAACTCCGAGCCAGGCTCTCTTTAGCGAATATTCCATTGACTAGCGTGAAGACATTTCCATTCGTGACAGCAGTGGCATGTTGTCAAGCCAGAGTTCATTGAAGAGTGTAGATAAGTGTTTTTCAAACCTTTCGATCACAATTTTTATCGCACCCCCCCCTTTTACATTAATAATGTACTAAATGTAAAAATAACGCACTTTGACGCTAAAGCTACAATAGGCGATCTTAATTATAAATCATACAAATTAGTAACATAAGTATTAAATTTTGTATACTACTTGTAAACAAAAGAAATATAATAAAATAAATAAATAAATAATAGGATAATTATTATGTTATGTTTCCTTCTCCTAATTTTTAAATTGAACATATTGCAAAATGCGGTGGCTGCTCAGAAGACAAAATATAGATATCCGCTAAATATAGAAAAATAACTCAGAAGGTCAATTTCTAATCATAAGCATTCCTTATAAAAACTTTGCTTTGCAAGGCAAGCCCATTGAAGTCTTTAATACTTATTAAACTCTTAAGTTAGTATTAATTTAGTTATAAAAAATACTCTGTGCAGCACTGATACATTAAAAGTATATCGGCTTGAAGTACCTGATCTTTGCAAGAGTTCATTTATAAGAAAATAAAACATTATTGATATAATAGCTGAATTGTAAGGAGAGCAAAGCCAAGTGCTCGACAATGTTTATAAAAATTTAAAATGATATTTTTAAAATGGTTGCTCAAATTATAATTAGTTTTAAGTGAATTGTAATTTTAAGCCTCATAGAATTAGCATTTATAATTGATGTTTAATAATGAACAATAATATAAAATTCGGATGAAGAATATATATATATATAATTGTATTATTTTTAATATTTAAAAGACTTCAATATGTTTTATCCCGGGAGTAGATGCGCAGTCGATATGGTCGAGCGGGGATATTAAGTCACCCAATCATTTTTTTTTATAACTATTTTATTGTACTCTATACAAATCGTGATTCCAGAGAATAATTTAACTAAGAGAAAGTTTACTTACCTACTTACAAGGATTTTCAATTTTTATTTGGTAACAAATGAACAGTTTTGCCAGAACTAATGATTTCGTAATCTATGTGTCCCGCGCGACCACTTCCGGGTAAAAAGTATATTCATTATGATAATATGTATGTTATTGCTAAAAATTGTGTAAAACGTTTTTCGTTATGCTTTACATGTTTGAGAATAATACTCTTAAAAATAACTCTTGGCCAAGTAATCTTTCAAAGTGTGTGTGTGATATATCCATGCTTTTCCAAATTATCATAAAACTCTTTTGCATGGAAAAAAGCGCAACACAGAAATACATTACTTACAACTTCCCTAAATGAGACACAAACACATAAGAGAGGGGTCATAACTAACTGCACCAATAACTTAGAAGGTCAAACAGATTACAGCTATAATGCGCAGTATTTCAAAAATAATGACAGTGATGAAATTTTTATGTTCCTAAATGTTTTCGATTCTGCGTCTGGGATCTGTTTTTTCTCTGGATTAATTATATGTTAGGTTTAAACAGAAAGCGTAGTAAAAAAATCTCTCATCATGCGATTACAGCAAATCAAATAAAAGTTTTTTTATTTGGTTATAGGATCAAAGATAGCTAATTAGGTATTGAAGAAGTTTTTATTTTTGATGACTTAATATCGCACGCGCGCCTATAAATTATATCAGTGTAAAAGTGCATTTTTTATTATGTCTGAAAGTTTTTTGTGTGTTTTAATTTACTCCAGTAAATTAATTATTTTTTAAATCTTTTACTTTCGATATGAACGCTCCCCCCAGGGGGGCGCGCCCCACAGCTTGAGGAGCACTAGCGTAGATCTCTGTTTGCTTTTGTAATGAAAGAAGGTTTTGCCTTTGTGCCAGCGTAGGCTGTGTGTTCTTCGGGAGGCCAGGGGAAAAAGTCTGCAACTAAACTATCTTAGACTTAGACAAACTGTACTTACTCCTAGAGTCATGGTTTGGGGAGATTAATCACCCTTGTGATTAATCCAAACACACTGTTTGCAAAACGGTCCGCCAGTCTGATAATTCAACTTATAGTACTGTCATTCATGATCGCACTGAAGGGGAGTTTTCCAACAGGATAAAACTGACCATCATACCACTATTGTGCTCTACAGTGTGTTGACATGTTACCTTGGCCTGTGAGATCACCAGATCAGTGTTTAATTAAGCATGTATGGAATATCATTAGGCGACAACTCCAGCATTATCCACAGCCAAAATAACCGATCCAGTTATGACACAACTACAAAAAACATATTATTCCATACCACAAAGTGACATTCAGCACCTGTCTGATACACTACATGTGTGCTTGTAGGTTTCCATTCAAAATTCTCGAGGCAAACACGATTATAAATGTAAAAATATTTTATATTTCAAATGCATTTTTTTAGCCTAAATTTTTCTATGATCTTGAAAATTTATTTAATTAAACATGTCATCTAGGCAATTGCATTTCTAAAATTTCATTACTCTATATTAATTTATTCTTGGTGTTGGGATCTTTTTTTCAGTTAGTGTACATAGCTGATGGATTGCACATTTGGATTAAGATATTTTGAAAGAGAGAATCAATTATATTTTCATATTTTCATTGCAGTTGTTGAATGGATTCGTGGAGAGACACTTTGATGTTCCAAAACGCACATTCATTTAGTTTCGTAGAAACTTGAACATCGATATAAAACCAACAGGTCAACACAAATCAAGACATTAATACTCGCGGCTTACATAATGTTCCCAATAGCCGCCTTCATTCGCTCCCGAGATCTCTATTTATAGTCATGGTCAACCGGAAATGATTAAAATCATATGATTTCTAGTATAAGCTTTTCCGATGTCCATAAACGTGGGTGATGCAAGCTTGCATCATCCTGATTTAAAAACGCTAAGCTTTTGGTTTTCTGAGAAATAAAATTGTGGTAAGCTCACGTTAGGCGGGTATAATAGAACTTAATGATCCCGTGGTGTCATGGCTATTTCTAAGACCATAATGGATTAAAAGCCATCGAGAAAATATTTAAGTGAATTATTACATACACAAAGGGAGAGAAAAAGAGAGTGAAAATCACTCAACACAAAACTGAGGAGACTGAAATATTTTTAGTATCAAAAGAATATCGCGTTATAGGATATTGCGAAAATGAAACATATATTCAACACAATTAAGTTTATAAGAATACATTTTATTTACATATATAGGTATATATTCATGTATTTAATAAAAATCAATGGCATAAGTGTATTCATTTGAGATTTATGAAATTGAAAGCAAAATTTTGTTCTTTACAAAAAAATTCTTTGAGCTTTTAGAAAATGCGCCGATTTTTTTCTCTTTTTTGCATTTTCCTTTTGACCATCAAATTGTTCGATACCGTTCATTTCGTTACACATTTCTCCATTGGAATGCGTGTCTAAAAAACAGTGCATACCTTACGTGATGTTTCTCATTTTAGATGACGGGGGAACAGAAGCTGCATTGTTCATTTAATTTTCTCCATCGGAATCTTCATCAATGATATTTTCGAACTTTGAACAAACTCCAAAATGTTTTTGTTGGTATAATTGGGGCTAAGCACACATTATAATCATCCACTGCAATGCATTCTTCCAATGATATAGTTGGACAGTTTAATAATACACAAACTTTTTTAAACTTCGTTTGGTGTTTCCTGTATTTTGTTCATTTCCAGAAGGGAAACCTGTTCGTGTAAAGTGATTTTAAGAGAAAAAAATAATGCTCAAAAATACATAGTTATTTGTTGTAACCATTATATGCTATTTTGCGTTGACCAATATTTCGACTAAAGTGTTTTCGTGTTAAACCAATGCTTCTCAAACTTTCAATACTGGCACCCCCTTTTTTCAATCACAATTTTTATCGCACCCCCTTATACTTTAATAATGCACTTTGAGGCTAAAGCAACAATCTTTATTATAAACCATACAAATTCATGACATAAGTATTAAATTTTGCACATGTTACTTTTAAGCAAAAAAATAAGTAATAGGATAATTATTATGTTAAGATATGTTAAGATTATGTTATCATAAGAAAACTTTACTCTGTAAGACAAGCCCATGGAAATCGCTAATGTATTTTAAACTTGTTCTTAATTTAGTATTGATTAATTACTTATAAAATACTCTGTGCAGCACTAATATATTCAAAGTATACCGAGCGAAGTACCCGCTCTTTGCAAGAGTTCATTTATAAGAAAATAAAACACATTATTGATATAATAGCTGAAATATTAGGAGAGTAAAGTCAAGTGCGTGACAATGATTACAAAAATGTAAAATGATTTTTTTAAGTGATTGCTCAAATTATAATTATTTTTAAGCGAACTGTAATTTCAAGCCTCACAGAATTAGCATTTATATTTGATGTTGAATAATAAACAATAATATAAAATTCCGATGAAGAAAATTTGCATTATTTTTAATATTTAAAGCGAAAAGTCTTCAACATGTTTTAACCCTGGAGCATGCGCGCACTCGATACTAATGGTCAACCGGGGTTATTGAGTCACCGAATCCTTTTTTTATAATTATTTTTATAGTACACAATAAAAATCGTAATTCCAGTGAATAATTTAATTAAGAGAAAATATACTCACCCCTACTTTCAAGGACACAAAAAATATTTTGGATAAAAGTTATTACAACGGGAATTTAGTCAAAACAAGTACCTTAAGATTGTAAAAAACGTTTGTCACTCCCAAAAAAGAGGAAGATATGTGACAAATATATTTTAGTTCACGTTAAGACTGTCAAGCAGGAGGATAGTGTCAGGGTCACATTGGTGACAATTAAACAGTTTTACCGATTCCGTGCACTTTGTGCTCGGCGTGATCGCTCCCGGATTAAAAGTGTATTTATTACAATATGGATGTTCTAAAAAATTATGTAAAACGTTTTTCATTATGCTGTATATGTTTTGGAATACTCGTAAAATTAAATCTCGACCTAGTAATCCTTCAAAGTGCTCTCTGTGCCTTTACCAAAATCATAAAAATATTTTACACGGAAAAAAGCATCAGAAATAGTTTATTTACAACTTCTCTAAATGAAAAAAACAAATACACAAGAACAGGGACGTAATCAACCGTACAAGTAAGTCCTAAGGTCAAACCGCAGCAAATGCATTCTGCTGCCTACAGCTGATGACAATAATATATGACAGTGATGAATTTTTTATCTTCCTAATTTTTTTTTTGATTATGGGTCTGGGTTTTTTTCTCTGAAAGAGGAAAGGTTAGAAAAGAAAACGTAATAAAAAATCTCTCATCATGGGATTACAGCAAATCAAATCAAATGTTTCTTATTTGGTTATAGTATCAAAGATAGCTCTAATGAGATTTTGAAGTAGAAGCCTTTATTTTTGATGACGTAATATCGCAGATAATATATATAAATTATATCAGTGTAAATGTGAATTTTTTTATGTCAGAAAGTATATTGTTTTACTTCGTTCCAGTAAATAAATTTTTTTAAATCTTTTTATTTTCGATATGCTCGCGCCCCCTTGTAGGTTTACCGCACCCCCCAGGGGGGCGCACCCCACAGTTTGAGAAATACTGTGTTAAACATATTTTACTGTGTTTCAATTTCGTATTTTTCCAAGTCTTAACCAAACTCTAAATTATAAGAAAATTTGTGCATGCACTTTATGTCAAAACACATGAAACATACATTTCAGAGGAAACCATGATTTTCAAACAAAGCAAATATTTTAAATTTCAAACTTTTTAAAATTATTTAAATATTTTAAAGTTTTTACACATTTTAATGCTTTTGAGCAATATTTTTCGAATATTCTTAGAAATGTTTTTCACAATTTTATGCTGAGCATTGGTATTTACTAGACGTACTTATTATTTACAATTTTCTTTCATGTTGCTCACTATAAAAGCAGCAGTAACAATGAAAACAATTATATTTAACTTCGATAAATTTTTTAATTAATATCTTTTCACATAAATCCTTATTCCATGCATGAAATTAACAAACATTTTACAAGAAACGACTAGAAAACGTTTAAAAATTTTAAATTAAATATAAAAAAAAATCTTTACCATTTTTTTACATAACAACTATCGAGAAAGAAAACAAAGAAAAAAACAAAAAAAATCCATTTAAGGTTTTAAAGGTCAGAAGTATAAATGAAAGAGCTAAATACAGACATCACGTGCACTGTTTCGATTTTTACATCGACATACTGTTAAAAAAAATGTTGAATAACTGGCTCAGTAAATTAGCTTCGAAATTGTGTACACATATATAAAAAAAGCTGCATAATTAAAATTATGCGAAAAAATTTCGGTATTTCGATCAATTTGAGGGGAATGTGTTCCCTTAAAACGTCTTCTCAATCATTTTTTCCCATCAAAATTTAAACAGAGATTTGTACATAACTGACAAGTGTTAAAGTGTTAATCCAAGTAGACTCCAAGTAGTATAAAGTAGAAGAAAAAAATTGATTGAATAAAATTTTTTCTGAATTTTACAATAATTTTAATTTATTTAAAAATAAGTATATATCTCATTTTAATCTTATATATATCCAAATCATTTTATTTATAAGCCTTTTGTAGGTGGTTCTTCTGCAGAAGAAAATGATTGACTGTTTTCGAAAACTGTTTCAAAAGTTTAGATTATTCAGAAAGATATTCCATGATCGTACCAAGAAATGATTGACATGCATATTTTTTTTATTCTAGTTTGTTCTTTGATGCTGGAATATGTAACCAGACCAAAAATAGATTCGTTGAAAACTGGAGTTCTTCTCGTTTTAGAAGTGCATCCGTAAGCAAAAATGTTCAACTGAATATCTGCACTCAGAAAAGAGTATCAAATTTATTTAGTTTTGGAAAATTGAGTATCACATAATTTTTCTTCAATGTTTTCAACTTGATACATTGACAATGTGCATGTTTATTTCAATCAATAATGTTCAGTTAAATTAGAAAGAAAATATAACCTTAAAAATAAAGCCATAAAAAAGATCATGAAAAGAAATAATTAAAAGAAATAATTAATACACTAAACTTTCTTCGTTTTCCATATTCATTATTTATAATTTATTTATTATTTGTTCATATATTGTATATGCTTAAAACTAATAAAAACAGTAAGAATTCAGTGTTTTTTTAAAATTTCTTTTCAATTGCAAGATTATACACAGTATTATACGCAAATAATATAAACGCAAGTAATTTAAATATTATAAAAAACGTCAATTACAAATCGTCTTTTATAATATTCAAAGTTTGAATAGATATTTAATGAAACAATTCTGAGAAACAAATATTTCGTAAGCAGAAAACAAATATGAAATTATAAGAAATGCACTGCCGCAGAAGAAATATGTAAACTAAACTCAGTGTCGCAAGCCCATGAAATCCAAGACCTATTAGGCCCATCTCAGTCTTCAGGACCTTGGACACTGAGGTGCATGATTAGATGTTCCTGTTAAGTGGTCAGTCTCACTCAAAGTTTTTAGCGTTTAAGCTTGGTACTACTCCTCTATCGACTCACTAAAGGGATGAAATGCTGAGACGATTCGCCCAGAAAGGAGTCTAAGCCCACACCGGAGCTGTGGTGTAGAATTGTGGGAGAAATACATGAGGGGACTTAAAAATTTTAAAACTGCAATTACAGAATCATTTTGGAATTGTTTCGAAAAAAAACAACAGCATCAGAATACAGTCCAACCTCCGTATTACGAACCTCCATGTAGCGAATTTTTCTATACAGCGAACTTTTTCCTGGAACCACGAATATTTCAGGATTTTCTTCGTAAAATAATCTCCCAATAGCGAAGCGTATTTTCCAAAAAACTAATTTTTTCTCTTGTAAATTCAATTTTTTCTCCCTAGTATTTCTGGACATTTCAAGTTACTCTCTTTTTCAACATAATTTAAAGTGGTCATAAATCTTGAACTGATTTTATTAGATGCCTAACTCGGCGAGTGTAATAGAATTCTGACCGTTTTAACCAAGGAGTGCAACATTTAACCCCATTGTCCAGTTCACTGTAAATATCTTCGATATCCCTTTTCACCCACTGTAGACATCTCTCGTGTCCTTGAAATTGTTTCCCGTCAATATACAGTGTTGATCAGTCGTACTGGTAACTTCGTTTCTTGCAGCTCGAAAATATAAGAACGTAAGTGCTTGAGAATAAAGAAAAATAATTAATTCTTCAGGAAGTGTGGATAAATGTGTCAATAAACTTTTCTTGCTGTTTTTCTTTCTTTCTTTCCGTTTTATTTCTTTTTTTTTTGATAAGTTAGATGTATAAAATAAATATATATTAATTTACAAAAGGAGTGAATTATTACTTTTTTTAATATATAGTGTTTATGAACTAAAAATATTTGTTATACTTGGTTTACAAAGAAAATTGAAAGATGAACCATATAATGAAATTTTTTTCGGGATTTAGCGACTTTGTTATATGAGGTCCGAGTGTATATGCTTTATTTAAAGTGATGTTTCATTAGGAATATTTGCTCAATTGAAAGTGATATATAATTCTACACGATACTTTTATAAAAAAAAAAAACATTCCTAAAAGATTACCGTAAATTCCGGCATATAACGCCCACTTATACTTTCAAGATGCATTTTTAAATTAAGTATGTTCTTCGTATAATGCACACCCCGTTTTTTAGGATGAAATCTGAAATGAAAATATACAATGTTTTTACGTTTTGAAGTCATTCATTCGAGCTATTATTCCATTCTTTTGAAATAATGGTATTTTCTAGATCTATATATAGAAGTCTTTTAGTTCATAAGGTATGCCATTTCTTTTAAATAAACAGTATTTGTTTATGTGCAGAAGTAAGTTTTTTTTATGCTCATTTCTTTTGTTATTTTTAAAGCTATCTTTTTTTTATACCCGACGTATACCACGCACCCTTGTATTCCGATCTCGTTTTTTATGTTCAAAGTGCGCGTTACACGCCGGAATTTACTTCAAATGATTTAAAATATTGCATGCATATTTTTATATCACTGTGCCGTGGCTCATTAGCGTGTTTAGAAGGTTTATTAATGTATCACTATAAAGCACCATGAGAATTATTCATGATGGACCTCGTCATCAAGTGAAAATCTCAACAAATTAGCGGAAATTCCCTCTAATAACTTCCACACCCCGGAAATACTTTTAGCATTGACTTTTAGCCTAATTAAAGTCCCTCTTCACGGCGGGTTTTAGGTGGCAGTAGACTCAAATTGATGGCACTCACATAATAACGAGTGTACTGTAGTCACTGGTATGACTCGAGGCGTGCCACCATTATAAAGCCCTAAGGAAATTTGAAGGAAAACAATGTTCTTTTGTAAACTTGTACCTATCATAGCATTGTTTTTCTCGTATGTAACTGATTTAGTGAGTAAACAACAGAACAAAAAAACAAATTTCAAGGACCCTAGTACGCTCACTTTTTAAAAATTTCAATTAATTATAAGGATATTATGTATAAAATTGAAATTGTCATTTGAACACCCCATGCATGTATATATATACATGCATATGAATGAAATTTATATAATATACTTCAAAAGCACACAAACACAAGAACAAACACACAAAGAACATAACAAGAATAAACACATTAAGAACATAAAAGAAAAAAATGAAAAAAAAGAAAAAGAAATACAATATTGAACCTAGTGAGTCAAAAAGGAATTTCGAACTTAGGTCCCAGTAAGTGGGGTTAAACTAGTTTGAAGGCTCCGAATATGTGTGTGTGTGTGTTTCACAAAAATTTAAACCTACGAAAAATTCCCAATTTCATTTTAAAAACCTTATACTTTTCATAAATTAACCGCACATTCCAACGGTAATTTAAACAAAATTGTTGAGTCTAGATGAAGTGGTTAATGTAGTCTAGTGGTCATGGTCACGAACTCAGGTCCAGCGTGTCCTGACTTCTAGACCTACCGCCACTGAAACTCTGGCTTATAAGAAAGCTGATGCATGTTAAATCGTCCAAGGATCGTTCTAAGTAATCCTATTGTAGTGTAAGTTTGGAGAACCTCTTACCATCTCAGGTGTCACTCTCGTCAATTGACCATGATTTAAAATTATGAGGTTCATCGCCAATTACCTTTATTTGGCTTCAAAGTGTGGTGAAAATTAATAAAAAAAGCGAAATTTTGTAGAAAAAAAATACCTTTCCGTTTCGCCGATGCGGGTGATAATTTTGCCAAAAATAATGCAACCGAGACCAACAAAAAAAATCGTATTATTCAAAACAAATCGTAGTATTTTCTTGTAACGTATTTTTCATAATACATTAAAAATGGATGAAAAACCAATGAGAACTCATACTTATTCATATTTTTATGTGTATCTGGTTGTTGTCGCCAATAACGCCAACATGGCGAGATTTAAGACGGGGAAACAGAAAAGTACTGAAAACAATGATGAATATGTCGCAGGAAAATGATGAAATTAGGATTTTCATCGAATCCCTAAGGAAGATGATCAATTCAAGTAAGATGTTAAAATAACGTAGCTTTAAAGTATTTTCCCTTATGTAAGTAAGTGATTTGGTCAAATTCCCGAACTGTTTCAGTAAAATGAACAAGTCTGCCATTTTTTTAAAGATATGGGGTTGATATTTAGGGGATCGATAGAACTACCTATATGGTTAGGAAGTAAAAGGACTCGACCCCCAGATGTCTCCCCCCATGGACATCAATTTGCCAATGCAAATCCTGACTGAAACAGTTCAGGGTTTCATAAAAACACTTGGTTTCATCATGGGAATGACCTTGAAGAGAGACGTTATTTTATTATCGTCCGTCAGTTGATCCTATCCCTCAGGAATGATGTGAAATTCCTAAGGGATAGGGGAAGACACTTGGGGGGTCGAGTCCTTGTACTTTCTAACCATACAGGTAGTACTATCTATACCCTAAATATCAACCCCATATTTTGTAAAAAAAGGGCTGACTTGTCCATTTCATCATTTCATTAAAACAGTTCGGTGATTTGATCAAATTACTTACATAAAAGACATGACATCAAAAAGGGGTTATTTCAGCTTTTTGCGTGATTTTATCATCTCCCTTGGGTGTTCGAAGAAAGTTCGAAAATTAAATAGGATTCTGCGGCTCATATAAAATTAAATAGGATTTGTTATTAAAAAAAAGTGTAATTAAGCCAAAAACAGAATGTGTAAGCTAAGGTTTAAATATACATTTATGCATACAAAATGTAATAAATATTGAAACAATGCATTCAAAAAGGTAAGTCAAACAAATAATATCAAAATACAACTTTATCGTTAATTCTTTTTTTATTAAATTGCTATTAATTTCACATTCAATCTTATACATTATAGATGCACTTGCAGATTGATATCAGTGATAATGTATTAATATAATTTAAATACTGTGTGTGTGTATGTGTGTGTACACCTATTGATTATTCTAAATGATTAACTATAGTCGCCGTGACAGGTTTTGACGTCAGAACTCATACAAATGAACTCAGATTTCAACACTTTGACGGGAGTATAATGCCATTTTAGAGATTAAACTCCATTCATTTCATGTTATCATTAATTAATGTTTAAATACTCTAAAAGCTCCGCATTTAACGCGTTTTCGAAGTATTTATGCATTGATGACTAAACATTTAATTTAAGTTAGGGATAATTTTGAACCCGCTCTGAATTGTTTGATAAACATTATTTGACTGATTTATATCCATTGTACTAATAGAAATATTTTATGGATATATGGCCTATGCATGTGGTTTCACACTGAAATTTATGAAACAAATACGTTTAAATAGAGTTAAGCACCTTATATCTGTCTTTTTTAACTATGAGAATTGGTTTCAATGCTAATGATACAATAAAGGTAAGATTTTATGCACAATAACGTTTTATTTGAATCTAAAATAACTGAATCAACATCTAACGTTAACAAAAATGATTGAGGTGAATCATTCTAAAGAGAAAACAAAAATCCTTTAAAATTACACGATTTATTTATAATACTGATAGTTGTAAATATTATTGATAACACTAGAGAACGCCCGGGGTTTCGATTAACCTTAAACGCCATAGGTGTCATTTCGTCACACACACACACCGTGATAAAAATAAATGTAATAACTAAATAATTGCATGACTAATTTTGCTAAGGTTTACTTTTAAAACTGTTTAATATTATTTCATATAATTATCATATATTATAACTCTTTCTATCATACAAAACTGCCATTTACATTGTGTTTCGCGAAACTTGTATCACTGCTTTGTCAAAACTTTGAGTCTCGAATCTGCCAGGAACAGTACTATTATGATGTATTTATTCTTTGCCATCCCTAACGGTATATATATCAGGAATTACTGGAATATTATCAATTTCATCTGCACGTTCTTCAGATTCTTTGCAGTCACTTTTACTCAATCTGAAGGTTCGAAAATCGAGTGATTTTTTATGAGCAGATAATCAAATACTATGTAACGAAACATTAAGTTTGATGTCGAATAAATATACGATATTACTTCTGGAATTTTACTTTCCTTATATTATATACTTATTAAACCATCTTTTGCTGAATGACAGCTATTTATAATGATAAATAGCATTGGTGTTGAAACGACACCAGTGGACGTTCTAAGTTTATTTCATTGTAAAATATATCCTAATTAACCTAGAACCACAACACATGTTCTGTGCATTCACCATGGAAAATGGAAAAAGTCCAATCGACACCGAGGGACGTTCTAGTATTAATTCAAAATGAGTGTAAATAGAAAACGGTAATTTTAAAAACGACGATTATAAGGCTCCCAGTACCCTAAAAATTATACGATTACCGAATTTTATTTTGCTTTTTCTAGTGGCCCATATCATTGAAAAGCTTGTCACTAAATTTCAGATCTGTTAGCAAATTAGGTTTAAGGTATTTGAAGTTCTATGAACTTTGGTTTCAGTTTCATTTTAAAACATTTTTAATCTCTTAAATTGAATTAATTAAAAATATTTTTGTGCTTTTAGTGAGAAATGGTTATTAATTCCAATTTTCATTATTAAAATCGTTTCTGCTTAGTTATGTTGTGAGTTTTTTGAGTTATCATAATTAATCAATTAAGACTAATTTCATGGCCAATTTTTGCTTTAAAGGTAGTTTATATAACGTATGAGATTTATTATTAATTTTTTTTCTGTTGAGAAAATGCCATGTCCAAAGAGTTCTCGGGTTGCTGTAAAAAACAATATTTGGAAAAGATGGAATACTACTGAAAATGATGTACCTAAAAAACAGTCGTTAGCTGATACTGTAACTAGACGTATGAATACAAGTATTCTGAATTCACATGTCGCAGATATAACTGAATATATATATATATTCGTATATGTACCTAACTACATTATACTAAACATATTGTAGTACTATAGCTAAAAATTCCTTAACTCCCCGAATTTAAAACTGAAAATAATTAAATTTTATGAACAAACCTGGCTATTTTTAGTTTAAGTTGGTATCATTATTATTTTGTACATAAATACTTTGTGTTGTAAGGGCGTAAACCCTTGGGTGCCCTGCTTCTAGATTATCAGCGTGAGCAAGAGGTGTAGGAATAAATGAAGAACCAGAAGATGCCAAAATCTTAATATTACTTTATTAAGATCTAAACTTAAACCAATAACATATTAGGTAATATTATGATATGTGGGAAAATCTACGGTGGCTCAACAAGCAATGTATAATACCGAAATAACTTAACCCGGACCGCTATCAATAACTAACTCGCCTAAGCTCAATTTCAATGCGATCACACATCCGAATATTAAAGTGGTAACTCCTACCTTAATGTCCAACGAAGTATCAATCTATATTTTCATAGCTGAAGTTGCGGTTCACTTGCGTGCAATGGTATGCATCTTGACTAAGGGCTATCTGTCACGGGTAACTTCTCTTGACTGTCACTTAACTTCTCGATAATCTATTCACGCTTGTAACACGTACTAACATAACATTCCCCAAGTACCACCCAGCTTACTTTAAGCTTCTGTTATTTAAAAGCTTCCTAATTTGCATCTTTCATTCACATTTTACTTTTTGGGTTGGTTGGAAAAGAACTGCCATTTATTCTGGACACAAAGAACCCAAAAGGACATGTTAATGAAAAAAACGCATGAGCCCCTCACAGTGTTTCAAAACTTTTGTGAAAATGTTAGGTTAAGGTTAAGCTGAATAAACTGTCGTCTTAGCAAATGCTATCAATATTATGCAAAAATAGATTTTGGATTAAAAATATTCTTTTCAGTCATATTTAATTAAAATAGTGTTTTAAGGCATAAAACTTACGTTGGAAAACAACATATTAAAAAATTAGAGCTTTACGGGCATTATAAGCTTTTGTTTTGTCTTTACAAACTTTTTAAATGCGTTTCTCTCAGACTTTCAATTTTGAAGGTACAAGTGTTTTCTAATCCCTAAGGTTTTTTTTTCTATTTAAGAGCCTTGAAGTTATTGTATATACTCCCATTCGTATGTTCTATAAAATTTAGTATGGATTTAGGGCTGAGATATCTAGCTATTTTTCTAAAAAAATGCTAAAGTTGATACTTTCAAAAATGTTCGTGCTTTTTTCACGTTTTTCTAAAAAAAATAATTATTAAAAATCAACAAGGGAATAAATTTTCAAATCCATTATTTTTACTCACAATGAGTGAGCATTTTATAAAAGTTTGAAAAATTTCAAAAATTCTTATTTTTTTAAAATTGTAAAACAATGGCTCGTCAAACTGACTTTTAATATAAGCTTTATAATATAATGTGGAAAGAAACCTAAATTATTTTTACTGGTACTATATCAAAATTTTTTTTTTGAAAAACGGTACTTTGTAGGCTTAAGCTGGGAAATAAAAACAAGCAAACCGGTGTTTAGTATTTACGAATTGTTTTAGTTATTCACGAGAAAAGATAATGAATAAAGAAGTAATATTTCACAAACTGTAAAGTAAATAAATAATTAATAATCCTTTTGTGTAAAATATATCACAATATATTATGGCAAAAATTGGGAAAAAATTTGAAATGTTCAAATTAAAATAACATTTTCTACATCGTTTTCATATTATGTATTACACAAAATACATGGTCTATATATTTAATGCAACAATATTGGGTGTTGATGTAAAAAATGAAACATTATCCTTAAATTTATCCTTGCAGTTAAACATACGATTGATTTGTATATTATTACAAAGCATGGCATTATAATGATTTTTTATTCGTAATTTTTCTTTTACAGTTAATGATTTATATTAATTTTTGGACTTTAAAACTGAACTTTTGTTTAGAATAGATTACTAATTTTGCGATTTGTGTGTGTGTGGTTTTTAATGAAATGCGATTTTTCATATCAACTGAAATATTAATTAAAGTAAATTTTATTGGTTTCTTTTCATGTCATCTTATGTACCATTATAATGTCCTTTATGTCAAGCAATTAATTTAATTTCCCTTAGAAATAAAATTCACAAGAATTTATTCACGTTTAATTTTACGAAAAGGAAAATATATTAATTTGATAAAAGGAAAATTTTTAATCAAGCACTTTAAGACAAATCCTTAAACTTAAATGCTAAGATAAATATTTTACGAGCAACAAAACCTACCACTGAATAATATTTTTAAGTTCTCTTATAGAAAAATGTAATGGTTTATAGAAAGTGTTTAATTATTTTATTTCTTAGATACGCGGTTAACAAGCTAATATTTTCAGTGCATTCAAAAATAATGAGTTGCACTTTCGATTAAATAATTATTTAAATATCTAGCTGTTATATATCTCAAAAGTATTGTGATTAAATTTGACCGATATTTACTTAAAATTCTAAGGTTTGCGCAAAGAAAAAACTAAGATAAAGTTAAGGTTTACACAGTGTGTAAACATTTTATTTTTTTTCAAAGTTATCTTAAAAATCACAACGGAAGTAATGATTTGTAAAATATTTTTTCATCATATTTCATTAAATTTCATATTTATAATGGAAATTCGCAAAGGCTTAGAAAGGATATTAGCGGCCAAATTTTGAAAAATGTTATTATACATAATGAATTGAAAGGGAGAAAATTTTGTGTAATAGATTTTTCAAAAAACATTAACTTTCCCTTATGAATCCACAATCAACGGTTTTGAACTATTTATGTTAGTTTTTTAAAACGGAATACTCCGAAAAAATCTAAGACTTCCCTTGAATCAAGTTTATTTAGATTTTAACAGAATAAATTGTTGAACATACTGTCTTTGTGTCCTAATATTTTGAAATTTTGTAGAGAAACAATTGAGCAATATTTTTTTTTAAGTTAAGCAACAACAGTTATATAAGGTTTACTTATTGCCTTTATAAATTAAACCATTTTATTTTCTTTCTATTTAGTTTTAAATGTTACACAAATATGTTTCTTTAATCAAAATAAATTTTTTATAACATGTACTGTTAATAAATTAAAAAAAATATAATAAAATATTAAAAAATACAACTGAAAAATATTAAAAAATAATAAAAAAACACATTAAAATAAATAAATGAGTAATGCAGGAAACAAATTCAATTCGATTTTTACTCATGTCAACTAAGAAAATTTTTATTTTGGTTACTTTTTATTAAAGAATTACAATTAATTTTAAGTATGTAAGTATGTATGTAATTTTAAGTAAGTATATATACAAAATTAAGTGGCAAAGAATATTTTAAATTATCATTAAAAAATAATAACCGCATTAAATTTCTAATTTCATTTTTTAATAAAAGTTCAATAGTTTAGGGTTGTCAATAATTAATTCTTAGGCTTAACTTCGATTAAGAAAATAGTCAAGCTTACCTCAATTCACATCGGGCAGAGAGCAGTCATGAGATGTTCCTAGAATTCAAAATAGTAACAAGTTCAGGTAAAAATTCCAAGAAGTAAAACCACATTTAAAGTAACGAGCGAGCCGACCGTAGTTGATAGATAGAAGCTTTATTTACTAACTAACTCAAAAATGGCATTTCTCGTGGCTTCTCATGCGACAAACTGCGTTGCCACACAACTGCAACTAATCACTACAAAATAATAATTTCAGACAAATTGCGAAGGCTCGGAACGAGGATTCGCGACACACTCCCACCTTTGAGTTCCTTTAACTGGTATTGGAACTCAAACTCGGTCCTTCAGTGTCTCTTTTATTTGCTCTGGCAAATCAGATATATCAGTTCCACTGACTTCCAGAGGATATAGTCTCTGAATTGGTCGTAAGAAGGATCCACTACTTGTTGCCACTTCTACTACTCTAACTCTTCCGTCTCTCCCTGGGATAAGTTTAATCACTTTAGCAAGAGGCCAGTAAATTCTTTTTCGAGTTAGTATCTCCTATTAGTACAATATCTCCTTCCTTGATAACATCCTCCTTCCGAGATTTAGAAAAACTCTTCAACTGGCCTAGATATTCCAGACGAAAGCGTTTCCTCAATTCTTGTCTTATCCTCTGACGATAAAGAAATCTACGATTCATTCTCTGCGAATCGATAAGATCTAAATCCGGGACTCCATTCTCTTTTATTTCTTGTAAGAACATTGCTGGTGTGAGAGCAACCAGGTCCTCCTGATCTTCTGACAAATAAGTCAATGGTCTAGAATTGATCACACTTTCAGAGTCGCATACTACAGTATAAAGTTCTTCGTAAGTTAGGCAAGCTTTTCCTAGGACTCTTCTGAGAATAATTTTTAGCATTCCTATAAGCCGTTCCCAGAAACCCCCCACCAAGGTGAGGAAGGTGGGTTCAATTTCCAATTAATCTTCTTTAAACTCCCATAATCTTTCACTTTCTTCCAATCAATGTTCTTAAGTTCATTAGATGTTCCAACCAAATTCTTTCCATTATCTGAATAAATAGTGAAAGGACGACCTCTACGTGAAATAAATCTTCTGAGAGCGAGTATGAAGCTCTCGGTAGACAAAGAGGTAACGAGTTCCATATGTACTGCGCGAAAAACTGCACAAGTGAACAGCACAATCCAGGATTTTGTCCGATCTCTTAGAAAAAGTGGTCCGCATAGGTCCACGCCAGTTATTTCAAAAATCTGTGCTTCTCTAACTCTATCCTCAGGTAGTGGTGGACTAAGTGTTGTGAGAGGTCTAACAGTGAATCTTTTGCAGATGATGCATTCACTCAACACTCTCCTGACAGTTTTTCTGCTTTTTAAAATCCAATAATTTTCACGCAACGCAGACATCACTGTTTGTACTCCAGCATGTAAAAGTTCTATATGCTTTTGTATAATCAACTTCGTCACAATAGGATGTCGGGAAGGAAGAACTATAGGATAGCGTATGGATTCAACGTCTTTTCTCATTATTATCTTCGATTTTATTCTGATTATTCCATCCGAATCTACTAGAGTTTGCATTTGTGATACTAATGATTTAGTATCGTTTGAAAAGCTTTGTTTTTGTACTATTTTCAATACTTTTCTTTCAGCTGCATCCGTTTCTTGAGTGATTAATTCTCCAAAGTCTCTGCCATTCCTTTGTTTTCTAAGATTATGGTAAAATCGATAAATCCATGCTGTGACTCTTATTATCTTCTTAAACGATGAAATTTCAGAAAGATAATCCATTTCTTTTGGTTCATGATTGATTGTAGAAGCAACAGTTCTCTTTCTTTCCGAATCAATTGTTGCACGATCCGGGCATGCTTCAGATAATGGCCATTCTTCACGAGGTTTGTTCAGCCAACTTGGACCCTCCCACCATAACGATGCAATAAGTTCTACTACACCACATCCTCTAGAAGGGAGGTCAGCTGGATTCAGAATCCCTGGAATATGTTTCCAATCTTCGGGGTTGGTCAATCGACGTATTTCTTGTACCCTGTTGTTCACAAAGGTGCCCCAATTTTCTTTGCGCTTTATCCAATAAAGAGCATTTACAGAGTCCGACCAGCAATAAATAGGTACATTCTCCAGTCTTAAATCAATCTTCGTAGTATTTATGAGTCTAGATCCAATAGTACATGCAAGAAGCTCTAATCTTGGTATAGTGATTGGTTTTATTGAGGCAACTCTAGCACGGGCTTGTACAAGTTGACATGTTATTGCTCCACCAACTTCAGTTCTTAAAAATACACAACTCGCGTAGGCGGCCTTACTTGCATCGCAAAATACATGCAGTGATAAATCACTGTTAGGGAAAGTTCCTTAGATATGCATCTAGGAATTTCTAAATTATTTAAGCATTTTAAATGTTCCTTCCATCTTTCGAATTTTCTTGATATTGATAAAGGTAATTCTGTGTCCCAAGAAACTCCCAATTTCCAACATTCTTGCAATAATATTTTTGGTTCTAAAGTAACAGGAAAAGTGAACCCGATTGGGTCATAGATACGGTGCACAGCTGAGAGTATTTTGCGTTTCGTTACTGGAATTTCATTGATTTTCGAGTTTTCTTCCCAATTAACAGATAATGTGTCTTTGTCAGGCTTCCAAATTAAACCCAAAACAGGAACTTTCTTCTCTTCTTCCAATAGAGTACCTTTTTCTGCTTCAGAAACACCTGTATGTACCCAACCACGTAGGTTGAATTTGGCGAGGCTCAAAATTTCTTTAGATTCAAGCATAAATCTTTCTATGTCTTCTGCATTATCTACACTCGTCAAACAGTTATCCACATAAAACGATTCTAATAACTTCTGCGCTGTAAGTTGCAGATGCCCTGAGACCTGTTTCAAATGATATTCCAGAGTCGCTCCAAGAAGAAAAGGACTGCTAGTGATCCCGAACACAACTCTCTTATGTTGATAAATCTTGGTTTTCTCCTTATCGCCATTCTCCCACCACAAAATCTCAGAAAAGGTCTATCCTTTTCTTGAAGACCTATCTGCAAAAGGCTTTCTCAATATCTGCTGTTATGCCAAACTTGCGGAGCCGAAATTTATTGACGATTGTTGGAATTAGTTCTACCATATTTGGTCCTTTTTCGAGACATTCATTTATCGAAGAAGAATTCTTTTCTTTCGCCGATCCATCAAACACCGGTCTAATTTTGGTAGTGGAATTATCTTTATATACAGGATGGTGCGGTAGATAGTGTTCATTCTTCTTATCTGCAACGTTCTGAACTTCTTCAATAATATCTTCGTTCTGCCAACTGTGAAAAACTGCTTCATATTTTCCTAAATTCTTGCTACGTTCTAAGGATCTAACACAATTTTTCAATCTTCTTTCAGCCAAGTTTCTACAGTTTGATAGAAATGGATGACCTTGAATCCAAGGTAAACTAACAACATATCTCCCATCTGCATCTCTTGTGACATGTCTTGCAAAATGATCTTTAGCAGCCTCTTCTAATTCAATTCTAGTCTTTTTCTCAAAAGGATCTTTAATTCCGAGAACATCTAAACTCCAAAGATCTTTGATACAGTTGTCACTAACATGTAAAGACAAAAGCACATTGGAATGCCTTTCCTTTTCCATTTTCATTTTTCCCATAACTGTCCAGCCCAAATGTGTGTTTACAGCCACTAATCCTCCCTTTTAAATGTTTGACCTCGTCTCCTATTAGCAAATTTCCTATTATTTCTGCCCCTAATAACATATGTATTTCATTTGGTTCCCTTTCAAACAAGCAACAATTCTCATTCACGGAAGCGTCACTGACGAAAATTCCATATTCCTTCAATTCATTAATCAATTCCGAATCCTTTAATTTTGGGATGGGTGTACATATTCTTTTTTGATCCATTACTTCTACTTCGCAGAAATAGGAATTAAAAACATCACTCAAGGTCACAACATATTTTTTTGTGTTTTTCATTACGTTCTATTCCCCCAAAGAGTCCATGAACTGTTGTTTCCTGTCCCACGCATTTTAAATTTAGTTGTTTGGCAATAAATTTAGTTACGTAACTCTTCTGACTTCCGGTATCGAGAATTGTTCTTACTTTTTTCCCTTTTATACACACAATTAATGTTTGCAAAAATACTTCTGTTGATTTAGAATTATTGGAAAGTATAGTATTTTCATCAGTTAAGTTTTTTTTTCATTATTTTCTTTTGATGAGTCATCACTAGAAAAACATAATATATCGTGGTGTCTTTTTCCACATAAAGAACATAAATTGTTTAATTTCACTTTACAATCTCGAGATAGATGACGAGCAATTCGGAGACATTTAAAACAAGCACCCAGTTTCATCAAAATATCTTTTCGTTCATTTAAAGTTTTCTGTTTCGCCCAAGGACAAATCGCGGTTTGGTGTGACTCGTGTTTACAGAAAAGGCATGATTCATTCGCATTTTTCTCATTTGAACTTGCCATAAAATTCGCCGCAGTTGGAGCAGGGAAGGGTTGCTTTCGAAACGATGAATTAATTTTTTGTGAGTTATGTTTATAAATTTCAGATTTGAATCGGTTGAAGCTAGGTTGGATTCTTTGACTGTGCGGAATGTATTGGGTTGAAATTGAAGATTCAGTTCTTTCTCTAGCGCTAATTTGTTTATTCAAAAATTTCAATAATTCGTCAAGTTTATACTCTGAGCCGTCTGTTTCTTTATTGAATTCGAGAACTAAATCAGAGGGTAAGCAATTTAAAATTAATGGACAGAGTACATTACTAAAACTTTCAAATGAAACATCTAAAGACTCTAAACTTCTTATTTGCGTTTGACACATATCAAAAAATTGGCGCAATACTTTAGTATCATCCGAACGTTTTAACGGAGTTACACTCAATAATTTTTGCATATGAGAGTTGATTATAGCATCTTTTCTTCCAAATCGATCTTTTAATATTTCTACAGCTTTCGCATAATTTTCTGCCGTGATGGCAAAACCTTCCACTGTCGCTAAAGCAGAAGAACCTAACAAACCCTTTAAATAGGTAAATTTGTCAATCGAATTTAGAGAATTATTGTCATGAATTGCGGTTTTAAAAGAGTTCCAAAATGAGAGCCATTGATTAATTTCACCATAAAATTATTTGGGAATAATTAATTTTGGTAGTTTTACCTTCATTGGTTCTATTAATTTTGATTCTTCAGTTGTTTTGCATGAGTCAGAATCTGACTTAAATTTATTATTCTTTCCTAGTTGTTTCTTGGCTCGAAATCGCCAAGTTACGATTTTATCAAAATATTGTTCTACGGCTTCTATTTCTTTATCGATCTCTGTAGGTGAGTACAGGGGTTCACATTCTTTATCTACAATCTTTAAACATTCAAATTTTTGTTCTAAATGTTCTAACAATTCTTCGACTGCTATATCATCCGGTTCAGTTTTTTGTAATTCTTTTTCTAACTGCGAAATGCATTTTGTTACAGCGGTTCTTAGTACGGCTCGTTTCTTTTTTGTAACAATTCCTGCGTCTTCGGTCATTATTAATTTATATTATTGATTCACAAAAACTTTCTAAATTTCAAATATTCTTAAACTCTCACGCTTTCTGATCCCGGCAGGGATGCCATTTAATTATGTCAATAATTAATTCTTAGGCTTAACTTCGATTAAGAAAATAGTCAAGCTTACCTCAATTCACATCGGGCAGAGAGCAGTCATGAGATGTTCCTAGAATTCAAAATAGTAACAAGTTCAGGTAAAAATTCCAAGAAGTAAAACCACATTTAAAGTAACGAGCGAGCCGACCGTAGTTGATAGATAGAAGCTTTATTTACTAACTAACTCAAAAATGGCATTTCTCGTGGCTTCTCGCGAGACAAACTGCGTTGCCACACAACTGCAACTAATCACTACAAAATAATAATTTCAGACAAATTGCGAAGGCTCGGAACGAGGATTCGTGACAAGGGTAGAATTTATCTTAAAACTAATGTAAATAAATGCTGACTTGTTACTTGCACAAGGGATGTTTTAGATTAAGTTAAATCTTCATCTCAAATTTAACAAAAAGTGTTTTATCCAACGGTGCTGCCATCTAGAGAAATAATATTGACTAAAATACATTTCTTTAACTACAATTAAATTTAATAATGAATTACTTTTTGAAAAAACTTTATTAACATCAAGTGTCTTCCACTGTACGTTTGAAAAATGTATTTGAAATTAAGTGGATGAATAAAAAGTATTTTTTAACGATTTAAAATTTGAATAAGATGCATAAATATATATAGGGAAAGTGTAAATTAATAGTAGGAATTGTGTGAAAAATAATAAAATAAACAAATAATTAAAAAATGAAAAACCATTGCTTGGAGCTAGTTTAATTAAAACAATTGTTATTCTATAGACTCAATATATATTTGAAAAATATAATACATGAAAAACGAATTTAATAAATTAATTTTATTAAATTTATTTACTAAAATTAATTTATTAATTTTTTTTGAATTAAATAAAAAGAAAATTAATTTATGTAGTGAAAAATGAGTTATAGTAAATCTGATAGCAATAACAGAAATAATGGGAATACTAGACTTCTATTACTATAGCTATGAATCAGAATGAGCAATAAGGACTGTAACTATTTATTGTGGTAACTAAATAATAGTAACTACCACAAAAGAAGTAGGATTGCTATATACATGAACCGAAAAATCTGATGTGTGTAACTACCTTAATTTATTTGAAATATTTTTCTTCTTGGCCGATTCTTAAGTCTACCGTTATTCTCTATGCTGTGCGTTAACATGTTTGAGAAGTAATTTTTATCATTTCCACCTATACTTGTCGCGACTCTAAGGTCGTTGTTAAAGTTTTCCGACTCAAAAGAATATACTTTGTTATAAAAATAATCAATTTTATTTGTTTCAACCAATTAACTATGAATCAAAATTACAAACCTGTGGAGCAATACAAATTATTTGCCTATCTTAAATTCGTAAAACAAATAATAATACATTTAACTGAGTTTGATACGTTGGAAGAGCACTCGTTCGATCACTCTTGGGTCAACTATATTCCACCCAGTCTACATCATCATCTTCTTGCACCAAGGCTTCTAAAAAAAATCACTTCATTAACCTCACTTTAATAACAGTGGAATCACTAACTCTAACACTCACACTGCTACGGTTTAAATAGCACTCAGATTAGTATAAACTAAAGTTCTCTGTACGAGGTAGTTTATACTCAAACAACAGTTAAAGAATTATTTCCCCAAGAGGATTAATGAAAGGTCACGGATAGGACCCATCACATCCTCTCTTGGGGTCGTGGGTAGCCTAGTAATTAGAGCACCGGACCGGAAGGCCAGGGTTCGATGCCCGTACCGCCAGATACCCTCCGAGTACACACGGAGTACGTGCTTGTTAAATCATTGGTTCCGAAAGTTTTGTGGGCTGAATCACAAATGCAGGGAACTGGAGAAAAACTTCCCTCCACTTCAGTTCCATGCCTAAATTGGGGAGGTGGATATAAATGGTGGCGCGATCTATCGTAATGTTCTATTGTCCCTTCGGGAATGTCACCGAGCTAAAATCGTACTGTCACGTGTATGGTGCTCAAGGTTAAAGCCAACGACAGACGTACATCTAGCCCATTGCCACGATGCATTTCGAGAGCCTCGATCTGACTATGTCTGACAGGTGGCATGGGCAACAACAACAATAACAACATCCTCTAGTTGTCTAACAATTTGTTTTTCCCTACGCATTCTCTAAATATAGAAGTAGTTCAATATTCTTTTGAGTATCGATCCATAGCAATCGACACAATTCTTTGCACATGCAATTTTGGTTTTTACAGTCAATCAAACTTTCGCTAAAGAAGCTATTCTGCAAATCACTGCGCTCTATTTTAAAATAATATACCAAAAATGATGTCTTATCTGCAACTGTGACCACAAGACTAGCTACTATAACAGTACATCTCAAACAGCGATTCCTATTATGACACTGATAACTTTCAACCTCTGAAACACATACCACGCTCAAACAAGGGAATATTTATATTTTCCGAGTGCTTTTCAATTAAAATTTCGTTACTTATTCTCCAAAACTCAGGAAAAATCGAGAGGTCTGTTATAAGATAAGATGTATAAACAAAGGTATATGGCGTTATGTAGCAGTATGTGATTTGAAAAATAGCAATAATGTCTTATGAAGGGTCATTTAGTATAATATTTCAGTAGTAAATTAAAATATGTGTGATACAATACATTCCTTACATAAAATTAAATACAGTCTGATCCCGATTTACCGAACCCCTGGCTAACGAAATTGGGATTTAACGAATTTTATTCATTCCCGATTAAAATAAAGGCAAGAAAAAAAACCCTATTTAACAAATGATAAAGCCCGAATTATCGAATTATTTCAACAGTTGAAATAATTTTTTTCTTTAATTTGCATTAGAAAAAATATGATTTTTTTTTCAAATGCCATTTTTTTATTCTAAGGAATAGGAGAAAAAATATTTTCTTGTAAGCAGCAAATTTTGACGAGACAGGATGCAAACCTTCATTATACTTTACAGGTGCAGATGTGTCATGAGAGCAACCTATCGTCAGTGTTTTCAATTAGACAAGAATTCCTTTCTTTTTTATCTCATCTCTCTCCTCAATTCAAATGATATTTTAAGATTTCAATGATTATTAGACTTTTGAGATGACGAACTGCCTTTCTGAACAGCTGAAGTTGAGGAGTTTGTTGCTTGATCGATGTCATTGAACAGAAATTCTGATTCAGGAACTGATAATGAGACTCTTGAAAAAGCTGTTACATTTTCTAATGTTATACATTGCTTATATATATAAAAAACTCTTAAGGCATACGTCATATAGCAGGATGCCACATGATACAGGAAAAATACTTTTTCGGGTCAGGAATCACAGAGATTGACAAACATTTATTGCTCAATTTTTAAAAACTTCCATTTAACTGGTGCGTAATAATTCATTAAGAGTGTTTCTAGCTGTTGAATAAAAAGTGTGCAATTTTTAACTATGGATATTTTTTTTGCAGTTGCTTACTATAGATTTTCCAAAAGTTAAATACAAAAATATGTTCCGAACATCCGGCGTATATCGCGCACTTTAAACAAAAAAAATTAGAGCGAAATTTAAGTGTGCCAGCTATAAAATTGAGGCTTTAAAAATAAAAAAAAAAAGATGAACACAGATAAAAAGTATAGACTTCTACATACGTTGAAGTATTCTTTCTTTTAAAGAAATGTCATCCCTTTTGAACTTAAAAGCTTCTAATTCTAGAAGCAAACTATTTCTTTCTAAAGCTTGTAATAATATCTCGAAGGAATAACTTCAAAATCTAAGATGCAAACATACATTTCAGGTTTCTTCATAAAAAAGGAGGGAGCGTTATACAGTGAATATACCTGAAAATATAAAAAAAAATTGTAACTTGAAAGTATAGGTGCACGTTATACGCCGGATTTTACGGTACTTTGTTCGAACCCCGATAAAACGAAAACCCTCAAATTTACGAACAAAATATTCTGTCTTGATAAATTTTTAAAATCAGTGTCCGACTGTTTTTGTATTCTTACTGGATGTTCTTCATATAAAAACATCAAAATCCTACACACACACACAATAGTTTTCAATAACAGAGAAATATTTAAATAATACATTATATCCAATTACCAAATTTACATAATTTTAATGGTTTATCTCTAACATAGAAATATAGTGAACTGTTCAATACTCATTTAACAGAAGCTTCTCGGTCAACGAGCAAAACGAGGAAGATTATAATCAAGCCATAGCAACTCTGAGAAAGTGAAAATAAGTACATTTAAACAGCAACTTTCACACAGCCACATCATCAACGCCCCCTCCCCCCTCTTCAGAACCGTCGTAAAAGCAGGCAATGCTTTGAATAAGGGCTCTAGTCACTAATCTATTCAGTACCTCTCAGGACGGTAGTTAATTCAACTAGAACTAATTACGGTCGTTTAAGATTAAACGCAAACATACATCGAGGTGTCATTTTGCAGCGAGGCCAGAATTTGTTCAAGCGTTGGCGCCGCCAGTGGGCAAAATATAAATGGCTCCGTTACGACAGCGTGTAGTGGAATAAATTTAATTGCAGTGTGTGAGCATTCCGAAGGAGATACATTTGATTTGGATGCAATGGAAATAAAGACTAGGATAACGAGGTTGTATTTATCCAACACATTTGACTATTATCTATAGATTTTTGTACAAATAAAAGGAAATTTAAAGGAAGAATTTCCTTTTTCCTCACTAATTGCACCGTTATCAACAAAATATTACTCTGCTATTGCAGTTTTAAGATTATTAGAATGAAGAAAAATAAAAGTAGTTTTACTTCACACATATATGAAGTGAAAGATTAAATGATCTACGTACTATTCAAACAGGGTAAAATAAACAAAAATGATATCCAATGTTTATTAAACTTTAAAAGGAAGAAAAACGTACCATGTTTTAATCCTTTTAAACGGCACTGGCGTACATATAAGTCTCACTCAACCAGTGCGTTAAATACCCGGATGTATATACACGTCTTACTGAAGTGTGATCATTTCTTTGCGCTGCGATCTGTAAAATTATTCTGAACACTTTGGAACGCAAAAAATGAGATTGACAGTGTTTGTGGAGGGTTTATTTGCGTCACAGATTAATTTGCTTATTTTTTTCCTTTTCTCCCACCCACTCATTACACCGCATACGCATACCTAATTTGTAAAACCATAGCCCTGTGGAGCGAATCGAGTAAATTTTAATTGGCAGTAAAGGGTTTAAGCCGCTTTACTTCATATTGTATGTATCGGTGAGTGAGTGCTTCATTTACGTTGCATTATAAAGCAGCATGAGGACTATTGACTATGGACCTGGTAATTTTGAACCTCAGTGTAGTGACTAGGATGACACCCTCTTTCTAAATTACTACACCATGCTAACTCGAGGACTTGGAACCCCAACATATTTCAAATGCAGCAGCCCCTCTATACGGCGGGCGCTCATTGGCACTATAACTCGAACTTATGACACGCCGGTCACGTGTTCGTATACATAACCTCTAGACTAACTCGACCATTTTGCATAAATAGTTGCTCATCCGGTGCAGTGGGTAGCGACTCTCACTGATGTGACATTGGGCCTGGGTTCGAGTCATGGAGAAGACATGGATGTTTGTAAATGTATAGTGCTTTCGCGGCATGGAGGTATTTCAAATAGCCGTCGAGCCGCAAGTTTTCTCGTGAGGTTGAGGGAAGGAGAAGGGAGGTGGGAGGCTCCTGACCACTCCCAGGGTGTTCTCTCTCAAAATTGGGCTGGGACTGATCTAAATCGTTCTGTCACATGTATGGTTCTCAAAGCTACGGCTAACGACGTGCGTCACTTAGACCTTTGTCATGATAAATTTTGTGGACCTTGATCTGGCCTTTGCCGATCAGATACCATTAGTAATAACAACAACTAATAACATGTTGGATATATCAGAATATTGCTTAATTTACTTACTCTTTTGAAATGGATACAACTTGAAAGAGTATAATAGGATTTTAATACCTGGTGTGGAGTATTTATACTTTTTCGAAATCTTTCAGTTTTTACTTGTTTTTTTTAAATGTTTTAACAAAAATTTTGAAGGGATTTAAATTTTTCAGAATTGCAAGTAGTCCATAATTCACTTCGTAGAGTCAAGAGACATCCAGTCTCATAATATTCAACCAATGTCAAGTAAGAAACTAAACCACAACTTGTGTGTTCCTTATTCTCTTAATACTTATACTACATTACATGAAAGTATCGATACCCAGTGGTGCAATTTATATTCCTTTACCCCAATTGTCTTTGTGAAAAGCAATTCTTTGGTCACGTGATATGTCCCTTAACAGCCTTTTACGTCTTCAAAGATTTTTATTGGATTGATAGTAATGCACAAAACATAAACAATTGGTATTATTGCCTAGAAGAAATAATATACGAGTAAAATAGTATATTATATTCTTCAGCTTATCAAAGTTCTTGGAATGAATTTATTTCTGAAATTCACTGTTACTTTGCTTAGTTTTCATTTAAGTCAATATTGCATTGAATTTTGATAAATTATAAATTAAAAAATATATAAACATTGTCATTTGGCAATGTACAATATATGATGGATCATTTTGCGAAAATTTGAAACTGATTTAGATACAAACAACACAATTCAATATCATTTAACATCTGTCTCACATTGTCACTTCCAGATGATTTATGATTCAATCAATTTTCAAAAATGAAATGAAGACATAACAAGCAAAATAATGCTAGCTTTTAAATGATTACGCAGGTAAATATATTGAAAGGTGGATATATTTTGTATAAAGAAAGGTAATATATTTTGTTTAAAGAAATATAATATATTTTGTCTTTTTAAAACTATATTATAATTTAGATTGTACTTTGAAAAAACTGAACTTGAAATGCAATTAACGTATTTACTTGAATCTAAGCCACCATCGACTCTAAGCCTCACCCCAAATTCTCAAGAAGATTTTGTGAAAAAATGTTGTCATTGATTATAAGCGGCACCTCCAGTTCTCTACACGTGTATGAGAATTTTTTTTTAAATGTGTAAAAAATTCATCAATTTCCGATAATTAAAATTTTAAAAAAATTAAAATAATAAATAATAAGAATTTAATAATTAATTTTGTCTCCATTAAAATCTTTCAAATACATACATGAACCTATAACTACAATAATCGTCAGTATCATTTGTCAAAAATAATTCGTCATTCAAATTGTTACAGTTGACTTCGGAATCGATGCCACTATTTTCTCACCTGATGCTTTCTTCCATGTCATCCGATACATTTGTTTTGCAACATATTTCAAAAAAATAACGTATTATAGAAGAATGTAAAACAATTATCAACGAAAGTTAAAATCTTATTAGAAGTTTGTATGATTCTGTTTACGCCAACAAAGTATATTTGTTTCATCCGCGCCAAGTTTTCAGTGGCCTTTTTTTTCTGCATATAAAATGTCCTCCCTTTTCTTTCTTGCGTCATGGTGAACTCGTCCTGATGCTATTAGCGATATTTTTGATGTTTAGGTGATTACAAAAAAGAACGTATACAAACAAAAATTTATTTTAATACGAATAGATAATGATATTTAGGATAGACTGAATTCTGGAGATGGGGTGAGTTATTGATGCATGTTTCTAGAACGAACGGTATCGTTTTTACTTTTGAAAGGGGTGGGAGTTTAATTTCCCTAAATAATTAACATTGTTTCGCATCGATTCTAAGTCGAATTCTATTTTAACGCTGGAAACATAGCGTGGCCTAGATTCGAGTAAATATGCTCGTTAGATTACAGCAGAAACTCTAAGAAATGGCTTGTTTGTGTAGGGAAGACGTTTTCAGAATATAAGAACTGGTAACATTTTAAAAATATATAGATTCACTCTGAGAAATGAAAGAGCACAAATTACGTATTCAATTTATGAGGCCCCTTCAGAGACAAAAAATACTTTGGGAACTTATTATGGCATAGTTTCTGTCTCGAATTGTTAGTTCATGTCCTTGTATCAGAACAGATTCACAAAGTAAAGAGGCTGACACACATAAATCTGTTGAGGCTCAAAGTATACACAATATCATGATTTGGAAGTTTGTCGAGTGAAATGCCGTCTCAGGCAGTTGAACGAGATTTAAAATTGCAAAGTCTATCACCAATATTCTTTTTTCTACTTTGAAGCCTTAAAATTCTTTAAAAATTGTATTTATATTTCTGCTGTAGAATTAATTTCACACTAAAGGTTAGGATTTTGACGGGTATTCCCCAGGAAACCGATTTGGTTCTAAGTTATTTAGGGGGAGTTCGATCATCTTGGACATTTGACCTATAATATCATGCTGTTTTGAAGCAACAAGTTAAAGAGCAATCAATCAATAAAACACCCATAACTTAAATGATAGGTGAACATTCAAAAAGGAGATAATGAGTAACACACTAATACTATAAGTCTCTTTCTTTCTCACCCTCTATATATGAATGATTTAGAACACAATTATTTACACAGGTTAAATATACTGGGTGCCCATAAATAAATTTGAAATGTGCAAGCAGACTGTAGCAAACACTATGCAGCAAAATTGCATGAAAATTGGGTAATGACAGAATAGAATTATGAGAATTTTATCGAGAGAAAAAGAAGGAATTTTAAAAAATTACCACTAGATAGCGCTGTGCAATGTAAACAATTAGAATAGGCAAATGACGTAACCATAGTAATCTTGTGTACGCGCAGCAATCCGTTGGATATAAAAATACGAGAGTGTCGATCCTCAGTTATACTCGTTTCCATGTCGAGAAAGATGACTTTGGCTCGCCAGGAACATGCTTTACTGGTGAAAATGCTTTAGCAAAACGGAGAATCTGTTAACGAAGCTTTTCAGAAGTTTTAGTCTTCGAAGTTATTAAGAAAAGGTTCCGCTTAGTAGTCTAGGGCTAATAAACATGATTAGGGATCTTGAAGCAACGGGAACATTAGAAATTCAATCAGGAAGGAGACGAAATGCGTTGTAGCACAAGTAGTGGATGATGTAACGACATAGGGGGCCAAATCATTGTATTCAATGCATGACAAAATCTGTTGACTAACTTCGTTCCATTATTCATAAGATTTTCCAAAGCTATTACGCTATTATCCCTATAGACTATCATCAGGGCAGAGTTCTTACCAGATTATCTGGATAGTTGACAGAATTTTGCGTTGTTTTTTCTTGAGCGAGCGGAGCTCTAGGATGAATGTCCATGGAATATGCGTGGACCTATTTGGCCCACTTGCATCTGGAATGTTCGGTTAATATGCACAATTGCTGTATTTGGATTAGTAGAAACCACATCAATTCCTACAAGTTTCATCAAACTCTTCGCATGTAACGGTTTGGTACGGCTTTTCTACAAACTTCATTGTGGGTGGGTTTTTTTACGAAAAGAACAGCACTGCAAGTCTTGTAACATGTCAATGGGTAGGGTCACGGGTCAACGATATGTTTCATTGTTAGAGCAATCTTTCTTCCGGCTCTTCAGACAAGGCGATGTGATACAACAACCCTAGTGTTTGGGTAGCATGGTGCTCTTCCACAGATCACCCGTTGTGTGAAAACAGTGATAATAGAATCATCAGCCTTCGTTTTCTTTTCACTTGGCCGCCTAGATCCCCCGACTTGAATCCTTGCGACATTTGGTTGTGGAGTTACCTCAAGGCCAAGGTCTACCGTGATACCATCACATCTCCATCCAACATTAAAAAAAGTATAGAACAACATTTGCGTAACTTTCCCCATTTCCTGCTGTTTGTATCACTCGAAGATGCGATTTTACACTTCCAGATCGTAGTAGACAATAGTGGACAGCATATCGATTCTGTTTTGTAAACTTTTGTAGATTATTTATATGTTCACAATAAAGCTGTGATACTACACCTCTCTCTCTTTAGGGTTGGTTTCGAAACTTATTCTTTATTCCGTCGATTAAATTTCCATTATTTTATTCTGCCATTATTTAATTTTCATACAATTCCGCTGTATAGCTTTTGCTACAGACTGCTCTCAAATTCCAAGTTTAATTATGGACACACAGTATATAATTCATTAATATTTTTTTAATGTTTTAAACTTACATTTTATACATTATTTCATCAGTTATTTGTCCGAATATTAATTACATGATTAAAATTAATGGCTATTGTACATTTTTGAATCCGAAAATGCGGTGTGATTTATGAAATTATATATATATATATATATATATATATATATATATTATCGCATTTTAATTAATAAAAATATGTCATTTTATGGAAAAAATAATAAGTAAACTCCAGTACCAAAAATTAAAACAATAAACATAACATAAAATGTTTCTGTTTATTTTCTTTTGTTGATGATATTTTAAAGACATATAAATATTAAATAAAAGTTTTCTTTCATATTTAAAGTCCCATACTTGTAATAAATTATGCGCATTATGCACATTCCTTAAATATTCTTTTTAATAAATTAATAAGGGAATTGTAAGGAAAATTTACTCTTGCAGAGATATTATTTAGTTAGTTAATGCAAAAGGACATCAGAAAGAGTAAAGTAAATAAATTATAAATTCGTGTGCTTTTTATTAAAGAAATCATAAATAAAACTGTGTTTTGAGTAAAAATGTATAAAAAAATATACATTAAATATTTCGGCTTAGTAAATATATTTCCTAAATTCGTGAGATCCATACCAAATTTATTTTTTCCATAATCTTAAAATTTGCATTTGTGTACACTGCATGTTATAAATCGTGAATATATCTATTGTGCTAAAACTATCATATTATTTTAATATAAGTAAAGAAATGGAAATGAAGTATCAAAGAATTAATTAAATATTTTGTAGTTATTCTGAGAAATATATTCTTTGAATTCTAATACAAAAAAAGTTTAAATAAATAGTATTTTTTGAAGAATTTGATTAACATCACATTATCTGTTTAATTACTTATGCTATTTGATATTTCTAAAACCATTTCAATTTTTCAAATCGGATTTTTTGAGTTCAAATAAAATGCATAATTTCCATTCCCCTTGTTGTGTGTGTGTAAATGCTACAAATTCTGAATTTTTTTCTCTCTTTTGCATAATTTCAATGTCCTTAAGGATTAGTCTTCATTCAAAGAATTAAGTACTTGTTTTTTTTTTCAATTTTTACTTAAAACATATCATTATATTATATTGGAATTAAAAAGTCTCAAACGTGAAAAAGAACGAGGAATATCCCGAACCATGAAAATTAAGTTACATTTCATTAAGAATGATTTAATGGAACATGATATTTACACACCAGATAATCTATACATATAAATAAAAATGAAGTGTCTGTTTGCAATTTGAAATTAACAGCTTTTTACTAAATGCATTTAAAAGTATATACGGTACTTACATGAAAAAATCAATTTTTAAAATTTTTGTCTGTCTGTCTATCTGTCTTTTTGTTTGTTCCGGCTAATCTCTGAAACGGCTGGACCAATTTTGACGAAACTTTCGCTGCAGATAGCTAATGTTATACGAAATAACTTAGGATACTTTTATTTTAGAAAAAAACTGAGGGTTCCGAGAAAATAAAATTAAAACCAATGAAATAGGGAGCAATATACGATTCAAACAGGGATTATTTATTTCAATAGGGACTATTTTTATTCAATAGGGATTGCTTTTATTTAATAGGGATTATTTTACTTCGCGAGCCTTCTGTCTCAACGATTGCTAGCAGTTACATCAAACTTTTTTTTCTTTGATTAGGTTGTTGCCATTCGTGACATTTCCCGTTCATATCTTGATCCTAAAGATTTTACAGTCCTTAACTGCAGTGTCAAAGGTCATGTGTCTCTTTCACCCCCTTCCTTGCAGCTTCGTTTGTGTTCGCGTTTCACCCTACTTGCTACTTAGACCTATTTTGATCCTATATATTTTAGTCCTCACCCCATCGACAGTGTCAAAGGTCATGTGTCCCTTTCACCCCTTGCTTAACATAAAGCAAAGAAAAAATAAACAAAAAAGAAACATAAATTCACAAAGTACAAGAAAAGTTTTCGTAAACTGTGCGAAGGGAATAAACACTTTTTTGTTTAACTCCACATGGACGAAGTCGTGCGCGCGCGTACCAGCTGTTTAACATAAAATAGATGCATCAGAAAATAATATTAAAGTATTACACATCCAGATAAAAATTATTTACACTATTTTTAGCGTTTATTACACAAATTTTATAACAATGCGTTACTTTTACTGAGCAGGTAGGTGTTTTCAAAAATCGTCACACAAGAAAGTTACGGGGCATCATAAATAATAATAACAATAATAAAAAAAATCAGCAATTATATCTAAAGTCTTAAAATTTAGCAAACATGGTTTTTTTGTTCAGCTGATTTATGTAAAAAGCTTTTTTTGTGTGTGTTTCATTTATACAATTCACGTAAAATTAACTCATTAAAAACTTCTTTATCCTTCAGTCTGTATTTTTTAAATTTTAAATTCACCCGTGCGAGGAACGGGTATACCAGCTAGTTATTAATAAATATCGTACGTAGCGGCGTACCGTAAATCCAGCAACGCGGGGCGGGCCGTTTCACCGTTTGTAAAATCCTACTTTGGGGCCCAAACCTGGATTTGCAGAAGGACCCAAATGTTCTTCGTTACGCCACTGCTCGTACAAGTGTCTAGCTTTGCAGATTCCGTAATACTTATCAATAATTGCAAATAATGAGACATTTTATCTTTTACGTTATTTGTGGATTATTTTTTAGATGTAGCTGATGAAGCAGGACGCAAACAATAAGGATTTGTTCAATTTCTGAAGGATTTTTCGTGTGAGTCCCTCATCCCCATTCTTTAGAATGAAATAGATGTGCGACAAAAAGAACAAGAATGGTTGAAAAAACTATTGGAAGAATATTTGTAAAGGAATTCCATATGCATTTCTTTAAATAAATATTTATGTTTATTTTGTTGCGATGTTTGATAGAAAAACGTTTTATGGAGCCTCGAATTACGTGCATGGACATTGATAATTAAATGAAAATGTAGTGAATAAACGAGAGGAAGGAAGGATGAAATATAGTTGGAAGGATAGGAAAGTGACTCAAGATGAATAGAAGAATCAGAATGGGTTATGGAAGTGTTCCAGAGTGCAGAAAAAGTTTTCCAGAAGAGGCAAAACCAACCTATAGCGTTAGGTAGGGCTACCATCCTCTGCGTGTTCAATTCTGAGGACATGACTTTGGCATTTTACTGAGGATGGGGAGAAGGATGACTCGCGTTTACTTTAGTATGGTTGGGACACAATTGATTGAACTGGAAGATTTCAAGTCCTAATTGCACTAGTAAGACGAATGAGAGAAAAATGAATACCTATTCGACCTGTCGTTAAGTTCTTTTAATCCTGTACATTTATGTTTGGTCCTGTAGAAGATGGGATCGTGACATATCTTCTTCTTAGACAAGAAAATGGTTTTTATGCTGTTAATGGACTTTCTGAGTGATATATTGAACCTTTGTTTTACAACCATCAGAGCAATTGGTAGATATTTCCGGTAGGGCTTGAAGGCCTTTGGAATATTTCCCATAGATGTTGCTGGTAATTTAAATGAAAATGCTGGATCAGGCATTCCCCTGAGTCGATGCCGTTTGAATCCCCAGTCGTAATTTATTCGAAATGTTTCAGTTGGACTCTCCAAGGAAATACATATTTAACCAGAGAATTTAGACTGTGCTGCCATCTAGTAATCAATTCCTGTGTCGTCCCATCAGTAATTAGCAGTTGACCTTGACATGAGTGTTGAATTGAACCACCAACCGGTCATTCAGCAGCAGTGCTGTGCGTGGGGAAATGGAAATCCACTGGGGCGAAATGGAAATCCGAATGGGGTAGACGTTAGGCGCTTTTATTCCTGTACTACGCTATTTGTAACTAAAAAAAGGGGGTCGCTGCAATTTCACGCCGAAAAGAAAGACATTACAAACTGTGAAGCCTGTAATGAGAATATTAGCAGATTTGATAAGGGTTATAAAATGGTTAAGTTGTTTTCAAAGGAGAATTTTCAGCATAGACATATTAATAAAAAGAAGGATGCCTTTCTCAATATTTCTCACCATAAAATTAATTTTAAAAAAAATGATAGTACTATTTCCAATACACTGAATTTGCCAAATCTTATACAGAAATAAAGTTAAGCTATTTAATTATCAATTAGAAATTTTTAATAAATAGATGTGAAAATATGTGTGTGTGTTTATCATGGAGAAACAATTTTTCCGTTTACAGGAAACTACAAAAGTACAAATTAAGTAAAATTTAAAGAAATGTTAAATCTCTCTCGAAATAAATGTAAAATTATTATTTTTTTATATATTTATCAATGCAATTTTAGGTTTACTAGAAAAAAAGAAAAATATTCTAATTCTCAAAAATACTTACATTTTAGTTCAATATATGTATAGCATTATCTATAAAAGAGCACTGTAGAGGGTTCTAAATTGTTTAATGATGTATAAACTGGATGTCTTCAGATTATGTTATGTATTAAACATCGTGGGAAATAGATTTAGAGGCAACATCCTGAATATTACATAGGTACAAAGTTTCCCCGTACCATATTAATAACCATAATATCAAATTGAATTCAAAGGGTGTTATCCATCATACCATATGAAACATATGAATATATGTAAGGCCCAGTTACCTGGGCCTAATTAATCCTTGTCCATCATGTCGGCCTCAAGGGAAGACATTGAGGTCAATACAACTACTTGATCAGAATTCAAACTATCCATCATTTACCAATCTAGATTTCGAGTAGGGATTGAATATATGTTTATCCAAAATGTCTATTAGTTCACTCAGTTCCTACTCCTTAGTATTCCAAGCTAACTATTAGATTATAGCATATCAAGACAATATTATTTTTTCACAGTTTATGTTCTAATTCTTGTAATAAAAATTTATAAAATTTTCATAAAATCGTATATTTAAATATTTTTTTCGTAAATAATAGCATTTACACAATTATTATTTCAATTGTTATATATATATATATATATATATATATATATATATATATATTTATATATTTCTTTAGTACCGTGGGTTCTAGTTATTCTTCACTTTTATTTTATTATACTATATATAATATATATATATATATATATTACAAGACATTTCAAACACGCACGTATATATATATATATATATACGTGCGTGTTTGAAATGTCTTGTAAATATATAAAGCTTAAATGGTAACAATTCTTTCAATTTAAATAGGAATAATTCACTTGTATATTAGTTTAAAATATGGTAATTATAAATTGTAAATTAGACACTCTCTTTTTGTGTTTCGATGTATATTTTTTCGCTTACTTTTTAGAAAACCTTTATTAGAAATGCATTGAAAATTATATAAAAAAATTAAATTAAAAATTTTAAATATATATTTCAAAGTACAAAAAATTGCCATGAGAGTCGTTGAGAATACATGATGAACCATATAACACAATGTCGGGCGTTAATCTCATCATATTTAAAATGACTGTGATAAATTTAGCATTGCCCCTTGTAAGTGAAATTATTTAAAACGTAAAGTAAGTTGGTGAATTTCACGAAAAAAAAGTGTTTTGTTGCTGAGAAATAATAAAAAAATGAAAAGGCTTTTTTTAAGAGCTACAAAAGACAGAAGAAACATAGATGTGTATTGCGAGTGAGGCGAGACCTAACCAATCCATTTTTCATTTTGATATCCAATGTCCCGCTGGAAATATTTTAACTGATAAATATCACTAAATTCAAGTAATGAAAGGGAGCAGTTTGATAGATCGACAGATTCTTCTGAAAAAGTTATCGTCAATCAGAGAAGGACGGCAACTCAACCTGAATCTTACTGCAGTCCTTGGATGTGACTATTTAAATGTTAAGTAGAAAGTAAAATAATAAATAAACATGGGGGAAATAGCCGACTAGAGCATTCCTTGTTTTACTATAGCTAAATTTAGGGGTATATTGAGTTGAAAGTGGATTTTCAGAATTATCTATGCTTTTGAAAAATTTTGTAGTTTATACTTTCTAATTCTCATAAGAAAGACAAAACCTTGATTTCTTACAACTTCATTAATTTTATTTATTTAAATTAGTGTAATGTTCAAATTTAATTCTTAAATTTATTCCAGTAGAATTTCAGTAAAAAAAGGCTTAATTAAATGGTAATCAAAATGCATACTTGGCTGTAGAATTGCTTATTGAAAATAAAAATTCTTGTAGAATAAAAAAAGGACAAATACAAATAGAACCAAATTACCTTTTCAGACAAAATGCATAATAAGCTGGGTATGACTTTTATGTACCATCCATGATTAGTCAATTGCGTTCTGAATTCCTGGATATTTCAATAAATTTATTTTAAGTTTAGAAGTAGATACGGTACTTATTCAACGAAGCAAACATGAAGTAAATGTTTTGCAAATACATTAAAATGTAATTGTGAACAAAATGAGTCTGTTTTCGTAACAGCCTCATTACTTTTAAATGGTCGAAATTACGATGTAATTTGTCAATACCATATTATTTTACTGTATTCTAAACCTAACTGAAATAAATAGGTATAATAACTTGAGAGATAAAGTAAATGCATTCATCGAAAGTATTTCAAATCTGTTCAATCGTAAGAACAAATTTATACACTGTATTAATCGTGAATACGACTATATATCATACAGTAATACCCACACACACACTATAATTATTTGGGACAGTCGGAAGAAATATTTTTTTCTAAAACCTTGGCCTTTATACCTTAAATATTTTAAGTAGACTAAAAATTATCTATATTATAGTAAGAGGTATGTCCTCTTTCAGCAGGAAACACCTCTTGAACACCCATCTACTCTGCATATATATATATATATATATATATATATATATATATATATATATATATATATATATATATATAATCCAATATAAAAGAATTTTTTCAATATATAATCATATACATATACACTGCTGGACAATTGCTAAGGACGGATCACAAATTGCTATGTGGCATAACATTAAGCGAGACATGAGGCCTAGTAGGATAAAATATAGTAGCCACACTGTTCAGACATTATAATAAAGAATATTTATTGTTCTGGAAAGTACAAAAGCTGTGAAACATCTGAAAGAAAAATAAATGTGCATTTGATCTGCGTACGGAGAAATGGAACAATGCATCTAAAAGTCAGCAGGCACCTTAAAGAAAGGTATCAGTACGGGATATGTCCACCGTGGAGTGTGATGCAACATTCCACACGTCGTACCATACTTTGCACAACATTATCCAGCAGCTGTTGAGGCAATTTATCCCATTCCTCTGTGAGTGCACGGATGAGGGTGTTCTTGTTTGTCAGAGGATAGTTTCGACCATCAACTTGCCTCCCCAAAGCATCCCACACATTTTCAATGGGGTTTAGATCTGGAGAACGCGCTGGCCATACGAGAAGTTGAATACCCTCGCTGTCTAGACAATCCTGAACAGCGAGTGTTCGATGACATGTTGCGTTGTCGTCCATAAAAACAAATTTATCACTGAGAGCACCAAAAACAAATTTATCAATGTATCCGCCCCATTCGCAAACACATGTAGGCACGCATTGATCCATGCCGGCAAACACCATGATACTGTATGTCGGATATCGGTCCTTTTCCTGGATATTTTCTGGACTATAAGCAGTACCACTCTCGCGCCAGATCAGTTGGCGTCTACAATCCGATGACAGACTGAACCTATCGTTGAGTCCGTCATCCTGTTCAGTCAATTGTGATGTTCACACACCATTGCAAACGGGCAGTACTGCTGTCTGGTCAATGGGACACACACAACATGTCTGCGTGCGTATAGTCCTCCTCCCCTCAAACGTCTGGCAACAGTTTTTCGGCAGAGATCTGCTTTCCTGAGGCAGCAAGAAACTGATTTGCCACCTGCTGAGCTGTGGTGCGCCTGTTCCCTTTGCTGATAGGACGATATATCTGTCTTCTGCAGGCGTCGTACTTCTAACACGACCTCCCCGTGCCGTCTACTACACATTCCAGTAGTTTTAAATGACTTCCACAGCCGTGAAACAACGCTGTGAGCGATGTCGAACTCCTTGGCAACATCTGTTATTTTTTGCTCTTCTTCGATCTTTCCAATAATTCGGCCACGCATAAAATCATCTATGTGATGTCGGGAAGACATGCCAAAAATTTTAAGTTCGTCTATTAAACCTTTCCTGTAAAACTTTGACTTGAAACAACAACTGTCCAAACGCGTCAAAACCTTTATAGCTCTTATGAACGCTATCACGTGATGAACAGACGTGGAAAAAAATTTGCATACTCATACTTCTTCTTACTAATATCCCGCACTTATTCTAATTTTCCACATTTTGCTTCCTTTCATTTTGTGGTTGCTATGGATGATATTGTTATCCGTCCTTAGCAATTGTACAGCAGTGTACATACACATATCTATAAATTTATACATATATATATATACATATACACAAATACTTAAACAAAAATATAAAAATAAACATATAGTTATATACCTAAGATAACTAAAAGTAGGAAGGAGGCACATAGTATAAAGACAAATTCCTGGCCTTAGGAACCAGGATTGCAGGTTTAAACAAGTTTTGCGGCGCCAACCTTCACCTGTAATTTGTCATACTATGTACCATGTATATATATATGCATATATACATATACATATATATACAACATATATATACATATATATTTATATATATATATATATACATATATATATATATATACATATACATTTATATATATATATATATATACATATATATATATACATATACATATATATGTTTGTGCATGTGTGTGTGTTTGCAATTAAAATATTAGAAAAAAAGTTCCTGACCTTTTCTTAGATTTTGCCTCAAAAGTTCTAAACAGAACATTTGGAAAATATTTGCAATCTAGCAATTATGAAAAATATTTCTCAAGGAGGAATAGGCAATAAAACATTGTGAAAATTAAGAGCTTAACTTTGATAGCCCTTTATGTCATAATATATAGACAAATCTAATGCTTGTATAAGTTTTGCTTTAAATGAAGTTTCTTTAGTGAGCTGATTCTTTGTATCTCGGCCATACTAATCAACTGGGTGTTTCGAAAGTCACGCACATCAACTTTTATGGTTGAATTTTGAAGACAGATGGATTATGTTAACAAACAGAAAAAAGGACAAATAAAGGCTGAATGGTTATCTTTACTGTCAGGTGTCTGGCATGGTAAAATAACAATAAATGTTCAAAATGATGTCCGTTTTCCTATTCACATAACCAAACTTTTTTTTACCACATTAATTGACACTTCACGAAGAGTGTGAGAATTCATGTCCGATATTATATAAAAGTTGTTACTCTTCAGCTCATCAAGCGTATGGGGATTATTCCTGAAGGGGACATTTTTCAGATATCCCCCTCCCCCAAAAAATCCTAAATTTACAAAGCCAGTAAACGAGTTGGCCAAAGTTCTTTGGAAACGACATCGAAAAATTCAGTTAAAACTTCCACACTGTCTCGTGATTAGTGACACGTTGCGCCGTCTTGCTGCAACCAAGCGTACCTTTCATCACTTTCTACAAGGATATGAATTCCGTAATGATATTTGTGTAGACGGACGGTCTTTTCAATGGACTTCTTTGTAAAGGGGTCTCCACATGTGCCACTTTTGTTTTCACTATGAACACTCTACCCGATCGCTTCATGTCTGCAACTGATCCTGTGTCACGGAACCGTTGCACTAAAAGTGTTATCGTTGATCCATTGAAAGGTATTTCACCTGGATATTTCTGCTGAAATGCATTTATCACACCGTAATGAGATTTAAAGTGAAATAAAATTCCACGGCGGCTATTCTTTGCTCTTGGGAAAGCATCATGCACCTCCCGTTAAGCTCACCTGACTACAACTGACAAGTGTTTTGAACCCGACGCCTGATGCATTCAAATGATGGGGCCCCTGCTGCAATGTACTGACAGAAATATAACCCAACCCTTTTGATTTTTTAGCAACAAGGGTTACCATATGGATGTTCGTGACCTTTGAAACACCCGGTATAAAACAGTTAAATGTTAAAAATTTTGAAAAATTTCAGTCTTTTCATAAATGTATTTTCTTATTTTTCTCATTTAAATTTTTCGTCCAACTCTCAAAAGAACAACATTGAAATACATTTAAAGTGAAAACGCTTTAGACGAAATATTAGTTAATTCGAATTAATACAGTTGTCCTGTATGTACTATGTATTTGTTTGCATTTTTTCTCTTAACACGAAACAAAATCACTTAACACGAAATAAGTCAATGGTCCCGACTAACTACTATGTATTTTTCTCTTAACACGTAAAGGTTTCCCATCTAGGAATGAAGAAAATACCGAAACACCAGTTGGATTGAACTGTCCTGTTGTTTTATTGTAAGAATTATTTATGTGCAGTAGATGATTAAAATGTGTGTACACAGCCCCGATTAGGGCAGGCAAATATATGTTGGAGTTTGTTCAAAGCTCAAAGTATATCATTGATGCAGATTCCGAAGATGAAAATGAAATGAATAATGTAGCTCCTGTTTCCATGCCATCCGAAATGTGAAACCTCAAGAAAAGTATGCGTAGTTATTTAGACGCATATTCCAGTCGTGAAATGAATAACAAAACGGACGATATCAAACAATTTGTTGACAATTTGATGCTAAAAAAGACAAAAAGCGATGAAAAATGTATCAGAATATATTTTCCAAAAACTCAATAAATCTTTTTTTTTCAAAACAAATTGAAACTTTTTCATTAAATTTCTTCAAGTTCTTGTGAATGTGTTTGTTTTTGTTGAGTTATATTAACTATTTGCATGTATGTATAATTTTGCAAATAAAATAAATTAATAAACTTAATTTTGTTGATTTAAAGTTTTCGCAATGGACTTAAGCACGAAAAAATATTACAGTCCTTTCAATTTCGTGTTAAGCAATTTTAATGTATAAACAAATTCAATCAGACAAAATTAAAAAAAATATAAAAACAACAAATAAACACAAGAACACACTTTATCGAAAATCTGCAGAAATTTTGATGAAATCAACCTAATCTCTCTCCGCGTAATCTAATTGAAAGAACATTCATCATGAATGCAGGGCTCGAATAAATAACGACCTCCACTCACAATGTCATTTTGGACAAGCACCTACTAGAATATCGCTTTGGAGAGTGATCTAGGATTGTACAAATACTAATTAAATATTCCTAATCCTGATTTATGGAGGGAAATGAACCAAAACTTTCGCATTATTTAATTAAGGAGCATTATTAGTGAATGTTGTAAATTAAGTAAATGATTTGTTTCATTCATTTAATTTACTGTGTTATTAGGAAACATTCGGAGTTGTATTAAAAATAAGTATAATGGCAATGCAATTCACTTAATGTTATAATGGGAGCGTCTTAACCCTGTAACAATCAAGTTATTTTAACGTATCCGACTACGTTTTGAATCGTGATTTTAAAAAAAAAGAGCATAAATGGATAATTTCCATGATATTTAGTGTCACTTAAATTAGAATACACGTATAAAATTATTTTTAGGACATTTTGACAAAAAAATCATTTAAATACAATATTTTGGCAAAAAATTAACTTAGAATAATCATTTTTTTCAAAATGTTCTCCCTTTGTAAAAAGTGCTTCTAAAATAATAATATTTCGCTTATATAAAGTAAAGACTTCTCCCGAGAGTCTGAACGACGATTTTTTTTTAAAAAATTTCATTATTTTTAGAGTTATCACCAATTGAAATAATTATCGGCATTTTTGTCTTAAAATTGCTCCCCTTTGTTTAAACCCACTTCTAAGTTATATATTTCAAAAGTTCTAGTTGAGCCTCTGTATATATATATATATATATATATATATATTATATATATATATTTATATATATATATGAAAGAAATATGTATTATATATCAAAAACAAGAAATAATAGATAATGAACATAACAAGAAATACCATAATAAAAATATAAAAGCTGAACATGAACAAAATTATAGAGAAATAAAAAAAAGGAACTACAAAAAAAAGAACCTAGCGAGTCAGAAAGCAATTTCGGACTTAGGACCGAATAAGTGGGGTTAAACTAGTTTGAAGGCACCAACCTTCCCCCTTTCCAACTCGGTAGGAAAAACCAAACAAAATGAAATAAACAAAAATTCAGAGTATGTAAAAACTCAGAGAGTATGATAAAACCACTCACTACTATTATGTAACAAACTCTCCCAAACTCTTAATGCAGAAAAATCGCAAAACAATTACATAAGAAAAGTAGAAAAATCCTAAAACAATTACATAAGATAAGTATTTTTCAAAAAATAATTTAACAAAATTTCTTTACTCACAAAGGTTTTACGAAGAGAATCAAGCAACTTGACATCAATGAAAATCAATTATTCACCAAGTTAAAAAATTCGAACATACATAAACATAAGATGTAACTGTAAGCTGTTCAAGATGTGTGTGGAAAAAATGTAAACTGTGATATGAGTGTTATGATATAATCTTCACAGCAAGACCACTAACATGCTGACGTTGAAATCCTATTGTTGTGTGGTGGTTTTGGAATTAGAAGTAGCAAGACGGTTAATGTATTTGTGATGAATATAAGTTCTTAAGAAATTAAAAGGGTAATCATGATTTAAACAACATTTAAACATATATATATATATATATATATATATATTAGGTCTTATTTGTACAAGCAAAATATTATTATTATAGAAGCACTTTTCACAAAAGAAGAATGTATTGAAAATTGGTCATTCTATGCTCCTTTTTTGTCAAAATATTGTACTTAAATAATTTTTTATTGTAAGAATATTCTTAAAACAATTTTATATACATTTCCTAATCTAAGTGACACTAAATATCATAAATATTATCCATTTATGCGCTTTTGCAAAATCACGGTTCCGAAAGTAGTCGGATACCTTAACGATTTGTGTACAAAAATTTCCAATTTTTTTTATTGTAAAAGTGAAATGTTTAGAATACAGAAAACAATGGACATTTAGTAGTTAAAAATTGATATTTTGAGTGACTTGCATAAAAATGTTTATGTTTCTTAGCACTTGTGCGTAATCGCTTGAAGTAGCTGACCCAAAGCGTAAAAGCTTTAAAATTCTCTTCTAGAGGAGCATTATTTTCTTCAAAATAAAATAAATAAATAAATATAAATGATTACCTATTAGTAGCTCAATAATTCTGTTTTGTGTGGTATAGCTGGAAACACATTTCCAAGCATAGACATCTCGGTAATTATTACACCAGGGGGGATTATGTGTTCCCTTCCTTATCCTTTTTTTATTTGTATCATCGTTTCAAAAAAAAAAAATAGTATTTTGTAAGCTAACGTTTTGAAGGAGTTGGAGGAACATGATATATAAAATGTCAATCAGTAATACGGGCAGAGTTATCTATTGTAGTTGGTCTGCCAAGTTTCTTTTGTATAGAAGCTGTATTTATATAAAAGCTTATATATATATATTTAGAACTTGAATATGAAATTTTTAAAATTTGATACGTTTTCAAGCTACATTTTACTGTGCAAAAATGCGTTCCAGAGTACCTTGTCTAGTAAACGTAAAAAAATATTTTTATAATGTTTTGTTCGGGTGTTTTCGGATTGTTGAAAGAAAGCATATTTTCTGATCACAATGATCTACACCTCTCATAGTAAATAATCACAAAAATCACCCCGCATAATGCTCGGACGTGACATTTTGGAGCACAAGTGCCATGCCCGAAATTATCTTGGGTATGAAAGTTAAAAAGGTTATTGTTTTAACGAGTTATAAAAAAATCACTTGGAAATCTGTGTAAGCCCATTACTGAAATAATAATGAATCTATTCATGATGTATTAAATTACTACATCAGAATTTCTACGGATTGTTTTTTTTAAATAATTAGCATCACAATAATTTAATACATCAATTAATATGTGTGTTGTGTTTAATATTCATGCCCTTAGTAACTAATTAAAATACAGATTAAAGAGTATTTAAAGTTTATCATACGGAGAATTACATTTTATGAGATAAGTAGACACGTCTAACTCTTATAATTCAAAGAGCTTAAGCTATTTGATTATTCTGCATAAACTTGTATTTTAAGATCTCTAGTTAGAATAATTCTTTAACTATATTAATAAACTTTTAATACTAAAAGATTAAATTATTCACAAATGCATAATATGTAAAAGGAGCTTAAGACTGTGACATATTAAAAGCGTAAAATAAATATTAGTGTTAAATATTTTATTAACTAAAATATGTGTTCAAAACATCCCAATAAGTTAGTGATTACACATCAACTCAGATTCCAACTGACCACTTTTACGCTTCACTTTACCAAAATGATAAACCTTTTCAAATCGAAATTGATTTAATTTTTAGGATGCATTTAAGGTTGTATATATGTTTATTTTTTCTTATTGCTTGCAATTTCATTTTAAATAATTTTATTTTCATTTTTGATTTCCTTCCTTAAAACAGATTTATGATGTCAATAGTCTTCGTGGCTGAAAAAACAAGTTATGTTATCAGCTGAACATCGAACGAGAGAAACGTTTGTCTATGTCATCTTTCCTTTAATAGAAAACTGAAGTATAAAGCGTCCTACACATGTGAATATACTGAGACGCTATAAGCTTTCAATTGAAAAGATTTAAACGTTTTATGAATGGATCAAAGCCTCATTCATGTAATATGACCATAGCGCAAAAACACAAGATAATTTTCCAGTAGGAAAACATGTTTGTGTTGTAGACTTTTCCCCTCCTTAAATATTAAACTGCAAAGGACAGCAATAAAAGCTGTTAACGATAGCCCAGAATAGAGATACCTTTGCGACCAAGTCATCTAATGACTTGTATCCTAAGGTATTAATTTCAAATCATTCTGCCTCAAATCACTTATGCCTAGGTCAAAAGCTTTCACTGAAGTAGTGGCCGAGGAATTGAGGATACTATGGCAACGTCATTTATCCTAATGGTTGATTATGCAATTTTATGCAGAATCTAAACAAAACAATTACACTTATTCACGACTTGGGGTTAAAACGGCTTCGGTGCTTTTGTCATTTGCCCTCTCAATACAGGAATGTCTACAACGTTTGCTGAATAAATGTTCGAATGACATTTCAAACCACTGATAATATACATCAAATGCAGTAAGCACTGAAAAATAACCATCACAGCTCAGCAAAGAGACATTTAATCAACGAGCTCATCTCTAAAAAGAAGGATCTGGAGACGTATCCTTCTGCAAGTTGCAAACTATACAGAACATAAATGAAAGAGCTAAATGTCTTATCCGAAAAGGGATTCCTTTTAATTCCAGTTGTGTAATGTGCGCGTGTAGTAATTGTAACGTCGGCTCGTTAGTAGAACACACACAGGCAATACTTGTCAAGATTTAGGTACGGTGTGACGAAGAGGTCCAGATGAGACATTGCATCGTCCGAAGAAAACCGTGTATTCTTTTCTCATGCTTAAGGGATAGCACATGTGAGCCGATTCAGAAATATGGTTTGATACTGTCACACCTTTTCTTTCTCCGACATCCAGACGATTTTAGTTCGCCGATAAAATTTTCGAATGATACTCCAACCTACTGATAGCTTACATCAAATCCAGTAATGGCTGAAAAACACCCTTCTTCCCACAGCCCTCAGAAATTGAATCAACAACAAAGTATTGATATTCTCTCAAAAGGAAGATTTAGAGATATTTCCTTCTGCAAGTTACAAGCTATACATGACAAAATATAAGCTCTAAATGGCTCATCCGAACAGGGATTTCTTTCCGTTCCAGTTATGTAATGTGCGCATGGTGTAGTTATTGTAACGTCAGCTCATTAGTAGAGCACTCACCGGCAATACTTATCAATATTGAGACACGGGATGACAAAGAGGACCAGAAGAGACATTGAATCGTCCAAATAAGACTGGGTATTGTTTCTCGTGCATAGAGGATAACAGATTTGAGCCGATTCAGAAAACGACTTTGATGTTTTGCTACACCTTTTCTTTCTGCAATATCCAGAAGATTTTAGCCTCCACATTATTTCGAAATGAACCTCTGGTGTAAAGTATCCATTGTGTTGGGTTCACCTCGCAAGTGTGGGCCTCGATTGACTTGAATGAGGAGGAATATCGGACGGTCGTAATAGAGACATACCATCAGAGTGTCAATGTGACAGGGTCATTTATAGCTCTCCAGAAGGTGAACTAGATACAGTGTCGGAGTTGGAATCATACTTTCCAATCTATTGTCCTCCAAGTACCAATGAAGTGTGAAAAAGTTAGGAGAGCCATATGCAGATCTGTTACGGTCACCAATCAGAGGTGGCTGGGGGCACACATGAAAGTGGCCCATCCATGGAGTTTAAAGGATTGTTTCACAAGTTGACGGGGGATTTTCTTGATCTCCTTAAATCTTCCAAATTACTTTCTGAAACAGTACTTTTTTCTTTTGCTTCGTCAAAGATGCTCGATAGAGGCTGTGTAGGCAGCCGCACCTCAAGGATCAAGGGAGATGAACTTATCAGACTTTTGAAAAACCGGAGTCGGTGGGGCAGTACCTGGAATAAACTGGCTTTGGGCTAGAAATTTTTTACGATGAAAGACTGTGAACTGAATCAATTTAATATTGAATATATTTTCTAGGTTTATTAAAGCTAGAATAAAACCGCTTTGGTTAAAAGCCGCGGTGATCTCCCACGTTACCATGTTATGAAGTAATTTAAAAGGATCACGACGCCTCACTGTGGCCATGCTAACCCAAGGTTTGTTGTTCGAACTATGGGCAGGTATGTGGATCAAATAAAAACATGTCAAGATTAACAGCTTCTACCGAAAATTTTTACATACAAAATTAAATAAACAATGAAAATGTTATTCACATTACTTTTAATTGATTGTAATTAATTTTGAGCCATGGTTAAATGACGAAGTTGAAACTCTATTTGTCAAACGTCACGTCAACGCAAGAAACTTGAGATAGATTAAGTGATCTTCACTTTCTATACGACGAGTCTTTAGAGGGATCAAGACTCGTACAGGAAAACCCATGTTTACATGGTTAACTGTAGCCTATAAATTCCTCTCAATTATAAGCTTGAATGATTTTTTAAAATGAATTATATTATGCATTTTCAAGAGAGATGATTACTTGGTGTTAGATTTCCTATTTCAAATTCATGGTAAGGTAACAAACTGAAATTCTAATTGGTATTTCATCTCTTAATTTCCTAACTTAATAAATACTTCGAGATCCATTGTTATGTACCGGAAAAAATATCCGATACTTCACTAGCTAATATTGGATTGATAGTGGATTTGAACTCAATATTCCACAAGAACATCGTCGCCGTCCATGAATATCGAGTCGAACTACCAGTTTCCTGTAGCATTTCTATTTTTAGTTATGTACCGGAGTTATATTTTCAACACATTTACCATCTTTCCAAAATTATGAAGATTTATTTCAGGAAAATTATAAGTTAAATTAAAAGTATAAAATGTAATCATATTTATTTTATTTTTCAATCATAATGAATGTAGGTTTCTTTTCTATAGTATGCTTTACTAGTAAATTTTGTTCTTGTATTCATAAGTCCTATTAGCATAAACGATAAACTTCACAATTTTGAAAGGAATTTCAATGAATATGGTCCTGAGCTATTACAAGTCTTTCTATATGTAAACTATTCCAATCTTGAAAATTTTTATCTACATGTATACATACATGGACAAAAAAATTAGCGCATCAAGAAATAATTGCAGGATCGTAACGAGACTTGGCATGAAGTTACATGCCAGGAAGATGTGCAATTAATTAGAAATGCAGTGCGATTGCACATTATGTAAAGAGGGTGTTTACGTCTTACTCCGAGGAGTATAAAACAAGTAATCAAAGATTGTTTGAGTGTGCTGAATCATTTATAAAGGAAGATAAGAGGTAGACATGTCATTACGCCGTTTTTAGAAGACAAATGAGCCGCTATCGCAGGTTGAGAGAGGAAGAATCATAGGCATGATGAAAGCTTGGTGATCAGTTAGGCAAGTAGCTCGTTATTTAGGCCGATCTCATTGTGTCGTGAGGAGGTGTGGATAGTAGTGGATCTGAGTGATGTCAGTTACACGAAGACCAGGCTCAGGACATCGAAAGACCAGTCGTCGAGAAGACCCCCAAATCGTAAGAAATGCACGGGTACAGCCAAATGCTTCATCTTCCGCCATCCAGGCATAGGTAACACCTTCACTAGGAACCCTAGTGTTTTCTCGAACCATACAAAAGTGACTGGTTGTAGGGCATTTGGGATCACGGCGCACATTACGTGTGCTACCCTTGAAGCCCACCCATCGACGCCTCCGTTTGGAGTGTTGCCATGCACAAGGAAACTGGGCTGTAGTGGAATGGAACCAGGTCGTCTTTAACGATGAATCTAGATTTAGTCTTAGCAGTGATGACAATCGTGTTCGTGTGTGAAGACCCCGCGGTGAACGCCTCAATCCTGCCTTTGCTTTACAGCGACACACCGCTCCCACAGCTTATGTGATGTTATGGAGTGTCAATGCTTACAATACACGGTCAACCCTAGTATTAATCCATGGCACCATGACAGCCCAGCGGCATGTCCATCACAAACCTGCAACCACATGTGTTGTCACTAATGTAACGGCTCAAAGGAGTGATTATCCAACAAGATAATGCTCGGCCTCACACGACAAGAGTATGACAAGACTTTCTCCGCATAGTTACTCCCCTTACTTGACCTGCCCAGTCGCCAGATTTGTCTCCAATCGATCTTATCTGAAATTATTTGAGATGACTAGTTGGACATACAACGAGTTTGACCGAAGAGGCAAGGTTACAGCAAATATGGGAAAAAATGTCTTAAGATATCATACAGAACTTGTATGATTCAATGCCCGATCATTTGGCTTCGTGTTTTAGCACTAGAGGGGGTTCAACAGTGTATTAAATCTTCCTTTCTTTTGCCTTTTTCTCTGAAATAAATTATCATTTTTCTTTGATTTTCTAATCATTTTCTTATATCAAAGTAGTCATTACGTATTCAAAGTTTCGTTTCATTTCGACGACTCCTTCTTGGTGCGCTGATTTTTTTTTGCCCATGAGTGAGTGCTCTTAATGTGCATTAACATTTGATGAACTACCATCTTTCTCTAAGCTTATGAGACTTTATTCTAATATCATTCATTAGGAATATATTATAACACAAATCAGTTTATCATGGTTTTATAACTTATTATATTAGATGACTTTAAAAATTCACTCAATAAAAATAAACAAATCCCAGGATTCATATAAATCACTCAGCTCTGTAACTGTTATGAGTACGCAGCAATCTCACATTTGAAGTGGACGATAGAGGGACAAAACTGATAGATTTTGCAATACTTGCCTCAATATGTTGCCGTGGAGAGCCGGATAGTGAGTCTGCTTATCATCGCAGAGGAAATATGTCATAGGAAGTACGTCACAGTAAAAACACTTCCAACAAATATAGTTAAAGAAGACAGATGAATTCACGAGCGGTTATATGATGATACACATGATTAAAGTTTATTAAGTCTTTCATGCCGCTGCAGACAACTACTTACACATTGCTGAGTCGGATGAACCAGCAAATGTTAACCTTTACACATTCAATTTTTTTCCAGCTTCTCCAGGATGTGCAGAATTTCCTGGATGCTTTTAGAACCATTATTTGTTGATTGAATATGTGACTTAGAGGACTATTAAGATTGTTAGTGTCTTATCATATTTTTTCATCATAATTTTCTTTTAGAATAATGTCGGGCAAGACGTAGGTACATTATAGCACGGCACAGTATCGTGTTTAAAACAGAAGTGACAGCTATTAAGCCTTAGCCTGATGTTGATGAGGTAACAGGCCGAACCTGACCACATTTGTGCAATACTACACCCCAACACAATATCATGGTCTGATATCTAGAGACCAAAGATAGCTGATCACCGCTGGCCTACTTGTGGGTCATAATTATGGCATAAAGATATGTACATGACGTACTGCGTCTGTTAACATTACCTTGTTGTTCGAGGGACACTCAATAATTTAGAATAATGGTTAATTACAGGCTACACGCATGAACCAACTAGACTTGCGATATACCTGCGTTCTTCTCTAGCTGCAGGGTCTCCCATCTTCAACTCATCGTGCCATTTGATCACGGTTCGTGAGCTGTCATTATCACCTTCAGAGAAGGAACTGTGAACAAAAAGCTGAGATGAAATGATAGTCTGTGACATTTTGCTAATACTTTGAGTAAGTTTCAGGGAATATTATTGATTGTATTAACTTCTTCTCCGTGATTAGTTTACAATCGACATCTTTTTTTTTGTACTCTGTCGAAATAAATAATTTTGACTGTTACATGCTTTTTCCTTCTGATCGTTGATTTTCATCAATTTTTATGCATATACTCTTGATGTTAGATCTTCAATATTACGTTGCATATGTTCACCAGGACATGAACCCTCGACAAGTGAGAACTAATCACGTGTTTTCTACCATAACGACTTTTTTGTCTAAGATAATCGAACTTTGAAGAAAACCATGCTTAAACATGTGAAAATATTTTCATTATTAAATATATATTCAATTAATCCCGTCACGTGTGTCGAGCCAATAATGTTTTTTCTGCTGACTAAGCCAATTTTTGCATGAACTCTTCAAAGTTGAATTCCTATTTTTAAGGATAACTGAATCAATAAGAAAACCCTATTGTCTCTTCAACATCGGATGTTTTCCCCTTTACTAGAAATCAGGCATAAAAGAGTTACATAGCATATTCTAGATGCTACAATTAAGGAAAAACTTTTGCAGTAATATATTCCTTTTTCAGTTCAAGTCAAATAAATTAACGCCACACTTATGAAATTAAATGTCAATTAAATTAAATTAATTTAAATACTTGTTCAATGATATCGTTTTATTATTATCTTAGAAAGTTTCTCACATGTTTTTCGTAAAAAAACCCCTAAAATTCCATTGTAGAAAGATTTGCAATTTTTATGAAAATTTCTTTATTGTGCATATTTATTTTGTCAATAAAATAGCATTAGTGAATTTCTTAGCATTCAAATAAGGTTTTAGAATGAGATAAGTACTGTGTTCTAATACCATTGTGTGAATTCATATTTTTAAGAATTTTTGTTTCTTTTATATTTGTATACAATTTTTATGCAAATTTTAAAAGACTAATTATATCTTTTATGGGAGATGCTTTAAAAAAATTATCTTTTTTGTATGCCGAAGTTTTATCAGTAATATTTGACAGATAAGTAATTACATTTACGTATAAATTTGAAAATATTTTCGTGTTATTGAAATCTCTAATAGTTTTAACTTTAAGTTATTTATTTATTGAATTATATATATATATTCAACATATCAAACAATATATGTCATTTCCATATTAATTATATTTAGCAGTTAATTCCTTGTAAATCATTTTATAAGAACTCTGAAATTCCTATAAAAATATCATTTACTGTAAATATTTTTAATATATTCGTAATAATAATACCTCAGACAATATCGTGTAAGCAACTTTTGTTAGCCAAAATGTTCAACAAAAAAACAGGTAACATTTTTATTTTGGAAATAAAACTAATTTTAGTTATGATGTTTTTGGTGTTAAAAGAATCAATATGAGTGAATAGATGAAGTCCTAGTTTTTAATTATTGAGCGATTTTTAACAAAAATAAGTGGATATTATCAAACGTTTTATGGCATCATACTAACATCAAAACTATTTTCTGATATTAAAGATATGAAAAGTATTTTTTACTATGTAATTATAACTTACTTTACTTGGATAAGCTCTATAATTTTTAATTTAAGTATATAATGTGTATCTTAAAGATAAATCTAAAAAGAAAAATTGCTTAGAATAGATTTAAGTGCATACTTTAATATTTCCCCGATAAAAAGCGGTCCATTATATTATGTATACAAAGATTAATTATCGTACTCTACTTTACTTATCTTTCATAACACAGTTCAGTCTGTAGATATTTCACCATCCATAATTTATACACTGTTTACTAAATTGATTGTCATAGATCAAATGCTTGGAGCGTAAATGCGAGTTTAGAAAGTTGGCGCATCTGTTTAACTTAATGCTTTGTCAGCTGTCAACCAAAATGCTGGAACGTCATTTATTTGGCACCAGTGTGACATAATCCATTGTCACAGAAGTTCTGGATATTTTCTAACAGGAGTGCCATTTGGGCCAAATGTAATAATGGAGAATGACTCCACGGGATAAGTAAATTTGCACAACAGTTCTCTAACACACACACACACGGTATTAAATTACTATTTAAAATATCAAAAAAATAATCGGTTTCACCAGTTTATTTATTAGCAGATATCTGAATAATATATTTTATAAGGAAACATATATATATAGTTAGACTCAACTATTTTCTTCAATTCCTACTATTAGCTCACACTTTCTATATATTAATTTATTTTTATCGGTGGAATTTTCAATCGATAATAAAATACAAATTAAAGAGCTCAATTGAGCTGAAATTTTATATACATGATTATTTTGGATGACAATACAATAATTTATTATAATTAATAAAAATGGATGGATTAAAACAAATTATTTAAAGAATTACAAATACAGCCACGTGGGCATAATTTTTGGTGTCTTAGTGACTATTTTGGCGACTTGTGTCAAAACTTGAAAAGGGTTTTTTTCTCACATTTTAAAGCATTCAGTTGAACTGAAATTTTATATGCACGATGGTTTTGAATGACAATACGAAACTTTAATGATAATTAATAAAAATTAATTACCACTTAATGTTGTGATTCTGTCCTATGTATATACATATTTATATTAATTGTAACTATTTAATAAAAAGTAGCTAAAATAAAACTTTTCTTTGTTGATCTAAGTCAGCGTTTCTCAAACTGTACGGTGCTCCCCACTCGGGGGCGTGGTAACCTTACAAGGAGGGCGCGAGCTTATCAAAAGTTCAATAGTAAAAGATTTAAAAAACTGCAAATTTACTGAATGGAAGCAAAACAAAATACATTCTGACATAATAAAAAAGTAAAATACACATTCTAATATATTACACTTATAAATGTATCTGCACTGCAGAATGTATTTGATAATCAATTTATCAATACTAAGTTAGAAACAGAATTAATAATTACTAGTGACTCCTATGGGCTTGTCATATACAACATTATACAAAAAATTTAATACTTGTCTTCATAATTTGTGCGGTTTATAATTAAAATCATATTGTAGCTTAAGCATGCAGCTTTTAGTACGTTAATTTTGAAATCAATATATTGTTATTGTATGGAGGAGGGTGCGATTATACTTGGGAATATGCTCCACAACTTAAAAATACCTTGTAAGATGTAAAAACTCTCAATGGTATCCCAAAAACGTGCAAAAAAGTAATTATAGAATTTATGTTACGTATTTTTAAAACAAAAATATTATTAACAAAAAATTAGTGTACACGAACAATAATTAAGTTTATAAGTACATACATCACATAAAAGTTCAAATTGAGAGAGAGAGAAATTAGAAAATAAAACTAGTAACAACTGTTCCTCGCTACTTGATGACAAGCGTGTACATTTATTACGAACTGGATCAATATTGGCTTTTTAATAGTAAATAGTTAACATTAACACAAATTATACTGAAAGTTTCTCCATCACAGCAAAAAAAAAGAATATTAATTTGAACAACTTGTATAACTTTATTAAAATTATTTATAGCAGTTTACGAACTGTACTCTAACACGAGATACAGTTATAATAAAGAACAAAAGGCTGTGTGTTCAAGTTGAAATACAACAAATTCAAGAAAGAAGTTATTATAAAATTTGAGTATTCCCTGTAATTTCAGAATACAAAGTAAATTCGCCATAAATTGGACCATGCCACTTACACTTGTGTCAGCATAAAACAACCATCTTCTAATTAAATTGTTACCTTTAACCCTTTAGCGGGATGTGGCTAATAGGTCAAGCAACATGTTAAAATGTTTTTCTCCAAGCGGGTGTAGGATATTTAATCTATCAATATGCGTTAATTGAACCTAAAACGCATAAAAATCAATACAGATTGCAACACGATACCTTTTGTTGGCATTTCATATCCTCTGATGGATGGTTAAAAACAGTTTTTCTCATTGTAAATCTACAAATTGTATTTTGAATACTGTAAATAAAATTTCTGAACTTTAAAAAAATTCGACAAGTCTGACATATACTTTTCGCTCATCTGAATGAATTATGCAATTAAAAGAAAAAGATTTTATTTAGGTTTTTTCATAGTTTTTATATAGTGATAGATGATCTATCCACTGTCCACATAGAACAGAAAAATGACCTTGAAATCTTTGCTCATTCTCTTCGAGAAAGAGCACTTAGAATCACATTAAGATGTTGGGGGAGGAGAATATAAATAAAACTTTGTTTACATGTGGTTATGTGGTGCGAAATTTTGGGTTCGAAAATCTTTCATTATAGCTTTTCTGTGCGTGCCACTGTGCCTTCAAGCAATTGGTCTTACTTGCTTTGAAAGGTTCCACAGTGGATAGCTTAACAAATTTGTGGATTAACAAATTTAAATCCTCAAAAATATTACTTATTTTATTAATATTACTTTATTTATTTCTAATTTTTTATACTAAAACTAAATAATACATAACATGTGGATATATACCAATTTCAACGTATATTTTAGTAAGTATTCTATGTTGGACAATTATTATGTTATTATTTTGTTACACTTATAATTTGTATTTAATTGTTATTGAAATAGTTAATAGCATAAATGTTAATTTTTCATAAAAAGTTTATTGTTATATAATTCATTATTTCTCTCCCAAAAAGTGAGTTAAATGTCTTAGTCTATAACGTCTAGCCACCATCCAGGAAGAAAAACCTCGATTAGATATTTTTTTGCGACTAAATAATTTTTATAGAAGATGAGAACATTACATTTATTAAGTATTTTGTCACAAAAAATTATATTTTAGCTGTGTGCCCGTTAAAGGGTTAAAATCTTAAAGAATTGTAGGGGAAGGAATCGTGTAAAAAGGGAAAATGTATATTCGTGAATCGTGTTATTTCAAAATCGTGTAAAAAAAGGGTTGGGTGTGTACTTCTTACACATATATAAATTAATTCAATTGTTCTCTGCAGAACACATAACATAAATAAATTAATTACAGGAAATTTCCCTCGAGAGAGAAAACCTTTTGAAAAAGAGAATACTAATTTTTAATAGACATTAAATTCACTTATCCATTATAATAAATGAGTTAGTTTTACAGAACTGAGAGAGAGAATTTAAAAAAATCCATACGAGTAATTAATTAAAATAAAACTTTTGAATATGTAATAAAAACAAGCATAAAATAGAAAATTTCAAATTAAGCATGATTTTTTTTTATAAATGGTATTAAATAAGACAGTGATATATTTTTTCTGCAATTATTTTTAAACACATATTACTTTTAATGAAAAAAATGCTCTTTCTTATGTGTGTAATCAAAAGTAATTATTATTAAATTAAAAATTATTCCCTTGAGATGTTACCCATGGAATCAAACAAATGTAGTAGAAAATAATTTATGAGCAATAAAAATGTTATTTTATTTTTTTCATCAATAATTTTTATAAAGGAAATATTCGCGTAGTTATTAAACTTATCAGGTTATAAAATATTACGGGAATTGATTTTGTTTAAATTTTTCATTTGCACAGTTGTAAATTTTTTTACACATAAATAATTTATATGTTGTAATGAAAAAAAATTAATTCTAATAAAATAATATTCATTAAATATACTAACAAAATAATAATTTTATTTAATAACTTTTATAGTATTTTAGTTAATATTTCAAACACGACTAATTATAACAATAATAATTCGTGTAAATATATTATTACATTAGATAATTTTGTAATGTTCAGCCTTATGATTTTTTTTCTTTTGAAGCAAACTTAGAACTTTTCCCCTTTAATGTATTTAAGTGCATTTAAGCTTAAAGTAATAATCGAGCTATTATGAGTATTGAAATTAAAATTTTTATATAATATTTAGTCATAATCATTTCCAATCAAAAACTTGTTGAGAAAAATACCATAGAGCTTCAAGAATTATTTATAAGGTACATGCAAAATGTGTAGGAAAACTTTAATCTAAATTATATTCTTTGGTGCATGATTATTGTGTTACGGCTTGTACGAGGAAATATCTATTTCTTAAAAAAATAATAATGCAATCAATTTCTTTTGTGTGTGTTTCTACTGCATAAAAGCATACACAATATTTTAAATATAATGTCTAATGATTTTACTGAACTGTGAAATTAAAAAATAAGTAATTAAACTTGTCAAAATAAAACAATAATATTGCATTTATTTTAGTTTTGATTATTAAATGTTGAAACAATTCACGTTAGTTGTACTGGAGTCACACTCTCTTGAAAGGAAAAGTGAGATTTATGGACAAAGTTCGTTTTTCACCAAAAACATGAAGAAAAAAAGGAAAAGATGAGAAGGGGTTGGTTACCATATAAGCCACTTAATCATCGTTGGTGAATAATGTGATAAAAACATGATCTCGCCAAGGAATCGTCGATAAGTTCCTTGTGCTATTTTTTCATAATGTCATATAAGGGACGTTTTAGAGAACAGTCGAATCAGTTCAGAGGAGAATTCAGTCATGTGCGTTGACAACAATAAGAGAAAGAGAGAGAGAGAGAGAGAGACTTAATCTGTCCGAGTTCCTGCCAATGGAATAGTTTAGAGAGTTGCTTGTGGAACGTAGGATTGTTTATTACGAGTGAGATTTGCGATTTTATAAAATAAACTATTATAATCATATAATTTACTGCCTTAGACATTATTATATTTTCTTTTAATTAGTCAAAGCGCAGTAATTGATTAAAATCAAAACAGGGATTTCAACTTATCTCAAGTTAGATAAGGCAAGACGATAAAAATAATAATTCTACAAACAATTTAGTCTGGCAACTCGATATTAGAATTACATTTAATTCAATTTACAACTTGTTTAATTACATGGCTTAAGTGGCTTTTGCAGGATATTTTACTTAACGTTCAAGGTGAAGGATTCTTCATATGAAACATTCTTAACCTAATTTGGGATTTAGTACTCCACATTAAAACAAGCTTATGTTGGTCACGAGGATTACTTCTATCATTAATCTCTTTCATTCTATTATTATTCATGTCGTACTGGAATTTCCCTAGAAACGAAGAATCATTAATATCCACACTATTGGCTACATACCAAAATAATTACCTCTTATTCAAAATAGTCGGGAAAAATCCTCATGATCGAATCTTCAATGTGATAGGGACCTCATCAAGGATTCTCTATGAAGGCTTATTTTTTATAACAAAGAAATTATCAAAACAGTCGTTCATACTAAATGAATGTAAAAATGTAACAAAATGAAATGCTTGATTTATACCAGTCTTAAACATATTAAAAATATGTTAAGGTATCCGACTACGTTCGCAACTGTGATTTTGCAAAAGCGTATTAATGGATAATATTTATGATATTTAGTGCCACTTAGATTAGAAAACGTATATAAAATTAATTTAAAAATATTATTACGATAAAAAATTATTTAAGTACAATATTTTGACAAAAAATGAAAACTAAATGACCAATTTTCAAAATATTCTCCTTTTGTGAAAAATGCTTCTATTGTAATTATATTTTGCCTCTATAGAGCTCAGATCTCTCTACAGAGGCTCAACTAGAATTTTTAAAATGCATAACTTAGAAGTGGGTTTCTCCATGTTTTACGACAACAGACATAATTAACTTTAAGAAAAAACTGCGTATAGTTATTTCATTCGTTTGTAACTTTGAAAATAATGGTAATTTTTCAAAAAAAAATAGCTCAGACTCTCTGAAGAAATCTTTACTTTACATAAGCAACATATTATTATTTTAGAAATATTTGTATAAAAGTAGAACATTTGGAGAAAAGTTTATTCTAAGTTAATTTTTTCCCACAATATTGTATTAAAAATATTTTTTTTTGTCAAAATGTCCTTAAAACAGTTTTATACATGTATTCTAATCTAAGTGGCACTAAATATCACGAAAATTATCCATTTATGCGCTTTTTTAAAATCACGGTTCCGAACGTAGTCAGATGCCTGAATGAAAAATTTTATTTGTATATATTCTACCCTTATAACCTATAAAAAATATTAATTTATTTTGGGCTAACTTTCTTACATTTTTACTTTATATTTATATACATTGTAGCATTGTTTCTCAAACTATGGGGATCCCACTCTTAGGGGGCGTGATAACCCTTCATAGGGCCCCGAACATATAAAAAAGTCGAGAATAAAAGATTATTTTTAAAAAAATACAAAAACTTTCGTAAAGGAAGCAATGCAAAAATCCATTTTGACATAATAAAATATGCGTTGCACTTTTATTCTGTTCTATTGCAATTTGAAAATTAGAACAGAGAAGCAATATAATATTTTTCTTATTACTTAAAAGTATAATATACTTAAAATATATATTACTTAAAAACAACCTACTTAAAATACCTATTATTTGAAAGTAGCATGCAAAATTTAATACTTATCTTGAAAATTTGAGTGACTTATAATTAAGATCGTATTGTATTTTTAGCGTCAAGTACGTTCTTATTGCATTCAATATACTGTTATTGTATGGGAGGGAAGTGATGAAAATTATAATTAAAATTGGTTCGCAAGTATTAAAGATTGAGAAGCACTGCATTATAGTACATTAGTCATTTTTGTACAAACTTTTTGGAAGGAATTTGGTAGAATACTCCTGAAACACCAATGTCAAGTATTAATTTGACTACCTTTGGAATTATGATTTTGAAAAAGCGAATCAATGAATATTTTGAAAATGAAAAAAGAATGACGTGTTTTCAAAACATTCTCCTATTATGAAAAATAATTCTATTATACTAATATTGTGCCTATGTGTGGCCCTGACTTCTTTATAGAGAGTGTTTATTTTTCCAGGTATAGAAGTTTAAGTTGGCATTACTTTCCAAGATGGCGACCGATTTAACAGCTGTCAAGTGATTTATTCTCAGTTTGGTTTGGCAATTAATCATGGATATACTCACGCCTGAACAACGCTTTAAAATTGTGCAATTTTATTTGGAAAATAATTGCCGTTGTTCCCGATTTTCATAAGCGGATTTTGTTTAGCGATGAAGCACACTTCTATTTGAATGGCTACGTCAACAAACAAAACTGCCGCATTTGGAGTGAAGCTAATCCACAAGTGTATGTTGAAACACCGTTACATCCAGAAAAACTGACTGTTTGGTGCGCTTTATGGGCTGGTGGAATCATTGGTCCGTACTTCTTCAAAAGCGATGAAGCCCACAACGTTACAGTCAATGGTGATCGGTATAGAGCCATGATTACTAACTTTTACATTCCTGAATTGAACAATCATGATGTCCAGGAGCTGTGGTTCCAACAAGACGGCGCAACATGTCACACAGCTCGTGCCACAATCGATTTATTGAAAGACACGTTTGGTGACCGCGTAATTTCACGTTTTGGATCTGTGAATTGGCCTCCAGGATCTTGTGATTTAACACCGTTAGACTATTTTCTGTGGGGCTATGTAAAGTCATTGGTCTATGCGGATAAGCCACAAACGCTTGACCATTTGGAAGACAACATTCGCCGTGTTATTGCCGATATACGACCACAAATGTTGGAAAAAGTCATCGAAAATTGGACGTCCAGATTGGACTACATCCGAGCCAGCAGTGGCAGTCCTATGCCAGAAATCATATTTAAAATGTAATGCTATAAGATTATCTTTCGAATAAAAAAAATTCATGTCCATCGAATTAAAGTTCTATACCTCTAAAAAACACCCTTTAGAACCTGAATTAGGATTTGTAAGATATATACTTTAGGAGTGGATTTTTTCTTATTTTAAAAAAGTAGGGAGTTGTTAACAGTTGCTCGTAACTTTGTAAGTGTGAAATTTTAAAACATTTAGTTCAGTGTATACTCTATTTAATGTATAATAGGAAAATTGTAAATTTAAATTTGACGTAATGTATGATAAATATAGGCGTAAAAATAAACTTGGGGTAAAAATAACTTTGGGATATCTGTAGCAGCGTTTATTCAAATATAATGTTTTTTTTTATTTAAATGTTGAAATGCTTGTTTTTCTATCATAAGAGTAAACCAATGGAATAATTATATTCGTTTAATACAAATACAATTATGGCTTTCGTGTATTTTATGCAGTTACGAGACTCCGTTTCTATGTTAACGTGCATAGATGGCTGTCCCGACTTCTACCATGCTCTCTTCTCTATGCTACTTAATGAACTTAAAAACTGTATTCTAAAATTTCTAATTTTCAATCTAAATTTTTAACAATTTTTTTTCTATATAGTTGATTTTAATCTTCATAATAATTTAAATGGTTTACAAATATTTAATTTTTTGTTAAAATATTCACGGACCTCCTAAACTTCTCCAAGCACCCTCAAACTGAATTTTCTATGGACCTTTAAGAGTAACAAGAGTCCCTAAAAATCAATTAGTGAGCATATGCTCTAGAACATTTTATTCATATTTCTAATATAATATATAATAAGCGCAATGTTTCATTTTCCTTTATATAATTTGTCAGTAGTGGAAGCATTTTCTATAAAAATGTAATTAAATATATTTTGTTGTATTTAAATTTTTAGTTGCTTAGGTCATTTTTAATTCAAGGTCACTTCCTAATTATGATGATAATATAAAAATAATTTTTCAAGTGCTAACACCCACGCCTATACTACGAGTTGCACATAATCAAAACTGTAATGATAACTTATTAATATAAAGTAAAGATTTGTAGATAAACATATAGTAGACGAATCAAATGTTTGAGAAAAGATATAACATGGAATTATAATTTGATATTCCACCAGTTTTTTCAAGTACTAAGAACACGATTCATCAGCAAAAAAATGCAGCTGTTCTCTTAAATGTAGAGAGGTGGCAAAACGGGGCTCTTTAGTCTTCTGCCTCTTTCTATTATTAAGGTATCCGACTACGTTCGGAGCCGTGATTTTAAAAAATTACATAAATGGATAATTTTTATGATATTTAGTGTCACTTAGATTAGAATACATGTATAAAAGTGTTTTAAGGACATTTTGACTAAAAAACTTATTTAAATACAATATCTCGGCAAAAATTTAACTTAGAATAACTTTTTTTTCAAAATGTTCTCCTTTTGTGAAAAATGCTTCTAATATAATAATATTTTGCCTGTGTATAAATGAGACCTCTGTACAGAGGCTCAACGATAATTTTTGAAACATTCACATTATTTTCAGAGTTACTACCAATTGAAATAATTATCGGAGTTTTTTTTAAAAAAAATCTCTCTGAAGTAAAACATGGATAAACCCACTTCTAAGTTATATATTTCAAAAATTATAGTTGAGCTTCTGTACAGAGATCTGAGCTATATACAGGCAAAATATTATTATAGTAGAAGCATTTATCACAAAAAAGAGATTATATTGAAAATGGGTCATTCTATGTTCATTTTTTGTCAAAATATTGTACTTAAATAATTTTTTATTGTAATAATATTCTTAAAACAATTTTGTATACATTTTCTAACATAAGTGACACTAAATATCGTAAATATTATCAGTTCATACGCTTTTGCAAAATCTCGGTTCCGAACGTAGTCGGATGCCTTAAATTTTTTTTTTATGTCTTCTAAAAAATGTTTCCATTTTTCTCTTTCTTTCATAGTTTCTATCGAAAAACTTTTACCTGTATTTTTGCATACATATTTAACCTGCTCAAGATAGTTATCTATGTATTAAATTGTTTTCCTATATCAAAGGTAATTGAGAGTCAAAGAAAATATTACAAATGACTCTAAAGCAATAAAATATAATTTATTAATAACAGTGCCGTCATAGGAAAATAATTCTCGAAATTATATACAACAACGTTTACTTATTCCAATCATGCGTAGAGCAGCACTCATGAATGGACACATCAGAAGAGATAAAAATATATTCTACATGTTATGACTAGCTGAAAATATGAATGTTGAAATGACTTGTTTAGGAAAGAGTATCCTAATTAAATTCTAAATATTAGTGCAAATATGACTTTCTAGAATACCACTTATGGTATTGATTGTACAATTTTTTTCATGAAATTTAAAATTTAAATTCACAACTTTATGAAATTTTGACAATGAATGTACTTGCATTGAGCCACAGAAATCAAAATATCTTCCATTGTTCTTACTTTTTGAAGAAATGTAAAATGTTAATTTGGGTAAAATTTTATTTAAATATTATAAAAATATACAAGATGTGTTCCAAAATAAAAGCGTCCAAACTCTGCCCAGTCAGAGATTCTTCTTTCAGAAGTGCATGAAAATGCCCAAAAAACTGTACCTGTACAATCCATAAGGAACGAGAAAAATACTGTCATTGATGATGAAAGAATGATGCTGCATGATGAAGCTCCGTTGTATTTCTTTGCTTCTGTACGTGATTGGCAGGATATGGCAGAGAGGGGGCTTCACTTCTATGGCTTAACAATCGCCAGATCTCACACTGTTGGAATTTTTCTTACTACCTCAAGAAAATGGTGCATGGAGACACAGTGACTACACAAAGGGACTTAATTACCCGTCTGCATGCTGCTGGTACTTCTGTGAACACCACGTTGCTATGAGTTGTGCACTCATCCATTCCACAGGTGGTTCAAGACTGCCTCGATATGAACAGTGGGCACTTTGAAATATTTGTAAATACTACTGATGTGTCCAATACAGTTTTTTTCTCTCTTCTGCATAGTCTGGAATACTTTGTTTTTCGTATTTTTCAATTTAACTATGCATCGTACAGGTGTATTTCTTTCGGGTTTTTTTATGTACAACACATCTAAGAAACTGGCTGTGCAGAGTTTGGACTTTATTTTTGGGACACCCTGTATTAATTGGAACGGAACAGCTTTATGCATATAAAGTGTTATTTTAATGAGTGTTATGTTTCACTTTCAAGTTGGTTGTTTTATCTCGAAAATCGTCGAACCTGCCGTAGTGTAAGCATTAGACAAATATATCAAAAGAAAATATCTCTGTTCTATAATGTACTTCGAAATGACAATACAAAACTAAAAATATTCTCTTTTACAAGTTTTGTACTTTATAAGAATTATTAGGAAGGGAATATATAAGATTAGCCTATGATATTATTACAATATAGTCCCTATAACCTTAACAAAATTGTACCAATCAATATTCGATAAAAATTATGCTCCAATTCAATGACGTCACACATTCTTCTAAGTTTCGAGCAACCAATATTCTTGAGCAAGAACAAGAATAGCTATGCTTCACTTCCTAAGGTTAATGTCTTTCTGACATCGATTAAAAAGACTCTGAGCTTCCTTCTGCCCTATCATGTTCTGCAAGCGTATGCAGTTTGTCCATAATTCTGCGTAGTAAATTGGATATTCAAACTAATGAAGCGTTCAAAATAGATAATTTGCTTTTCTCCCCGGTTAGGAAGTAAGGGTAATTTATCATAACGCCACTTTAAGCGTCCCCTTTTTGTGAATGCAAGTTATAATTTCGCAACTTTTTCCTTTCAGAAATTGCAACTCTCACTCCCCTTTAGTCGCTCGGCGTCTCATTAGGGTTAATGATAATGCGAGACTTTCAGAAACTGTTTTGAAGGACGACGTTGTCATTAGAAAGACAAATAATGGAATATAGAGGAGAAGCAGAATTATAAATGCGCTGGATAAAAATGAATTATTGGTATTGAGATTTGTGTTAATAATTTATAGTATAATCTGTACTTCGCTAATTTTATGGTTTCTTTACTTGAAAGAAATTTTCTTTTAAATCAACAAAGGAAATTTTAGGCTACCATAGTTAGAATCTATCAATTACGGTTAAATAATATATTTTAATGTTTCGCATTTCAATTCAAAATTATTTTTACCGCGTATTATGTGACAAGTATAACCGAAACTCTGATAAGGTATAAAAGCAACACTTTCTCATTTAGTATTAATTTAAATGTTTTATACATATAGGAATATTGTATTAAATAATTAAATAAAGCGTCAATGAAAAATATCTATCTACTCTTTTATTTGAGAAAATGTTTTCCATTTCATAATAGTATTTAATGCAAAATATATATATATATATATTTTTATTTATGTAAGAAAACCCCAATTTAAAGTAAATTTAAAATATAATAAAACGCTGAGAAAACAACAAAAAATGTGATATTTGTATATGAGGAATTTTCAGAGCCATATTCTTAATAGAATTTAATTCCTAATTTTTATGGCAAAAATATAACGAAAATCCAGTTACAAATTGCCATACGCAGTAGTATGCAAGAAAATAAATTCCACCAGAAAAATGATGTGGTAATCCTTAACAAATTAACTTTAATATTTTTATTTGCATAGAGGATCTAAGATGAGAAATGTTTCATAGTTACACTACCAGTGTCACCCAAAAATTTATCACCACGCAAAGGAAGCTTCTAAGCTGCATACTACCTTAAGTGCACTACGATGGCTTATACCAGTGAACCTCAAACTGTGAGTCACGTCTCCCTACGGGGTGTTATAACCCTACGTGGGGAGGGGCGGAATGTATCAAAAAGTCAAAAATAAAAAACTTTTTAAAACATTATTATTTAAAAGTAACTTATTTAAAATATATATTACTAAAAAGTAACATGTACTACATTTAATACTTGTATTGATCATTTGTATGGTTTAATATTAAATTCGTATTGTAACTTTAACCTCAAAATGCATTATTATTGCGCTTAATACATTGTTATTGTATAGGGAAGGGAAGCCACGATGAAAATTGGATCTCAAATACTGAAAGTTAAAGAAGCACTCGTATATAAAGATGATCAATTTTTTCAGCACAGGCATAAATAATGGTGTCTGTAATTCTAGCAACAATTGTTGTGCAATTTGTAAAGTGTAGGTGACTTCATAATATGAAAATTTCTTTCGTATTCATTTGTCTTACATAGCTTCAGTATACCTCCAAGGAAAACAAGAAACACATTCGAGTATGTTTCTGAGATTCACCAAGTTGAAATGTTGCTGAAAGGGAAACGGGTTATCCTTTTGAAAAAATTGGTGTCCGTTTGACTTAATTGGAAGACAGTAGTGTGGGTATGAAATTGGTTAATAAGGCAGATAGTAAATGATCAACGACCCGAATTACACCAGTCATATTACATGTAACGCTAAGCTTTCTGTTTGTGTGTTAATATGATGGGTTCTTCTGACACATGGAAATAAATCATATAACAAAACGGTCTGTTGCAATACAGTTCATGTTCGTACATAACATTTGACATTGGTTGCACCACAGTGGAGTGCAATGAGTGGGGTCCACTTTTGCAACGCAACAGTGCCAATTTAAGCTCATTTCGAACCCTGGACATAGAAGATCTACAGACCCCCTTGGCACCGGATGATCGAAATTTATCAGTAGAAAATCTGGTTAAGAACAGCTTATCCGGGCCCTACTGGACATCTCAGGGTCCCGATCCCCTGCGTGCCCACTCCATGCACTTAATATATAAACCGGCAGTGTAACACAAATATCCCATGGTTGAGGAACAATTGGCCTCACGTGAATCACCCGCAGCACTACCATATCATCTTTGGTACGGTATGGAAAAAATATGGGGTGCTTCTACGTATTGAATACAAAGAATCTTTACAAAGGATGAATACGATGACCAAAGTACACTCATGTCCATAAATTAAAGATAATTTAGAATCACACAATAAAAATTTCACCTTTAGAATTAGCACACACATCTTAAACAAGAATATGCAAATTACAGGAAACCACCAGATGGCGCGGATAGTACGTCACAATGACGAGAGTGTAAAAGAGAGGTATATAAGGAATAGTGGCAAAGAAGTAAAATTTTTCACAAGTGCTTTAAAAGCCTTTCAGTGCAATAACCGGATAGTTACGGCACAAAGGAAGCATTTATATGATTTTTTACGTGGTAGAATTATTGGACGACTGGAATGTGGACGTACCCAGCTGGAAGTATCCGAGCAACTTGGAATCGCCCAGAGTGTCATATCCAAGCTTTGGCAACGATTCCCAGATGATGGTAATGTTAGTAGATATTACAGCACACGTCGCCCCCGAGTTATAACGTTGAATGAGGACCGGTATTTGGCAGTTATTACCAAAAGAAACAGACAGAGCACAGCATCCGACTTGTCTTGTCAGCTCTCTTCAGCTACCGGTACGACAGTTTCGAGGCAGGGCATGTACAGACGCTTAGGGCACATGGTCTATATGCTCGAAGGCCTGTCAGATGTGTTCCACTTACTGCAACTCACTGTCACCTGTGATTAACCTGGAGTAGAGAGCATGCATTGTGGGCACCACAAGAGTGGTCTTGTGTGATGTTTTCCGACGAGTCCAGGTTTAGTTTGCAGTCTGATTCTCGCCGGACTTTAATATGGAGAGCGCCAGGTACCCGTTACCACCAAGAGAACACCATTGAACGACACCGTTACTTTGGTTCAGGATGGCTCGTTTGGGGAGGAATTATTCTCGGTTCCAGAACTGACCTGTATGTTCAGAGTGTAACGATGACAGGCCACATCTATCGGGATGTCATTCTGGAACAACATGTACGTTTGTTTCGTGGCGCCATGGGTGCTGGATTTCTGTTTATGGATGACAAAGCCCGTCCTCACCGTGCAAACATTGTAGACGAATGCCTTCAATCGGAGGGTATCACCTGTATGCATTCGCCTGCATAATCACCGGACTTGAATCCAATAGAGCATGTGTGGGATATGCTTGACCGATGAATTGCAGCCCGTCAATCCTCTCCCACCTGTCTACCGGAACTTCGGAGGGCATTGCTTGATGAGTGGTGTAATATTTCCCAATATCAGATTGATAATTTGATACTCAGCATGCCTCGGCGTTGTAAGGCCTGTATTGCATCGTCCGGGAGACATACTCCGTATTAACCATCATACTAACCATGTTATACTGTTTTTTGTAAATAAGTTATTTTTTGAAATTTGCTCCAGGGAGTATAAATCGCAATTTTTATTAATTATGTCAAAAATATAGCATCTTTTTTTTCTCTTCACCTTTTGTTGAATAAATAGACTTTACAAATAAGTCAAATTTGTTTTGCTTCTGTCTCTTTCTTTGCCTGAAGATCATTATCCTTAATTTATGGACATAAGTATATATTTCATTGAATGCCATGGCCTATAGAAGGGCTTATTGCTAATCCAGGTAGTTAATATCAGTACTGATTTGATAATCTTTCTCACCTCGTAGGATGCAGTATTTTCAATCATTTTACCTTTGTATTGTGCTTAAATGTCTGACCGATTTGACTACCGTATCTTCTCCCCTTCTCTGCTTAGTACAATATTTTAGGTAACTAGCAGTTTATAAATTAATATTTTACATACGCATAATCAATCGTTAGCAAAATAAATGCTATCTTAGGCATTATAGGTTCTTCCAAGTAGTTCACAAAAATATTGTTTGGTGAGATAGAAGCTGGTACGGCATTTTTTAAACTACGAAGTATTATCAATGTCAAAAATACGTTTTGAATGACGTGTTATTATATCTAGGGTTTTTGAGCAGTAAAGTGAACTATTCTAAGATGATAACTAACCTATTGGTGTGTTAATCAACTTTGCTGTTGAGTAATGGTGAGTTTTCATTTTTTTATCGCTGGAATATAGAAAAATAATAAAGTTAATATAAATTCAAACATAATACATGCTACTCATTTTTAAGTGAAATTTATTATCTTATATTCCCCATTCATTATTAATGGAAAATAGCAGTACAGTTGCAAACTGCTTTAATATCGAATTGTTAGCTTTAGGAAAAATTAACTTTTCCATATTAATAATTGCTATAAAATCTTTAAATGTGAGAAAGGAGAAAAAATATTAAGTATATGATGCTTTTATGTTACTTAATTAAGTATGGGTTTTTGAAAGATATTATTGAATAGCAATAGCTTTTCATTAAACTAATATAAATTGCAGTCAATGATTCCTAACATGAATTTTACAACTATCGAAAATCATTATACGGAAAAGTCTGAGTGACTGTATATTTAATTCAACTCACACAAATATCCTCGCATAGTATTCTGGGAAATATCTGCAAATGTTCATTAATATCAGAGACATCATCAGATCATAGCTTGAATTTATAACGTATATTTAATGTGTGGCTTAAGTCAAACTTTTATGAAAAACAAGTGAAAATGTAATGAGGAATTGGATGTTGAAAATATATGGATTCGAGACAATTGAATGTGGGCGCACCAATGTTCATGAGTCTGCATGGAGTGGGCAACCTTCTGTTGTTAATTATGGCTTGGTTGAATAAGCGAAGGGGAAAATTTGTGAGAACAGACGGTTCATGATAAGATTGCTATTTGATGAATTCCCACAAACCGTTTTTCAGCAAAGGCTCTCTTCACTGGCGGCAACTTTCTTTGAAGTAAGTTTTGAAATGTACTACCATACAAATGTATATATGTATAATTTTTTAAAAAAATATCTTAGAGATTAGTTTGCTTGCAAAATAACTATCCAGGTGGCGCCACGGTTTTTTCCTTCTTGTGTTGATATTCCAATCTTTTCGCGTGTAATCTTAATGCAGAAGGTTGATTTTTTGATTTCCAAAAATTTTTTATTTTACATGTAAGTTTTTTTATCCTAAATTTTTATATAACAAACTTTTTTATTATTCCTCTCTTTGAGAGATTAATTTTTGTTCTCTTTTCTTAATTTCAATTCACTATATTGTCAGGTTCATATTCCACGTGGTAGAACTAGGCTTAACTTTTCAGCATGGCTCTATTTTTTCTATATTATGTCGACAATTTCTCTTGTACAGGAAAGGTTGGATCCATAAAGCAATGCTAACCATAAACCGCTGACCTAATTCAGCGACAGCTTTAGAAATCATAATAGGTTTCCTGCTTAGTCCAAAGACTTTTTTGTATCTACATTTGTTGTGTCTTGTGAATTCCAATTTCTTCCTTTTTTAGCGCTGTAGGTTCTAGAACTCCTTCACTTTTATTTTATTACAAATACATATGTATATATATATATATATATATATATATATATATATATATATATATATATATATATATATATCAGGCCTGTTGGTAAACAAATAAGGACACCATCTTTACTACATTAGTTCTTCATTAAGCATCGATCATAATTAAGCTAACATGGCAGCCATTTGGCGCCCAATTTAAAGCAACAAAAGACAACAACGTAACAAGGATTCAGAAGTCTATTTTCGCTTATACTTTTATTATGTCAACGTTAACTCTACCTTTAAATAGGTTTATTCACCCTCAAATTCCTACAAGATAGTATATTTTTATTTTTTTATTCCTTGATTTTGAAGTCAAACTTTCCAGACCTGTTATATATGTATATTTTGAAAGAAAATTTTTTATGTGAGATCTTTAAAAATGGTACTTAGCTTCCGGACACTACTCGATTTTATTTTTGCTTCATTTTCCAATTAATTACACACACTTCAAGAAATAAATTTATTATTATTCCCTAAACTACTTTAATTTATGTATCTGTAGCATGGAATAAGAAAATTGATACTGATTAATTTTTTAAGATTCACAGAGATGATAAAAACTTCATTCAATATTTCTCTGAATTTTTATTTTATATTCACAAATAACAACTCAATCCTGTATAAATCTCGACGTTCAAAAATAATATAAACGCCTTCAAAGATTTCATCAAAAAGAAGTATCTTTTAATAAAAGTTTAATTAATCAAAAACTTCCAATTTTAATACAGGTGGGGGGAAAATAAAAAAAATTAAGACTCTTCACGCTTTAAAATAATGCAGAAAGAAAAAAAAAATGCAATTTCCCATAATGGAAATTGTGAAAAATGCAATTCTTACAAAAGAGTAAATAATGTTGAAAGGCAAGGGAAACAATTCTCTTGTCCCTATCTTCATAATTCAATTTTCTATGCTCGACAAATACACTCGCGAGAACAATAATTTCTCAAGGGAAATTAATTTAAGTATTCCATATTGTTTTTAAAAACTCACAAAAATTTAGCTCCTTTTTTCAACAGAACTGTGCATTGCTCTTCGTCGTTATTTTAGTTCCATCATGTTTTAAATAAATGTTTTCGATTCCTTGCATATGGATATGCAAATAAAGTGCTAAAGAAGAAAAGAAAAAGTGGTGTCCTTATTTTTAAAAAATTGAAGAACATAATTATTTATATGTTAATGAAGAATTATTTTTAGGTAAGATTCATTCATCATGAAATAAAAATTAAATTTATATTTCAACTTCTTTAATTCAGTTTATCTTTTTAGGCATTGAACTAAGTGAATTTCTTCATTTACTTTCGAGAATGCGATTTCAGCAGCTTTCAAAATATATTTATAGATCTTTCAATTTTTTAATAGTATTCATACATTAAATTAGGAATCTTCAGCCTTTTGTTCGAGGACCAAATTAATAAATTTATAATTATCAGCGTGACACACCAATAAATTCACAATGCCTCGTGGGTCACACATTTGTCAAAAAATATTGCAGTCAGGAAATTTATATTTAAAAAAAGTTTTATTTTTGAAGATTATAAATGGTTCTGAAGGAAAATATCATGTTTACAGATTTGTACATACAAAAAATGGATTAATAGATTTAAAGATTTTGATATTTAAGGCATCCGATATATATATATATATATATATATACACCTTAAATCATGATTTTTTTTCCAAAATTAACAATTTTTTTATGGTTTTATTTTATAGACCATCTTATTAGCTTAATAAAAATACCAAGCTTTTATTTTCCATTCACTAGTACAAAAACTACAAGTGTTTTAGTAAAAAAAATGCCTTAACTTTACATAAAATGTCAATTTTTAAAATGCGTTTTACTCGAAATGTGTCTTTGCCCCAAAAACTCCAACGGGGACCGTGATTGCTCAAAAAGATTTGAAAACAATTAGCTGATATTTCTTTTGAATGTTTTGTATAACATTAGAAGTATTTTGACCTTCAGATTTATTAATCACTGTTTTACTTCAAATTTTGCAGTCCTTTATGTGAATATAATTCTATACAATTTCATATAGTCACTAAGGTAGTGTGTTCTAGTTTTTGTAAAAATGAAACATCTATTATCCTGAAGGTCATTTCAAACATGAAAAACAAAATAATGAATTAAAATTGAAAATTTGTTAAAAAAATATTTGTACAGATCAGGCCCAGTGTATGTAATTTTTTGTAGTTTTTCACCAGTTTTTCCCCCTTTTAATAATAATCAAATTTTTTACTTTTTTCAATTTTACGATTTTTTTCCTTAAAATATACTAAATAAATCTAAATATCACAAAGCTTCATTTTTTTAAAAAAAAAAGTTATTGCAAGTAGTCGAATATCTTAAAATACAATGAAAGATACATTTTTGGAAAATACGTCATTTTCAAAAATGTTTTTATATCAAATGCATCAGTGAAAATGTTTTAAATGCTGTTTTTTTTTAATTGCCTCAAATTTCAATGAGGTATCACTATTATGCCTTTAGCGGACCATTCATGGCCCGTTGATCAAGGGTTGAGGACCCCTATATTAAATCATGATTTGGAATAGGATTTGAAAAAATACCAAAAAATTATTGAAATTACTGCTTCTTACTATACCGACGACCAATTTAGTCAAAAGGAAATACAATACGAGTTCAAAACATGTCGTCAAACACTGCCATTGTTAATATTAATGTGTTCGAGCATATGCGAGAACGGTTTACACGACTGACTGTACATCACGGCATTTAGCTATGTATTTTGATTTGTAGAAATTGGTCGAGGGTATAATACGTAAGTACCTAAAGTATTATGTAAATTCAGTGAAATACTAAAAAACAAAATTGTATAGAAGCCACGCAATTTTAAAATTTTCTCATTTTTATAGAATTGTTTTGAACAATAAAACATTAAAAGCTATAATTTTTTTAAAGTAATATAAAAAATAAATCTTTTGTTTTATAAAAAAATTCCTAATTTAAAAAATTTTTAGGCAAATTTGGGAAAAATATTTTATTTTCCAATTAAGACTTCAAACTCACTGGTTAGTACTGAAAACGATCAGGAGCTGTATTGGTTTAGATATGCTTTCTTAGTTAAATTTAAGAGTAATGGTTAAAGACACTGCTATAGAGAAAATTTATATTAATACAAAATTATTGCACAATAATTTAAAATAGTAATTAATTGATTTTTCTTTATTTCAAGTAAAATTTTGATAATAATCTATCTTGTATACATAAAAATAGTCAACATTTCACAAGTGTAATATGCAACAAGTAAAATTATTTTTTTTTTCAGAAATTTGAAATCATTTGTAAATAACAATGCATTAATTACGCACAATAAGGTACAAATTGTTTTTAAAAATTTCAATTAATTAAATTGTGCATCATAAAATAATCCATAATTTATTAAAATGTAAAGGCACAGAAGGTAAAAGATAAGAAAAATTCTAGATATATATATTACATGTTTATCCAAAAATTAAGTTCCTCCTTACGACAGAAAATATAACTTAAGCAAACATACTACATTTCAACACACGTATAACTATAACATATCTTATATCCTGCGAAAAAATTTCTGTAAACCTGAATTAAATATTTTATTAAAATAAATTCGAAGTGCTTCGCTTGAAATGCTAATTTCTTAACGATTTTATAAGTTTGGGGGAACAGTTATTTAGTTTGATATTACTAATATATCTTCGAACATATTACAGTATGATTCAGAAGTACATACTTTCGCTAAAATATTTCAGAAAATCCCAAAGTGTATACTTTGCCAATTAAAGTATTAGCTCATAAATCACGTGACTGTCAAGATCTCACTCAAACACGCTTTATGCTAAGAAACTTATTAGCATAAAATAAATGATATTGCATAGAAACTCCCATTTGCGTGCTTTTACACACACTCTACATTGTTATAACTCACAGGAATGAACTAATACTAGTTGTTAAAATTGTAAAGGAGTATGTGAAACGTTCTTAAGCACTACAGAGCCCCTTCATTTTCTACTTTGGAAATAATCCAAGAACAAAGAAGTTCGATTCATGGTTTACAAACACGCTAATAGACCTCAAAACGGGCGATCAGATTGTATTTTAGTTGCCCTCTTATATACTAAGTGAGTTTGGATTTGCGTTCGTGCATGTAAACCAAAAGTTTTATATCTTTTTACATCAATCAAAGATTTTTCGATCGGTATTTCCATTTTTTCTCTCTAGCCAGACTTATGGATTAGAATGTCTAGTAATTTATATTCTTCTTCTATTTCTTTAAGAAGATATTAGCTAAAATGAAGGGGCCACATACTAATGAAAGTTTGTCATTTTTATGTATTCTGTAGCGTAATATAAATCAAGGGAACTAGTTCAATTATTGATTAAAGGGCAAACGAACTAATTTCCAATAACATTAATTAACAATTAATGAATATTACAGGAAATTAGTATGTTCTTCGAATTTCTGCCTAAGAATAAGTCATTACTTATACACATTTTGTTTCCCACCAGCGTGTGAGTTGTTTTAAATTATTTTTAATAAAAATTTCATTAATTTTTATTGTGAATTAATCGTGTGAAAGCCGTATAACAGACAAAAGAGGTTATAATATGTATTAACTTTTCCTTTGTTTAGCTATTTGTTTTAGATGAGCCAGGAAAATATTGTATGATTCAGTTATAGCTTTGCAATTTACTTATTGTTTTTTCATTAACTAAATCTCTCTTTCCTTGAAGTCTATATATATATATCTTGTACTTCACTTAAAATTATTCAAAACACTATTTAAAAATACTTTGGTCCCATTATATATTTTGTGTGATTTCCTTTTCCATTGCTATGTTTTATTTTCAAATCACCCATACAAAGAACGAGTATTACCTCTAAAACTAAATAAAACACATAGAGTTCTGTCCCTAAATATGTAATCCTTACTTGAAATATTTGCTAAATATCATGTGATGGATGATTATTGGAAAGTCTACAGCCCACACATTTCTTAAGCAATAATTGTACACTTATGAAATGATCAAACAATGGCAAGGTCAATTAAGTCAAAAAACTTGTTCAAGGAAAAAACTAATTCACTCTCAGACAATTCTATCAGATAATCCACGCATGAATGGTTCTGTCAATTTAATCGCATTTCTTATTTTTCTCTTCTTAATCTTAGCATTTCGTTTATTTACAATTCGTGTAGAAATTCAATCATGCGGCATGATTCTTTTCTTATTCACACTTTTTTTTCACAAGGAAGGCTATCATTTTTGGTGTTTATATATGCTTGCATCAAAGAATTCAAATGTGTATACTCCAGCTTACAAAAACAAACATTTAGAATGATCTAGTTTGGATTTACGCTTGATATTGCTTCTTCTTTCCCATATTTTGTAATAAAAAACGCAGTTTTCTAACAGTATTAAAATTGTGCTTGGTACATTTCTCCCACAAGGACATACATTAAAATACATGATATGAGATATATACTATTAGTAAATCTCTTACAAAATGGCTTTTAATAAAAAAATGAAATAAAGCTAACCATAACCTTCAGAATTATTAAGTTGTCTTTATTCTAAGAAGTCAAAAATTTACGGTAATATTTCTCAAGTTAAATTAAATATTGAATTAATTTAACTATTTTATTTGATTCATTTTTTATTTAAGCTCATTACCCCCTAAGAGCCACTGGTGCATATATCTGTCTTGTTCAACCGGTGAGTTATATGCCCCAGACGGATATATGCATCGTTCCAAAATGCGATTATTTTCTTTGCGCTACTATCAATAAAACTTTTCTGAGGAATTTAGAATGCAATGTAATTACCTTGACAATTTTTGCGAAGAATTTTTTACTTGTTTCAGAGGGAAAATGTAATTATTTTTGCCTTTTTGATGGGAATTCGATATGCATCTGCGAAATGTCGCGTGAAGGGCATTAGAATAATATCCACATAACTTGTTAACTACGACTAGAGATTGATCAGATATCTAATATACAGCATTTGTTCAAGATGACGAACTTATAGAAACAACACCAATGACTGAGAAGACAAAGTACTGTCACCGTTGTCAGGAAAAAAAAATCAGGATTCTAGAGATCGATTGGTACTTTTATCCATTATCAGTATTAATTCAGTAACAATTCATTAGTTTGTTAGGAAAGTACTGTTATAGGTAAAACAAAAATAAAGACATTCGCTGCAACGAATGCCAATATTTTAGATAAAACCTTAAGCTTTAATGTCAAATCTCACCAATAAAATGATTAAATCATCTTCAAACGTAAATATGAGTCGATGCGTTGGAGAGATACTGCTCGCCTAAGGATGGAACTACTTGACGCGTGCCTGACGAAGGGTTAACATACCATATTGACACGAACAATTATCCATGAGTTGTTTGTAAGAGACTGCAATCATGCCACTCTTAAGAAGACTATCATTTACTTCGAAGCACAAACTACTCGTTTGCAATGGTGTTGAGAAATACAGATGATGGTATGTTCCATGGTAATGGCTGTGTGAGAGCGTCTTGCTGATATGATGGCAGATTCAATCTAGAAAGATTTGAGGGACACCGCAACGGACAACAGCGTAGCATCATGATTTGAGGATATATCACATATAATAGCTGGTGCTCCAGTACTGTGATAAAATACGAGTCAAATATCAAATGCTCTATTCTATACATCGTAGATTGATGTATAGAATACATACTGTAACCAGTAGCATTTGTAGTTCTTCAAGGAAAGTGCCGTTAACCAGTAGGATAGCGTTCTAAATAGGACTTCACGCGTCAGCCTATGTATTTAGGTGATGTGTACAGACTTCTTCAGTGACAACCATATTTCCCTGATATTCCTGTAAGTGATCGAACACTGCTTGCACCTCACGTTCAGAAGACAAAATGTGTCCATTTATGAGGGATCCATTCATTTTCTATTTTTATCTAGTTGTGTTACTTAGTATACCACTGTTCATATTGATAACTACATGAAAGTTATGTATTTTAAAAATTACGGAATATTTTCTAATCCATAAATAAACATCATACATAACAGCTGATTTCAAATCTTTTGCATACATGTTTAAGATTTTGCAGAAACATAATGAGTATTTTTCACACTTTGAGAATGATAGTAAACGTGATTCTACTTTAAAAATTCACATTATTCTGTATTTTAGAAAGAAATTGCAAAAATTTAGTTCTTCCAAACATGCATATGAACTGCTTGATTTTACTAATACATTTTGTAAACGTTTCTGATAATTAAAAGATAATATGAATTAGAATTATTTATTTACAAAATCAGAGACATTTTTATTTTTATAGTACTCAAATTAATGATTCATGTATTTTGTGCAATTAGAAAAACAGGAAGATAGTACGCATTATGTATAAAATTCTGAACTTTGACCCTTTTAGTTTTTGCTAATTTTTAACCACTAACTAATAATAATTGTAATACATTTCTATACTCTCAAAACTTTCTGACTGAAAATTGATTTTCTTACTTTGTAAATTCCTGTATGAGTTAAAGGAAATAACAAATTCATAACTGGTAAAATTTCAAACATTGAGAAAAAATAAATGTAGCTATTATTACTTAAATATTACTTTTAAAAAAGGTACAATAATCGCAGTATAAATGTAAAATTTAAAAACAAAATTTAAAAACAAGTTAATGTCGAATTTAAAAAAAAAATATTACATATTCTATTAGAAAAGTGTAATACAAAAGAAGTTCTACTTTATTCTTTTTTTTCCTTTAAATGTCTGTATTTTCCTTTTATATATAGTTTTTCAAGCGAATTCTCCTTATACTCTTGACAAAAAAACTCGTAAAAAGTGGAAACTTGAGAGGAAACAGAATCAACAACGCGGCATTAATGGGGAATCGAATGGAAAAACCATGTTACTTCCCACTTTTTGCCCCATTTCAATTCTCTTATTATTTTTTTTATCTCAATTGAATCATGAATGTTTCAGGAAATATTTTGTTACCCCTGTCATTCCTATTATACTTCTTTCATAGGCTTAGTAAAAAAGAGAGAGCTTGAGCTACAGTTTCTTTTCTCAAAAAAATGAAATTAAGTTTTAATGAGTTACAATATTATATGTCTAAGGATGTGATGATAAAAAATTTGCTATAAAATACTTAAGAGAACAAATGTATCAAAACTTGGTGAGTTAAACAGGCAGTGTAATTTGTAAATTATAAAATAAATAGTTTTTTTCATAAATAAATGCCTATTTCATATCCCCAGTAAAATATCATAAATAATGCCTATTTCATTTACCCAGTAAAAAAATAAGAAAGCTCTTTTTATAGTTATTAAGAATTGAATATATGAACTTTGAATTTGTGTCAACAGTTGAATATTTAAAGCAATTGTGAAGTGAATTGTTAAAAAGTAAATTTTAATTCAGTAATGTATATCTCATGATTATATATGTATACGAGGTGTGATACAAAAAGAAAGAGACTGGTCCAATAAATCCTTGTACTTACAGAATCAAATATTTGTGACATTATCATTTCAAAGTAGTCGCCTTCAGCATTCACACACGTCTTTATTCGGGGATTCCATTGCTGGTAACAGTCCTGGAACATTATTTTTAGAAGGCTCTTCAGGAAATTCTCCATTTTTGTCGGAACCTCTGCAACAATATGTACAGCTTACAACATGATTTTTAACTGTAGGAAATTTTGAAAAGTTGTATGGAGCTAAATAAGGTGAAAAAGGAGGATAAATCATCCCAGTAATGTTTTTTTCTGATCAGAAACAGCTTGACAGAAATGACCATGTGAGTAGGTGCATTTTTCTGCAGCAACGGCCATCCATCACTCCAAAACTGTGGCCTTTTTTTTTCGTAATTTCTTCACGAAGTCTTTTTAGTACTTCGTGTAGCAAAGTTGATTAATAATATGACCACTGGGTACCACTTAATCATTACAATTCCATTATTGTCAAAGAAAATTAACATTGATTTCAATTTAGATTCTGACATGCAACTTCTGCATATCACTAACTTTGGTATTGTTTTGGTATGTAATCGCCGGCCTTGGATTCCAACACGTTCTCCAATCTTCAAACCTTCCTTTCTCCCTAAAAGCCATGCATGCTATTCAAATACTCATGCTCGAGACAAAGTTTTATATCCATCAGTTAACTTTTGAAATGTTTCTATAACTGATTTCTTAAGTTTCACAAGAAATTTTATGTTGATTAGCTATGTTCAATTTTTATACAAGACATTTTTTTTTCGGCTGAATGCAGTTGTAAGTGTTCACTCAATGACGCAGTACTTTCAACTGGTGTAATCGATTAAGTCGAAATGGCCACATGGATAGCGAAAGTGTGTGGGATGACATCACCAAAAACGATTTTACCAATTCCACTCTTTTTTCGAGCTACAACTCTTAGTCTTGTTTTTTTGTGTGTCAGACCTCGTATTATACACAATAGTGTCCAAAATTACAGTTACAAACATAAGTTTCCAACTCTTTCAAGCAATGTGCTCTAGTATTCTTTTAAAACATGTATTATATACAAAGTGAGCAAAAAACAAGAATCAGATTCTAAATTTGTGAATTTTAACTGAAAAAAAGATTTTTATTGTGGTCTTAAGGGAAAACTGTTACAGCCGTTTTCATAGCAGAGCTTTGAATTTTTTAGCTTTTTTTGCGTTCAAACGTGTGTATCACTGTGATAAGTACAAATTTGTGTTATTTTTGATAAAAAAAAAGCGCCCACATAATTTTTTTAATGGATGCTTTGAGAGGGAAACCCGTTGTCTGGATTAAAGATGGGATATATCAAGCAGAACTCTTCCGAAATCTAAATGTTTTTCGAATGGCCATATCCAAACTGTGGAAACAATTTCAAACAATCTGTACTGATGTTAGAAGACCTAGATCTACAACATACACCTACGGAAGATCGATATTTGACAACAAAACTTGCTTAGCATGTTGTTGCTACCACTGGAAAGACAATTTCTATACGAACTGCGTGTAGTTGCTTAACCGAGAAAGATTTTGTCCAAGGGTCCATTGGTATGTGTCCCATTTAACCCATAACAGAAAAAAACTCGTCTTTTTTTGGATCCAAGAACAGGTGTCTTGGGCAAATCAAGAGTAGTTCCGTGAACTTTTCCCTACTGAGTCAAAGTTCAGTACCAATAGCAATTCTCGTCGAGTTTTCATTCGCAAAGATCATGGAATTCTCTATCATGCTTCTAACATAAGTAAAACCAATTGATTTAGTAGATCAGGAATTCTTGTTTGACTATGCATTATTTTAGACACGGCCATGTACCGCTAGACATTTTTGATGCGGGTTCTATTACAATACAGCGATATAAAAATGAAGTTCTTGTACTTTACGTGAGACTGTTCTGAGGATCTATTGGTGAAAAGTTTATTTTTATGGAAAATAACGCGAGGCCACACAGAGCTAATATTGACGAAGACTTTTTTGAGGAAAAGGGTATTTCCCAGAAGGAATAACCAGCAAAGTCTCTTGACCTAAATCTTATCGTGTGTTTTGGATGTTTTAGGAAAAAAACATTTATCGAAGTCATTACCCTTCAAACACTCGCCAGACGTTAAAATCTGCGATGGGATTTTTACCACAAGATGAAATGAACAACCTAATAATTAGCATGGCGCTCGTAAGCACGTTGCTCGTTTGAGAAGGTTGTAAAACTACAGGGTGTAGCTACATTCCTAATTAGACATTCAGTTTTTTTCATTATTACACAGCGCATGGTTTGCCTTTTTTTTCTACTTTGCATATCACAAGAAGTAACCTCCAATAAGATTTTATTTGTTAGCATAATTATTAAAGTATGTGTAACAAATGTACAAAAGCGTATCACAAATAAATAGTTATATGCAAAGGCATGGCATTTTTTGAGTTTTTAACCTTCATTTTGGACATCAGAGTGTGTATACAGTTGAACCTATTTTTGTGCGGTAGATAGGTACCGCATAAAAATAAAAAAAAAAAAAATATTTAAAAATGTCTTACATTCTTACATAAAACAAACTAATTTGTGGAAATACTGCAGAAATTTTTTTATGCGGTGGATAGGGACCGCATAAAAAAGTTGAAGTTATAAAAGATGCCAACTATTTACGAAATTTATGTAAGAGTACTTCCATGACCAAATAAATAATTAATAATTACACATGGAAACATTTTAAAAGCATATAGTATTTCATTGTATACACGGATAAGTTTTCAAAATGCACATACTTAATTCATTGCTACTCATCGTAATCCAAAGCCCTGTAATGAATAACTTCAAAATCGCTTTCGTCACCTGAAGGTACAAATTCAATTGATTAATTTTTAGGTAACATAAAGTAAGAGATAAGTTTTTGTGACGAAGGTCGGGTGGTCAGTTGCTTATAAATGTCACAATAACCATGTATTCATGTTTGAAGCCCTTTTTTGGAATTTTATACGCGTTTCTTAATTGGTATCTATTTGAAGAAAACCTTTTTCCAATTTGTTGGAAAGCTGGATCCCTGCATATTTTTTCCACTCTCAAAGAATCCGGTTCTTCTTGTCCGTTTTCATAATATACTAAATTATTCATAATGCCACTGCCATTGGAAGTTTCGTCTTCAATCCAGCGCGGGTTGTTGGAGCGTTGAAAGGAAGCAACTGAATGTCCATTGTCAGGAAAATGTTTATAACAAATAAACAGAGCATCCGGAATTGTCTACATTTCAGTGGCGTAACGTAAATCCCACATCACGGGGAGGGGAGGACACTAGGGGACCAAGACCTGACTTACACTAAATGCGTATTTACCCAATTTATAAATTATAAAATGCAAAACATGAGTTTCGGACGGGATCCTAACGTTCTCCGTTACACCACTAGTAAATAGGTAGAAAACATTACAATGGAGCCAAAGCCATAGAGCCCTACCAGGAGGGGGGGAGGCAGGACTCTAGGGGTCAAGGCTTCACTAAAGTTAAATGCGTATTTACGCAAATTATAAAATATAAAAAGCGAAAACTGACTTTCAGGGGGAGTGGGGATTCAACATTCTCTGTTACGCCTCTAGTAGTTAGTTAAAAACATTACAGTGTCACCAAAGCCATTGAAATTCATACACCGCATAAAAAAAAAGATCGCATAAAAAAGACTGCTCAAAAACAGGGGGCTCTACTGTATTCATTTCACCGTGAAGGATTCCATTTTTTAAGATGTTGGTGATAGTGTGGTCGTAGAAACATTGAGGAGGCTCGGTCATTATGAATCCACAATTATTTTACATTAACATAGAAATATAGCACACACACGAGACAAAACCATTACAAGAGCTACTAGAGGTGTAACAGGACAAACACATGTGGATTAAATCCTCAAGAAAATTTGAGTATTTATACAGACTGGGAACCCCGGAAATATATATTTTAAAACTAATCACTTAGATATAACATTGTATATTAAGGATTTGAAATTACACAGTAATATTTATGATAAAAGAGATGCCTTTAATTTTAATATTATTAAAATGTCTTACAGGAATTCAAATTTATCAATATCTATATATAGAAATATTATTTCTAACTATATTTATCGGAATAATGTTTTCGTTAGTGATAAAGCTAATATATATTTAAACATTAATAACTTTATTAAGCAATGTATTGGACATGGATATCCTGATAACTTTCTTTACAATTATATTTCTAATAGTTCTAAATGATACACAAATTGCGTTAATAACTTATTGACACTTTGCTTTTCTTAACTAATTATAGAATTATTAAATATAAGGCGCCACATGTTTAAAAAATCAATAATATTATTTAATTATTTCTAGGATTCATTTATATTTTTCACTAATAATTATATCAATATATATTTATGATTTTTTAAAAGTACATATATATATATATATACACACACACACACACACACACACATATATATATATATAAACTTTATATTATTCTATCATAATTTAATTTTATGCGGAACTGTTTTCCCTCTCTTGTATTTGGCGAGAAACATAACCAGTTGTTACACTCCCGAAGTAAGTCTTACTATCTATGTTTTGCATCGAATTTAAATCTATACTGTAAATACTAGTATAGGCTATAATTTTATAATTATATTTTATAAGTTAAGAGATTTTATTAAAGTATTTAAATTCCTCCAAATGTTATTCTTTCCTTTCCTCTTGGTACGTAGTATAACAAACTATAGGTGAAGGTTGGCAATCCCTAAAACTTGTTTAAACCTGCAATACTGGTTCCTAAGGCGAGGAATTTGTTATTGTACTACAACTATCTGTGTATTTGTATATTTAAGATTATATATATATATATATATATATATATATATATATATATATATATATATATATATATATATATATATATATATATATATATATATATATACTGCTCAAAACAATTAAAAGATATTGTAAGTTTTATATAAAATACAGATATAAGCGAAATTTTTTTTGCCGAAAATGGAAGAAGAGAATCACAAATGCAAATTTTTCTGATTTTCAAACTGAGGAGTATGCTAATTTTGAGATCGACATCAAAAACGTCGCTTCAGCGGCAGCGTATGAAATTTGACTTTCAACTGAAATGAAGACAAGGATGATTGGCATTCAGTGACTGCTTTGTTTACATGAGTACGATGTCTCAGCGAAGTCATTTAACCGAAGCAGAAGCTTAGAGAGTTTTTGGTACGTTATACGAGGTCAAACTCAAGCCGAAGTAGCGCAAGCCATTGAGTGTCAAAAAGTGTGATTTCCAGGATCCTGAATTGTTTTTTGAAGACTGGAAGCGCAGGCCAAGGACCAGAACAAGGTCGTAGACGGGCAACAACGCCCAATGAAGATCGTTATTTAGTGTTAACGGCTCGAAAATATTAACGCTACTCTTCTCCAACAACACCTTCGCTCGGCTACTGGCACAACGGTTTCAACTCAGACTATCCGAAACCGGCTTCATGGTGTAGGTCTGTATGCTCGCTGACCGATGGTATGTGTTAGACTAACATCAAGGCATCGTTGCAACCGCAGGGAGTGGGCAACAGAGCATGTGAACTGGAGGAGAAAGGAATGGAGCAATTCCTTTTTCTGACGAGTCCCGTTTTTCTGTTCATCCGGATAATAGGCAGATTTTCATCTGGAGGGACTGTGGCAGTAGGAATAATCCTGCTTTTGTGCACGAAAGTATCAGATTTGGCGGTGGGGGAGTGTTGGTGTATGGTGGCATTTCCATTCGGGCGCACAGGCCTCTACATCATTCGAGATGGACCTCTGACTGCTCGCCGATATAGGGATGAGATCCTCAGACCTATTTTAGTCCCTTACGCTGCAGCAATCGGAGATGACTTCATTTTAATGGACGATAACTGCAGGCCACATCGTGCTAACCTGGTGGAGGATTTCCTTTTCGAGGATGGAATCGTACGAATGAAATGGCCAGCGTGTTCTCCAGACATGAATCCAATAGAGCACGTTTGAGACGCTCTAGGAAGACGAGTTGCTGGCCGCCAACCACCCCCACAAACTCTCCAAGAACTGGAAAAAGCTCTTCTGGAAGAGTGGGACAGAATACCCCAACTCGTGATTAATAGCCACATTGACTCCATGCCTCAAAGGTGCTCAACGTTGCTGGCCGTCCGTGGAAACCATACCCCCTACTGAAAATGATTTCCTTTGAGGAAAACACCTTTTCTTATTATTTTTTTCTCATATGCACAAATTGTGTTTTTTTCGTTTTGTACACAAATGCGCAATAAAATGCATTTTGTTCTGCTAAACATGTTTAATTTATGCTCATATAACCTTCTACGTCTGTCGACCATGTATTAATCAGCTAAAAAGTTTCCCAGCCACAAGATGAACTTAAAACCACAATATCATTTAATTATTTTGAGCAGTGTATATAATTTTTTGTTTCTTTTAATCCTAGACAGTCCAGCAATGCTAGAAAATCATGAAAAAACCTAGAAATTCCCAAAACATAAGAAGGTTTAGAAAGAGACTTCATCTGTTTCAAAATCCAAACAAGTCAAGATGTGGGCAAGGGAGATTAGCTCGGAATAACATGAGTGGACCTCCGGAAATATCATCTGACCCCGAAGAAAAAAAGTGAGAGCTTTTATATGACCACTCACAAAGCGGGAGAAGGCAGTTTGGTATTTTCTATGCAAATATATATGTATACAGTCAAACCTCTATTTAACGAAGTCTCTAAATCCTGAAAAAAAGTTCGTTATATGAAAAATTCGTTATATAGTGGTTCATTTTTCAATTTACCTTGTAAACCACATAAAACAAATTTTAAACTCAAAAACGTTATACATTAAAACAAACTATTTATTCATACCTTTTTGAAAATTAATATTTACTCATTGTATAAATTTTGCCAATGAAAAAAAAACTGCAAGGAAAAAGAATGTCGTGGAATGTACTGTATTTTCAACATTAAGAAAATAATTTTATTTTAAAAGTAATAAATTTTTTAAACACATTTTCCAATTTAAAGCATACACATAATTTTAAACATACCTTATTATTTTATAACCAGAAATTTTAAACATACATTATTTTATAACTAGGAATTTTAAACATACATTAATTTATAACTAGAAATTTTAAGCCTGCATTATCACAAGCGTCTTTAAATGTAGTTACTTATAAAACTTGTTAATTTTGTTTGAAAAAATGCTTTATTTCAAAATAAGGCTCATATCTTGGCAATATATCTCAAATCCTTTCAGGCGTATTTTTCCGCGTCTTTTCTTAAATTTTTCTAGCCATGCATTGTTACCTAGAAATTCCAATACCTTTACAAACTGAAGATCTTTCTCTATTACGAAAGGTCCAGACATCGGAACATTTTTTATATATCATTATGAGTAATCTCTCCAAAACTGCCCCGTCAACATCTGCATGGGCATGTTTTTAAACGTTTTGAACCAGAATCTGGTGAATCAAATTTGGTAAATTATCTCGATTTTTTATAATAGTTGATAAGCTGTTTGGAGGAATATCACATTTTAAAGCAATATCCTTTATACATTAGAAATAAGGAGAAAGAAAATAGAGTCACAAGAAAAAAAGTCCGTTATATAGAAAATTCACATCGCTATGGGGAGGTCTTCTTACGAAGAAGATCGTGAAATGTTCTTGGTTCCACGAAAAAGTTCCCTATATAGAAAAATTCGCAAAAAAGAGATTCGTAATATGAAAGTTCGACTGTATATATATATATATATATATATATATATATATATATATATACATATATATATATATATATATATATATATAATCCGTAAATATATACAAATAACTATTAAACCTAATTATAACTAGTCAAGATAGGAAATATTACGCACAGTAGTGCAATAGTGGTAGTATATATATATATATATATATATATATATATATATATATATATATATATATATATATATATATATATATATATGCATTATTATAAAACAAAAGAAATTAAGATACAACGTTGTACTTCCTACAAGCCTAAAAGAGAAAGAAATTGGATTTTAAGAAAATTATCAAGAAAATAAATGGCGTAATATATATATATATGTGTGTGTGTGTGTGTGTGTGTGTGTGTGTATATTTCTAAAGCAAATATTACTGAATTTAATAAATGCTTGATTATTTATATAATCTATTTTTGTTAATATTTTTTAAATGGAGAATTGTTAATTTTTGTTATTTTTTTTAGAGTAGGAATAATTCGCACTTTTTATTAATAAATATCAAGTCTTTTCTCCCCTTTTCTGAAAATTATGTCTTGAGTGCATGGCATACACATTTAGTTTCCCAGACAATTTATGTGTAATGAAGTCAACCTTTCTTTGAACAGGAAATTGCTGTCTGGAGAATTATAATTATGCTGAAAATAAAATCGGTTACTTATTTTTTTTGGCAACAGCTGTATTCATTTTTATATGCTGACCGAGGTAAAAAAACCTACTGATATATAAAATTTTACGCAATACTGCAATATTATTTTTAGAGTTGTTCCGTTAATATTTTTTGTTAAAGTTTTTGCACTATTTTTGTTAAAGTTAATGCAACGTAATATTAATATGTATTTCTTAGGATTAATTCAATCTATGATAAAATGTTCAAAAATTAGCTTTTTGATTTTTTTAAAATAATCGCAAGGCTTTTTTTTTTTGAAGAAAGATGGCCTTTTTAACGAAATAATTTAAGACTTTATGCCCAATTTTTTAATGATTATAATTAGCCGACGTTAATTTTAAAATTAATTAAGTAAATTCAAAATAAAGGAGGTTTGTTCATTTACCCATATGTGTTAGTTACTATTATTGTAATTTTAAGAGCATTTTGAAAATGAAGTCCCTTAATAAAATACGACTTAAGTACAAATAAATGAAATAAGTTTAAAGTGAAAATTGATTTTTTTTCAATATTTATCAAAAATCTAGAATTATATGCTTCAGGAATTTTGTGTATCAATTTTATATTTCTCAAAAGGTTCTTTTTATTATCATTTTATTATTATCTTTTAAGCATAAAGAATCAAAAACATATGCCATATTCCTTATTAAATAATTAAAGTAATTTTTTTTCAATAAAAATATTACAATAATTATTTTATCATGATAATAAACCAGTTTTTATTTAGATGTATACGTTTATCAAAATCAACAATAGTATTAAATTCTAAAAAAAAAAACATTCAATAAACATATAGAACTACTTATAAGATAATGATTTTGAAAATTATTTTGTTGTTAAATAAAATGTACCAACTTTCTGATTTCCTTAGAAGAGTTTCCCTTTGAAATACTAAAATGTCCATTTGTCATTTAATTTTATTTTTTTACTTCTGAAAATTTGATTTAAATTTAAATCAAGAAATAAAAAACTATAGTACCGTAAAAGCCGGCGTATAACGCGCACCTATACTTTCAAGCTGAAATTTTTAATATTTAGGTATATTCGCCGTATAACGCGCACACTCCTTTTTAAGAAGAAATCTGAAATATTAGTATACATTGCTCTTACGTTTTGAAGTCGTTTATTCGAGGTATTACCCCAGAATTTTGAAAGAATATTATACTTCTAGGACTACGACTGTTTTTGTTCATAAGGCAAGTCATTTCTTTTTAAGTAAAACAGTGTTTCTATACATATAGAAGTAAATTTTTATGCTCATTTTTTTTATTTTTAATGCTTTCGATTTTATACCCGGCGTATAACGCGCACACTTAAGTTTCGGTTTTATTTTTTGTGTTAAAAGTTCGAATTATACACCGGATTTTATGGTACATACATCATGAAAGAGTTGTAAAGTTTTCAATAAACGGATCTTAATCTTAGTGTAATATCCTTATTTAAGTTATTGCACTAATTATTTTTCATATGGTAACATAAAATTTCTAGTTTCATAACTCGGAATAATTAATTCTTATTATGAATCTCTAGAATGAATGGAATCCAGGAACTAATCTAGAATGAAAAAAATATGTGCAAAAATCTGGAATGGAAGAAATTTGATTATGAATCCGGAATGAATAGAATCTGGGAATTAATTTAGAATGAAGGATATGGGGGGGGGAGTCTGGAATGGCAGCAATCAGGGAATGAATTTAACTATTATTTATGCAATTTATTTTCTTAGTATATATTGTTAAATTTCTAATTGTGTATTTTTGTTATCTTTTCTAGATAAAATAAATATCTTTTTCTGTATCTCTCTTTAAAAATGCTGAAATGCTCATTCTGATGTTAAAAAATAACACTTAAAATTTAAAAAAAACTGCATTACTTGTTAACCTTTTAAATGCTATCGGCGCATATATACATCCGTCTCAACCAGAGCGTTACATGATGTGACGTATATATCCGTCCTTCCAAAATACGATTCATTTATTTGCTTCGCTATCAGTAAAACTATTCCACAGGCTTTGGAATTCGGTAAAAGGACATTGACAGTGTTTAAAAAGAAGGATTTACTTATTTCACAGAAAAATTTGCTTATTTGAGCCTTTTCATTTCCCACCAATACACCGCATACGCACGCCTTTGAGAAAAACATTGGAACGGAGGATCGAATCGAGAGTAATTTTTAACCAGTATTTAAAGCAGTGCTTCTCAAACTTTCAATATTTGCGACCCAATACTCAATCATGATTTTCATCGCACCCATCCCCCTCCAAAGAATAACAATACATTGAATTCTAATACTATTCTTTGGCACCAAAGCTATTTTACAGATTTAACCTATAAAGAGCCACCGACGTATAACAACGTCTCACTAAGCCAGCGTGTTAATTACCCCGGACGTATATATACGTCTCTCCGAAGTACGATCTTTTCTGTGCCCTGATGTCCATAAAATTATTCTGAAGACTTTCGATTGCAGTAAAATGGCAATGTTTACGATTTCAGAGGATTTGCTTATTTTTATTCCTTTTCTTCCCCCGACACGCCAAAACGCGAAATATGCCGGCCTACATGTTAAACGATGGTACTGGGGGTCTAATTACGCAATTTTAAATTGGCATCTAAGGGATTAATTAGAGACCGTACATATTATCAAGAACAGTGTTAATTTTTGCATATAATTTTATTTATGACAAGCCCAAGGGGTTACTGGTAATTATTAAACTTATTCTTAATTTACTATTGTAAAATTAATTATAAAATACACTGTGTACTACTGAAACATTTTTAAGCGTGTAATCAGTGTAAATTTGTGTTCTATTTTTTATTATGTTTGAATGTATTTTGTTAGTTTACTTTCAGTAAATTATTAATTTTGTAATGATCCTTTATTTTTAACTTTTTCATTAGGCTCTCGCACCCCTCGTAGGGTTATCACCCCTCCCCTTGCGGGCGTCCCACAGTTTGAGAAATACTGATTTAAAGGGTTAAGCCAGTGTTTCTCAAAGTGTGGGGCGCGCTCCCCTGTGGGGGCGCGATGACCCTACAAGGGTGCGCGAGCATATCAAACATTTCAAGATTTTTTTTTTAAAAAAAATAACCGTAAAGGGAAGTAGAACAAAATACTTTGTTCCCTAATAGAAAAATTCACAACGACACTGAATTAATTTACGTTTGGCATCTGGCGTTTTTCCGTCATCAAATAGCTATCTTAGATCCCAAAACCAAATTAAAGAAAAAAAAACATTTTGTTTTATTTGCTGTATTTCCTCAATGAGAGTTTTTTTTATTACGTTTTAACATAAAATATTACTCGTTAAAAGAAAAAAACGGAACCCAGAAAAATTCTAAGAAGATAAACAATTAATCACTGTAATTATTATTGAAATACAGGTAATTAGTTGTAAAAAAAGAAAAGGAAGACATTATTCACTTTTCAGCCAGGCTGCATAATACATTTGTTAATTATTTGATTGACCTTCAATCTTATGGTATGGTTATTTAGATCATTCGTATTTTTTTCTGAAATACACTTTTAAACCGGGAGCAGTGGCGCGTGACATCTGTGATCTCTATTGAGAGAAGTTGAAACTGATAAAACAAAAGAAAAACCTGCTGAAAAAATACATATTATTCATGATTGAGAAACGCCATGAACATGAAACGAAAGGAAAATTTTCAAATGGTTCCTAAAGAACTCCATCAACCTAAAATATGAAGCCATAAGTGTACCACAAGGTTCAGTTCGCATTGTCAAAAAAACACAAGAAAGAAGAAGTTCCACTTGCTATTTGTTGATTACCAATGGAGTCACGAGTTCGATCCCAGTACCACTAAAGACCCACCTTGTAGGGGAGAGATGCACGTTAAATCTATCAAGAGCTCAAACGTTCTCTTGTTGGTGTGGTTTGGTAATTAAAAGAGGCCAGCTCAAGTATCGTCCTCGTCAACCATTGTTCAAAATTACGAGGTCATCGCCAAAAGCCCTCGTGTAGCTGAACAGTGCGACGTTAATATTCACTTACTCGATCATGAAAGCTCATTAAAACTACAATAACTTGAAATAAAATGTGACAGCTTTGCCAGAAAATAACATTTCTGTAGTATTAATGAAAGTGTCTCTGATTTGCGTCCTTTACTAATTCTTGAACTTTTGAATCATTTTAGTTCAGTGTTTTATTGGACTTTTTCTCAAATTATCCAAGAAAAACTGAATAGTCCTTGAAAACTCGTAAGTATACTTTCTCTTAATTAAATTATTCAGTGGAATTTTTTTTTCCAATTTTTATCGTGTACAGTAAAAATAATTATAAACAAATGATTGGGGTGACTGAATCCCCCCGCAGTACATTAGCTTTAGTATCGAGTGCACGCCTGCTCCTGGGTTAAACATTTTGAAGTCTTCTCGCTTTAAATATTAAAAAGTAGCGCAATTATTCTTCATCGGAATTTCATATTCTTCTTCATTATTTAACATTAATTATAAATACTAATTCTGTGAGGCTTAAAATTACAGTTCTTTTAAACAGTTATTTACAATTATAGCATTTAACAAAAAAAAATTATTTTACATTTTGTATAGAATGTCGTGCACGCAGTTTTACTCTCTTTACAGTTCAGCTATTATATCAATAATAATGTTTTATTTTTTTAAAAAATGAACTCGGGCGAAGAGCTGGTGTTTCAGCCAGTATACGTGTGATCTATCAGTACTGAAGAAGGTAATTTATAAATAATTTCTTAATACTAAATTAAGAACAAGATTGATAATTATTATGGACTTTCATGGGCCTGTCTTGTCGAGCAAAGTTTTTCAAAGGAAGATTTAATATCAGAAATTGACACTCTGAGTCTACTTTTCTATATTTAGCAGAGATCTATATTTTGTCTTCAAAGCAGCCGCCACAAAAATTTCGGTTTAACAAAGGTAGGATGTTGAAAATGGTAATAGTATACGAAGTGCTTTTGTTTTCAGTACAGAGAATTTTCATCATCCACCTTTACTCAAAATTCAAAGACCGATTTATTACAAAATTGCCTTTTAAGTTTTTATTGGATGTGAAATGCATACAGATTTCTTCTTCGGAAGTTCAGTGTCCTTCTGGAGTATCTTGAAATAGATCCCTAATCCACTCGTAACTTGCTACCAAGTTGTCCTCATCCAGAAAATACTTTTTGAAATTATTTGCCAACAAAGTTAAACGATTTTACATGGTTTTAGAAACAACTTTCTCATGTTGCTCATCAGATTTGTAAGTTTTGACACATAACCAGCTGGGGCTTTTTATCCCATCATTTACTTCATTGGTGGTAAATCCAAAATTTAAGTACTTTTGAGAATATTTATTGCCTTGATTTAATTTTCGGAACCATGCTCGTCTGTGTACTTGTAGATCCTTCATTATCGTGAAATGTTTGCTTACGACTTAAAAATGTATGTATGATTTTGTTTTAATCTACTGTCGTAAATACTTAATTACTGTGAATTACAATTATCGTGTAAATTTAAAAAAAAGTATATTCACAAGCTAGATTCGGTAGCTATAGAAGTATCGAGTCGACCAAAGCTGACTGGAATTGTACGAGGTTTCACATGTTTTGCGCAGACGTTCGATAGGTTGCCCGGACTAACGCAAACGTACCCTATAATGCCAGATGTGATAGATATGATAGAGAGCAACATTGACTACACTATTTTTCTAATGACATTTGTACTTTGAGAAATGAATGCTGAAGGAAATATATCTTTAATTAAATGTATAATTTTGTGATCTGTTCCAATTTAAGGTATCCGACTGCTTGCGACAACTTTTTTTTTTGAAAAAAAGGAGATTTTGTGATTTATATATTTTTTTAGTATATTTGAAGAAAAAAATCCTAAAATTGGTAAAAAAAAAAAAATATTATTATTATTAAAATGGGAAAAAACTAGTAAAAATGTACGAAAAATTACATAAACGGGGCCCGCTCTGTACAAAGATTTTATGAACAAATTCTCAATTTTTCAATTTTGATGTGTTACTTTGTTATTCCTGTTTGAAGTGACCTTCACGATAAGAGATATTTTAATTTTTACAAAACTAGAGCACTTTATCTAAGTCATTATACGAAATTGCTTAAAAAAACATTGACTATATTCACATAAAGAACTGCAAATTTTGAAATAAAACAGTGATTGATAAATCTGAAGATCAAAACACTTCTACTGTTATGCAGAACATAAGCAAAAAATTTCAGCTAATTATTTTCAAAACTTTTTGAGCAATCGCGGTCCCCGTCTGAGTTTTTCGAAAAAAACACATTTCGAGTAAAACGCATTTTAAAGTTTGACATCTTGTGTAAAGTTATGGCATTTGCTTTTACTAAAACGCTTGTCGTTTTTGTTCTAGTGGAGGGAAAATAAAGTACTTGGTATTGTTATTAAGTTAATAAAATGGTCTATAAAATAAAGTCATAAAAAATCATTGTTTTAGGGTAGTCGGATACCTTAAAAATCAGAGAAAAAAAATAACATAATAATTAGTAAGTAATATATATTTTAAATAATTTTCTTAAATATATATTACTTAAAAGTTACATGTACAAAATTTAATATACTTATCGTATTAACTTGTACGGTTTATAATTAGGATCGTATTGTAACTTTAGCGTCTCTCTCTCAAAGTGCATTTTTATTGCAATAAATACATTATTGTTGTACAGGGGGAGACAAAAATTATGATTGAAATTGGGTCGCCAGTATTGGAAGTTTGAGAAACACTGGGTTAAGCTATAGCAAGATAAATTAAATTAGTACCACATAATATTTTCAAATAATGCTTGATAATTCATTATTTCTATAAAGATTGCAATCATTCCAATCTCAAATAGATCAATAGCAAAGCATAGCATCAAATATTTTCCTAGTCCTACGAATATCCACCGGAATCGTTAAAATGGAAACAAAAGCTTAAACACTCCCCCATTGGCCTAGATGGAATTTTCAAAATTTTCGAAACCACATCCAGTTATCGACCTTTTGTGGTTACTTCCAGTGATCAATGAGATGAAACCACGTACATGACCTATTTTGAATAAAAGTGCGTTTAAGGGAGAAATGGAAGGATTCCAGATTGTTAACGCGCGACTGCAATCCAATCGGAATTGGAGATTTCCTTCCTCAACCCCCCAACCATCCGTCTGGAAAGAGTTCTGCCGATTTCAACAGAATTCTCAATGTCGCGTGACGCAAACCCGATGCTATGTATATGCCGATGTCTCCAAAACTCAAATCCGATTCCTTCTGCTCAAGTTGGTACCTTAACTTTTAGAAAGCGATAGATGTCAATAGCGCGGTTCCTTTGCCATTTCTGTTTTATATGGGAATGACTTTTCGATTGGGAAGACATGTCGCTAAACATCGATGTTAGGGATGCAAGCAGAAAAGAGGGAAGCCCTTTTAATTTGACTGCATAAATTCTGAATTCCAGTTTATTGGCAGCACAGTTTATGGAAATTTTGGGAAGGTAATGCTTGTATTTTCGTAAAGGTCTGTCGAAAAGTAGTGTGCATAAAGAACTAGGCTTCTTCATAAATATATAATAAGTATAGTTTTACATATTTTGCTTCGAAATCTATCAAATACTTTGATTTAATGGATTTGTAATTGATATATTTGTTTTTATAAAAATATACCGTTAAATCCAGATTATAACGCGCATTTTTAACACACAAAAAATTGAAATTTACGGGTTAAAATCTGGCATAAAAATGATAACTTAGGAAATAAAAAAAATGATGAGTATAAAAAAAATATCTTCTACATATAACGAAAAATGTTTATTTATGAAAATGTCCTATCTAATGGAATGAATTTAAAAGGCTGTAATTCTAGGAGTATAATTTTTTTTTTCAAATTCATGGGATATAATACACTAAATAGACGACTTCAAAACACAAGAGCATTACACAAGTACATTTCAAGTCCCTTCGTAAAAACGGGTGCGCGTTATACAGTGAATATACCTAAAAACTTTAAAAAATGCCGCTTGAAAGAATGGACAGGCATTGCCAGTAGGATTCTACGTGATTGGCAAATAATTTTGAAAACATTAAAGACAACAAAAATGAAATTAATTATATCTAACGCTTCTAAGTATCTTTAAGAATGCCAAAATCAATGTTAATTAATACTTTCATCTGTGATAATCATACACTGATAATGAATACTATTCATACTAAAGTTTTGTATGAATGTTTTTTTTTCAATAAGTAGATTTTTTTAATATTGAATCCTATTTATAAAAAATGATTTTTAAAACTACGGATGTACAAGAAGGCTAAAAGAAACTGTTGAAAAAATATAAAAATAATAAATTAAAATGTTTACGATTTTAATAATAGACTATTTAATTAAACTAAATTCATTTCGGTTGAAATAAGCCTTGAATCTCACGCGAATATGCAATTGAGATAATTATTTCTACTTAATTAAATTACTTAATTATGTTATATAAAAACACGTTTTTTCGTAATGCCATTAATATTTCAGTATTACTATTTCTTAAGGGCCGATAAGGGAACTTAAAAAAAGGAAACAAAGCATATAAATTGATAGTTGGAATAAAGTAACGTAAGTTTTTAATAATAGAAATACTGTAATACTAATGCGAGAAGTGTAATATATTTTCATTTAACTATTTTTTCATAATATGTAGACGTGATTGAATTACAAATGAATTTGATTGTTAAGATAGGATCAAATGTTTTTAACAAATATCTTCCTCTGTAAATTCACAGTAAAAACAACAGCGTACAGTTGCAACAAAATTCTTGCAGGAAAAACGTGATAATATAGTGTGGGATATTGTGTCATACTTGAAGGCTAGAACCAGTGAGAGTTATATTAACGTGACAATATAAAACAACATGAGGGATGTTGGCGAAGGTCCTCGTGATTTTGAGTCTCGGTCAAAGAGATGAGAACAACATTTGAGCTGGTAACCCCTATTCAAACTACTGCACTACGTCAACCAGAGGACATTGATTCTTAAAATATTTAAAGTGTATCAGTGTAAAGTGGTAAGTCTTCAGGTACACTAGGACTCGAACCCGTGACACGCCAGTCACGAATTCGTGACCATAATCACTTAGTTACCATGGCCATGAGCTAGAGCTATACCAATGGTGAGTTGAAAGGTTCCATCCACACATTCAAATTTTTAGATCTTTTACACCCTGAACTAATCTAAATTCCAGAAAGAAAAGAGGAAAAAAAAGAGAAGACAATTGGAAGATTACAGCCCTTCTTTACAAATTTTAATGAGTCGTGGGTAGCTTAGTGGTTAGAGCATCGGACTCCAGACCAGAAGCCCTGAGTTCGATCCCAAATACCATTTGAGTACACACGGAGTACATGCTCGTTAAATCAGTGAGCCAGTAAGTCTTGTGGAATGATTCACGAGTGCAGGAAATTGAAAAATATTTCCCTCCTCACCAGTTTCGTGTCCAAATTGTGGAGGTGGAGATAGGTGGTGTCGCCATCTATCGTCTGTTCTGGGATATTTGCCGAGCTATTTCATACTGTCACCGGTATGGTGGTCAAGGCGGACGACAGGCGTACTTCTAGCCACTTGCTACGATGAATTTCATAGGCCTTGATGTGGATATGTCCGACAGGTTGTATTAGCCACAACAAAAATAAGGTTTAATGATGCTAGCAAGTGGTGGGTTAAAATAATTTTGCAGAGTACAGAATAAATTTAAACATTATTGGATCTATAAAACTTCTAAATGAAAATAAATAATAATAATAAGTAATTGTATTTATAAAAAAAAATATCATCTGTAAATAATTTGTTATTACATATTTAATCCCTTCAGCAGCATGTAACCACTAGAGGATAAATGCAATGTATTGGGCTAAATACCATTGTAACTCAATGTGAATACATGACTCACATTTAGATGTACACCCAGTAACTAACTCAAGCAGCACTATGAGGTAGATTTTGTTTTATTGGATTTGTATAAAATTTCAAAATAGCTTTGTAAATATTTGAAAAAAAATGAAACTTAGAATTAGAACTTAGAAACCAGAATCAATATCCAGAGTAGTCGCCATTGTTGGAGATCACCGCTGCCAAACGCCTCGACATTGATTCTAAGAGACTTTAAATGTTTTTTGGGGTACAGTAGACCAAGCAGCTTCCACACGTTGCCAAAGTTGATCTGGTGTGGCAGCTGGGGGTGTAATCTGGGTCAATCATTGAGGAACCATGGACCACATGTTTTATATTGGTGAAAGATCTGGAGAGTGAGCTGGGCAGGAAAGCAATTCAATCTGGTGGTTGAAGAAGAACCTTTAAACAATGCATGTCACATGTGGTCGTGCATTATTCTGTTGAAATATGGCTGTGGACAGGCCCTGACGGAAAGGAAGGACAACTGGCACCCACACCTCGCAGATGTAGCAATGACTGTTTAAAGTACCGGCAATGCGTACTAGAGGGTTGCGAGAGTGGTATCGAATACCGTTCCATGCCATAATTCCCGGTGCAGGACCAGTGTGGCGGTACATAACACAGCTGTTCAGCATCCTCTCTCCACGGTGTCTCCAGATTCGAATTCGACCATCGTGGTGTTGCAGACAGATGCGTGACTCATCAGTAAAGACAACTTCATTCCATTCTACCGCCCACATCCTTCTTTCATCGCACCATTGGCGGTGGAGACGTCTGTGGTTCTGCGTCAAGTGTAGACCAAGCAATGGACGTTTTGCGGACAGACCACTCTGTTGTAAACGGCGTCGAATTGTACACGCAGGCACTGAATGATGCGTTACAGACTCAATGTGCTGTGCTACCGTTCGTGATGTGACTGAGTGATCTGCCTCTGCCATGCGCACAATTTGCCACCTGACCTCACGTGAAGTGGTGCACTGAGGTAGATGCTATTGTCCACAATTGTTCGTAATACCCAACGCAACCAACCGTCACATCAATTGCATCCAACGGGCACATATCCGCTTTACAGTTGTTTGGTTTCGTCCAACACCACTACTGTTTTTCCTGAAAGATAATCCACAATCTCGGTAGGCCACTATCCTTCCTCTGTTGAACTCGGATACTTGATCAAAAGCTGATAGCTGTTTTATACGAGACATAACTGATCGTTTTTTGAAAAAAAAAGACAAGAAAAACAGAATTGCCGAGCTTGAAATCGTCGAAATCTCCAAGCTTTAAATAGCGCTTTGAGGTGGCGCCACAA